>OZ017739.1:328369738-329019738 GCA_963969285.1 Odontomyia ornata
TTAGGATTTTTCTCGGCTAAACTAACAGTCTCTCAAATGAGATATAGTGCTTATGATAGAGAACTGTTAGCTATTTATTCTGCAATAAAACATTTTCGTTATCTTCTAGAAGGTCGTCCATTTATAATTTTTACAGATCACAAACCATTGGTTTATGCTTTTAATCAATCTCCTGAAAAAGCCTCTCCAATTCAATCGAGGAAATTAAATTTTATATCGCAATTTTCAACGGATATCCGTCATATTTCAGGAAAAGAAAATTTAGTTGCAGATGCTTTATCACGAGTAGAAGCAATTGAAATTTCATCTAATATCGATTTTAAAAAAATCGCTAAAGCTCAAGATAATGATCCTGAGTTACAGGAATTAATTAAAAATCCTAAATTTAAAATTATTAAAATTAAATTAGATAACCCCAATATGGAAATTTTTGCGATACTAATAATAATATTAATAGAAGTTACATTCCTAAAGAATTTAGACAACAGATCTTTGAAAGTGTACATAATTTAAGTCATCCTGGAATTAAAGCTTCAATTAAATTGTTAACAAATAAATATGTTTGGAACAAAATGAAATCAGACATCAGAAGTAGAGCTAAAGCCTGTTTATCTTGTCAAAGATCTAAAGTTAGCCGTCATGTTTCTGCTCCATTTTCTAACTTCGAAAATAACTCGAACCGTTTTGAAACAATCCATTTAGATATTATAGGACCTTTACCTACTTCAAATAATTTTAAATATTGTCTAACAATTATAGACAGATTTTCCAAATGGCCAGAAGCCATTCCATTATTGGATACTTCAACAAAGTCGATAGTTCAAGCACTTTGTGGTAACTGGATTTCTAGATTTGGGGTACCTAGATATGTAATTACTGATCGGGGAGCTCAATGCGAATCCAGATTATTCGATGAATTAAGTAAGAATTTAAGTTTCAAACGTAACCGTACAACAGCATATCATCCACAATCTAAAGGACTTATAGAAAGATGGCATAGGACCTTAAAAGATGCTTTTCGGTGCTATGAGAATCAGTCTTGGTCAGACATTCTCCCATTCATTTTATTGGGGTTACGTTCTTCATTAAGTGAAGATTCTAAGTTTTCACCTGCTATGATGTTATACGGGGAAAATTTAAGATTACCTGGAGATTTTATAAGTAATAATAATATTAAAAGTAGTCAAGAAGAATTCATTATAAATTTACAAAATTTTTTAAAAAATATTAGACCAGCAAAAATATCAGATCATTCTAATCATAAGATTTTTGTATTCAAAGAATTAAGTAATTGTTCTCATGTTTTTCTTAGAAAACCTCCAATTAAAAACAGTCTTCCTCAACCATATTCCGGACCTTTCAAAGTTTTAGAAAGGAATGATAAAATATTTACTTTAGATATTAAAGGAAAGTCAGTTAATGTTTCCATAGATAGATTAAAACTAGTTTTTCATTTCAATGAAAATTTTATTATGACAGGAGCTCGAATTGAGGAAACTACTAAGAAAAAAATAAGGTTTAACGCAGCCTAAGGGCTCGCTGGTGAGGGAGTGTGTGGTGATATCATCGTCACCTCGTTTAAGAAGTTTAATAAGTTATTTTTTGTTATTAATTATTATTATTTATTTCCCACACACACACCTGTCATATGTAATTATACTAATTTAAATTTAGATCAATCATGCTTTTTAAGAAGTAAAAATAATATGTCAAATTAATTAATTATTAATTGAGTAGAGAAAATAGTTTGAATGCGATAAGTTGCTAATAAATATTTTACATATTAAATGTAATTAATTATTTTATCCAATTAAAATAAATAATTGAATTGTTCACCAGAGGATCAAAGGTTATTTATTGAATTCTTCGGAGATTACCAGACTAGACAGGATTGAGTAATAAATTAATATTACCAGACGTAAAGGAGTCTATGAAGATATTTAAATTTGTATACGATTATACAAAATCCTAATCAGGTATTTACTTTAGTATATGTTCTGCCGTTGCAGACAATACTACGCATTAGTAAATAATTATTTCATGTAGGTTCAAGGATATGTTAAATGAATATCATCACCAACTAGTTGTGACCTTACCCCATTGGACATATATATATATATATATATATATATATATATATATATATATATATATATATATATATATATATATATATATATATATATATACAAATATATATATATACAAATATATTTATATATATATATATATATATATATATATATATATATATATATATATATATATATTATATATACATATATATTTATGTATGTATGTATGTATATATATGTATATATATATATATAGACATATATATATATATATATATATATATATATACATATATATATGTATATATATATATATATATATATATATATATATATATATATATATATATATATTTATATATACATATATATTTATGTATGTATGTATATATATGTATATATATATATATATATATAGACATATATATATATATATATATATATATATATATATATAGACATATATATATATATATATATATATATATATATAGACATATATATATATATATATATATATATATATATATATATATATATATATTACTGTGTCAAAAAAATTACATTTGAATTTAAACTGCGCGCGTTGAAGGATTTGGAGAATTATTTTATTTTAGGTTGGTAGTACTGTCAGTGATATCTTTGTCAAATTACATGTCAATATATTCATTAGTGTTTGAGATACGCGTCGTTTTGTGAGCTGCTAAAAGTGAGTTTTTCGTTTTTTGCGATGTCGAGATTGGTTGAATTTGCATTAAATTTTTTTTGCGGAATCAATTTTCTGCTGCGGATACGTTAAGGATAGTGCAGAACGTCTTTGGTGATGAGGCTATGTCTAAAAAAATATTTACAAGTGGTATAGTGACTTTCGAGCCGGCCGTGAACGTGTCGAAGACGAAGAGCATCCTGGGCGACCATCAACCCCTTCTCTTCTTCGATTATCGTGGTGTTGTGCGTTATGAATCGCTTTCGCCGGGCCAAACAGTCAACAAGGAATATTATTTGAACGTTATGCGTCGTTTGCATAAGGCTATCCGCCTAAAAACGCCGGAATCGTGGAAGGATAATTCTTGGTTTTTACACCACAATAATGCACCATCCCATACTGCACTCGTGATTCGTAAGCATTTCACCAAAAAGTCAATCCATATCGTTCCGCAACCACCGTATTCACCTGATCTGGCACCGTGCGACTTCCGGCTGTTCAGCAAGCACAAAAGACCGCTCTGGGGATATCGTTTTGATACGATAGCGGAGATTCAAGCCGCAGCGAAGACGGAACTGAAGGCCATCCCGGAGACGACGCGTATCTCAAACACAAATGAATATTTCGCCATGTAAATTTGACATAGATGTCACTGACAGTACTGCCAACCTATGAAAAAAATTCTCCAAATCCTTCGACGCGCACAGTTAAAATTCAAATGTCACCGTATTTTTTGGTCATACTATATATAACTTATATTGGAAAACCTTATTTCGAAAAACTTTTATTTTGTATTTATTTATCAATATACAGGGTTATCTATTTTGTGGTAGGAAAGTATAACCCTGCCATTTGACATCTGTCAAAACTAAATGTCATCAAAAGCGTGGTTTTTTAAGTTGAAGGTTTGCCATTTAGAAATATGGATCGTTTAACGGTCGAAGAACACGTTAAAATTATTCAATTTTATTATAAAAATGGTGATTCTACTGTATCAACATTTAGGGCCTTCTGAGCCGATTACGGTCGACATAATCGACCTACACAGCAAACAATTTCGAACACAGTGAGAAAATTTGTTATTGATATTGCAAGGCCTGTGCATCATCGCAACATTCATTCTGCTGAAAATATCGCTGTCGTTGGTCAAAGTGTGGAGGAAGACCCGAAGTTGTCAATTCCTCGACGTGTTCAACATTTGGGCTTTGCACAAAGGGAAGGTGGACTGCGCACTGCGCGCCTCATCCTGGATATGAGACCGTGGCTAAATCGAAGGCATGGTGGGACTGACTGCTATCTGACCCAGCTTTTGAGCGGGCATGGGTGTTTTCAGTCTTACCTGCACAAGATCGGTAAGTCACGGTCCCCCGATTGTCACCTTTGTCCAGGAGAGGAGGACAATGCCTGTCACACATTTTTTGCGTGCACAAAATGGTTCAGGCTGAAAAGGGAACTCTACAGGGAGACGGAAGAGCTCACCCCGGATAATATAGTTGCGGTGATGCTGGAATCGGTTGACAAATGGAACCAGATGGCACATTATATTCGGGCAGTCCTAAAATAAAGGGACTCCCAGCAGCCAGGCGCGCTGGGGCTGGGGGATCGCTTTTCTGGCATTTCCTCTTCCCCTCTCCCCTCCCGCTAGGAAAGGAACTCCCCAGCTTGAAGGCGCCTCACGGCGTAGCAAAACGAGACCTGTCCCGAAGTAATGTGTCAAACGGTTCCAGGCTGAGTTCTCAGGTTGACAGGGGAGGTGTTTAGTGGGTAGTCCAGTCACGCATGGGAGTCCCACACTCTGTGCATAAACGGCATTCACCTCCCTACCACAAAAAAAAAACATTTGGGCTTGTCTTACGTCTCATTGTGGCGGACTTTGCATTTGGATTTGCATCTCCATCCGTACAAAATCCAACTCACTCAAGAACTTAAGCCTCAAGACCATACACAACGTAGAATGTATGCGAATTGGGGGATTGAACAACAAGCCATTGATAACGATTTTTCGAACAAAATTTTCTTTAGTGATGAGGCTCATTTTTCGCTCAGTGGTTACGTAAATAAACAGAATTGCCGCAAATGGGGCTCTCAAAATCCTCAGGTGATCGCAGAAAGGCCATTGCATCCGGAAAAAGTGACCGTTTGGTGTGCATTATGGTCTGGTGGTGTTATTGGCCCGTATTTTTTGAAAACGATTAGTCAATTATGACCACTATGAACGGATGTTAACCGATTATTTTTGGAAAAAAGTTGAAGATTATCATCTGGAGAACATATGGTTCTAACAGGACGGAGCCACAAGCCAGACAACACAGGCTAATCGAGCACTTTTGCAAAAGAAATTTCCAGGACGCGTAATTTCGAGATTGAGTGATGTCAATTGGCCGGCAAGATCCTGCGACCTAACACCTATTGGGCTATGCAAAAGATCGTGTTTACGCGAACAATCCTCGAAATCTTGAGCAATTGAAAACCAATATTCGTGAAGTTATGGCCGAGATATTGCTGGAAATGTGCCGAAAAGTAATTGAAAATTACTTCAAAAGGATTGAAGCCTGTAAGAGGTCCCATGGGGGACATTTGAATGATCTTGGCAAGGTTCAATCTTTACGAGTATATTGAATAAAAAATTTTGTTTCCATTTGAATATTTTTTGTGTTTTCTTTAGCTTTGCTTTCCCAAGCGTAAAATGGATAACCCTATAGTTTCACATACATACAAAGGAGTTGGCCGAACATTCATCTGATTGGGACAATATCTTGTTCCATACATGATTGTATAGATCCTTCTATTATAATGAAAAATACTAACATAACTCTGAAAAGTTTTTGTTTTATTTATAATTAACATCGTGCGTCAAAGTTAGACCACCCTTTACAACACGCTTTAATGATGGTATAACAACTTTGTTTTGTGAACCTAATGACCTTGACTGGGCATAGCAAATCTAGATTTCATGTATCATTTCATAAAGGGTGGTCTAACCAAATCGCACGATGTCAATTGTAAATAGAACAAATAGTTTTCAGAGAATTATGTTGAAATTTTTTATTATAATAGAAGGCATGAAAATTATGTGTAAAGCAAAATATTGCCCAAATGCTCGCCACGGTTACGGTGGCATACTTCTATCCGATGGTCCATATTTTCAATGACTCTGAAACATAATTGAGGTTCAATGTCGTTAATGTGCTGAATTATCTCATTCTTTAGCTCTTGAATTGTTCTTGGTTTATTGACGTACACTTCTTCTTTTAACTGTGTCAAATCACATGATGGTGGCGGACAATTAACACCACCATAACGTGAGATAACACGGCTGTGTGGCAAGTGGCACCATTCTGTTGGAACCACATAGCGTCCAGGTCAATAACTTCAATTTCACACAAGAAGTCCGTTATCATCTCGCAATAGCGAACACCATTCACGGTAACTGCTTGGCCCTCCTCATTTTCAAAGAAGTACGGTCCGATGACGCCACCAGCCCATAAACCGCACCAAGTAGTCACTCTTTGTGGATGCATCGGCTTTTCAACAATCACTCGTGGAATCTCATTTGCCCAAATGCGGCAATTCTGCTTATTAACGAATCCACTGATGTGAAAGTGTACCTCGGCGCTGAAAATGATTTTCTCTGTAAAGTCATCATCTCTTCTGTCTGTTCAACCAACCATTTGGCGTGCTGCCGATGCTGGAAATGGTTAGTAGACTTCAACCCTTGAGCCAAATGAACCTTGTAAGCGTGTAAATTCAAATCTTTATTCGAAATTCGCATTAGCCATGTGCGTGAGATGTTCAATTGTTGGCTACGGACGAGTCGAGGTTGACGGCATTTCTACCACGTTATCGCGAAAAACAGCAATGTTTTCCCCAAAACGAACTGGACGAGCTTGCACAGATTATTTCACAGACCCGGTTTTCTGAAATTTGCGCACAATTCTTCCGATTAAGGACACAATTGGTTGATTATGCTGACCAAAAAAATCTTGAAGTGCACGAAATGTATTTTGATTTGAACGCCCATTATCGTAAAATGCATCACCAACCTTATGGCACTGCTCAATCGTGTACCTCTCCATGGTTGAATCTGCCAAAGGCTGAAACAAAAAAATGTCAAATTAAGTTGGGCGAAAAAATTTACGGTAAGGCGTGACTCACAGTCAACATCATGCATTATGGTTGGAGCACCCTTCCTAATACCTTGACATTGCGACAAGATTTCATTAAAGATTTCAGCTTCTTCGCACAAGAAATCGCTGTCTTTGTAGGGTTTCATTAATTGTTTTGATAGGCGAAAAAATGAATTAGCAAATAAACAAATCAGAACCTGAGTTCATTTCATTTGTTTCGAGATCTTGTTGCAAACAACGTTTTCCGTACTCCAGTGAATCACTGGTGCTTCCATTTACGCCTGCACATATTGAGGTGAACGATCCCCTATAGTTGACCGTCGCTAACAGTATCACAGAATAACATCCTACAGAGTTTAGACAATTTTTTGAGCAGGAGCGATTTGAAGATTTTTTTATATAGCAAGTATCGTGAATGCCATAACACTATGGGGCTCCCATCCACTCGGCACCAAAGTTTCCCCACTGTCAATGCGCCACACACCAGCAGAGTTAAAAATTCGAAAATCATAAGTTGTTTCGCGTATCTGCGGCCCTGACTAGTCTGGTTGTTTCACAACATGCAATAATCTTCAATGATCAATACATATAACCATTGATTGCATTGTACTCACTGAAGATTCCAGCATGAAAGCTGAACTGCACGAACTTAAGAGGCCGGACACGATATAAGTGTACTTAACCTCTGATTTAATGTATTGACTTCGCGGCATTATTGTGATGCTATTGTTATATTGAGCACACCGTCAAATTAAAGAGGAGAAAACAGATAAATATCAATATTAAAAGTGACTTAATTTTATACCTTAGTGGAACTGAAAAGATACACTATGCTTACTGTTTTGAAGTTATAATTAGGAGAGCACCATATGACTTTGACATAGGCAAGCACTATAAATCGTCTCAATTTCCCACGATATTGCATGGATCCGAAGCTTGTCTGGCACTTCCTTATCAGTTATCAAAGTACTCAAAATCGTGAATTTCAGTCACTTAACTCACAACAACAAGCAAATCCACAACTGCCATTTATTTCACTTCTCACCCACATCTCGGTGCAGTCACCGCAAGCTGTCAATTTTGTTTTTAATTTTTTCATCACCGTCAACGTCAGTGGTGTTCAGTCGCAGAGACAGATCTCTGCAGAATATCGATCCGAGGGATTGCGTTTATCACAGAAATCCAGGCCGACCTCTCATCGGTTATAGACGTAAAGTCTTGGAACGTGACAACGGACTGTATCCATCAGGTCAACAAATCTGGACACCCTTAGTCTACTCCGAGATCACTGCTGGCTGGCTAGCAAGTTCGGCGAAGAATTTCGGTCGTAAGTCTTCCGCGAGCAGACTAAGTCCAAAATACAAAAATCAGCCACCGGTTCAAATTTACTTTACTTCCGTTCCTTTTTCTTGTGACTCGAAAAAACGAACCACACAAAACCGTTTAACCAAAAAACCCTCCCGAATATTTACCGACTTGGTGCCCGAAAGAAATTACTTGAATTCAAAAATGCAACAACATACTCTAACCAAAAACGCAAAACTCAAAATATGGCACCGCGTACCTACCGCAACCAGGAACCGACCATTCGCGGATTACCGAAACTCTACCTCCCTCGGCGGCATACTCATCTTTGGCATACATATCTTTCTAAAAAAAAAACCAACGCATACTGGAAAGAAAAGAAGTTGGTGTTTGTTAGCAATTCATGTTATATTACAAACAAGAAGAGCGAATTTGAAAAATCAAAATTAAATAACTTCCATAGGTTTAAGTAATAAAAACACTTTTCAGTTAACTTTCACTTTTTATATTTAATTTGAAACACTACAGCTGTTTCGACACACCGTGTCTTCCTCAGATGTTAATACAACAAATGTTGTATTAACATCTGATGAAGACACGGTGTGTCGAAACAGCTGTAGTATTTCAAATTAAATATAACAAGTTGAGTAAGCAGGAGAGTGCTCCTACCAGAAGGTCTTTGTAAACATCCTAGTGTTAGAAACAAATTCTCTAATGGCGTGAATCGATAACTTGAATTATTCATCCAATACTTCGATATGAAATCGTTCAAATTTATACAAAAGATGCACAGTTTCTTTCATAAGCACAGTGCAGCTGCCATTTTAATCTAGCTTAAATGATTTTTCTGAAGGCTCGGCCGATTGAACATGTTCAAGTTAAACACTATTCCTTAAATTTTCATGAAAATTGAAAGAAAATAAAAGTACCTAAGTCAATTTTAAATGTATATAGGGTTTTCCAATAAGAGGTGTTATTTTGAATAGATCTTCTGATTTAACACCTTGCGACTTCTTCCTTTGGAGTCACGTGATAGAGAAGGCCTATGCCAATAGCCCAGCGTCAATTCAAGGTCTCAAAGATGAAATTCGTGAGGCTATCGAGGATATAGTGCAGCCACTTTGCGATTTGGTTATGGAAAATTTCATGAAGAGGATATGGTCCTGTAAGCGTGTCGTAGTGAATATTTGCGCAATGTTAGTTATTGCTATTAACGACATATCTTCTTCCTTATAATGAACTAAACATCCGATCATTTATTTAAAAAAATGGCATTTTTCTTTTAATATCAAAATAACACCTCTTATTGGAAAACCCTATATGAACCATAAACACGTGTTATCGTTGTTGTAATTCCATATAGTTGAAATTGCTATAACTCACTTGATTATGATTCGATCTCAATTAAATTTTGTGAACATATATATCTTATGTCAGTCTATATAACTGCAAAATTTCAAGAAGTTTAAAGGTACCGTTTTGATTTTATGGGCAAAAATGTAAAATCTACAAATCATACTATTATTAACAAAGTTGAGTGAATTTCGATTTTTAAGGTATTTGTTGCCCTTGTACTCATAAAGGTCCACATTCGTGATAATTTTCAGATTTTTCGGCTGAAAGGTGTCCAATCGCGAGCGGGGGGGACACAAATTTTGGGTACATTTTGCCTTGCCGTGGACCCCCTAATTCATAAAATGATTTTTTTATTTCAGACCTTTCTTTTGATACCCCACTCGACTACCTTTGATTAAAAAAAATTTTTAAGGGCCAATTCGTTATTAGGGGGAACCCCCCTTAAACATTTTTAAAATTTTTGTCAATGCCTTAACTTTTGAGAGACTATCATTTCTGACCTTTTCACAAAGTTTGAGCATTCTAGCTTCTATAGTTTCTGAGGAAATCAGCTGTGACGCACGGACAGACGGACAGACGGACAGACGGACGGACGGACAGACGGACGGACAGACGGACAGACAGGTCGCGAAACTAGTAGGTCTTTGTAAAAAAATTTTTTACAAAGACCTAAAAAGTGAAAGTTAACTAAAAAGTGTTTTTATTATTTAAACGATGAACTTTCACCAAATAACGGCCTCATCCAATGAACACTTCCATAGGTTGTGGTGTGACAAAAACACTCATTTGAGAAACAAAAATATTTTAAACTAAATTGTCAAATTGTATCGGTAGTAGAGTAAGTTTATAATGCATACAAAATAATCCTGGGGCTTCCAAAAAGATCTTGAAATTAACATTGTCACTTCTCTCTTGTAAATTTTATACAAAGAAAACCTTACTATTAAAATTAAATTTTGTGTATACTATAGAAATATATTTCTTCTCAACAGCTCTATTCTATTCTCGACTAAATTTACTGTATGTTTAGTTATTATTATATTTTTTATGTTTCGCGGAGTATTTACATATTTATTGTTGACACATCTCTTCACCCGCCAATGGTATTGATTTGATATAAAACCAGTTCAAGATTTGGGAAAGTAATTATTTCAGGCTATCCATTTTACGCTTGGGAAAATAAAGCTAAAGAAAGCACATAAAATATCCAAATAGAAACAAAATTTTTTATTCAGTATAAAGATTGAACCTTGCCATTATATATGAAATACAACATCATTCAAATGTCCCCCATGGGACCTTCTACAGGCCTCAATCCTTTTGAAGTAATTTTCAATTACTTTTCGGCACATTTCCGGCAATATCTCGGCCATAACTTCACGAATATTGGTTTTCATTAGCTCAAGATTTTGAGGATTGTTCGCGTAAACATGATCGTTTGCATAGTCCCATAAAAAGAAATCCAAAGGTGTTAGGTTGCAGGATCTTGCGGGCCAATTGACATCACTCAATCGCGAAATTACGTGTCCTGGAAATTTCTCTTGCAAAAGTGCTCGATTGGCCTGTGTGGTGTGGCTTGTGGCTCAGTCCTGTTGGAACCACATGTTCTCCAGATGATAATCTTCAATTTCTTTCCAAAAATAATCGGTTAACATCCGTCCATAGTGGTCAGAATTGACTGTAATGGCTCCTCCTTGATCGTTTTCAAAAAAAATACGGGCCAATAACACCACCAGACCATAATGCACACCAAACGGTCACTTTTTCCGGATGCAAAGGCCTTCCTGCAATCACCCGAGGATTTTGAGAGCCCCATTTGCGGCAATTCTGTTTATTTACGTAACCACTGAGCGAAAAATGAGCCTCATCACTAAAGAAAATTTCGTTCGAAAAATCGTTATCAACGGCTTGTTGTTCAATCACCAAATTCGCATACATTTTGCGTTGTGTATGGTCTTGAGGCTTAAGTTCTTGAGTGAGTTGGATTTCGTACGGATGGAGATGCAAATCCAAATGCAAAATTCGCCATAATGAGACGTAAGACAAGCCCAAATGTTGAGTAGGTCGAGGAATCGACAAATTCGGGTCTTCCTCCACACATTGAGCAATGATAGCGATATTTTCAGCAGAACGAATGTTGCGATGGTGCACAGGCCTTGCAATATAAATTACCGATCCAGTCTCTTCAAATTTTGTCACTGTATTCGAAATTGTTTGCTGTTTAGGTCGATTATGTCGACCGTAATCGGCTCGTAAAACCCTAAATGTTGATACAGCAGAATCACCATTTTTATAATAAAATTTAATAATTTTAACGCATTTTCCGACTGTTAAACGATCCATATTTCTAAATGGCAAACCTTTAACAAAAAAAACACGCTTTGGATGACATTTCATTCTGACAGATGTCAAAAGCAGGTTTATACTTTCCTACCACGAAATGCATAGCCCTGTATTAAAATATGAAAGTATTTCAATTGTATCTTTGCTTAAATCTTTCGCTAGAATTCTGTAGACTTCCTTATATTTATCGTAAAATAATATACAAATCTTTTTATTTTTATTCATTTCTATTCTGCATGTTTGGCTTTGTTCGTTTTGTTTCTGTTTCTTATGATATTTTATAGTATTTATCCTTAAATCTCAGTGCTTCACAAAAAGCAAATCTTTAGTCCTTTTAACTGAAATTTAAGCATTTGCAATGAATAACTTCAGATTTCCTTAGCCCAGGTGTAACATTACAAATAAAGCAAACATCGCGATGCTATTAATTCTAGTATTTTACTTAAAAGCGATTTCAATGCGTAAAAGCTTACAGTATGATTGCATTACAATTTAATTTTCTTCCTCTTCCTCGTAGCGCTACAGCCCCCCTTGGGCCTTTGCTTCCTGCAAATAGCGTCTCCTACTGTCTCCAATTTTGAAATCTGAGCAGCGATGAACGGCTTTGTCGACCCAGTTAGACCAGCATTTCCTCGGTTTCCTCACTGGCCTCTGGCCTTCAGTTCTCTCAACGAATACCTTCTTGGGTATCCTTTGTTCGTCGACACGATTCATGTATCCAGCCCATTGCAGCTTCCGCAGTCTGACAATCGTTGAGACCTCCGGCTCGCCAAAAATTTCACATAACTCATGGTTGTATCGAATTCGCCATTGATCGCCGTCTAGTTTCGCTCCGATTATTCGCCTCAGGACTCATCGCTCAAAGATGTTTAATATATTTGCGGATGCTTGGGTTAGGGTCCATGTTTCATACCCATAGCATAACACAGGTCTTATCACAGATTTGTATACTTGGAGCTTTGTTTCCCTGTATATGCAGCTGGTATTCAAGATCGTCAAAACTGAATAAAATATTTTATTTGCGAGTTGTATTCTTCGGCGTATTCCGTCGTTATTTTGGCGCCCAAATACACATATTTGATACTGTATTCGCCAAGTGTGATATTTTGTGTGCAAAAGGTATTTTTTCTTGACTGCGTCATGTGCTTTGATTTGTTTTCATTGATTTGTAGCCCTACTAGTTTTGCTTTGCTATCAAATCACAGGACAAGTTCTTTGGTAGTTGTTAATGACCGTAACAAAATGTTGAGGTTATCGCTTGTATAGTAATCTACCTCGTGTATTGACAGGTAGCTTCCCTATGGCGCACTCCAGAGCCAAATTGAATAGCAATGGGGCTACCCCATCGCCCTGTTTTAGTCCGATATTTGTGTCAAAGGCGTTGGTGAGTTAGTTATTGATGCGGACTTGGGAGGTCGTTGAAATCTTTGTCATTTTGGTAAGACGGGCTAATTTGGCTGGGGTGCCAAAGCAAAGCATTATTTGATACAGTATGTTACGTTACGATCAATTTTGTCGTATGCTTGCTTGAAGACAACGAAAAATTAGTGTACGTCCATGTTGAACTCCCAGCATTTTTCAACCACCTGCTTGCCCGTGAACGATTGGTCTGTTGTCGATCAACCTGCTCTAAAACTACCTTGATACTCTCCAATAATACTGTTGGCATATGATCCCACTTTATTTTCTAAGATCTATGAAAATATTTTATACGCCGTACAAAGTAGTGATATGCCTCTATACTTTTCACACTGTAGCTTGTCACGTTTTTGTGGATTTGTACCACCATATTTGATTAGCTCGACGGGAATCTCATCGATGTCCGGCGCTTTATAATTTTTTTGGGCTTTGATGATGGGACACACTTCCTCCAGAGTTGGTGGTTCCAATGGAAGCTCTCTGCAGACATCTATAGGCTTCGATGTTCTGGAGCTGTGCGGAGGATGAATTAGGTTCTTGAAATATTATGCCCATCTTTCTTTAATCTTGTCTTCATCGGCGATGATATTGCCGATATCTTCACAACAATGCGTGGTGTTGGGCTGATAACCACTTTTCAGGCTTTTCACTACTTTGTATGCTTATTTTGGGTTGTTGCTCGCTAAACTTACATCTATATTTCTCAATAGTATTTTCTTGTCGGAATTCTTATAACAAATCTTATTCGCTACTCTTCTGAGATTTTCATAATCTTCTCTCTTCGTCCTGGTTTTCCTATTATTGGCTTCCGTTTACGAGTACAGTATTTCAGCCGCATTTTCGATAGTAGCGGTGGTCGAATAAGTGGTGCTGTGATTGCGATCACTCGGCATAGAACATGGCGCTCGCAGTCTCAGCTTATACATTTACGTATATGCTCAGCATTAGTTTCTGTTATGTTGTGACTGCGAAACCAGTATACATAATGTATGGTATACGATGAAGGAAATAATTACACACCTCGCTAAAGCTTGATAATGTTGCGCATTATGAGTAGTTAGGCTACCTACATCAGTCAATTTAACTCTTTAATTAGTTAAATCCTTGAAATTCTTAACATGTGTGTGATCAATAAAATATATTGATTTTTTTTTTCTTTGTTAAAAATCATTCGAATCTCAACAAGAAATATTAAAAAGTTGAGTAAGCAGGAGAGTGCTCCTACCAGAAGGTCTTTGTAACCACCCTAGGGTTCGAAACAAGTTTTCTAACAGCGTGAATCGTTAATTTGAATTACTCATGCAATATTCGGGTGAGAAATCGTTCAAATTTGTTCAAAAGTTGCAGAGTTTTCTTCATAAGTACGTTGCAACCGCCATTTTACTCCAGCTTAAATAGTTTTTCTGAATGCTCGGCCAATTGAAGATATTCAAATTAAACACTATTCCCTAAATTTTCATGAAAATTGGAACAAAGTAATAGTTCTTAGGTCATTTTGAAATATGTATCACCCATCGACACGTGTTATTGTGGTTGTAATTGCATATAATTGAAATGGCTATAACTCACTTGATTATGATCCGATTTCCATGCATTTTGTGACTATAAAGATCTTATATTTATCTATATAATTGCTAAATTTCAAGAAGTTTAAGGGTACGGTTTTGATTTTATGGGTGAAAATGGAAAATCTACAGATCATGCTATTATTAACATAGTTGAGTGAATTTCGATTTCTGAGGCATTTGTTGCCCTTGTACTCATGAAGGCCAACGTCTATGTTGTTTCAGGTTTTTCGGATCAAAGATATCCAATCTCGAGGGGGAGGGGCACAACATTTTGGTACATTTCGGCTCGCCCTGCACCCCCTGATGCACAAAATAACTGTTTAAATTCAGATTCTAAAAGTTCCAGCCAAGACCTTTCATTTGATACCCCATTGGACTACCTATGAAAATGTTTAAGGGCTTATTTGTTATAAGGGGGAACCCCCCTTAAAAATTTTTGAAATGTTTGGTAAGACCTAAACTTTTGAGAGACCACCACTTCTAATCTTTTTACCAAGTTTGAGCTTTTTAGCATCTATAGTTTCTGGGGAAACTTGAAGTGACGCACGGACAGACTTGTCGCGAACTAGTATATTGTTACATGTACAAATAATTACATGTACAAATAATTCTGCGAGCTACTGTCGCAATTGTTTTCATCATCATTAAGAACGTCAACGAATGAATTTACTCGAACCCACGAGAATCCAACAAGCATGATCAACATCTGCAAGTGACGTCACTCCATTCATGAACTTGCTCGAACCTACCAGGTACCTCTCGGTAGAACATTCGCCCATGTACGAGAAATGGGTGAATAGGTAGAGACCCTATATAAAGGCGAGCTGAATGAATAATAATTCATTCGACCGCGATAAGAACTGCGATAGTAAATTTATGGAGTGTGTTTCGTAATAGTGAAGTGATTTAGAAGACAATTGCGATAATAAATTTATGGACAAGTGTTAGATTTATTTTAATAGTGACAATTAAAATTAGTGAAAGTGTTAACTGATTATTGTGCATTAAATGAACACTTTTAACTTAAATTAAAAGACATTGCGTTTTCACTTTCCCGGAACATTAAAATTATTGGCCGCGAACCAATAACACGCGACAGTGGTGTCAAGAAGTGCGAAAAAATTTTGAAAGTGAAAATTTGAACATTTTTATAGTGCACAATAGTAAAATTTAAAGAAACATTAAAAATGCCACGAAGCTTAAACTTAAAAATTAATGAATTGACCATATCGGAGCTCAAGGAGGAGTTGGAACAGCGGAATCTGGCCACACAAGGTACAAAGGCCATACTGATTGCACGCTTGCGTGACGCGATCGAGTCGGAAGGCGTGAATCTGGATTCGGGTGAGCTCTCCGATGCGGAAAAAGGCGCAGAAGGTGGAGAAGTGGACACACCAAAATCAAAGGAGCCAGAAAATGCGCTGATGCAAATGTTGATGCTAATGTCATCCAGTCTGACTGCGAAGCTAGATGAACAATCAACGAAGCTAAATGAACAGTCATCAAGTCTGACTGCGAAGCTAGATGAACAGTCATCCAATTTAACTGCGAAGCTCAATGAACAGTCGTCCAATTTAACGACGAAGCTAGATGAACAATTAGCGAAGATGGACCAACAAGCGATCGTAATCAAGGAAGTGCAAAAACAGTCAACCGAAATAAAAGTGGAGCTCGGTAGCCTGAACAATCAAATTAAATGCGTCGAGGAAAAGGTTTACCAGGTCGAGGAGAAGGTCAGCCAAGTTGAGGAGAAAATCAACTATGAGATCAGCCAGGTTGAAGAGAGAATGAACCATGAGATGGAAAAAGTGAAAAAAGAATTGGAAGCAGCGAAGGCAGTAGTAACCACCTCACCAGCCCCGCTTCTAACCGCAGCGCAAAGCACATCCAGAAATGTCCAAGCACCAATATTCGATGGGCAAACGGTCTGGAGTATTTACAAGACCCAGTTTGAAGCTGCCGCAAGGGCGAATCGCTGGAATGACCAGGAACGAGCAACTGCATTGATTCTTGCTCTAAGAGGCCCAGCTGCCGAGCTTTTGCAGACCATCCCCGATGAATTGCACTCAAACCCGAATGCTATAATGAATGCGCTCGACATGCGTTATGGAGACGATCATCTAAAGCAGATTTATCGGTCACAGCTAAGGCATCGGGTGCAGAAGTCTGGTGAGACCCTACAGCAGTTAGCCCAAGACATTGAGCGACTAGCACTTTTGGCTTACCCAGCCTACGACCCAGAACATCGAGATGATGCAGCGACAGAGGCATTCATCAGCGCACTAAAGGACCCGGAATTGCAACAAGCCGTGCGTTTAGCTCAAAAGCAAACGGTTAAGGACGCATTGGCTTACAGTCTGAACTTTGAGGCAGCGAAAAATGTGACTCGTACCACAGCCCGGGTTCGTGAAGTAGTGACAGACGAGTGCAGGTGTGAACGCGTGGAAATTGAGCGAGACCCGCATGTCAATGGTGCGCCTAGATGCTGGAATTGTGGAGAGAAGGGGCACTTGCAAAGAGACTGCAAGAAGCGAAGAAAACCGAGCTATTGTCCAGGGTGTGCAGCTAGGAGGAGATCCAGACCGAGTCAGGAGCCCAGAATGGAAGCCCTTCAAACAGAGGGGTCGGGAAACATGTAAGAGCCAACTTTGTGGGGCAGAGGTTGGCTAGGAGGATCGACGTCCCCAGCACCACCATCACCGTGTCAAGACTACATCGTGGAGAAGCAGACTTATGCCTTCCGGGTCAAATTGACGGAGAACACTGCACCATAACAATCGACACTGGTGCAACCCGATCGATTATCCGACCAGACCTAGTTAGACAGCAACAACTTCACAAGGCAGAATTTTCTCACTACGGACAGCAACGGGAGAAACTGCACCTGTTCATGGAGAGGTTAACCTCCAGATACAGTTGGGAGACCTTGTGTTCCGACATAATTTTCTGGTCGCGAACATTATGGATGACTGCATTCTCGGAATGGATTTTCTGCGACCACATGGAATCACGTTGGACTTGGGAAAACGTGTCTTGAAATGGCAGAATGTCGAAGTACTGATGGAGGATCCCAGCGTCCAAATCCCCAAGATGAATGTAGTGGTATGTACTGACACTGATGTACCGAATTCTTCCGAAAGCATTGTATGGGCCAAGCTTGATGGTGATTCTGGAGACCACCGATCTTATCTGATAGAGCCAACGAAGACATTCGCATTGCGCAGTTTGATTGTAGGACGAAGCCTTGTAAGATCTTTAAGGAACGGATATGTGCCGGTTAGAGTCCTTAACACCGCAGACTCAACCACGAGCATCAAAGCGGGAGAAGTCATCGGCAGCTGCCAGCCTGTTTCCACCATCACCTCTTTGGAAGCTAATCACAACCATCATTGGAAAAGGAGGCAAGGCACAGAAAAAGCCAGGGAATCCACGTCTGCAATATTGAAGCAAGTCAAATTGCCGGTGCAGCTATTCAAACGAGCCTCTGATCTGGTCACCAAGTACAGTGACATCTTCTCAACAAGCCCGGATGACCAAGGCCGAACGAGTTTGGTAACTCACGTCATAGACACACAGGGAGCCAAGCCGATTCGACAAGCACCAAGACGTCTCCCTATAGCCAAACAAGGAGAAGTGAGCGCGCTGATCTCGGACATGGAAAAACAAGGCATTATCGAACCTTCTGTAAGTCCATGGGCCGCGCCTGTAGTTCTAGTAAAGAAAAAGGATGGTAGCACTCGCTTTTGTGTCGACTATAGGCAGCTTAACGACGTCACTAAGAAAGATAGTTACCCGCTCCCACGCATCGATGACATCATGGACACTTTAGCCGACGCAAAATGGTTTTCTACACTCGATCTCAAGAGTGGCTACTGGCAGGTAGAAATTGACAAGAAGGACCGTGAGAAGACCGCATTTTCAGTTGGGACCGGATTGTGGCAATTTGTGGTGATGCCGTTTGGGCTTTGCAATGCTCCAGCCACTTTCGAACGCTTGATGGAATACGTGCTACGTGGTCTAACCTGGAAAACCTGCTTAGTGTACCTAGATGACATCATCGTCATCGGGAGAACGTTCGAAGAGCATGTGCGGAACTTAGAAGAGGTTTTCTCCCGATTACGACTGGCAAATTTGAAACTTAGTCCCGAGAAGTGTACTCTTTTCGCAGATGAAGTAAAATACCTGGGACTCGTCGTATCAGCAGAAGGGGTCAAAACAGACCCTGAGAAAATTGAAGCCGTGAAAAGTTGGCCAACACCAAACAACAAGCGCCAACTACGAAGTTTTCTGGGTCTGGCGACCTACTATCGAAGATTCGTCAAAGACTTTGCCAAAATAGCTAAGTGTCTCCATCAGCTAACCGAGAAAAATCGTCCGTATGTCTGGAATGAACAATGCCAGACAGCCTTTGAGACCCTGAAGGAAAAGCTATGTGAATCACCCGTACTGGCGTATCCGAAACCCGGAAAAATATTTGTGGTTGACACCGATGCAAGCAACGGCGGTATTGGAGCTGTACTCTCCCAGCAAATCAATGGCGAAGAAAGAGTCCTCTCGTATTACAGTCGAGTTCTTTCAAAAAGTGAGAGGAACTACTGTGTGACCAGGAAGGAGCTATTGGCTATAATAGAGGCCACCAAGCAGTTCCACAAGTACCTATATGGCCAGAAATTTGTTCTTCGAACGGACCATGCATCATTGAGATGGCTACTTAACTTCAAAAACCCCGAGGGACAAGTTGCGAGATGGATCGAAAGATTGCAGTCATACGACTACGAAATTGTTCATCGAAAGGGCGGAGTTCATTGAAATGCTGACGCCCTATCTCGTCGCCCATGTCCAGCTAACTGCAAGCATTGCCGACGGATTGAGGAAAAGGAACCGCCCGTTGATCTGCGACTGATAACGGCCGAATTCGATGAAGGTTGGTCATCGGAGGAGATTCGAAATGCCCAGCTAGCCGATGAAGACATCGGACCATTGCTCGTATGGAAGGAGACGACTGGGCGACCTGAGTGGAAGGACGTTTCAACGCATGGCGCAACCCTGAAAAGCTATTGGGCACAATGGAACTCCCTTCAGGTGGAGGGTGGTGTACTCAAGCGGAAATGGGAAACGGCGGATGGCAGCTCCTATATGATGCAAACTATACTACCCAAAAGCCGAATCCACGATGTGATTAAGGAAATGCATGAAGGATCCTCGGGAGGCCATCTTGGTGTTAACAAAACCTTAGCGAAATTGCGGGAAAGATTCTACTGGCTCCACGCTCGAGAAGACGTAGAGGACTGGTGCCGCAGATGCACAATTTGCGCTTCCGTCAAAGGCCCAAAGCGACGACTGAGAGGACAAATGCAAACCTATAACGTAGGCGTGCGATTCGAAAGGATTGCTGTTGACATCGCTGGACCCTTTCCTGAATCTGAATGGGGAAATCGATACACGCTGGTTGTAGCTGATTATTTCAGCAAGTGGCCCGAGGTCTACCCCATTCCCAACCAGGAAGCAACTACTGTAGCCGAACAGCTAGTGTTAAATTGGGTCAGCAGGTACGGCGTGCCTGGCGAACTACATTCGGATCAAGGCCGAAACTTTGAGTCACTAGTTTTTAACGAAATGTGCGAGCAGCTGGGAATACGGAAAACGAGGACAACACCGCTGCATCCCCAATCCGATGGAATGGTCGAACGTTTCAACGGCACGCTCAATAAACACCTGGCCAAAATGGTTGACGAGAACCAAAGGGACTGGGACCGACATATCCCACTATTTTTAATGGCGTATAGAGCCGCTGAACATGCGTCGACGGGCCAAGCCCCAGCCAAAGTCATTTTTGGAAAGACTATTCGTTTGCCAGCCGATATAAAGTTCGGAACAACCCCTGAGAAACCCCCAACGATCTCGGAGTACGCAAGTGATCGAAGACAACGGTTGAACCAGATACATCGGACAGTGCGAAAACACCTCGAATCGGCTACTGACCGCATGAAGACCAGGTATGATCTAAAGGCTAATTCTACTGGCTTCCAGCAAGATGACTTGGTGTGGCTTTATAACCCGCAACGGCGAAAGGGTAGGTCTCCAAAGTTGCAACATAATTGGGAGGGACCATACCGAGTTACAAAGCGAATCAACGACGTCGTATACCGAATACAGGAACATCGTAAGCCGAGAGCTAAAATGAAAATCGTGCATCTGGACCGTCTTGCCCCATATTACACCCAGGGAGAATTGACTACAAATAGCGACACATCTTTTCGGGGCGAAAAGAACTGAGGTGGGGGCAGTGTTACATGTACAAATAATTACATGTACAAATAATTCTGCGAGCTACTGTCGCAATTGTTTTCATCATCATTAAGAACGTCAACGAATGAATTTACTCGAACCCAACAAGCATGATCAACATCTGCAAGTGACGTCACTCCATTCATGAACTTGCTCGAACCTACCAGGTACCTCTCGGTAGAACATTCGCCCATGTACGAGAAATGGGTGAATAGGTAGAGACCCTATATAAAGGCGAGCTGAATGAATAATAATTCATTCGACCGCGATAAGAACTGCGATAGTAAATTTATGGAGTGTGTTTCGTAATAGTGAAGTGATTTAGAAGACAATTGCGATAATAAATTTATGGACAAGTGTTAGATTTATTTTAATAGTGACAATTAAAATTAGTGAAAGTGTTAACTGATTATTGTGCATTAAATAAACACTTTTAACTTAAATTAAAAGACATTGCGTTTTCACTTTCCCGGAACATTAAAATTATTGGCCGCGAACCAATAACACGCGACAATATCTTTGTATAAAAGAGTTTTTTTTACAAAGACCTTAAAACTATCATTTTCCGAAAAGACAGCGGACGTATTTGAGTGCAGTGTTCCGGAGAATCTTCGGCCCAGTGAAACAATAAACAGAGTGGAGACTACGTTTCAACGATGAGTTGTATGAACTTTTTAACAGTCCGCCAATTTCCTATTGCATAATATTACGTAAATTGCAATGGGCAGGCCACGCAGAAAGAATGAAAGAAACCCAGCTCCCCACAAGAACATTAATGATGCCGTGTAAACTGTTCTTTGTGAATTTACAATACTTTATGTCTAATGGATTGACTTTTGATTTGATCTATTGATTGCAAAGCGATAGTAGTATTTTAGCTTCTACTGATCCTGAGAAAATTTACTGTGATGCACGGTCGGCCCGACTGGCAGAAAAGTAGCAATTTGAATGAGGTACGCTAAATTATCTTTTGAAACCCCAAAAAAGGGTAGTCTTTCATTTTCATTTCGATGATAAGATCTTTTAAATACGTATGAACATTTTTCTTGCATGGAATGAAGTCAAACTAATACCGGAGCTAAAATTGGTAATAGTTGTAGAGTATTTAAATACAGGTAATTGAATTAATGTTGGAGTTTCCCAACTGCTTTTTAATTGAACGAAGCTGCAAACGAAGATTTGTCTACTTGAAAATTATATAATTTCCTGTTACCAACTATAATAACTTTTCTACATCATGGTTAATTATTGAGTCAGCTCAAAAATTGTTTTGATCATTCCTTACCTTAAATATTTCAGCTAATATATATGTCACATGCCAAAATTAGCTATTCAATGTATGTACTATTAACCAAAAAAAACAAAGTTACAACTCTGTAACAACTTTTTAATTAAGGCAGTTTCAAAGGCAAAATTGAGAGTTACATATTCTGCACTGCATGTGGTGACTTCTATAACCCTGAATTGCTTTACATTTATACATAAGTATGCTTATAACATTTTCCAAATTCATCTTTTGCATCGAGGATTTTACGCAAGAACTGTTTTCACTCATCATGTAAGGTGCAGGTCAATTGTATCTGGATCACCAGGAGGACCGCCTTCATTATTCTGCGGTACAAATACTCGGCGGACAGTAATTAATTCATTAACCATATTCATAATTATGATTTTATAATAGCCAATCATAAATCCAGCGTTACTCCAGCAAAACCAACGAAAAAATCAAACAGCATACCGAATCATAATCAAAATGGTTTTTGCATTGTGACATTGAATTGAACCATATAGGAACGCGAAAAAAATACGAGTATGCACATTACAAGATTCCTAACAGCTGGTGCGAATTACTTTCTCTGACTCAGCTTTAAATTATATGTATGCTGAGAGTGTTGTTCGGATAACTTAATTGCCCTTCCAGTTTGGCGAATTAAGGCTTCAGGAAATTTATATTAGAAGAGGAAAAAATATAAATAATTGGGACAAGGGGATATACAACACTTATGGAATGCTGTCGATTATGTAAGCGATATCTTTGGAGGAAATCTAAGACAATTAGGTACATGAGTCGTTTTTCTTTTGAACTCGTACCCATCATGTTATCTAAATTCACTCTGATTGATTCGCAGTGGTTTTTAACAACACTAAGTCGATTAATGTGCTGATAAATTTGACTGTCGTTCAATGTCTAATGGACGCGAAATTTGTGGAATGAAGTAATCGTTGATACTCGTATTATGCATAAGACATTCAATTTTAATTTTTTGCTTAGGCGGAATTGTGGCTAATTTTTCATTAATATTAAATGTTTGAATATACAAGTATATTCAGCAAATTGATATTAATCTATAAGTTTGGCCTATCTTATTTATTGGAAGAACGACAGCAACATTAATGTTTGATCGCAACAAACCTTAAACGCTTATGTAATACCAGTTCAACTAAATATACCCTCGAGCATTGTTTGCGTGCGACACTTTACGCATGTACGAATTCCAGAGTTTTTAATGAATGGAGATCAATACAACTCAAAACTTGTGGAAGTATACGTTCATCAATTTTTAGCTGAAGCCTTTCAACAGATATTTGGGCTTGATTTTGCTTTATTGTGTTTATGTTTCGTCAGATATGACCAATATTTGCCCCGGTAATTGCCCGCTGGTACTGGTATGTTCACATATGATAACTGTTCAGTGAATACATTTCAATTGTTGATAGGCAACATATGAGCGTGCCTGTGACAGCAAAGTTATGTAGAGAATTTTATGTTGAAAGTTGTAGTTATCCTTCGCTTCTTATGGATCAAACGTCGAAATTGCTTGCAGGCTGTTTGCGAATTTATGTTGAATTCCTATTTATAAATACAAATTGTGTAGAGGAGTGTGCTTTCTGAAGAAAAATCTTAGGATAAACTTAATTCGTACTTGTGCTTAAATCGCACTCCACCTATAACTAGTCTCGAGTAATACAGGGTTTTCCAATAAGAGGTGTTATTTTGATATTAAAAGAAAAATTCCAGTTTTTAATACAAGTGATCAAATGTTTTTTCCATTATAAAGAAAAAGGTATGCCGTTAATAGTAAAAAATAACATCAGACAAATGACCATCACGACACGCTTACAGGACCATATACTTTTCATGAAATTTTCCGTAGCCAAATCGCAAAGTGGCTGCCCTATGTCCTCGATAGCCTCACGAATTTCATCTTTAAGGTCTTGAATCGACGCTGGGCTGTTGGCGTAGACCTTCTCTTACACGTGGTCTCAAAGGAAGAAGTCACAAGGTGTTAAATCACGGTCAGGAAACTTTTCCCGTAAAAGATCAATGGTTTCGTTGCTTGTGTGGCACGCAGCGCAATCTTGTTGAAAGTAAACGTTGTCCAGATCAATACCCTTCAATTCTGGCCATAAAAAATCATTAATCATATCTCGATAGCGCAATCGATTCACCGTAACTGTTGCTCATTTTCGGAAAAGTAAGGTCCAATGACACCGCTGGACCATAAACTGCACCAAACAGTCACACGCTGAGTATAGAGAGGCTTTTCAACAATAACTCTTGGGTTTCCCGAGCCCCAGATACGACAATTGACGAAGCCCCCGAGGTGGAAATGGGCCTCATCACTCAAGATGATTTTTCGATGGAATTCCGGATCATTTTCATGCATTTCAAGGACCCAATCAGCAAAGACACGACGTTGTTGATGATTGACCGGCTTGAGTTCTTGTGTTAACTGCACTTCATAAGCCTTAAGACCCAAATCTTTATGCAAAATACGGTGTAATGAAGTTCCTGGAATGCCTAATTCCAAAGAACGATGAAGAATGGACAAACCTGGGGTTTCTTCAACACTTTCGGGTGCAGCAGCAATATTCTTGGCTGTTCTTGAGTGACGTGCACGAGTTTTATTCTTCACATCACTTAATTGTCCCAACAGCTCGAATTTTTCCACCAATTTCTGTATTGCAGTCCGACAAGGTGCTTCACGACTACCCAAAACTGTTCAAATTTTACGAACCATCCCTGCCAAACTTTCACCATTTTTAAAGTGAATTTTAATAATTTCAATGCATTGTTGAAGCATATATCGTTCCATTTTTATTAATGGATTAGTTTTTACTTGTCAAATGTTAAAAAATGACAGCTTCAAAAGTAACATCTACCGAAATAATGGGCTATCCAAAATAACACCTCTTTTTGGAAAACCCTTTAGCTACAAGCATATCTTGTAGTGATAAATTTGAGTAACCATTTACCATATGATTAGTTGACAGATACTCGTAGCAGAGTGTTTTGCAGCACCTAACAAAAATATTGAAAAGGTAAGTTTCTTTCAATAATTTGGGTTATATTTTGCCCAATTTGTAAAGATCATTCTTCAAATTGCATAAAGTGTAATTTGTTTGGGAATGTGTAATGTGTTAGCATGTACCTCTATGTTTTAATCAGAAGTGATGATACATACCCATGATTCGCGTAAATTTGTTACCAAAAAATTGAAAGTTTTTCACTTTTGTGCCTATTTTGTACTCCTGGCAATTAGCTAAAACGTACCGATACGAGTTAGGAACAGCGCTATAGTTTGATTTCTTAATAAACTAAACCAATCCTTAAACTGTTATCCCAAAAATAAACGTGAGAGTTTATGATAAACTAAAGCTTAATAGCTGCTACTTTTAGGTTAAAATGTCAAAAAGGATATATCGTTCTTGGACTAAACAAAATATGGATGAAGCAATCAAAAAATACGATCATGGCACCTTGCGGTTCAATGAAGTTTTCCGCATTTATAGCGTCCCGAAACTGACATTTAGGCGATATTTAAAAGGGATAAATAAACACCAGTGAATTGGACGTCCGAAAGATTTAAATGATGGAATGGAATGCGAATTGATCAGGCACGTTTCGTTGTTAGAGTCAAGATTTTTTGCTTTAACAATCTCCGATTTACGGTGCTTAGCTTATCAATAAGGAATCACAAGATGGCTGGATACGAACTCCGGAGGCAACATCTATGGCTCACTGCAAAGTATTCAGCAAAGAAATAGTTATGGCATTCTTTGACAAACATGAATTAATATCAGAAGCAGGCCAATTTACTGCTGAAACAATCTATAACATGGACAAGACTGGTCTAAGCACAGCTCACAAGCCTTCTAAAATTTTGGCTCAAAAGGGGAAACATCAAGTTGGAGCTGTAACTAGTGGTGAGCGTGGTATCAACAAAACATGTATTCACTGTATGAATGCTGCTGGAGAAATCGTGCCACCCATGCTTATGTTCAAGCGGAAAAGAATAACGAGGGGGATGACCGAATACGTTGTACGAGTGTTGAGAAAGTGGATGGACTGTTAGTACATTATATGTCAAATGGCTTGAACATTTTATAAAGTATCTGAGACTGCACACAAAAAAGATTAACGCAATGAGTCTTGCAAGGGAGTATGGAATGATCATGTTCTCTCTACCACACTAATTGCAATCCTTAAACAGGTCGATTTTCAAATCATTGAAACATAATTTTAGTGCTGCTTGTTCTTCATAGATGCGGAATAATCCTGGATCCGTGATAAAACAGGCCACTATTGCAGAAATTTTGGTAGCAGCATATCCTCGAGCCGTTTGTATGGACAAAGGAATACATGGCTTCAAATTGTAAAGATTCGCCTCGCAATCGACATAAAATCAGGGGTGAAGAATCTATTGTTCTTACGAAGGTTCTAGCGTGTGAACCGGTGACAGTTTTCCAAGGCCCTGAAACTGAAAGAAAGCATGAACGAACTGATATATTAACATGTGTACAACAATTTAATCAGGATACTGAGCAAACCTATCTTGATGAAGTCGAAAGATCTATGGATGCCACAGCTAATGTTTCCAGTTTACAGTTAGAGCAACGCTTGAACTAATATCCCTATTACGAGCTATTCCTGGTAGTTCAAAGCAAATAAAAAGAAAAAGTACAGGAGCTCTTGCTATTACAGAAAATTCTTGAGAGAGAAAGAAGAACTTGAGAATAAAATTAAAAACTTCAAAAACAAAACCCTATCGACGAGCCAAATAAGAAAATGAAACCAAAACATAACGGAAATGATAATTGGTTCTGTAAATTATGCAAAGAAGACATTAAGGAGGAAATGATTAAATGCACGCAATGTAAGATATGGGTAGATGAACTTTGCGCAGGAGCCAATAAAAAAAACAAAGCACTGCAATTGCGATGACTGCCAATAATTGATGAAAAATTGTCGCCCAAAATAGCTAAAACTAATTCATTTGCGTTTTTGTTCATTATTGATTAATATTTTAGTGTGCCACATTGAAAACATCAATTAGACCACAAAGACTATTTAAGAATATGTCAGTACAATTTAAGATGAATGGCGCTACATCGTCACGGATATGGCCGAGATGCAAGAGGCCTGCCCCTAACGTGGGCAGGATCAAAGCGAGGCTTACACCTGTAAACCATAGGGGACAGCGTATGGCCATAATTGACTTGACCGAAAAAGACGCCGGACAATCTATGAATAAGGACAACGTAAGAATACTACTGGGACCAAAAAATAAGGTAACATTTGAATTCAAAGTAGTACTGTCACTAACATCTGTGTCAAATTTACATGGCAAAATATTCATGAATGTTTGAGATACGCGTCGTTTCCGGGATGGCCTTCTATTCCGTCTTCGCTGTGGCTTGAATCTCCTCTATCGTATCAAAACGGTGTCTCCGGAGCGGTCTTTTGAGTTTGCTGAACAGCCAGAAGTCGTACGGCGCCAGATCAGGTGAAAACGGTGGTTGCGGAACGATATGGGTTGAGTTTTTGGCGAAATGATCACGAATTACGAGTGCAGTATGGGATGGTGCATTATCGTGGTGTAAAAACCAAGAATTGTCTTTCCACAATTCCGGCATTTTTAGGTGGATAGCGTTACGCCAACGACGCATAACTTTCAAATAATATTCCTTGTTGACTGTTTGGCCCGGCAGAAGGAATTCATAACGCACAACACCACGATAATCAAAGAAGAGAAGAGGATGATGGTCGCCCAGGACGCTCTTCGTCTTCAATACGTTCAAGGCCAGCTTGGAACTCAATGTATCCGTAGCAGAAAATTGAATCCGCAAACAAATTTAATGCAAATTCAACAAATTTCGACATCGCAAAAAATGAAAAACTCACTTTTAGCAGCTCACAAAACGACGCGTATCTCAAACACTAATGTATATTTTGACATGTTAATTTGACATAGATGTCACTGACAGTACTACCAACCTAAAAAAAAGTATTCTCCAAAACCTTCGACGCGTGCAGTTTGAATTCAAATGTCACCTTATTTTTTGGACACAGGGTGGGTTTTCTGCAGAATACCACAAAGAGCAGCGCCTCTTTAGTGTTTCAAATGCCTTGGCTATGGTTACACCGCACAAGTATGCAAAGGACCCGATAGGAGTTCCCTATGTTACAAATGCGGTAAAATGGAACATAAAAGGAAAAGTTTGCAAGGATGCTGATCCAAGACTGGATTTTGGACGTCTTGGGATCAGAAAAAGGCCGGGTTTTCCAGGAAGCCCTAGCCAAGAGAAAATCAGAACTTCGATAACCCGCATCCTGCAACTAAACCTACATCGCAGCTCAACTGCTCAAAATCTGCTTGAGCAGTTTACTGCTAAGTCAACAACACAATGATAAAAGTTCTGCAGGTGTTTATGAAACTGGTACTGCCAGTATCTGGGTTCCAAATATAGTGATTCGCAAGCGGAGAGCCGTCGACGGGGGGATGGCTTTATGTGGGTTCGGTGCTCAGGGACCACCTTCTTAAGTATGTACCTAATGCCGAACGAATCGGTATCATATTTCCAAGCCAAGTTTAATGCTTTGGGAGGCGCTGTCTCGAACGCAGACGGTAATATGCTCGATGGGGGAGAATTTAATGCTAAAGCAATCGAATGGGGCATGCCACAAATAGATGCGCGGGGAAAACGAATCCTAGAAATGGCGGCCAGGACGGGGCTCGTCGTACCAAACACCGTAAATACGCCAACTTTCCGCCGTATTGACTGTAAAGGAACCATGCCGGACGTGCCATTTGCCTTGGAGTCTTAAATACGGAGGATACACAATCGGAGAGTATTAGAGGATTACTCAGCCAGTGATCATCAGCGCATTCTGCTTGATATCAACAATGTTGTCTCCCGTCGTCCGTACTCTCGGCTATCTACAATTGGATGGAACATAGGAAGGATGGACATCGAGCGATTTGTCGAGGTGCTCACAATAGGTGCCGCGCCGCAGGGAGATTCGCAGGGCATAGAAGAACTGGCAGCTCAAGACGTGGTGAACTCAATTATGAGCATCATCATGACTGCTTGCAACGCTTCTAGGCCCCGTCGAAAACCCTGGCACGGCAAGCCCCCAGTGTACTGGTGGTCAACTGAAATTGCTGAAAAGCGTGGGGAGTGTCACAAGCTTTGGTGAGAGGCTCAAAGGGTACGGAACCGTGACGAAAAATGCAGCCAGATGGTGGCAGATAAGTCAGCCATGAAATGCCTTCGCAAATTGATTAACACCAGCAAGGCTCGCTGCTGGGAAGACCTAGTGGACAATGTGAACAAGGATTCATGGGGCCTTGGCTACAATCAGGTTATGCGGAAGCTTGTTCCCTGACGGAAAATATGGACGAGATAGTGCGGGCAATCTCCCTCGCCCATGGTGACACTCGACATCAGCAAAGCCTTCATCTCCGCTAGATGGGTAGATATTCTGGATACGCTGGAAACTCTTTTCAAGTTCCAGAATATCGAATGCGACTTTTGAGGAACTACCTAAAGGACCGAAGCCTGCTCTACGACATGACACAGGGCCAACAAATGATGGAAATTACATCGGGTGTTGCCCAGGGATCTATCCTTGGTCCGGACCTGTGGAACGTGTCTTACGACGGGCTACCGAGACTTGAGATGCCAGGTGAGTCGCGCTTGGTCGGCTATGCGGATGATGTTGCGGCTCTGGTCGCTGGACGCACAGTTGAACAAGCGAAACTTAGGCTAGGTATGCTAATGCAACGAGTGAGGGACTGGATGATTGCTCGCGGGCTCAGTTTAGCACTGGAGAAAACCGAAGCGGTCATGTTGACAAAAAAGGGAATCCCTAGAGTAAGGATGATCAGTATTGGTGACTTACAAATCGAATCGAAGCCAGCGGTGAAGTACCTCGGGCTACTGATCGACTCAAAGATGAGCTTCTCTGAGCAAATCAGGGCAATGGTTGAGAAGGCTGCTTCGGGAATATCGGCTCTGAGTCAACTTATGGCCAACGTAGGGGGACTCAGCCCATCAAGAAGACGCCTCTTGATGAGTGCTGTAGGGTCAGTGCTACTGTACGGAGCAGAGGTATGGGGCGACGCTCTCAGCAAGGAGGTATACCGAAAACTTTTGGCACAGGTACAGAGAAGAGGAGCACTGAGAATTAAATCTTTGTATCCAACAGTCTCTGACTCGGCGGTGAGAGCTATTGCAGTCGTGATACCTATCGCCCTCCTTGCTAGAGAGCGTCGCGCTATTTACCTGCGCCGAAACGTGGATGCGAGGGAGATGGTTGTCCGCGAGGAGAGACAGCGCTCGCTCAACGATTGGCAGCAGTCTCGGGTGAATTGCACGAAGGAAAGGTGGACTGTGCGCCTCATCCCGGATGTGAGACCATGGGTAAATTGAAGGCATGGTGAGATTGACTTCTATCTTTTCAGTCTTCCCTGCACAAGATCGGTAAGTCACGGTCCCCTGATTGCCAATTTTGCCCAGGAGAGGAGGACAATGTCTGTCACACATTTTTTGCGTATACGAAATGGGTCAGGCTGCGAAGGAACTCTACAGGGAGACAAGAGAGCTCACCCCGGATAATATAGTGGCGGTGATGCTCGAATCAGTTGACAAATGGAACCAGATGGCACATTATGCTCAGGCAGTCCCAAATTACAAAAGGGACTCACAGCAGCCGGGAGCGCTGGGGCTGGGGGATCGCTTTTCTGGCACTTCCTTTTCACCTCTCTCCTCCCGCTAGGAAAAGGACTCCCCACCTTGAAGGCGCCCCACGGCATAACAAAACGAGGCCTGGCCCGAAGTAATGTATCAAACGGTTCCAGGCTAGGTTCTCAGGTTGACAGGGGAGTTGTTTAGTGGGTAGTCCAGTCGCGCATGGGAGTCCTACACTCTGTACATAAATGGCATTCACCTCCCTACCACAACATTTATCCCAACGAATACCTTTTTGGGTATCCGTTATCCATCCATACAATTCACATGGTCAATGAGCTGGCCATCTTATCGTACAACCGTTGAGATTTCTGGCTTGTCAAAAATTTTGTACAACTTACAGTTGTATCAAACTCACCGTTGGTCTCCGTCTAGTTTTGCTCCAACTATCCGCCTCGGGACCTGTCACTCAAAGGCTTTCAAAACATTTGCGGATGCTTGGGTTAGGGTCCACTATTAACATCCATAGTATAGCATAGGGTGCAAACAATCAACAAAGAAGTTTTTCTGAAAATCGGCAGTGAAGCAAAAATAGTAGAGCTCCACATGAATGAGAACACAAGCTCATGACGCAGTCGAGGAAAGTACGTCAAATACCCAAAATATTATACTTGGGGAATACAATATTGAAAAAGTGAACAGATATGGGTATTTAGGCGCCAAAATACCAAGAACTGGTAATTAATAAGATGAAATCCGTCGAAAAATACAGATCGCAAATAAAATATTCTACTCAGTTTTGACAATCATAAAGGCTAGCTGCATTCATGACATAGGAAAACAAAGCTCCAAGTATACAAATCTGTGAAAAGACCTGTCCTATGCTATGCTATGCAAGAGTTTATTATTTTATTAAAGAGAAGATTATTGACTAGATCGGCAACATATCCACAAAATGCTCTCCACAACAAAAAAGGAGGAGGGGGATAATGCTTTTTAGCCAGAGTGGAGAAAGGGTGCTCTAAACGTGACTATTCACCTGCTATATGAAATCAAATATCTTGATGATACCTTAGATGGTAGACTCATTTAAAAATAGCATATTTTTGCATGGAATAGGCAATGTAGTGAACTTTTTTGGAGATTGAAGAATTGCTTTTGACAAATAAAAGGTTTTGCTGCCCCAGCAGACATTTTGGCTACATCCAGTGATTATTGGGTGGCCAGTTTGCTATGCACATATAATCTGGTGGCACAAAGTAGATTGCTCTTGAGGATTACCTTGCTTCACCAGACTGCGAAAGAATAGTGTTTCTGGTAACTACCATGATATTCAGCACAGTGCAAAGTAGGGTTTTGAGTGCCGTGTTAAGTTCATAAAGAGAGGGGTCTTGAAATCTACCCTGGGAGCTGCGGTAGTAAGGCAAACAGTACGATTCTCAGGAGGTCATAACAGCGTATTGGAATTTTAACCAATACAAACTATATATATGAACACTGTTCTAAACATGTACAGAAGATTTCATGTCAGACTGAGTAGTACCACTCTCGACACCGCCAAGAGATCTTATATGCCTTTTTCTCATCAATACTATCCTAAGATTATGAGCTACATTATTCTATTTTGTAGTAATCGAGTCACACAAGCAAACTGCTCGAAAACCTTCCAATCTCCTATTCGAAATTTTAAAGGCAGTTTTAGAAAAATATTTAATTATTTCCATTCATAATCGTAATTTGTAAAACAGTTTTCTTTCTTATTATCATTATTAAATGTAATTTTTATATCAATTTTCCTTTATATTAAACTTAAATGTTTCCCTTTAAATACAATATATTCTTCATGAGATTTAACTTTCATTACCACTTAAAATCTTCTTCATTTTCTTGACTTCAGTTAAATTTTCTATAATTCAGTTAAAATTTCTTTACTTCAGTTAAATTTTGTTTTTAAAAATTTTAAATCTGCAAATAAAATTTCGAATGGGAACGCTGATTTAGTACAGCCATTGGTGTATTACACGACGCAGTGTAAGCGAACCCGGCTGAGCTGGCAGCTGGGGGAGTTAGCGGTACAATAAAAAGAGTAAAAAGGAAGAAAAAAATAAGTCTGGTTTGAGATGTGGACCGGTGCAATAAAAATATTTCAGTGAATAGTCTTTTTGTGTTATTTTTATATAGTCAAATGCTACAAAACGTCAAAGATTTTAAATTTTGCTGCGTACTCTTTTACAAGTGAAACTCTTCAGCGCTTGGAAGGAAGGGACATTTTCATAAATACTTTTATTTTCATGGCTGAAAGGATGCAGGAATGTTAATGTTTACCAATACCAGTGAAGTGCAACTAAAAACTCGTGAAGATCATTTATACGAAATCAACAAAGCACTTACTAAACTAAATAACAAGTATGAAAACGAGTCCGCTTGAAATCACCCATGAGTCGCGTTGTTTTGGGGTTAGTTTGAATGAGTGAGGCGAGAGAATAAAAGCGATTAAAACTAAATTCAATTTCATCATCCGAATTCATTGTGACCATGTGTGGGGAATAAGTGCCTCCAGTACAATATCTATTGTTTTGTGTAGCGACGTTGTTTCTGAAGGGTTGTACTTGAGGAAAGTAGTATTAATCGCCATTGCAGCACCTTGATTGAAACTGGCAATATAAGCTTTTGAAGGGGCGGAGCACCTAACCTCGAATTGAAACAAATGAAGTAATGCAGTCAAAACTGCCATTCATGTTGTTCCCAATTGTTCGGTTAGCTTTAGCTTTCAACGCCTTTGCTTCTAAGCAGCGCTGCACTCTCATGTGAGAATCGCGATAGGTATAACCTTTAAGATGACCAGTACCGTCAAATCAAAGGCTACCCGATATGCAAATGCAGTCCTAAGTGCATCTTGTCTCTGTTCCTGCGCCACGTTTTTTTGGTACAGGTTCTTGCTCAGGTGAGAAAATTCGTAAGCGGCTTTCACAGACCTCATAAATGAAAACTTTAGTATTTTACGCATTTAATATTTTTGAAATCTTTCTCTCATATTTAGCAGCGAAATCTAACAGCTTTATAGAGTTTTGTACTAAAATACAAAACCCTATTGAAATCAAGACTAGTGTCCATCCGTCCATCCGTCTGCATGTCACACCAGTTTTTCTCTAAAGCTATAGAAGCTACAGCCATGAAACCTTGTGAAAATGTCAGAAATGGTGATTTCTTGAAAGTTCAAGGGGGAATTTTTTTTTCAAACGGCTTTATCGGTACCGTGGGGGCAGGAGAAGGGGAAATGTACGAACTGAGGTATTTGTTGCCCTTAGACTCATAAAGACCTATCTGCGTATTTTTTCAGATTTTCGGTTCAAAGGTGTCCAATCATGAGGGGAGGGAAAGAATTATTGCTCGTACATTTTGCCTACCCCTGGACTCCTAATGCAAAAAGGTGACTCATTTTTTCAGATTCTGAAACTGCTAAAACCTTTCATTTGATACGCTACTCGACTTCATTTAATGAAAAAAAATTTTAAGGGCCCCTTCTTTATAAGGGGGGACTCACTTAAAAAATCTTGATATATTTGATAAGACCGAAACTTTTGTGAGAGCACCATTTCTGACATTTTCACAAAGTTTGAGCTTTGTAGCTTCTATAGTTTCGGAAGAAATTTTTTGTCATGCACGGACGGACAGACGTACGGACGAACGAATGGACGGATGGATAGATTCGTACAAAAAGCCTATGGAGGTTGGTGTGTTCGAATGAAACTTGGTCCTCCTATAAATATTCTTTTTTCTCTAGAATGATAAAAATAATAACAAGTTATTTTGGAGTCGCGGAGATGGATTCGATTGTGTTGATCGGTTCGACATGATGTGACGATTTGTGACTGAGAGAGATTGCTGTGTGTTGTTCGCTTATATTCCTTGAAATCGCTGATACGGTATCGCCAACGATAGCTCCACGGTTGCTTATCGCGTTGGTTACAACATCTGCTGACGAGCATCCGTTCCATCGTCGCATATCGTCAGCGCAACGCAATCCAGGCGCAACATAGTTGCACCCATTCATCGCGTTGACATGGGATCGCAGAATTTCCCAGTCAGCGATATTTCAATCAAGCGCAACATAGTCGCGCATGTTGACAGCACCGCAACGGACTTCGCCATTGATGTTGCCTAACCCAGGGCGCACACGTTTGCCCGCTGGGTGCGTTGGTGATCCGCCACAAGCCCTAAAGATCATGGAGCTCGATACAATAATAAAGAGACTGAAATTCGTTGAAATTTGCTAACAGTAGTAAGATTTAACATTTTCGTTGGTAAAACTGTTTCAGTATCATTAAATTAGATGAAATCAGCCATTTAATTAGTTCTTTAAAATATCATTTTATTCTATAAGTTTCAATAAAATTTACCGACGTTATAGCCATTTGATTTTCCTCCGACTATAACAATTATATACGATTTTTCTACTACATCGAACCAGACACTACACTTTTGATTGAATCTTCTCCAAGTTTTCAGATAAGATGAATAACAAAAATTTATTTAAGATTCAGGTCAGTCAATGATTTTAATAATATTGGAACAAAATGTTGGCTGGTTGAATTGGAGTTCCTTTAAAGAAAGAATATATATTTTTTGTGCATGGCATGAAAATTTTATGTGAAATAAAACATTCTATCTATCCATATATTCTAGGTTAACTACAAAACCCTTTTAACATGAGCGTAATTTTGTCTACCCAACTTTTCGTTTTAGCCCTATAAGTTATAACCAATTTACCTACTAATTTTGCATCCTATCTACGAGTATTCATCTGTCTATTCATCTGTTGTTTTTTCAGAAACTATAAAGGCTACAATAGTCTAACTTTGTTGCTTGTTCAAGGGTCAAACTTTCTCAAAAGCTTAGGTTTTATTAAAGTTTTTAAATGTTTTTAGGAGGGGCTTTCCCCATCCACTAACGGTGCAGAAAAGGAAACGTTTTGATTAGAACTTTTAGGATCTGAAAATTAAAAGCTAGTTTTTGAATCAGAGGATCAAGGCGTAAACAAAAACCAGCAAAAATTTGTGCTCCTCCTCCTACTCGCAATTTGCCACATTTGGGCTAAAATCTGTCCGTGCGTCTGTCCGTCCGTCTGTCCGTCCGTCTGTCCGTCCGTGTGTCACAGCACTTTTTCTCGCAAACTACCAACGTTAGAAACATCAAGTTTTGTATGCAGGTGTAAAGTGATGCTCTCTTCAAATTTCAACTAAAAAAATTTTTTATACGGTATTTAAGGGGGGTCCCCCATGTAGGAGAGTGGCCCCTTAAAAAAAAATTTTCATCAAAAGTAGCCGATATGGGTATCAAATGAAAGGTCTTGATGAGAACTTTTCAAAACAGGTCTTAATTTGACACTATTTGCTTCGAGGGGCGCACAGAGACGGGAAATACATGAAAATTGTGTGCCCCCCTGGTGATTGGACACCTGTGATCCGAACAATCTGAAAAAAATTATGGAGGTAGGTGTTTATAAGTACAACAACAATAAATACCTTAGAAGTCGAAATTCCCTCAACTTTGTTAATAATAGTATGATATTCGAATTTCACTATCCCCAATAAAACCGTATAGGTACCCTTAAACTCAACAAAATTCGATATTTTCGTAGTCCTATTTAAATTCCTTAAAAGTTGGTAAGTTTGACGAAAATCGAATGATATACACGGCAGTTATGGCCATTTGAAATTTCTAAAATTACAACATCAATAACACATGATTTTGGTATTTTATGGACTCTCCATTGAATCAGTCACTGCAGTTTTGGCTTATCTTCTTGAAATTTTCAAATAAGGTCAATAACATTAATATTTTTGGGAATTCATGATTTGAGTAATTTCTACTGGTTGGCAACAAAATAGCGTCTACCCAACGTGTTTCTTTTATTAGCCATGAACTTACTATAAGGATTATTCATCAATTTACTTATTTTCGTTTCAGGTGAGTGTCCAAAGATCTTTATCTCGGTATTGAACAGTAAAGGTTAATAAACATATTTTAAATTAATGTGGGAAAAAATTATGTTCCAACAATCTTGCAATGATTCAAAATTGATCAATAAAACCGTTCTAGCTGTTCAAGTGTTCTTGCAATTATTTTTTTAGAATGATAGAATTGTACTTGTAAATCAGTTACTATCCTACAGACGTTGTATCAATGGTAATTAGATTTATATTTTAAATATACCTACATAGTTCCTAAGGCAGATTAATTCATCCACGAATGATGGCAAGTTCAGCAACTGTTGGACGTGGACGTGTGCTTTACTCCGCCGACTTCTAATACTCTTTTTTCGTGTTTGCTCGAAGTTTATCCTAACAGCGTCGGTATTCTTACAACTCGGTAGTCATATCGATTATTTTTCCAAACAGTGCGCGAGTGTATTTTCCTCTGTTTTTTAAACATTTCAACTTTTCCGTGCGCTTAAGTAAACAATATTCATTTTGTTTGTTCGGAAGCTTGCGGAGCCATATTCTGTCCTTGACTCAAGCGTTTTCTTAGATCTTAGAGACCCCTGTAGTTCTTTTTATCATTTGAACTTCTTACCTAAGACTCAAACCGGATGTGCATCGAGCTTGCTGCGCTGCTTTCAACTTTTGTAGTGCCACCTGTATAATTTTCTTTTCCTGCTTTATCGCGTATTCGTGGTCACCTTATACTCCTACTTTAGTGTATCTACGCCCTCAACCAATAGTTTACTAGTTCGCTATTGTTTAGTAGTTCGTCTGCTATTTTCGGTGTGCTTACGTTTCATATACTTTTCACATATCTTATATTGTGATCAATTCTTGCGAATTATTTGTAAGTCTCTTGCTTTTCCTTTTTATTGGACAATTCTTTTTTTGACATTATTTTATTGGACAATTTTTATAATTATATTTATTTGGTCATTATAATCTTATAATTGATCGTGGCAAATTGTTTGGCTCCTTCCTGCATTGATAAGCAAGACAAAATACCCATAATTACATGTGGTGGCCTTTGCGGTCTGACTTTCCATGCAAAGTGTTTGCAGATTTATCCAACGCGATCTCGGACAACATTAACAACCTGAACTTCAGTCTTTATTGGCTGTGTCCAAAGTGCCGTGATTCTCCTATGTTATCAATCGTGGATAAGTTGAACCAAACGCGAACAATAATCGATAACCTAGTCATTGGGTTCAATTTGCTGCGCGACCCGCTGGACTCAGCGCGGGAAGAAATATCTTCTCTTAGCCAGCATGCCAGAGTTGATTTGCCTCCTTCACCGACTTCCGATGCAAACCTTGCTGGCCCCTCAAGTGCGGCCAACACGACTTCAAATAATTTGAAACCTGCCATCATAACAAGAAGCAGACGAGCGCTTCAATCTAATGGTTCAATCTCTGGAGCATCATCGCCATCCCGGAACAACACTGAAACTTTAAGTTCGCCTAGAGTTGCAGCGAATGATAATTCAATTAAACCTGGCAACCCACTGCGTGCTATTTCGCCGCCCTTAGAACTCTTCATATCAAGATTGGACTATAACACACCGGTTGAAGACATCATCAATCACATCAAGTTTAAATTGAATTTTATGCCTGATTTGCTCCAGTGTACGAAACTCACTCCAGACGGGAAGACAAACCGTTTAATTGCTTCATACAAAATCACGGTTCCAGCCAATCTCAATTGCCTGTTGAAAAAAGAATTTTGGCCTCCTGGAGTACTGGTAAAACAGTTTTCTGCCAATCAGAAGCGTAACAACACTATGTCCTTTCGTAACAGGAGAAACAAGTAATACGCCTCACATCTCCTTGCATCGTAAACTTTGTACAATTACATCTTTGTCCTGTTATTATCAAAATGTCCGTGGTTTGAGGACCAAGACATCTGAACTTCGTATCTCTTCAATTATATATCCGCATCAGATCATCTGTCTAACTGAGACATGGCTGACAAATGATATTTATAACAGTGAACTCCTTCCCAATCACCTAATTTTTCGCAGAGATAGAGATCGTTTTGCCACTGGCAAATCTGATGGTGTAGGTATTCTTGTGGGTGTACATGCCTCTCTTAATAGCATCTCTCGTGAGGACTTTTTACCTTCGCTCCCAGTGGAGTGCATTATTGTGCAAGTCTCTTTTTCTGATGCTTTCTCCCTTCTTGTTTCATGTGTCTACATCCCATGTAGCAGCTCTGCTATGGTGTATGAACGTTTCTTTGCGGAATTCTCCAGCTATATCCTAACTTATTTCCCATCTTCCCTTGTATTGCTCTGTGGAGATGTCAACCTTCCTTCCATTACTTGGGATAGTAAGTATCTTTCCATACTGTCCGGAGGTAATTTGTCGTTTGCCCTTTCTTCATTTCTCTCCGTATGCCCCTTCACCCAATTCAATACTAGTGCAAACTCCAATAATAAACTTCTTGACCTTGTTTTTTCCAACTTGCCAGCCTCTTCTCTTGTGGCATCCAACTCACACTCACCCTTCATTAAGCCAGATCCTCACCATCCACCTCTCTTTTTGGAGCTTTCTATCTCATCTCCACCTTTGCCTAGAAACACATCACCTTGCCGCTATAACTTTTTAAAAGCGGATCTTCGCAGCATAGATTCTCATATTAACGCAGTTAACTGGTATTCTTTTTTCAGCAACCTGAACCTTGAAGAGTGCGTTGATAAGTTCTATCTGTTTCTCTCATCCTTAATCACTCAATTCACTCCTTTGTTTCCCCCAAGGAGGCCTAAAGATGCTCCTTGGTTTAAATCAGGTGTTGCCAAAGCCATTAAGGTGAAGGTTGCATCCCGAAGAAAATTCCTCTCCAGTGGCCTTCCTAATGACCTTGCCGCTTACAAGCAGAGTCGAGCTGACGCTAAGAAAATTGCAAAGCTTGCTCTTCGTGCTTACGTGAATCATGTCGAAGTTTCACTAGAATCAAATCAAACTCGCGCTTTCTGGTCTTATGTCGAATCTCTAAAGAGCTCTCATCATACACCTGCTAGTTTCAGCTACGATGGCTTTACATCACCTACCCCTCAGGAGTCCTGTGAACTTTTTGCTTCTTTCTTTTCTTCCTTTTTGCGCACTTCAAATACTTCTTCTTTCTACTCTTCTTCTTCTTCCTTTTCCTCTCCCGCGCTTCGTACCGATCCCCTGCAGGTTGAACTGCTCTTAAGGAGTCTTGATACTAGTACCGGTGGTGGCCCAGACGGCATTCCAAACTTCCTTGCGAAATCACTATCCTTGTCTCTTTGTGTTCCTCTTTCAATTATTTCTAATTTGAGCTAAGCTACTGGGATTTTCTCTTCCCAGTGGAAAATTGCCCATATTCTTCCTATCTTCAAATCTGGGGATCGCAATTCCGTTTGTAACTATCGTCCGATATCTCTCCTTCCCTGTTTTGGGAAAATCCTTGAAAAGATCGTTCTCGATACTCTGTTTCCCCTTCCATCCTTAGCAGAACAACAACATGGTTTTGTCAGAGGTAGATCTACTCTCACTAACTTGCTTTCTTTTACACACCACATTGCTGCAGCCCTTGTCCGTCAGCAACAAATAGACGTTATTTTCACGGATTTCTCTAAAGCGTTTGATTCTGTAGATCATGCACTTTTATTTCAGAAATTTAAAAATTTCCGAATTCCTGATTTCCTGTACTCCCGGCTTCAATCCTATGTTTGGGATCGTCGTTGTCTTGTCACTGTTAACACCTGCTTCTCCTCTACATTTTGCCCCAGCTCAGGTGTACCGCAAGGATCCATAATTGGCCCAATTTTATTCCTACTATTTGTCAATTATCTTCCCTCTGTTATCACTTCTCGCTGCCTGCTTTATGCTGACGACTTTAAGATCTTTCGGGTAATTGACTCACAATGTGATGTTGATACCTTGCAAAGTTACCTACTGCGTCTAAGTGAATGGTGCAAATCAAACCATCTCTCCTTGAATGTTTCCAAATGCCACCAGATGACATTCTCCTGTAAAAAAAATTCTTTTCTCTCCACCTACAGCCTTGTTGGAACCTCTTTGTGTAGTATAACTTCTTTTTAGGATCTTTATGTGGTGTTTGATTGTTAATGAAAGTTTGACCTTCACATAGCCCAAGTCATCAACAAAGCCTCCCGCCTTTCAGGGTTCATTTTAAGATCCGCTTCCTCGTTTCAGCATATCGCCTCCTGTGTGTGCCTTTACCTTTCACTTGTTCGCAATAACCTGGAATACTGCTCCCAAATATGGAGCCCTCACCACAGGAATCATATTGATGCTATTGAGTCGGTTCAACGCAGATTCTCACGGTCTCTTTTTGTCAAATTCAACCTCCCTTATGTCCCAATAGTGACCGTCTTCGTACTTTGAAACTCCCTTCCCTTGAATCTAGACGATGCTTTCTTGATGAATGCATCTTGTACAAGCTTTATCACGGTCACTTACCCCAAACTCTATGCAGTTATATTCAAACATTGAACACTAGTCGCCCTAATAGACCTTCCGATCAATTCCTTGTTCCCTTTGCACGCACTAACACCTTCTTCCACTCTCCCTTTCTACGCTTGCCCCGTTTGCATAACCAACTATGTCTTGGTCCTCTACCACAGTCGCTTGCCGCCTTTAAAACTTGCCTTTAAAACAAAATTTACAACTACAATTATTAATCTTGGTTATCTTTATAACTGCTCTCTCTTCATGTATTAGTTAGTAGTTAAGTAATTGCACAATTTCCTTTTATTTCCTATTTTTCTCTTTCCTTCATATGTATATTTCCATTAATTTCATATGTATATTTCCTTTAATATTAGCGTTAGTTCTAATTTATATACAACATGTAATTGGACTTCTGTCTGTTTGTTGATACTTAAATAAATACATAAATATGGCAGGTGGTGATTTAAGGAGTCTGTAGAAGACCCTTATAAAACCCTAAACTTGTGAAGTCCACTTTTGCGAAAGGTGTAAAATGAAGTCAATATAATAATTTTGATTGATGGTCATACTACCATCCAAGCATCAAGATAGTAATGGGGTTTTTACTTCACCTCCCCTGAGGCTTTGGTTGTGATCGGGAAAGGTGGGTGGTATCAATTAGCAAGCGGAATGGTTAATTTCAATCAAAATTGCAGACCCACAGCAAACTTTTCATTAATTTTTAAATAACAATTTTGATTCCCATAATTTTAAAATCAAGCAAATAAAACAAAGATAAGAAATTATTACTGGCGAAAAATTCGTCAGACAAATCCCCACAAACAAAGCAATAGGTAAACCAGTCAACGGCTTGATTGAGCTAACATTTACTTCCCTCAATGTGGATGGTCCGTGGATAACACTCAGTTGACTATCTTGTGCGGATTGAGCAAGATCTCAACTATCTTGTTAGACCGTCATAGCAAAGCTGAAGAATGCACAGCTAAATGGCGTACAAACCAATCGGAGTGCTGCTTAGCTGGTTCACACCTTACAAAACGGTTTTATATGATACAGAAAACCACTTTCACTACTGATGTAATCGATTACAGCAGAGATGAATTTAAGCTAAATAGTATAATCTAGGGTGTTGCTAGTATTAGTGTGCGAACGTGTGCATATTTTTGGATCTTTCCGAGAAATGCATTTGCAGATTTTTCGATACACGTATTTCCTCGCATTCACCATATTCATTGATTCATGCTTGCGCATTTCTTGATTCGAGTGCATTCGGTGCATTTCCAGCTATTCGCAACAATGGCTATTGCAGCGGGTCATGGTAGTAGTTCCATGACTTCCATCTTGATACTAGTATTGTGGTAGGGGCTGCAAGCGGGGACAGTTCGCACTACTGCCTTTGCTAAATGTCTTGACGTACTTTGGTTCGAGGCGAAGACGTTGGTGTAGGTTCCGACTTGGTCTAAAGTAGGTCACCAATGTAGTAAAGTACGCCTGCTTCTAGTCCGGTCATTTGGTCGAGGAAACCCTGCGTAACCGAAGAAAAAACTATTTGGTGGAGTTTACCCAGCCGTCGATTGTGTGTTGAGCAACGGTGACGGTTGTACTCACTGGTTAGATTGAGTCAACATTGACGATTTGATTTGATCAAACTGTGTTGGGTATGAATGAAAGGTAAACTAATTTGTTGCATCTTCTTTGGAGCCTAACGCCTATAAATGAAATAAATAATACCGAACGAAACACCAGCAGAAGGTACGTATGTATGGAAAGTAATTTTTTTCGCGGATTTGACGATTTTTTCTTATATGCTCATGTCTACAATACATTAATTGGGTTCAAAGTTATTGTACATAGGCAACCAAGCAATTTTAAGCGCAATTGGTAAGAGATAAGCCGAACGTTTCAATTTAGAGATTACTAAATGAAATATTACTACGAATAAAAATATGAAAGGAAAAAATCGCTCATACTATTCGTAGCAGTCATTAATGCTGATGCTTGAATAGATTGTCGAAATAGGAAATAGATTAAGAGCTTACCTACATATGGATGTTTCATAGGTAAATGCATTTATTTCAGATGCTTAAGAAAATGAGCACATACGCATGAAATTTTGGTTTATTACTCACTATAAATTTTTGACTTTTTTTCAATCCTAAGTAAGCCTGCGAATATTGAGCGCAATGGAGCGTGGCATTGCAGATAAGTTACAAATAATTTCACAACTTGGAATAAGCTTTTCTTTCCGAACATTTTTCAGTTCTGTAGATAAAAGTAACATTATTTAAGTTTCAGAGGTACTAGAATTGGAAAGCACCTCCCTAAACATGTACTGCATTCTTTTCTATAAACACCTCTGTAATCACTATATCCTGCTACAAACCAATGAATTTTATTAAAACTTATTTACAAGTGTCAAAATGCTCCTTTTGCATGACATGGGTTTCACCTAAAAAATATATATTTCTATATGAAATAAAATTCTTCTTCTTATTTGTAGCACTACAGCCCCTCTCGGGTCTTCGCTTCCCTAAAATAGCACCTCCAACTGTCTCGGTCCATGGACCGCGTTCTCCAATTTTGAAATCCGAGCAACGATGAACTGTCTTCGTCGAACGATTCAGACCAGTGTAGTGAATTATTATTATATGTCCGTGAAGGACTGAAGCGATGGTCTGCTGCCTCGGCGAAAGAGGATGTTGAGATCCGCCGAGATTTGGCCTTATCTAAGGACGCGTGAATGCGCTGGCAGGCTAGCGTTGCGGTGCAGTGGGGTGGGTTCTTTTCACCACCACAAGACCCACTACAAAAAAATATTTTTCGCATCCACGAATTTCCGAGGAGGTTCTATCATTATCGACCGGAGTCGAAAAAAGGAGGTAATCTGCTAGGGGCTATCCAAATTGCTGGTTCAGAGGACAAATAGGGGCTTGAGAAAATGTACGGACTAACAGAGGCTTCTCCGTTTCTGACGATACTTATGGCCTGCAAATAAGACTGGGGCATCCAGATGGAAGCGGTGCCTCCTCGCACCTTGCCAACTGGATCAAGATCCAAACATTGACGTTGCCATGTATTTCCCATTTGAGTGAAAAACTCATATAAACATAATATGCATTACTCTTTCCCTCAAATGAGGAATACAAACGTAACCGATTTATGCCATGCAATGAAATCACATAACCCTATATCATATAATGGGAACGCGAGCAGAAGTCCACTCTATCCGGCAAAAGCCCCTGTTAAGCAAAAACAGGAAAGAGCGCGCCCGATGGCTAGCCCATTTTAGTGGAGGAGACTGCCACCGATGCGGGTCCTGGACCCGGTCAGGTTTTCAATGAAAAAAAGGAAAAAACCGAATCTTCAAGTTTTAACAATCCAATTATTTAGTACTTCGAATTATGGGAAAAAACACAATTTGTTGGATGAGAATAAGTATCATCAGTTAGAAGTGAAATTACTAAGTAGAGATATGAATGGTGAAAACGGTAATTAAGAAATGTAATTATTTTTAAGGTTTACTCCTGCAAAAATTTTAGGAAGAATAAATACATTTACTCTTGTACAAATATTCTAAAAGAGAAACTCCTTTTGAAACGAGTGTCGCCTAAAAAGTTACTAATTCAATTAATTTAAGTATAATACATGTTATTTAACTGTTAAAAAAACAATTATGATGAAAATTTATAGCAACAAACATATGATATATATATTTTTATAAAATGTTAATGTAATGTTCTTTTATGATTAAAATTTGTTTAGTTTTTATTTTCTATTACTATAAATGCAAACTAATATTTTATATCAAACATGTAAGCAAAAATATATGCAATATTTTTAATGTATATATTTTATGTTTAAGGAATGTTATGAATAATTTGTAATATATGCAGATGACTGATTCACCATATTTTGTACTTCCTAACGATTGGCGGTATGAAACTTGCCAAAAGCGTGTCACAACGTGTTTTTCAAATAGTGGAACCAACGTTCTAGTCAGAGTTTAGATGAAAAACTAATATTTATTTGAAAATTCGACTCACACCAGACTTCTTATCATTTCCTTATTGTATGTTTGCATTCGAAGAAAAAATATGCCATAAAGGTTAAACCTCTTATTAAGAAATATGTATCCGCCTCCCATCATTTCATTTAGGCCATTAGAAGAGTTTCGGTTTGCATGCAATTCTTGTTCAGTAGTATAATTGTTACTGGGACGCCACTTGTCTGTAAACCAATTAAAGTTTCGTGCTGCTTGGTTATCGTCTTATCATGAACTAATTTAAAACAAGTTGGGTAAACAGACCTACGCTCATGTCAGAAGGGTTTTGTATCCAATTTACGAAATGCAGTCACCAGATCGAATCAAATCAAGAAACATGTCAAAGACGATTTTATTGAAGAAAATATGAAATACGAAGATCATACTATTTTTAACAAAGTTGAACAAATTTCGACTTCTGAGGTTTTTGGTATTGTTATACTCATAAATATCTCCCTTGATAATTATTTCAGATGGATGATGACGGAAGAAACACATTTTTCAAGTATTTCTCCCCTGTGCCCCCATTGAAGCAAAAACTGACAGTTTAACAACTATTTTGAAAAGCTCCCATGAAAACTTTTATTTCATACTCATATCGGCTACGTTTGATGAATTTTTTTTCACGGGCCACTCTCCTCTACTGTTGTCATCGATTCATGGCCAATTTTTTCGAATCCTAGAATGGTTACAAAACGATTTTGCTAGGAGCTCTCTCCCACCTTCTTGACTTGTTTCACTTATGAGTATTAATTGTAGGTACTCATCTTCAGTCATTCATTAAATTGAATCAAGTGTTCAAAGCATGCACCTTAAACGTTGAAGTTGGGAAAAAATAACTCAAAATTATTTAATCTTCGCATTTAAAACAGCCACTATTTTGTTTTACGATTACTGATACCACTAGCTGAACCGATTCTCAAAGATATACATGACACCTATCATTCCTGAAACTTTCATGCAAATCCTAGCAAGACTGTAGTGTCTGAGTCGGTAAAAAGCGCATGTTGTTCCATAGCCATATGTTGCCATAGTAATAAATGCAGCGCATATTGTTCCATAGTAATACAGGAAAATTCAAACCACTATAACTTCGCTGTATATGATTCAATCTTTATGAAACTTTCAGGATAGATCAATCTTATAAATAGACATCTACGTACTGAATTTCATTGAGTTTAAGGGTATCGTTAAGATTTTATTCAAGAAAACATAAAATCGATAATCATACTATTTCTAACAAAGTTGAGTGAATTGTGACTTCTTACGTATTTGTTGTTATTGTACCCACCAAGGCCTACATTCCTGTTTTTTTTCAGATTTTTCGGATCACAGGTGTCCAATCGCGAGGGGGGGGGGACAGAAATTTTTCGTGTATTCCCCTCCCTGTACGCCCCTCGAAGCAAATTTTGCCAAACTAAGACCTGTTTTGAAAAGTTCTCATCAAGACCTTTGATTTGATACCCATATCGGCTACCATCAATGAATTTTTTTTTGGGGGGTCACTCTCCTATATGGGGAGACCCCCCTTAAATACCTTATAAAATTATTTTATAGTTGAACTTTGAAGAGATCACCACTTTACACCTACATACAAAATTTGATGTTTCTAGCTTAAGTAGTTTCCGAGAAAAACTTCTGTGACACACGGACGGACGGACGGACGGACAGACGGACAGACTGGTCGCGAAACTAGTAGGGTTTTGTAAAATTATTTTACAAACCCTAAAAAAATGAAAAATGCTACTTGGACGTTTCAAAGCGGGAATAAGAATATTTTAAAAATAAAAGTAATCTGCGTAAGCGCTAAAATTGAGCCGATTTCAATGAATCTATTGGTTTTCATTCACCGCTAGACGATGTATTTTTCATTAACATTGCTTTTAAACTACAATAATAATTGGACCGTTCTTTATTTACAATAGTTCTAAGGCAGTCAAGCAACATATTGTCCACAACAATTGTTTTTAAGCTCAGCAGTCAAGTACTTCAGATTTTGAAAAACCGAAGCATCTTATTTATTTGTGAAACGAAGCTTATCTTATACGTGCAAAAAGATTCAATATTTTATACGCTTGCGACTCGACAACAAATGGCATTTCCAGCCGTTCTTCAAATACTCGTAAAATTACTTTATAGTATTTCAAAGAACAAGCCAATTTCATGAACTGCAGCAACAGCAGCAGCAGCGTTTGAAGATAATTATATTTCATTACACATTGTTGTACGATCGTTCTTATCTGTGGTTAGATTGGATGCATCGGTGAAATTTCTCGAGGAGTTCGCGAGTTGGAAGTAATATAGGCAACGAGTCTTTCGCGGACATTGTTATGTGCATCGATCAAATCAGTACCATGTTGAGGATAACCAGAGAGGAAACACCACAAAAAAATTGATTCAGCTGTTCGGAAACCGCTCACCCGCTCTTCTACTTGTTTTGCAACAAGTAAGATCCAACTCGTTTCTGCACCGCAAAATACAAGTTTTAACTCGGAAACCTTCCGGGCCACAAATCGCAGGCACACACGAAGCTTTCACCGTAACACCAATTTTCCGACTTTTCCCCAAAATCAGATTTTGGATTCTTCCATGCAATGACAGAGGAGCCTTGGACTGGGTGCAGGTGCACTAACTCGAAAGGATTCGATTCCGAACAACTGTATCTTTTCAGGGACTCGAAGGATTCCGCTCTCACCGCGAAATTACTCCCGCAATGTCCGGATCCCATAACTTTTCAGCAACACCGGTTTTGCTTATCGTCACCAAATCGCGAATGCAGCACAGAAGTGGATCTAGTCGCCACAATTCACAAATAAACGAGAAATTGCACTTGTTTCACAGCTTTCCCAGTTACCATTTTTTCGCTTGCGAAAAATCTTCTTGGCTGCATCGCCAACACCTGAGAGTAAACTAAACAGATTTTCACTCTTATGGGTCAATTCATCTTTCGAGTTTTCTTTACTGACATATTGTTTCCGTTATCAGATTTCTTGGAACTATACTTCACTGACTCACATTAGAAAACTTTTATAGAAGACAAGTTTACGGATACTTAACAAACTCAACTCAACCGAGCAAACAGAAAATATGTCTTGAAAACTAGGGAAACTGATTCATCAAGTGTTCAATACTCGAAAGTATTTGCTAGAATGGAGCGAAAGAGAAAAGCGCACTGAATAAAACTTGAGATTATCCTTTTCATTTAATTTTTTGTTACCAAATCTTACGATTTCATTATTTTCATCTTGCGCATCATGTTTTCTCCCCGGGCCGTTCAAAAGCAGACTTCCCGTTTGTTGCTTGTCGTCGCCTTACGGGACAACTCAAAAACCAGTCGAAGGGCCTCAAATCCTCTTTACATGGTATTAAGAATGTGCAATCGTAGAAGTACTCCGTTGGAAAGGGAGTTGCAGTATCCAGATTTCAATTGCAAATTAAAATGATGAAGATCATTTTAAATTTACAATTGAAATTTGGAACAGCAATATGTGGTTTTCGAGCAGTTTACTTAACCAACTGCTCGATTATTACACCAGCGTTTCCTCGGATTTCCCCACTGGTCTCCACCCTTCCGTTCTCGCAACGAATAGCTAGGGTATCCATTAATCATCCCTACGTTTCATGTGGCCAGCCCGTTGCAGCTTCCATAGTCTAACAATCGTTGACTCCTCCGGCTCGTCAAAAATTTCATATACCTCATGATCGTATCGAATCCGCCATTGGTCCTCGTCTAGCTTTGCTCTGATTATTTGCCGCAGGACCCGTCACTCAAATGCGTTCAATATATTGGCGGATGCTTGGGTTAGGGTCCATGTTTCACACCCATAGCATAACACAGGTCTTATCACAGACCTGGCAGCTTTGTTTTCCTGTGTATGCAGCTGGTCTTCAAGATCGTCAAAACTGAATAAAATATTTTATTTGCAAGCTGTATTCTTCGGCGTATTTCGTCTCTTTCGTCAGCGGTTCTCATTATTTTAGCGCCTAAATACACAAATTAGTTAACATTTTCGATACTATATTCGCTAAGTGTGATATTTTGTGTATTTGAGGTATTTTTCCTCGACTGCGTCACATGCTTTGTTTTATTCTCATTGATTTATAGCCCTACTAGTTTAGCATCTAAAATGTTGATATCATCCGCATAGGTTTTTACTTAGACCGACTTATATAATAATGTCCTTCGTGCATCGACAGGTAGCTTTCTTCTGACGTACTCCAGAGCCAAATTGAATAGCTCATCTCCCTGCTTTAGTCCGATATTTGTATCAAAGGCATCGGTGAGTCGGTTATTGATGCGGACTTGAGATGTCGTCGACGTCATTGTCATTTTGTTATGATGGACCAATGTGGCTGGGGTGCCAAAGCAAAGCATTATTCGGTACAGTACACTACGATCAATACTGTCGTACGCTTGCTTGAAGTCAACGAGAATTTGGTGAACGTCTATGTTGAACTCGCAGTATTTTTCATCTGAAATCACCTTGATACTCCCCAATAATACTATTGGCGTATGATCCGATTTGATTTTCTAAGATCATTGAAAATATTTTGTACGCCATACAAAGTAGTGATATGCCTCAATAATTTTCGCACATTGGCTTGTCACCTTTTTTGTGGATAGGGAGTGTAATTTTGATTGGCTCCATTCTTTTAGCATATGTTCTTGTTGCCAAATGAGCTGGGTGATTTTATGGATGACTTTATGAATACTACTGCCACCATATTTGATGAGCTCCACTGGAATCTCATCGATGCCCGGCGCTTAATTATTCTTTTGGGCTTTGATGGTGGAGAAAACTTAACCCAGAGTTGGTGGCACCAATGGAAGTTCTCCGCAAACATATATAGGCTCCGATGTTGTGTAGCTGTGCGGAGGATTAAGGAGGCTCTTGAAATATGATGCCCATCTTTCCTTAATCTTGGTTTCATCAGCGATGATATTGCCGATGTCAACACGACAGAGCGTGGTTTTGGGCTGATAATCACGTTTCAGGCTTTTGACTTCTTTATATGCTTGTTTTGTTGCTCGCTAAACTTACAACGATACTTCTCAATTGGTCGTCATAGTATTTTTAGGTCTTTGTAAAAAATTTTTTTACAAAGACCTACTAGTTTCGCGACCTGTCTGTCCGTCTGTCCGTCCGTCTGTCCGTCCGTCCGTCTGTCCGTCTGTCCGTCTGTCCGTCTGTCCGTCTGTCCGTGCGTCACAGCTGATTTCCTCAGAAACTATAGAAGCTAGAATGCTCAAACTTTGTGAAAAGGTCAGAAGTGATAATCTCTCAAAAGTTAAGGCCTTAACAAAAATTTAAAAAATGTTTAAGGGGGGTCCCCCCTAATAACGAATTGGCCCTTCAAAATTTTTTTTCATCAAAGGTAGTCGAGTGGGGTATCAAATGAAAGGTCTTGATTAGAACTTTTAGAATCTGAAATAAAAAAATCATTTTATGAATTAGGGGGTCCAGGGGAAGGCAAAATGTACGCAAAATTTGTGTCCCCCCCCCTCGCGATTGGACACCTTTCAGCCGAAAAATCTGAAAATTATCACGAACGTGGATCTATATGAGTACAAGGGCAACAAATACCTTAGAAATCGAAATTCGCTCAACTTTGTTAATAATAGTATGATTAGCAGATTTTACATTTTTGCCCATAAAATCAAAACGGTACCTTTAAACTTCTTAAAATTTTGCAATTATATAGACTAACATAAGATATATATGTTCACAAAATTTAGTTGAGATCGAATCATAATCAAGTGAGTTATAGCCATTTCAATTATATGGAATTATACCAACAATAACACGTGTTTATGGTTGATATAGGGTTTTCCACTAAGAGGTGTTATTTTGATATTAAAAGAAAAATGCCATTTTTTAAAATAAATGATCGAATGTTTATTTCATTATAAAGAAGAAGATATGCCGTTAATAGCAATAATTAACATTTAGCAAATAACCACTACGACACGCTTACAGGACCATATCCTCTTCATAAAATTTTCCATAACCAAATCGCAAAGTGGTTGCCCTCTGTCCTCGATAGCCTCACGAATTTCATCTTTGAGATCTTGAATCGACGCTGGGCTTCTGGCATAGGCCTTCTCTATCACGTGGCTCCAAAGGAAGAAGTCGCAAGGTGTTAAATCAGAAGATCTATTCAAAATAACACCTCTTATTGGAAAACCCTATATATATTTAAAATTGACTTAGGCACTTTTATTTTCTTTCAACTTTCATGAAAATTTGAGGAATAGTGTTTAACTTGAACATGTTCAATCGGCCGAGCATTCAGAAAAATCATTTAAGCTAGATTAAAATGGCGGCTGCACTGTGCTTATGAAAGAAACTGTGCATCTTTTGTATAAATTTGAACAATAACATATCTAAGTATTGGATGAATAATTCAAGTTATCGATTCACGCCATTAGAAAACTTGTTTCTAACCCTAGAATGTTTACAAAGACCTTCTGGTAGGAGCACTCTCCTGCTTACTCAAGTTGTTTTTTTCTAAATCCTTTGTATCTTATTCACTACTCTTTTGCGATATTCATAATGTTCTCTCTTTGTCCTGGTTTTCCTACCCAAGTATTCTTTATACGCCTGATCCTTTTTGTGAAATGCATTCTGGCATCATGGCTTGATGTCCGCTCGTCAGTTCTGCAACAGTCTCAATAGCCGCTTTCACTTCCATCAAGAGCTCGTTGCTTGATTTTAGCAATGCGTCGATAAGATGGGAACCAGCTAGTTTGTCGAGGGTCTCCATGAAACTTTTTGTTACAGACACCGTTTGGAGCCTTTCGATGTCAAGTTTGTGTAGTGGGCTGGTCCTCACCGAATATGCCTTTCAAAAATGACATCGATACGTTAATTTGATCAAGCAATAAAAATCATAATTGGCTCTTCGGTATGTACAGCAGTCAAGTAGGCGCGAGGCCCAACGTTGTTGGACCAAAACATGATTGACCTGATTTTGTGTGTTGCCATCCAGTGATAATCAGGTCATTTTATGAATGCGTTGATGTGGGAAGCACGTCGAGCGTATGACTAGATTTCTGCTAAATGCAAAGTCAATCAGGTGCTGGCCGTTGTCATTTGTTTCATCGTGGAGGCTATGTCCTCCAGTCGTTCCAGGATGAGATAGCTCATTGAATTATTTTTGTGTCGCTTGTAGGCAATAAGTCGACTAGTCTTTCCAGGTGATTGTAGAGCGTTTCCTTCGTTTTTCCTTCCTTTTCTTCTGTCTAGGAGTTTACGTTAATCTGCTGGATTTACAAGAATTTTGCTTTCATACGGATCGCACACAACCATTCATTAACTGCCTTGAAATCAACTACGTATGATTTGAATTTCCTTTCCGCAATAAAGGCTAATCCGAGCTCTTATTTTTCTAGTAGGCTACCGACTTTTGAAAATTGTGTGCGATCTCATGTCTTGAATATCACTTTCTGTCCAGTTCGTTTCCTAGATTGCCAGTATTTTTAATTTATATTGAGTGGTCCGTTGCAAAAGATCCTTAACAATGCCAGGGTAATTGAGTGATCTAACCTTCCAGGATTCAACGGATACTCCTTTTCCGTTTGCGAGGTCGCTATCATAAGTCCAACCCATTCCGAGGCCCGTCTGCAGGTTTCGAGATAGTTTAGGGTTTCTCGGGACTGGAAGTTACCTTGCCATCCAATCTCCCTTCCGGTGGCACGGTTATCACTTCGATTCCATTATCAGTCGCAGAAGACTGGTCTTCACCCTTTTACATCCCCACATAGTAGGTGTAATTAGGATTTAGTCGCAAAACTGTAGATGTACTTACAGTTATTAGCACTTCTCGGCACTTAGTGCCCATCATTGGGGAAATGGATGAAATATCGAAAAAAGACGTAGCTAACAATGCCCACATCTTAATACTTCCTATGCACATGCCCAGAGATTTGCTCAGGGAAAATTAGGGTAAAATACAAGCCACTCATAAATTTAACCGTTGTGTGGATGGAAAATGTGAAATCTGACAAATATAACGCAAAGTACTCAGCGGGGTATTCGGCCCAGTGAAGAATGAAACAGAGATAAGACTTCATTACAACGATGATTTGTGTAAGTTGAATGACAACTCACTTGAAGTCGCAAGTGAAAGACTACACAAGCAGCGCTGGGTAGAATATGAAAAAGATGGAAAAGCAGTGACTCCTCAGGCAAACCTTAGCAAGTTAGGTAGAAAGAACTTCGCTCATGCCAGTAGGGGTTTGTACTCAACCTACGATATACAGACACCAATAATGAATAAACAGAAGAAAACTTCAACGACGTCTACAAAAATTACATACTCTCTTTAGAAGAAAAACCATTGCTATACTTTTTTAACCTGCTGCCATTTTATTGCAATATCACTAACAACCATTGGCTGAATGAAATCTTAAAAATGTTTTTATTCCTTATTTTGTCTGGAAATTAGAAGATCCAATTAAAAGTGTAGTATCTGGTTCGATGGAATGCCCGAACGGTAGAAAAACTGATCATTGTTTTTGTTGTCCTTGGAGAACTTTCAAAATACTATGATTTCCGTGAATGCGATTAAAATTTCTTGAAACTTCCAGAAATTGAGGAGCTTGCCTTGGAGTACTCAAATTTAAACTTAAAGGTGCCCATATAAATTCACTGGGAAAAACTCAAATTTTTCCTCCTTTTCTCACTTCTAACTTCAAAACGATTCATTTTCCAGCAAAGGAGTGGGAAGCTGTGTAATTAAATTTTCTATTAGATATAGTTGGTTAAAATGTTTTACCCTTGCCGCAAAATAATAATAAATATATTAGAAATAGGAAAAAACAAGTTGAGTAAGCAGGAGAGTGCTCCTACCAGAAGGTCATTGTAAACATCCTAGGGTTAGAAACAAGTTTTCTAATGGCGTGAATCGATAACTTGAGTTATTCATCCAATACTTAGATAGGAAATCGTTCAAATTTATACAAAAGATGCACAGTTTCTTTCATAAGCACAGTGCAGCCGCCATTTCGATCTAGCTTAAATGATTTTTCTGAATGCTCGGCCGATTGAACATGTTCAAGTTAAACACTATTCCTTAAATTTTCATGAAAATTGAAAGAAAATAAAAGTGCCTAAGTCAATTTTAAATATATATAGGGTTTTCCAATAAGAGGTGTTATTTTGAATAGATCTTCTGATTTAACATCTTGCGACTTCTTCCTTTGGAGCCACGTGATAGAGAAGGCCTATGCCGATAGCCCAGCATCGATTCAAGATCTCAAAGATGAAATTCGTGAGGCTATCGAGGACATAGGGCAACGATTTGGTTATGGAAAATTTCATGAAGAGGATATGGTCCTGTAAGCGTGTCGTAGTGGTTATTTGCTCAATGTTAATTATTGCTATTAACGGCATATCTTCTTCTTTATAATGTAATAAACATTCGATCATTTGTATTAAAAACGGCATTTTTCTTTTAATATCAAAATAACACCTCTTATTGGAAAACCCTATATCAACCATAAACACGTGTTATCATTGGTGTAATTCCATATAATTGAAATGGCTATAACTCACTTGATTATGATTCGATCTCAATTAAGTTTGGTGAACATATATATCTTATGTAAGTCTATATAATTGCGAAATTTCAAGAAGTTTAAAGGTACCGTTTTGATTTTATGGGCAAAAATATAAAATCTACAAATAATACTATTATTAACAAAGTTGAGCGAATTTCGATTTCTAAGGTATTTGTTGCCCTTGTACTCATAAAGGTCCACATTCGTGATAATTTTCAGATTTTTCGGCTGAAAGGCGTCCAATCGCGAGGGGGGGGACACAAATTTTGGGTACATTTTGCCTTCCCCTGGACCCCCTAATTCATAAAATGATTTTTTTATTCCAGATTCTAAAAGTTCCTGTCAAGACCTTTGATTTGATACCCCACTTGACTACCTTTAATGAAAAAAAATTTTTAAGGGCCAATTCGTTATTAGGGGGGACCCCCCTTAAACATTTTTTAAATTCTTGTTGAGGCCTTAACTTTTGAGAGACCATCACTTTTGACCTTTTCACAAAGTTTGAGCATTCTAGCTTCTATAGTTTCTGAGGAAATCAGCTGTGACGCACGGACAGACGGACAGACGGACAGACGGACGGACGGACGGACGGACAGACGGACGGACAGACGGACAGACAGGTCGCGAAACTAGTAGGTCTTTGTAAAAAATTTTTTTACAAAGACCTAAAAAGCCCTTTTTAAGGTTTTGTACTAAAATACAAAGCCCTATTGCAAACACGGCCTGTGTTCGTTTGTCCGTCCGTCCGTCCGCACAGGACTTTTTCTCTGAAACTATAGAAGATACATCCATGAGAATTTGTGGAAAGGTCAGAAGTGGTGACTTCTTGAAAGTTTTGGGGTGGAAACATTTTTGAAAGAGGTTTAAGGGGGGTCTCTCCATATAGGGAGGTGACCTATTAAAAAAAATTTTCACCATTTATAGTCGAATAGGGTGTGATTGGAAAGGTCTTAATGAGATCTTTTCATAACAAGTCTTAAAATTGCCTTATCGGTACCGAGGAGGGCAGAAGAAGGGGAATGTACGAACTTTTCACATTTCGCGTATCCCCCCCCCCCCCCCCCCCTCGCGATTCGACACCTTTGATTCGAAAAACCTGAAAAAAAATCATGAATGTAGGCCTTAATGACAACAAGAACAAATACGTAGAAGTCGAAATTTACTCAACTTTGTTAGTAAAAGTCTGATTTATCGATTTTACGTTTTCTTGAATGAAATCTTAACGTTATCCTTAAATTCAATAAAATTTAGACGACTATCTATAAGGTTCATCTGTCCTGAAAGTTTCATAAAGATCAAGTGGTATATAACGAAGTTATAGCGATTTGAATTTTCCTGTATTACTTGGGAACAATATGCCCTGTATTACTATGGAAACATATGGCTATGGAACCATATGCGCCTTTTACCGACTCAGACACTACAGTTTTGCTCGGATTTGCAAGAAATTTCAGGAACGATAGGTATCATGAATATCTTTGAGAGTCGGTTCAGCTATTGGTATCAGTAATTGTAGAACGAAATGGTGGCTGTTTTAAATGCGAAGATTGAATAATTTTGAGTTATTTTCCCCCAACTTCATCGTTTATGGTGCATGCTTTGAACACTTGATTCAATTTAATGAATGACTGAAGATGAGTACCTACAATTGATACTCATAGGTGAAACAAGTCGAGGAGGTAGGAGAGGGCTCCTAGCAGAAGGGCTTTGTAACCATTCTAGGATTCGAAAAAATAGGCCATGATTCGATGTACAGTACAGAGGAGTGGCCCCTCACAAAAAAATTCATGGAAGGTAGCCGATATGAGTATCAAATGGAAGTTCTTTATGTGAGCTTCTCCAAACAGTTCTGAAACTGACCGTTTTTGCTTCAGTGAGGGCATAGGGAGGGAAATACATGACAAATGTGTTTCTTATCTCGTGAATGGACACCTGTGATCTTAAAAAATCTGAACAGATTATCAAGGGAGATATTTATGAGTATAACAATAGCAAATACCTTAGAAGTCAAAATTCATCCAACTTTGTTAATAATAGTATAATCTTCGAATTTCATATTTTCTCTAATAAAATCGTCTTTTACATGTTTCTTGATTCTATTCATACAGACAGACGCATGGTTTTGTATTTTAGTACAAAACCCGAAAAATAGCCTGTTTTGAAAAATTAAATTCATTTAACACATCTTTTCTATCTAAATTAAAAGTTCTTTCTATCTCGCTCTATTATTCTCTCAAATATGTGTATTATGAAAAAATTATGATAATCACTAATCTTATATAATATCACTTTAAAATATTAATAGTATTTTTATTTATTATGTAACTACACCTATCTTTATACGATGTTAGTTTTTACGCGGCGTTAATATAATTTCAAAAATTACCAAAAAACTCACCTTAATATTAAATAGTTTATATACGATTAAGAATACATAAACGCTGGTGTACAGTGCGTCTTTCACATCACTCCTAAACAGATGTTTTGGCTGCCCCTCCAAAATCTCATCGAAAGTTGCCTTACATATGCTTCTAAATCTCAACCATACATCTGATATATTTTCAAAAGTATCATAAATATTATAAATGCTTAACTTGAAAAACATCAATATTTTTTGAAAAAATTATTTGAAATTTTATTTTTATTAATATATCATAAAAAGTAATTCAAACAAAAAAAAAACATTTTTTTTAATGTGTTCAAATAAAGATTGTTTGGATATGTATACAACCTTAAAATAAAACATTTGTATTTAGTGCGTTGAACGGTATGTAACGATTTTCCACATCTTGTACGTTCGAGATTTCCCGAAGGAAATCTAAACTGACCTCTCATCGATTCTAGACGTGAAGTCTTAGAACGTGACAAAGGACTGTACCCATTATGTCAACAAGTTCGGAAACTCTTAGTTCACTTCGAGGTGGCTGCTGGCAAGCTAGCTAGCTAAGCGAGCACACTAAGTCCGAAATACAAAAATTCAGCCACCGTTTCAAACACCCGATTTAAAACGCGTCGAACAACTTCCATCGACTCTACTTTAAATTACATAACCTCCTACCGAGGAAAAGGAACGAAAACAATCGGTGAAAAAAATACGCACTTCCGAATATTTCCGACGTGGTGTCCGAAATACTCAACTCAAATTCAAAACGGAAAAAATCTCATCTGAGGATTGCTATTGCTATTTCTAATTGGGGGCAATGTCGGATCAGCTGAACAAGCTGGGCTATTACAATCATTTAAAAGGCTAGGACATTTGTCAATAAAGTTTTCCAGTGATTTTTGCCTACTTGTGCTAGGATAATTACAATTATTGCTAATACCTGATGGCACTGATGATACGGTAGGCTTGGTGACAACTCATCTCCGTTCGTAGCTCCACGCTTGCTATAAGATCATATATCGTTCGCTTATTATTTTTGCGTTTATCTGCAAATGCCAACACTTCGTAATATTAACAAACCTGTCAACATCCGTTTTGAGCAAAAAAGATGCATTCAAGCAGAACCGATCGACCTGTTCCAGAATTGAAATTGTCTTCAAAGCTAAGTTGTAGCTATCCACGAAGTTACCTCGAATGATATCACTATGGGGATTAGTCTCTGCAGTAGCAATTTCTTCCACTTGTTGACTTCTTATACGTCCCAAAGAAAACCTGATTCACTTTTACTCCCCCTTTCTCTCGTGGAATCTGTAAAAGATTTGAATAAGCTTACGTCATAATGATATACTTTAGCCTCAATTAAAACTAACTTGTAGGGGAATTTCACTTCTTTGACTTTTTGCTTGACCTTTTCATCGTCAGCAGCACTCCAATTTGACCTGGCGCTATATTAGCACATAATTTTCTTTCTGAACTTTCGTTTATTTCTTATAATGAGCTACAGGTTGAGAAGGCAATTATTTAGTACGGAAAATTCGTTCACTTTGTATGCAATTTCCGCACTAGAAACGTCTTTATTTCCCTTGCGGCACAAACGCCATAATTTACAACCGAACCAAACGAACAGATTCACTAGTCGGCCGACGAAAATCAGCAAAAAACGCGAATGCCATTTTCATTTTCACCCACGTCCCGGTTAAGTCTCCGCGAGCTGTTCGTTTTCGTTTGGTTTGCTTGACACCCATTGACGCCAGTGGCGTAGGGTTTAGACATCTGTCACATAATCTTGTCAGCTGGTTAGGACATTTAAATATAGGGGTAAAAGATATCGGTGGAATATTGATCCGTGGGATCGAGGTTATCACAGGTATACTCGTATGTCTGGGAAGATATAAAAAAAATCTTCAACATGGGGAAAATTATGTGTTTTTATTATTTTGTAAATAAAATAATTTGTTTATAACAAAATAAAAGCATCTTTGGGATTTGGTATTGTAATACTTAGGCTTCTCTGTTCGAGACGCACTGGATTGAAAAAAGATGAAAATCGCTCCACTCTAAGCCGAGAAAATACAATTTTTTTTCGTACATCGATTTTGAAATTTAAAATTCAATTTTCCTAACCAGGTTTTTTTTTTGGTACTTTTTACGCGCTATATTGATTGTTTTTGTTATTGTAATATAAGTGATTATTATTTTAAAGGTTGGATTTGTCTCTAGAAAGAGCTCCGAAAGATAAAGGTCATATTTCAAACATTACAATCAATATTGTCAACTTTGACCGGTTGTATCTCAAGAACTAATGCACTTTATCCAACTTGGTGTCTTTTTTAAGAAGCATTTTTTACAGTACTTTAAATGCATTTTTTTAGTTTAATTTGAATCAATTGTAATATTCAATTTATTTATCATCAAAAATAAAATGTTTAACATTTTAAAACTTTATGAAAGGCTAATTTCAAACTTCTGTATGCTTTAGTTTCTGACTTGCAAGATTTTAAAACTTTTGAATGTCTTCAAAATAAATTTCGATTGCAGAATTATTATGCGAAATCTACTCTGGTGAAACTGGGTGTGCTATGCTACTATATTATAAAGATTTTTCAAGTAATTATGAAGTCTCTAGGTGAATTTCAATTGGTAAAAAATATTTCATAAAAAAGGCTGTTTTTTCTATTTTCATAAAATTTAACCAACCATATCTAATAGAAAATTTAATTACACAGCTTTTATTGCCAACAACTTCGCTGTAAAATGAATCGTTTTGAAGATAGAAGTGAGAAAAGTATGAAAAATTTGAGTTTTTTTATAACTTTAAACAATTTGATTTATTTATTACTGTTTCCGACTTTTTTGAGGTGGGATAAGTCAATTATTGTTAGGCCAGTTATTTCACAACTCTTTCTGCAAAAATCAATGTGCCCCCTCTCAACAGCCAAATGTAGTCGTTATTTTACGGATAAGCTTCGATCTAATACAAGTAATCAAGATGAAAAATTGATGAAAGCTGTTGAAATGATACTCGCAAATGATTTAAAAGTGGTTGAAACTACTGCAATTCTTCATGAAACAAAATCTAGGTAAATTTTAATGACGACTATTTATGAGCAAATTTGCACAACTTTTTAAAGTTTAGCTTAATAAAAGCAATAGTAAAAATATTTCAAGTTTGGTCATATTATATGAATCCTAGATTTTTGAATCTAATAAATCCTGAATTTTTGCTGCATTTATCTATATACGACTTTTTAATGCCGGTCAGCTTCGACTGGTTGTATCTTAGAACTTATGCACATTATTCAACTTATTCTTACAGTATTTTCTAATGTATTTTTTAAAATTTGATTTGTATCAATTGTAACCAAGATATTCAATTTATTTATCATAAAAAAAATCTTCATAGTTTTAATAAAATTCTGAGGATACCCTAATTCTCCAATTTTAATGCTATAAAGTACCTCCGGTAGGAAAAGTGCTCTTTTAAATGAAATAAAAATTCAAACCTGCTATATACTTTAGTTTCTGACTTGCAAGATTTTAAAAGTTTTGAATTTTTCCAAAATAAATTAAGAATGCAAAATTATTATGCGAAATCTGCTGAATCGATTTTGATGAAAATTTGGGGTGCTATTTTACTATATTATAAAGATTTTTAAAGAAATTATGAAGGCTCTAAGAGCATTTAAAGTGGTAAAAAATGAAGCTGTTTCTTTCCTATTTTTAATGCTATTTTGTGGGAAGAGTAAAAAATTTGAAACAACCATATCTCATAGAAAATTTAATTACACAATGAGATGAATCGTTTTGAAGTTAGAAGTAAACAAGTTGGGTAGACAGACCTATGCTCATGTCAGAAGGGTTTTGTACTCAACTTACAAAATGCAGTAACCGGCAACGAATAAAATCAAGAAACATGTCAAAGACGATTTTATTGGAGAAAATGTGAAATTCCAGGATCATACTATTATTAACAAAGTAGAAAGAATTTTGACTTCTGAGGTATTTGTTTTAGTTATACGCATAGATATCTCCCTCGATAATTTTTCCAGATTTTTTAGCAACACATTTTTCATGATTTTACACCCCCCATTGGCCCCACTGAAGCAAAAACTGTCAGTTTAAGAACTGTTTTGAAAAGCTCTCATAGTGAACTTTCAGTTGATATTCATATCGGCTCTCATAGAGAACTTTCAGTTGATACTCATATCGGCTACCTTTCATGAAATTTTTTACAGGGTCCACTCCTCTGTACTGTAATCATCGATTCATGGCCTATTTTTTCGAATCCTAGAATGGTTACAAAGCCCTTTTGCTAGGAGCTCTCTCCTGCCTCTTCGACTTGTTTCAATTGTATGTACTCATTTTCATGATACCTATGATTCCTGAAATTTTCATGCAAATCCTAGCAAAGCTGTAGTGTCTAAATCGATAAAAAGCGCATATGGCTCCATAGCCATATGTTTCCATAGTAATACAGGGCATATTGTTCCATAGTAATACGGGAAAATTCTAATCGCTATAACTTCGTTAAATACTATTGGATCTTTATGAAACTTTCAGAAAAGATTTAACCTTATAAAAATTAATCCGTTTGTTAAATTTTATTGAATTTAAGGGTACCGTTTAGATTTTATTCAAGAAAACATAAAATCGATAAATCATACTATTACTAACAAAGTTGAGTGAATTTCAACTTCTCATGTATTTGTTGTTGTTGTACTTATAAAGGCTTACATTCATAATTTTTTTCAGAATTTTCGGATGGAAGGTTTCCAATCGCGAGGGGGGGTACGCGAAAAGTTCGTACATTTCCCCTTCCCCTGCCCCCCTCGGTATTCATAAGGCAATTTTAAGACTTGTTTTGAAAAGATCTCATTAAGACCTTTCCAATGACACCCTACTCGACTACCAATGGTGAAAATTTTTTTTTGAGGGGTCACCTCCCTATATGGGGAGACCCCCCTTAAACCCCTTTGAAAAATTTTTCCACCCTTGAACTTTCAAGAGGTCACCACTTCTGACCTTTCCACAAATTTTCATGCCTGTAGCCTCTATAGTTTCGGAGAAAAAGTGCTGTGACATACAGACGGACGGACGGACGGACGGACGGACGGACGGACGGACAGACGGACAGACAGACAGACGGACAGACGGACACAGGCCGTGATTGCAATAGGGTTTTGTGTTTTAGTACAAAACCCTAAAAAGTAGTAAAACTTCGAGTTTTTTATAATTTTTAAACATTTCGATTCATTCATTAGTGCTCTTCACCGTTTTGAGAGGGATTATAAGTCAATTATTTTTATACCAGTTATTCCACAACTGTTTCTGCAAAAATCAGTGTCCCGCCTTGCAACAGCCAAATGTAGTCGGTATTTTACCGATACGCCCTGATCTAGGAGTTAGTATGAAAAATTGATGAAAACTATTGAAACGGTAAACAATTCAAAAGTGATTGAAACTACTGCACTTCTGCATGAAAAAAATCCATGTATATTTTAATGACTACTATTTATGGGTAAGTTTGCACAACTTTATGAAATTTAGCTTAATGAAAGCAACAATAAAAATATTTCATACATTAAATTTTTGAATTTGTCACATTAATTCCTGAATTATTCGTGCATTTACCTAAATACAACTTTTTAACCTTAACATAATCATTTGCAAATCGAAGCTAAACATCCCACCGAATACTCTCAGTGTACCTCGCTGCTGTTTGTTTTTTTTTTTCATTTTCCTTTACGCTATAATAAATCCAATGGCAAAATAAAGCCATAGGAAGACTAGTAGCAAGAACTGAGATTCTCGCTTCCTTGATTCAACGTGGCTTTATGTGTGAAAATTTCAATATTTTTAATGAACTCTTCTAAATTGAACCTCATATAATTCTTAATAACTACAGTACAGGCCTACCCATCATCTTTATTGCCTACCCCTTAATCTTTATTGCAATTTTAAAAACGGGTATTCATTTGATACTCTACTCGACTATCTTTGGTGAACAATTTTTATAAGGGTCACATTTTCAAGAGCCTTTGAATCTTTTTTTGACTGCGGAACTTTCATTAACCAAAAACTTTTGAGCTGTTCGCAAAATTTGATGACTGCAGCTTCAATAGTTTCTGAGAAAACTTGCACTGACGGACGGATGGGTGCCGATTTTAATAGGGTAGTGTAAAATTGTTTTTTGTAAAGCCCTATAAAGTAGCGCGTATGAGGAAACATCCAATTAGGAAACTCGGAAAGCGATGTGAGGACTTAGTTGAGGCCGATAGCACATCCCTGCTTGGATTTAAAAATTAGCGAAAGTGATTACGAAAACGAAATAATTAGGTTTTATATGAGTGTAAGACTATTTTGAGCATCGTTCAAATTACACTTGATCCATAAAATTTACCAATATGTTTATTCCATTTAACGTGTGCTACTTTTATCATACTGTTACATGTACAAATAATTCTGCGAGCTACTGTCGCGATTGTTTTCACAACCATTAAGAACATCAACAAAATGAATTTTCTCGAAACCATGAGAACCCACCAAGCCTGATCAACATTTGAAAGTGAGTCACTGCTACATTCATTAAGCTGCTCGAATATACCTCTCCGCAGAACATTCGCCAATGTACGAGAAATGCATTGAACGGCTGGAGACCCTATATAAAGGTGAGCTGAATGAATGGGGGGATCGTTCATTAGAACCGTGGTTGTTTATCTGTGAAAGTGTGGAGGGAGAATTTAAAGGTGATATTGATTGAGTGATTGTGAAGTGATTTTAGAAGACGATTGCGATAGAAATTTATTGACAAGTGGAAGTTAGACTTTTAATAGTGAAATTAATAACTGTGCATTCTTTTAAATAAACTCTTTTTAATTTAATTTAAAAGACATTGCGTTTTCACTTTCCCGGAACATTAAAATTATTGCCCGCAAACCAAAGCACGCGACAATACTTTAGAGCTTCACCTCTGTGTCGATCAAATTTGAGTTCTAGAATTTTTCCTTTAGTATTTGGAAGCATGCTATCGATTGTTTTGAGGATTATTTGAACATACGACAAAATCCTCAAAAAATTATTTTGATATCGAAGGTATTTTCACAATGACATGATTATCTTATGACAATTACATTAACTTCATTAAGTCAGTGTAGCCGTGGCCATTGTTTGTGTTCATCCTTTTTTCTTCCGGGACTCGCAATATCCATAAACTTTCGCATGCATCTGGTTTTCTCCAATCTCCTACTTTCTACGCTATTTCCAGATTCTCCCACGTAATTTGATGTTTTTCTTCACTCATATGCTTCTCTACCGCCGAGCTTACTATTTCCGGTGAATCTCGTTTTGTAATTTGTTCCGCTTCTTTGATATGTTCTTGCCACTTGATTTTCGCTAGTCGTTTTGTTTGCCCGATATAAATCATGTCGCACTCCGGGCAAGTGATTTTATAGATTCCTCCTTTTTCTTCCTTGTTTCTCGTATCCTTTGCTGATCCTAACGCTACTTCTAGGCTACATCTACTGCTGGTGTAGGCTAGACGGTTTCACGTCTTTCCTTCTTCAAGATTGTGCTGTATGCGTAAGGAGAATTCTTGTTGCCTGTTGTTTATGTTTGAACAATGTCGTCAGCTGGTTTTTCCGTTGCTCCTGTTCGTTTTTCTGTATCCGTTGTTCGATTGTTTTCCTTCTGCACCTATTTTTAATCGCTGTATCAATGATGTTTTCTTTCTCCAATCGTAATCACTCGTTCGTCGTTGGTACTGTAACCATCCGGTGAATCATTGTATTATATGCCAGCATTTTATCTCCATACGTGTAGTTTGACTCGATTGGTATCGTCCTTTGCGAAGTCGCTTCCTTCCTATGTCTGTTGCATTCAAGTTTTCCCGAGCCTTTAATTATTTTGATATCCAGCAAAGGTAGTTGGTCGTTCTTCTCCTTCTACATTGTAAAGCGTAACCATTGGTGTATATTCTTAAGTTCTTCCAAAACTTTTCCGCTTCCTCTTTTTTGAATACCGTAATGATTTAGTCCACTTACCTGATCCAAAAAGTTGGCATCATCTCCTTGCTTTCAAGCTTCGTCTCCACTCAGTCCATGAAGATGTCGCTTAAGATAGGGGAGAGAGGGTTGCCCATTGCTGCTCCTGCTGTCACTCTGTAGTATCTCCCCCAAACATAAAATATTTAGTGCTTGTTAAGGAACATTTTAATCTTTCATTTACAAAATATATTGTTTTTAAGCAAAAAAAAAACAAAGGAAACATCGATGTCGACCTAAATATTAACGGCGAAAAATTGCAGAATGCTAGAAATGAAATATCTTGGCCTTATCATAGATCATCGTATGACCTGATTGTAACACAGAAATAGCTTAAGGAGGCAAATAGCCCCAACAATAAGCTTGTTTAGAAGATATGAGGATTTTCCAATGCACATCAACAAACTTGTTCTAATTGCATTTGTGCTGACGAAATTACATTATGGAGTAGTTACTTCGAGTCGATCTGCAAAGTAACATCTTGATATTATATCCAGGCTGCTGATCAACGCGTAAAGAAATATTCTGAATCTGCTAATGCTTACTCAAACTAATTTTTTTTACTAATTAGCAAAGTCATTAACTTTTAGTCAAATCAATATAATGGAGAAAGCTAAGTTTATCTACAAAAATTTAAAAACGAATGGAGCGGACCGAGCACCATTAATTAAGATATCACCGGTCAACCGATATAATGCAAGGAATGCAGATCAATTCGTAATGCCCTTTGCCAGAATGGATTCTCTAAAGAACAATGCCATGAATAATGCTGTCCGTATATATATATGTAGGTATAATAACCTACCAGAAGTGGTTAAGAAAGCAAACTCACTTTTTGTATTTAAGAAACGACTTATGGATCATTTAATGAACACTGATTGAAGCGTGGACCTGAAATTTTGTTTTTAAAGCACAGTATCTCAGGGCATTTTTGACTTTATCGTCGAGATACTGAAGAGACAGTTACTCAGAGTTTCTTTTTAATGCGTCGTAATATATTGAATTTTTTTTCTGAGTGCTGATCATGAATTCGGACTAGATATTCATGAAAGGATTAATTCACATTATTTTATGTGGTAGGAAATGGAGGTGTTTAAAAACAGAACCTCCCTGCTTGGATTTAGAAGTTAACGAAAGAAATTGCGCTAACGCGAGAATTATACAGTGAGAGAAAAGTACCCATTAGTTTCTTAAAATAGTAAGAAGGAATCTTCACGCTTTTTTGCCTAGAAGATCTTCATTTTAAAATCAATAAGATTTCCAAATTAATTATTTTTTATAAAAAAAATATCCTCTAAATTTCAAAGAGATTCCTGTTTATTTTTTAAAAAAATCTTCTTGAAAACAAGAAGAAATACTTATAAAATTGATCGACAATCCTTTTAATCTTAAGGGTTTTCCTTTTGTTAACTAAAGGAAATCTTTTTAAAGCCAAGAAGATTTCATTTTAAATTGATTCGTAGCCTTTTTGATTCAATCAGGTTTTCCTTTGAATTCAGTTAGATTTCCGATTAACACCCGTATATTATTTGACACTGAAAAAGAGATAAATATATTGCATTGTATACTTTAATACGCTAACAATAGTTTTCCTATTGGGATTCCAAAATTACATTAAAACATATGATTGCTATTTATTCTTTTATTTGCTTTTCAAGTTTTTACATAAATAAAATTTTTTCCAAAAATAAATGCTTATTTGCTAATCTTATAATTATCAAGTCAAATTAAAATTAACCACTTGTACCAATTCAATAAACGAAACTTTTCATTCTAATCGACTCCAATATTTTTTTAAGCGAATGACTTTGAGCCCATTGCATAGTGTGTGAAAGTGAAAAGGAGGACCATCAAATAGATAGCGTATAATAGGAAATAGCTTATAGGAATTTACTAATGAGTTACCAATAACGAAAGCTTGAAAGTGATTGGAAAACTCAATCACTTCGTACTGTTACCAAACAAATCCAAATTTATTACTTGAAGAATCACCTACAATATCAGTTATGGTATAAACTAAAGGAAGTCGAGGTCTTCTGCTTATTGTGACAATATGTCCAATTTTATATTTTGTTCCATAATAAATTATTATCTTTACATTACAATTTGGATTTAAGTTGCAATTAATGAAAGACAAATTATCGATCTGGGGAAAATATTGCATTCTATCTATTAAAATAGGCTGCGATGCTTTACCGGTAACTATGCTTACAAATTCGAAGTTGTTTTGGGAAAGCAAACTTGAAAACTTTAGACAAGATTTTTTTGGAAGCGACAAAGGAATATTAATTCGGGACGAAATGTTGCGAGCATAGGATTTGTGAAGTCTACGCTCTGCTTCAAAACGGAAACACCAAATATCTTTCAAGGGACCAAGATTTTGAATTGTTCGTTTATAGTGCACTAAATTGTGGAACTTTGGTGTTAAATTTTCGTTAAGCAAAGATTTATATAATTCATTATGAGTTCGTACTAAATCTTCCAAATCATTTAAATCATTGTCACAAAAGGAGGGCAACAAAATTTGGTCAATTAACTTCACTAAAATTAATAGGAATTTGTACACAGGATCATCTACGGGAATTAAATCTCCAATTAGCAAAGTTATAAAATGAATAAATGTTTTCATCTCCTTGGCACTCATCTTAAATGTATGATTACGAATATGCTGCTTTTGGAGTGGAGGGCTAATGTTTTTAATTTCCATATCGCCATAAGAAAACATTTGTTTTCTGCAATTAAATGTATTTAGGGAAAAATATTTTTTGACTTAAATAAAATCGTTCAATATTTTTGCTAAATTGTATTTGCATATTCCAGGGAAAACATCATGCATTACATCACATGCTACATTGTGTGTAACATGGAAGTTTCTCAAGCAATTAAATATTGAAAACTCCTTCACACTTGTCACTTTCGAATCCTTCCTAAGTACGAGTATATCCGTATTATAGTTTATTTTATCACGAAGAAAATTGAAATGTTCATTGCAATCGCTTAATGTTTGCTCTTTGCTTCTTTTGCAAACTCTACAAAAGCTATCTGAGTTAAAAGACTTAACATACCCCAATGCTTCATTCAGACCCAAGTTATCACCTAGTATTTGAGCCACATGGATGAACACATTTAGTGTGCTTTTTGTTGTTTGAACTGTGATTCCGTTTTCTTTTAACTGTTTAAGTCTATCAACAAGTGGACGCATGCACTTTGTGAAGCCAAGTTCATAAACGTCCGCCGATTTTATAAATCCAGCAACGAAAATATTATTTTGTTTAAATGAAAATTCTGGCGGAAGGGCGGCAAACTTACAATAAATGTCAAATATTTTATGTCTTCCCGAATGAGAACCCAGAGAGTCATTAACTTCAAATTCATCGAAATAGAGAAAAATAGGCAACACAATTGAAGAGCCAAATCTATCTTTTGTTCTTCTCCAATATGCACAGTGTAAAAAATGGCTACATGGAGACGATTTCTCAAAAGTTTCTATAAAACTTAGCATTTTTTCTAAATTTGAGGACGCTTCTAAAAATTTTCGTATTTGAAAGCTTACATGGTTCAAACAAATCTCGATATTGCATGCGGAAATGCTCGGTGAATTGTTTAAAATTATTTCTCCGAGCTCTGCATTTAAGAGGATGGGGATCGGGGGCTTATATATATATATATATATATATATATATATATATATATATACACATATATATATATATATATATATATATATATATACATATATATATATATATATATATATATATATATATATATATATATATATATATATATATATATAAATATATATATAATTTTCTTTATTAGAATGTATGCGGTACAGAGGCCTTATAATATAGTAGGTGTTCTGACGGAGTCATTGCACCATCGTTTGAATATTACTAAAACTATGCGTATTATCGTATTTCTATGTGATTATTACGATCAGCTAGAGGAAAATTTAGGCAAAAACCTCTACTGAACGTATAACTAGCTTAACATAACTTAACTTTCTACTTATAACTAGCTAAAATCTATGTGGCTAGAGGCTAGATGATTTATTAATTTATGTTCTGACTTAATGTCACAAAATGAATTTCCCAAAAAAATAATCTGTTCCTCACTATTAATTTGGAATGTATTTTGCAAAAGGAATTGTGACATACTGCTGAACTAGGCTTGAAATATTAAAAATCCCCGTTGGCAGTACCAGCCGGAAAGGTAAATTTCTCGTATGTAGCTTAAAGTTTCGAAAAAGAATTTGGCTTGCCTACTACTAAACTTCTTACTGCAATTTTCGTAGTACCACATGGGTATTTATTAACATAAAAAAAATCTGGCCACGTTCGTTTTTAGAGACCTTTTATCGGGGCGCAAATATTTTGCTAATTAAATTGAGTTGCACGCGTATGGATTACATAATGAAAATCGGCGGATCATAAATTGTTGTAAACATATAAATACCGGTTTCGCCCTTCTCGCATTTGCTGTTTACACAGTTCACAGTGGTAACCACACAAAGGCTTAAATAGCTCGAATAGTTAATTTCAAAAGATTTCCATAAAAGTTTAATCAGCACTTGCATTGCCATTAACATATACATTTTCAATTTTTTTCTGAACTACTTATGAGGGCCGTCATTTCGATTTTTATTGAAATCGGCTGCTAAAAATATTAAGCTGTAAATTTTCGACTGTTTTATTTGTCATTCGATTTGCATAATTAAATTAACTTGCCTTAATAACTTATAATTTCAAGTTTCAACGGAATCTGTTGAGAACCTTGGCTGCTAGAGGGCTACAGAAATAAAAAACATTGTATGCCACCCCCCTTTATGGGGAGACCCGCCTGTATGGGGAGACCCCCCTTAAATACCTTAAAATATTTTCTTGCAGTGCAAATTTCAAGAGGCACCATTTTTGACCTACGTAGAAAATTTCCTCATTCTAGCTCATGTGGTTTGCGAGAAAACTTGTTATGACGCACGAACAAACGGGCGGACGGACGGACACACAGACAAGTCGCGATTTTATAATTTTTTAGGGTATTGTTAAAAATATTTTACAATATCTTAAAAATGATCTGGTTTATAAGTTCTTTCAAGTAAAGTCATTTAGAACGTTTCCATGAAAAATATTCATTATTTCAGTTGGCACTAAAATAGCGAATTGCGCTTGCCTTAAGACCTTTGGGGGCCGCCATTTTGAATGCATGCATTTGATTTTGGATTATTTTAAATCTTTGTATGCTAGGACCTCATCAATCAATGTACTATCTCGTTCAAATCGGAGTTTCACTCTAGACAGGGCAAAATAATTCAATTTTTAAAGAAAATGGCAGCTAAAAATATTAGGCTATAAATTTTCGACTTCTTTATTTTTCATTCAATTTTAATAATTTCCTGTAAAATACAAGAACATAGTACAGAGATTCATAATCTCAAGTTTCATCAAAATCCGTTGGAAAATGTGACCGCTAGAGGGCCACAAAAACATGAAAAAAACGCATATTTAAATGGCCGCCATTTTGAAATTTGCACATGCATGATCACCAAAATATGAAAGACTGTAGGTGTAAGTAATGTTTATCTTGAAACCAAGTTTCATCTATGTCGGAGCAAAATTGCGACTTTTAAAAGCCTTTGAAATTTTGACCTTCAACTGGCCGCCATTTTGTTTTTTGCAACCTGACCTCCAGTTTTTTTACGTGATTCTCTAGATACTTATAATTTCTATTAAATTTCCAAATTTCATGAAAATCTGTTGAAAGCTTTGACCACTATTACAACAACAAAATTTTGCACGTTTTTCGACATTTGAGCGGCCGCCATTTTGTTTCTGCCGTACCGACTTTGGATTTTTTATTGTGAAATTCATCACATACATCAATGAACCTTTGTACCAAATTTTATCCAAATCGGAGCTATACTTTGGTCAGAAATCACGATTTTTCGTCTAAAATGGCCGCCGTTTTGTTTTTGCCCGGCAGATATAGCTGGTTCACGAATTTAACCCAGATAATCACCCAATACACCTTTCCTGAAAATTTGGTGAAAATCGTAGCAAAATTGCAACCTCTAGCGTGGTCACAAATTTCGTTATATCCCATATATATATAAATATATATATATATATATATATATATATATATATATATATATATATATATATATATATATATAAATATATATATATATATAAATATATATATATATATATATATATATATATATATATATATATATATATATATATATATATATATATAATATGCTCTCCGCAATAGGTAAATTTCTCTCGAGAAATTTACCTAATAACAGTTTTTCTGTTCATTACCATTTTCCCATGCACATGCAAAACAAATGAGAGTAATGATTTCTTCAAAAAATCGACATTAGGTGCGTTTACTATTGGTTCGTTTGAAAATGATGCAACAGAATTCAAATGATTATCAAGTTGAATCTCATTTTGATTATTTTCATCAACAGTGTAATTATTAATCATTGTGGTTTTCTGTACAGCGGATTTATACAAAAATAGTTTTTCATGTTGTTTGTTCAAATGCTTTACAAAAGAATATATGTAGGAAAATTTTTGAGTACATGGATTTACACACTTATACACATAAATTCAAAATAACTTGGTACTCCATGAACAATTTTAAAATGATCGATAACGCTATGAGCTTTTTTAATGCTTAATTTACAAAAAACTACAAATAAATTCATTCATTCTTTATTGGTTAGCTTAAGCCTATTTACTAAATTGACAACTTGTGAAAAATTTTCACTTTTAATATCAACAAGTTGGGTAAACAGACCTACGGTCATGTCAGAAGGGTTTGGTATTCAATTTACAAAATGCAGTCACCAGATCGAATCAAATCAAGAAACGATTTTATTGGAGAAAATATGAAATTCGAAGATCATACTTTTATTGACAAAGTTGAACGAATTTCGTGTTCTGAGATTTTTGTTGTTGTTATATTCATAAATATCTCCCTTGATAATTATTTCAGATATCCATTCGCTAGGGAGGAAACACATTTTTCATGTATTTCCCCCCTGTGCCCCCACTGAAGCAAAAACTGACAGTTAAACAACTGTTTTGAAAAGCTCCCATGAAAACTTTCATTTCATACTCATACCGGCTACGTTTGATGAATTTTTATTTTCAGGAGCCACTCTCCTGTACTGTTATCATCGATTAATGGCCAATTTTTTCGAATCCTAGAATGGTTACAAAGCCCTTTTGCTAGGAGCGCTCTCCCGCCTCCTTGACTTGCTTCGCTTATGAGTATTAAATGTAGATACTCATCTTCAGTCATTCATTAAATTGAATCAAGTGTTCAAAGCATGCACCTTAAACGTTGAAGTTGGGAAAAAATAACTCAAAATTATTCAATCTTCGCATTTAAAACAGCCACCATTTTGTTTTACGATTACTGATACCACTAGCTGAACCGATTCGCAAAGATATTCATGACACCTATCATTCCTGAAATTTTCATGCAAATCCTAGCAAAACTGTAGTGTCTGAGTCGGTAAAAAGCGCGTGTTGTTCCATAGCCATATGTTGCCATAGTAATAAATGCAGCGCATATTGTTCCATAGTAATACAGGAAAATTCAAACCGCTATAACTTCGCTAAATATGATTCAATCTTTATGAAACTTTCAGGATAGATCAACCTTATTAATAGTCATCTATGTACTGAATTTCATAGAATTTAAGGGTACCGTTAAGATTTTATTCAAGAAAACATAAAATCGATAAATCATACTATTACTAACAAAGTTGAGTGGAGTGCGACTTCTAACGTATTTGTTGTTATTGTACTCACCAAGGCCTACATTCCTGATTTTTTTCAGATTTTTCGGATCACAGGTGTCCAATCGCGAGGGGGGTGACACAAATTTTTCGTGTATTTCCCCTCCCTGTGCGCCCCTCGAAGCAAACTTTGCCAAACAAAGACCTGTTTTGAAAAGTTCTCATCAAGACCTTTCATTTGATACCCATATCGGCCACCTTCAATGAAATTTTTTTTTCGGGGGGTCACTCCCCTATATGGGGAGACCCCCCCTTAAATACCTTATAAAATTTTTTTTGTATTCGAACTTTGAAGAGAACACCACTTTACACCTACATACAAAATTTGATGTTTCTAGCTTAAGCAGTTTCCGAGAAAAACTGCTGTGATACACGGACGGACGGACGGACGGACGGACGGACGGACAGACAGACGGACAGACAGGACGCGATTTTAGAAGGGTTTTGTAAAATTATTTTACAAAACCCTAAAAAGGTAGGTCTCCAAAATACTCCAAACTAATTTACTTTTTAAGAGTACTGAAAATTATGACGTAATGTATTTTTAAACATATATCTAGAGCCTTAATGAAAGTCGGAAGCTTATAACGCATAAAATCACAAAAAACATAAAGATCAGTCAATTGATTTTTATTTGGTCCGACTACTATTATTTTCAGCTGGAAGGTTACCTGTTTTTCGAGACACTCTTTACGAATCTTATCGATTGCAAATTGGAAATCTTTTGTTGAATATAAGTGCACTATCATGTCTGATTGACCACCAAGAATAGTTGGTTTTTCAGTTTTGCTTAGCCGCGTTGGCTGTAAGATGCAAACAACAAAGAAAAATCGAAATAGTTTTTTGAATCTGGAGAAATGGAAAATTTATACATCTCAAAATTTACTCATTTTAAATTCAGAATGTACGTGCGTTCACATTGAAATCATTAAATGCATTTAACTACTCCCTGGAAAGTTTATCTTTGATTTCCGAATGGAAATAAGGCACAATTGTCTCTACGAATTTTGCGTAGTTGTAGAAGAGTGCATTACTTTTCCCTGGAAAATGAGTTTCAAAATCAATAACCACCTGTTCAAAGAATGACCGATTAGCGAGTGAATCAGTAGATACGAGTATATATATATATATATATATATATATATATATATATATATATATATATATATATATATATATATATATATATATATTATATATATATATATATATAAATATAAATATATATATATATATATATATATATATATATATATATATATATATATAAAGTATTTGTATCCCCTTACCAGTTGGTACCCATCACTATCCTTAAATCTCGGCCAATCTTTCAATATATCCTCTAAATTAGCCTGTTCCTTGATTTCTTCAATCCTTCGAGTGGATGTTGATTTCCAATGATCCGTTACAGAGCTCCATGGTACTAAATAATTGGCTAACCAGGACTTCTGCTCTAAAAATTTTTCTGTTATTAAGAATCATGTGTAGAAATCTGTTGTAATTTTCAAATCAATATACCTTTGAGAAATTCTTCAACTAATTCTGAATTTGAATTTTCCTCTGAATTAGCTTGTAACTTAGAACATTGTTTTATGCTTTAATTTCGCACGTTGTACCATCTTGAGTGTAATTTCCCAGTGAGATTTTTATGGCCATGCTGGCGGTCGAGGAAATAATTCGCCTGAAATTTTAATTAGCACATATTGAAATTGTTATAAACTACAGTAACAAAACTACCGCTTTTTCATTCGGGAAACAATCTTTAATTCCTGTTGCCCATTGTTGTAAGTCACTGTAAGTCATTCGGCCTTTATTTGAAACATAAGCGTCAACAATAAGGTGCGTTAGGTCCCTTTGATGCTTTGAACTTAGATTCGAAGATTCTTCATATGCAGACAGAATCGCCCGTCTTTTTACTGTTTTCTCTAAAAGCTTTTTAACGTTACAGGGTTCTTCATTGTTGGGTTCAATTTAAGAGCATGGAGAACTAGGCTGGGATGACAAAGCGGAGATATCTTTTGATATCTTTTCCAACGCACTTAAAATTTTATTAGTGCACTCTTGATTAGTCGCGAGTGGTTTACCCTGCATAACAATTTATTTAGAGAATATAAAAAAAATAGAGTCAAACATACATTGGATTTTCTCCATTCACGTAAACCATAGCAAAAAAGAATTATTTCTCCAAAGCATCCACATGTGTAGTAATTTTTTAATATATCATATATTTCTCTATGGCTCAATATCACCAAGGTGGCAAATTTGGTTCCGACACCATTTTCACCTATAAAATTTTGAAATAGTAGGGTCATAATCATCTTTAACTACTAGATTTAGTTAATTTTATCTAAACCCTTCATTTTTATTTGCAAAAAGATGTTAAGATTCTTTTTTCTCTCATGAAACTGGGGAAAAAGTCATTTTGGGAACGCGTCCCAATACCCATTTCCGTATATGACATGTTCATGAAACAATGAAATACTAACTGAAAAATTAAATTTTCCAGCACGTTTGATACATTTAGTAGAATATCATAATCACAATAATTTATAAAGATAATGTGACCAACTTCAGATTTTATCTTACACGCAACTTTGTCCGGTAGTCTGTAGGTCACTTCGTGCACGCACTCAATTCTGTCAAAAAAGGAGTGTCCAATTATGGCATACCTAGCGCGGCTGTGCGGTCGCGAGCTGAAATATATCAAGTGAGATAGCGCTCGATTGTTTTGTGGTGATTTTCAAATAATTTTCAAGGTACGATTATTTCAGTTGTTTATTTTGGTATCGTACATCAATAGTGCATCATAACGGGAACGCTACTAAGTCATTAACATACCAATAAATGAAGATAATTAGTCGTAATACCATTGAATAATACTGAATAATACTGATCGTTTTCCGCCGGTGTGATAAAGTGACATACAAGATGGCCGATGACTATTTAAAACATTGCGAAGCGTTGAAAAATCATTTCGGCAACGATCATTTCGAGAACGTTGTCGAACATGACATGTGTTCCCGTAATGAGAACTATGTTCCCATAATTATATTTTTATTAAGATTTAACCTGTAATTGCTTTTTTTGTGAATTTGTGTTATTAAAAGATCATATTCATTTTATGAATTATAGTAGTGATTGAAGTGACTTTAAATTTACTGCTTTGGCTGTAGAAACGTAATCTAAGCCGAATTTCAAAATTTTCGTTTTTGCTGGTTTTTCGTCTGGAACAAAAGTCAATAGTAGTTGTTTAGTATAGTACGACCTTCGAAGAGCAGCTGTAAGTTTTATTTAAAATGAAGAGTTTGACTTGCTGTTACAGTTAATTTTACATTTGTTTTAGATTTAGCCTAGGAACATGAAGACCGAAGAACTCAGAAAGAAAAAGATTTCCAAAAAAAATATCAATAAAAATAGCGCCACTAACATAAAACAACGCCAAAAACCGAATGCAAAAAAACGTAAATTTTTAAATAATTTAACTGCAGAACAGAGAGAGTTGAGAAAAGCGAAGAATAGAGAATATTTTCAAAAAAAGAAGGCTGCAAATAAAGCAAAATCTATAAATGCGATGACAGAGAGAGAAGCGTAAGCAAAGAGCTCTGTGGAAAAGAAACTCTAGAAAATATAGGCAGTCGAAAAAGGACTTAGCCAACATAGTAGATAATACTCCACCACTTTCAGAAGAAGAAAACATAAACAATGAAATTCCACGTTCAACAAAACGTAAACACCAAGGCAGGAGAGTGGTCAGAAAAGAAAGAGCCAAAGCTTATCGCACTATAGCTAAGCAAAATTCTAAAATAAAGAAGATGCAAAATAAAATCGATTCGTTGAAGAAAAAAATTCAACGCCAGAAAAGACGAGAAGCAATGTTGAAAACAGCTTCCCAAAATGAGACATCACCAAATACCAAAGTTGACCATTTAATCAGAGACTGTAATGTGACTGCTGACGTACGAAAAAAGCTTTTTTTTTGCAGAGGTTATGACCTCACAATTACAGGTAACTGCTGATAGTTTATCTAAGAATTCTAAAGAACGAGAAGCATTCCAAAAAAGTGTGAGTGGTACAATCGTTAAAAAATACCGTTTGTTGAATATGACCAAAAAATTTTTACCGAATAAAAGAGATAATAAAAATATTCTTAAGGCTGATGCAAAACGAAGAGTGTATGTTGTAACAGCAGAAATCCGATCTGAAATAGTCAACTTTTTTGAAAAAGATGAAATCAGCAGAATGTGTCCTGGAAAGAGAGATTTCATTAAGAGAGGTGCAACTAAAAAGCAGAAACGTATTCTCTTAAATACAATTAAAGATTTGCATCCAAAGTTTATGAAAGCCACAGGGATTAAATTATCTTATAATACATTTCTGAGGGAAAAACCATTTCGGGTTGTTAACCCAACGGCAAAAGATCGGAATATCTGTTTGTGCGTGCGACATGGAAATTTCGAATTCATGATCAAAAAATTATACAGAGTAAATGGATTAAACTATGGAAAAGTTTAATCAAGGACGTCAGTTGTGATGAGACATCTTATGACTGCATGTTTTCCCGATGTGATAAATGTAAAGAAATACCAATGACCGCTAGTGAGAGTGATGAAGATTCAATTAATTATTTTCAATGGAAATCTACGAAAGAGGAAAGATTAATAAGAGGTGAAAAGAAGATCGTGAAAATTGTGAAGAAAGTTCTTGCTACCAGCACCATTTAAGAATTAAAATTCAAACTAGCAGAGGAGATTCCAGTTATGAAAAAACATATTTATGGTATTTATTATCACAACAAAGTTAAAGAAGGAGTGAGAAAGAATTTAAAGAACAATGAACTTATGTTGCAAATAGATTTCTCAGAAAATTATGTCACAAAATATGACAGAGAAATTCAATCAATACATTTTGGTGCATCTAAAATGCAGGTAACAATTCATACTGGCGTCTATTATCATAAAGATGATAAGAACAATTTGCAGACATCCTCATTTGCCACTGTTAGCGACTGTCTAGACCATCAAGCCCATGCAGTATGGGGTCACTTGAAACCAATATTAAGAAAAATTCTTGTGGATAAACAACACATTGATACGCTTTTCTTTTTCTTAGATGGGCCTACGTCGCAATATAGAAATCGCACCAACGTTTATTTGTGGCTGAGGGCCTTAGTAGAGTGCTGTGAACAAATAACCAAAGCTGCTTGGTTTTATAGCGAGCCAGGACATGGAAAAGGTCCGATGGACGGAATAGGAGGATATTTGAAGAGGACTGCAGACAAGCATGTACTAATGGGGAAAGATGTCAAAAATGCAGATGATTTCATTGAAATTTTCAAAGATTCAGCTGTCATGTTGCGTAAAATAACGAATGAGGAAATCATTAGCATCAAAAATACAGTTCCTGAAAAAATTGATCCAGTTCCTGGAATTTTGAATATCACAAAAATACATGGGAAGAAGCATTAGGGAATGTGATTAAACTAGACCAGCACGGTCAAAACCAAAGAGCAGTTAAATTAAATATATTATCAAATACTCATTTAGAAAACATACATCAAATGGAAAAACAACCCATTAGAAATACATCCACCACACTGAGAAAACAACATTTTGATACAGAGACGGAAGCTTCTAAATATATGACACCCCTAGACTTCAAGCTAATAGATAATTTGAAACCTAGAAAAAGCATATATGATGAGGTGTACAGTTCATCCGCTTCTGAGGATGAAGATCTTATGACAGTGCGTCGTAAAAAAGAACAAGAACGAGACATGGGTGCTAGTACGTCTTACGCAGATGAACATATCCATCCTAACAAAATAATACCCGGAACATTCTCATTGATTAATGTTCCAACGAAAAGTAGGAATCTGTTTTACAAATATGTTGCAATTGCTGGAACTAGTGTAGACGATGAGGGAGAAATCAAGGTCACATTCCTAAAGTCAGTTCGTAACAGTGCCAGAGACTTTAAAATTGACTACAAGGATGTATCCTACGTTACATACGAGCAAGTTTTAAAAATTATTCCTAAGCCTCAGTCAATAAAGGGAGCAAGTCACAATCCATACTATCATTTTGAAAATGAGATGGATATTTATGAGAAACTTTAGTTGATTTTAAATACATGAACTAATGTGTGCTCTACTATTTGTTTAATTTTAGATTTTGCTCTATTCCTTACTTTAAAGTTTTTGAAGTGACTGTTTAAGTTTGTTATACAAGTATTAATTTCATTTTGTTTTATTTAAAGTTCTCATGTAATCTTTAGATCAATGATTGCATCATCTAAAAGTTTTAAACGTAAGGTTCTTGCAATACTTTTCATTAAAACTATTCACAGCAAAACTTTACTTTTAGCATAGTTTATACTTCTTTATAAAGTCTAACAGTTTGAATTCTTAAAAATAAAGTTCCTTCTTTAACATTTGTCATTTCTTCAATACTGAAATTAGTTACCTAAGTCATTTCCGAAATTCTATTTTCATTTCGTGAACGTCGCGATCATTCAGTGAACGTTTCGTCATTTATGGGAACGTAGTAAATATATAATTATTTAATTCAAGATAAAATGTTTCTTCTTAATTTGCAATTAAAATTAAGTACTACAATAAACAATTTTCTAGAAAAAAAAAAACAATAAAACCTAAACCATTGTAAATAAACAGAACTTTCGTTGAAGAATATTTAACATGTGCTTCATAAATGTTACTTTTTATTAAAAAAAGCTAACAGAAGACCATGTTGAGTACAACTTAAAATATATTTTATTCAACATTTATTGAAATATCGTGCTTTCAAAATAAGTTTTATGAAATTTATATTTTTTTAACAAAAATATCCAGGTTTTAAAATACGTTCCCTGAATGATGTTAGGATACACCCAGTCTCTTTGAAAACCCGGATAAATAATGAAAATGTGAGTATTTTGCGCGCTTCTTTTACAGCGCCATTGTTGAGAGTCTTTTGTATATTGCCAGTTATTTTCTTGACTCCCATCACGTTATATTTTTTACAAAATTTCATATTTCCGAATTCGTCACCTTGGTGATTTTGACCCCTATATGCAATAGCTTCCAGATGTTTAAATTGGTTGATTCCAAATGTATTCAACAAAATAATCCCTGAGGGTGAAAGTCCCTAAGATGTGAAAAGGTTTTTCACTTCCGCTGCTTCGGCGACATCATAAAAAGTCTTTTTATTTTAACTCCAAATGCATAACATTGTAAGAAACTCAATTCGCTTTTTCTAAATTAAAAAGATTTCTTATTAATTCAACAGGAATCTCCTCGTTAATAAAAAGTGACTTATTCATTTCAATAAGTTGATCATTTTGTTTTTTAAATAGAAAATACATATTAAATCAACAAGAAACCGTTTCAAAAAATTAAATGAAACCCAATAATATAAAAGAATTTCAAGGTGAAAAGGTTATTAAATATTTAATAAGCAAATCTTCTTGAAATTTAAATCAAAATTTTTCTCACTATATGTGTTTTTTATTAGAGAATTTTGAGAATCTTCCAAATCACACTTGAGCCGCAAAATTTGGCAAAATGTTCATTACATTTCAGTGAGCCACTTTTATCATACTTTAGACTGTGTCGATCAAATTTGAGTTGCAGCAGTTTTTTTTTGGTATTTGGAAGCATACTATCGATCGTTTTGAGGATTATTTGAAAATAAGATAAAATCCTCAAAATTTATTTTGAGATCTAAGATATTTTCAAATAAATGGCATCAAATGTGTTAATAATGTTTTATGACAAAAAATAATTTCTACTGTCAATGGAAGCATTACGCTGCATATGCATTTAAGATAAGTTTTATACTCATAAATCGTGATTGTAAATATACTTTACATTCCGACTTCCCTCTTAACTTATGAAATTTATTTAAATCAAAAGCTTTCTGATTTACGCTACACTACCCTTGAAACCGTTTGTAAGTACTCGTAATATCATTTTACAACATCACTTAACCCAAGTTGAATTAGATCATGCAATCCATCAAACTGGTTAATTTACATTCCACTTATCACGTAGCTACTATCACTCAAATTGAATGTGGTATGTCTACTAAATAATAATTAACTCCCAACCCTTAAACGCAATGAAACACGTTTGATGAACGTAACTCTCCGTTGTGACCTTTAGGTCGCCTCGTCATGATCAGCATCGACATTTTCAACACTACTCGTATACCACGGTTGTAATTAACAAATATACTCACTAAGTCTAACCACAGTTTTATTTTAGCGAGGAGAAAAAAGATGAACATTAAATAAATAGTAAAACATTGAAATATTTGTAGAGTACAAAGTAGAAAAGTCAGATGTCTAATTGTAATTAGTGTGCTTGTCGCCACTATTCTTCTGGGTATAATTATGATGATATTATGAGGCTGGATGCATTCCATTGTTTAAGGCTTAAGAAGAAAGCTAATATAACGACAATTCTGAAAACTTTAAGAACAACCACTCTGCGAAGGGCTTTGAACTTACATTAAATAGGTTTTCGTATTTTCACCTCATTCTTAGAGGTTAAAAATTAAGAATATGAATAAACATTATTTTTTTCGTTAACTGAACTCCCCAGTCAAACCAATATACGTCAGCAATTCTATATGAGCTGTCAACGTGAATTATTTCCTGATTTCAATTAAATGGATGTTAAAAAAATATTAATGGTTTTATGTGAAATTACCTTGGAATGGAAGTTGAGAAAGTTTTTGGACTTTAATTTTTAAAATTTTACGTTTTTAATATGAACAGATGACGACGTGATGCTTGGCATAAATTCTTCATTCTCAAAACATTTGGTGATGCATTTTGAAATCGCCCCACATTGAGACGCTGCTCGTATTGATGACGTACTATGTGACAAAGCCGGCAAACAATTCACCGATTTTTCGACATGCATTTCATCTGCTTACATAAGTACGTCTTTTTGACTACTTGCAATCGGTGAACATATGTACTTTTTTTTAACACAGAGTTACTTCCTTGTTGTTTAGAAATTTTATTGGAGCTTCTTGGTAGAAACTAAAGTACCTATTTAAGATTGTCTTGCTGGGACACTCATTAATTTAGAAGAAAGTCAAAGAAATTTGCGGAACGTGTGTGCCAAAATGCATTATGCCCAATGTAGACAGTGGATAACTCATCGGCGTTGTACGTTGGGATGCCGAGAAATATTCTTTTTAGACTTATTGCGCACGGAGCTCCAAGCAAACTGGTGAGAAACACTTTTGAAAAATTCCGTGTGGACTAAATGTCCATGCCATACAAAACCCAGTGCGTATGAGGCTGATTACAATATTATAAAAATCTTGCTCAAAGTTGTATCATCTGCAGAAGCCGATATTTTGCAAATGACTTCATAATTGAGACTAAACCCTTCGCAATCATGTCAAAAACGAACTATGTTACCATAATTTGCTTGAAAAATTCATCTTTAAGCATTGCCTTCTTACTCAGGCCCATAAGGAAGTCAACTAACGTACCTGACGTCACTTCCCGTACCGGAAACAGCTGCTCAGTAGCCCTAAATTTTCACCAACTGCTGTCCCGAAAACTTGAAAGCAGCATCTCAGTAGGCCGTAAGTAGGCTTTTGGGATTGTCAAATATGACATTTCTCAGATTAAATTGAGTCAAAATGATACAAACGAGAAAGAAATACTTATATTTGCGCGCTAATGTCTTCAACGCGTCATATTTAAAATAAATCGTTTACATAGTGCTGATCAAAATACAGTCATATTTACTGTCAAAATCTTTAGAAAATGTGTTTGATTTAAACAGCACTAGATGGCGCTGATGAAGCTACTCGAAGAGGTTAGTTCGCGACGTGACGCAATGTTTCCGTTTTCGGGCCTAAGTAAGAAGGTAACGCTTCAAGTTTATAAGTGGGCCCAAGTACTTCACTGTTGGATTGAATTTGCTGCAATTATCCAGTTCCTCTACTCGACACATTAGCACACCTAGTCTAAGTTGTGCATGATCCATTGTACGCCAAGTGAATAGCGATGCAACATCATGTGCATAGACAATCAAGTATGATAATTTGACCGGCACTGAGGCCAAACTGTCGTCGAGGTAGGTCCCCAGTATCATGGATTGCAGCAGTAATGATATCCTTCCTTTTGCTGGCTAATACTCATCATCATTCAGTATATCCAAAGCACCCCTTAACGCAGGCAAGCGTCAAACGTAGGGGAAACGCATATTTTCAGGAAAAGTGTACAAACAAAATACAAATATATAATAAAACAAGTTGGGTAGAGAGACCTTTACTCATGTCAGAAGGGTTTTATAGCAAACTTCTCCAAAATATAGTCACCAACAACGAATAAAGTCAAGCAACATGTGAAAGCGATGTGCACGTTTAAAAATAAAAATTCTTGTTTTTCTACTTTCAACGGTCGCCATTTGGTCGCAGAATAATAAAAATCACTCAAATCATGAACTCCCAAAAATATGTAGTGAAATGGGTGTAGATAAACTGTCCATAAAGGTCTGCAGCTATGGTCTGATGCCTCGGCGAAAGAGGATGGTGGGATCCGCCAAGATTGGCCTTGGTCTAAAGACGCGTGAATGCGCTGGCAGGCTAGCATTGTAGTGTCGTGGTGTCACGAATTGAAAGGATCTAATGCCAATCGACTTGTGTCGATGCTGAGGTAACCTACTCAGGGTTGAAATTGCTTATAGCCAGTATCAAACTGGGCTGGGAGAAAACAGACAGACTTAAGAGCAGACTTCGTCGTTACTGACGATACTTATGGCCCACAAATAAGAGGTGGGTATCCAGGGGGAAGCGGTGTCGCCTCGTAAGATTCAAATGAAGACGTGGCCGTATATTTCGCATTTAAGTGAAAAACTCATACAAACATAATTTGTATGAATTTTTCCCTCAAATGAGAAATATAAACGTCGCCAATTTATGTTAAAGTGTTATGCGATGGGAAGGATACGCGAGCGGAAGGCCACTCTACCTGAACAAAAGCCCCTGAAACGCATCAAAAGGGAAGAGCTTGCCCGATGGCTAACTCATTACAGCGGAGGGGTCGGCCAACGTAGTGGGTCCCATACCCGGTCAGGATCAGATAAAAGGAAAGTCCGAATTTTTTGCAAAGGGGTAAGCAAAGTGTAACAAAATGGCGGCAAATTTTTAATACAAGATCCCAAGTTCTGTTGATAAGTTCTATAAATCAGTCAAGTTGTTGATATGCAGAAGATATTATTTAATTTCCTAATCGATCTAAAAAACCTTCTGACAGGATTAACCCCCTACGACCTCAATATAACGTTCATTTGAAGTAAATTTAATTTGTAAATGAATCGTGATTGCACTCCGAAAATTCATTTAATGTGGTCACACGTGCTGGAGACTTTACTGTTGCTTAAGCTGAAGATTATTTAGTACAAGTTGTGTTGATTCTTTCAAAAAAGCACTCTTTTCTGCTACCATTTGTTCAATTATAAATAATATATTACAAATAATTCAGAAATAATCTCCATACAACTTTGTATTGAAATTTTTATATCACCTATTACTTACCCACAACAAAACCCAAAAGATAATTTGATAAGTTTTAAGATGATAAACAAAAAACAGTCTGGCATTAAAATTAAGACAATTTTATCGATTTTTGAGGCATCTCGCAAAAACATGATTTGCATAAGCCCCGATGTACATTCAAACTAAAAAATATACATAGAACTTGAGCGGGACAAAATCTGCGGTGCAATAATCAACTTTATGTCGAAATTCCTTCAGTTCCACTTCCATTAAGACTTCTGTATCGATTTCGATGGAAGCAAATACCTAAGCAATCAATTTTACCATTAATTGGAGAGTAAAAATTTCAGGATGAATAAGTTTTGTCGTTTATAATACTAATTATATGAATTTTTATGTTTCAAATAAAGGAGTAAGAAAACAGTTGTTTTGACAAAAACTGTTCCTTTGATTTTTCGGATAGTAGTTGTTTTGAGTTTAATCGGTCCTCTCAAAATGCAATCAACAACAGGAAAATATTATGTAATGCTGCTGCATCCTCATGCTCATATTTTGTAGCTACGCATATCATTGAAATCTAAAATTTTAACAGAAAACCAAAACATTGTAGCTAAATAATGCAGTAAATGAATTTTCGTGAGGTATTCACTGTAAATTTAATTGTATTTACAATAAAATTATACTTTTCAACTGAAGGATCCAACATTTTGTAATTTCGTTAATGTTTGAGGTGCATAAAAGCCTATTTCTTACCATGTATTATTACGAGTAGTAATAAAGGGAACACGACTGTGGTTATTTATCATATTTGAATGCAGGGTTGAAACTCGACTTTATTTGTTGACTATTTACGAAGCTCAGTCCGCTCATCTACCAGATTTTCATAACTATGGTAAATAGATTCGGCGCGCTAAATTCGATATAATTATTTTTTGTAATTTTCGAAAGCTTTAAAACTAGCTCTGTTTCTACATAAATTGCGGTACCACTTCAACGATCGGAAACCCTATAATTGTGAACGGGATGTAAGCCACTGACCTGATATACGAGTACTCGTAAGTCAGATTTCTCACTTTTTATCCAAGCTCCTTACGTTAGGGACTAAACAAATTTTTCAGAAGAAAACAAAAGAAAACTGAAATTAAAACGTCCTGAAAAGAATAAAATAATATTTTTGGAATCAGTGCTGAATCAGCTTTTGCCCCTTTTAGATATGATGAATTGATGAGTGGCTACCAACCACTTTCTCCAAATGGGGAAAGTGAATTGGCAACGATCCCAAAAATTTTATTTCATTCTTTTTAAATTGTTTTCAGCTTGGTTTACTCTTTTTTGCAATTTTTTTTTTAATTTTCGGTGGCAATATTAACTTCCGCGAAAATTTCGACCTGAATTTTATATATCGACGTGATTATCCGAGTGCTAGAAACAATTGTTATAAGTATATATGTGTTTCATAATTTTTGTCAAAGGTATGGAAAATTTTAATCTGATGCTAAAATCAGCATTGATACATAAGAATAGCTAAAGCCGTGTGCTGCTGCCTCAAATCTAGTGGAAAACTTTAACTTAAGAAAAGTTGTAAATTTTTGAAATTCTTATTAGCCTTTTGTTGCGAGTAAATTATTGCTAATTAAGCTCATTCTAATCAATTCATTCTAACTTAAAACAAGTTGGGTAGACAGACCTATGCATGTTAAAAGGATTTTGTACTCAACTTACAAAATGTAGTAACCAGCAACGAATAAAATCAAGAAACATGTCAAAGACGATTTTATTATTAACAAAAATGACGATTATTATTAACAAAGTTGAAAGAATTTTGACTTCTGAAGTATTTGTTATAGTTATACCCATAAATATCTCCTTTGATAATTTTTTCAGATTTTTTAGATCACGGGTGTCCATTCACGAGGGAGGAAACACATTTTTCATGTATTTCCCCCCTATGCCCCCACTGAAGCAAAAACTGTCAGTTTAAGAACTGTTTTGAAAAGCTTTTATAGAGAGCTTTCAGTTGATACTCATATCGGCTACCTTTCATGAAATTTTTTTTCAGGGGCCACTCCTCTGTACTGTAATCATCGATTCATGGCCTATTTTTTCGAATCCTAGAATGGTTACAAAGCCCCTTTGCTAGGAGCACTCTCCTGCCTCTTCGACTCGTTTCAATTGCATGTACTCATCTTCATGATACCTATCACTCCTGAAATTTTCATGCAAATCCTAGCAAAGCTGTAGTGTCTAAGTCGGTAAAAAGCGCATATGGCTCCATAGCCATATGTTTCCATAGTAATACAGGGCATATTGCTCCCTAGTAATACAGGGAAATTCAAATCGCTATAACTTCGGTAAATACTATTCGATCTTTATGAAACATTCAGAAAAATTATAAATAGTCATCTCCTTGCTAAATGTTGTTGAGTTTAAAGGTACCGTTTGGATTTTATTCAAGAAAACACAAAATCGATAAATCATACTATTACTAAGAAAGTTGAGTGAATTTCGACTTCTCATGTATTTGTTGTTGCTGTACTCATAAAGGCCTACATTCATGACTTTTTTCAGATTTTTCGGATGGAAGATGTCCAACCGCGAGTGAGGGGTACGCAAAAAGTTCGTACATTTCCCCTTCCCCTGCCCCCCTCGGTACTCATAAGGCGATTTTAAGACTTGTTTTGAAAAGATCTCATTAAGACCTTACCAATGACACCCTAGTCGACTACCAATGGTGACATTTTTTTTTGAGGGGTCACCTCCCTATATGGGGAGACCCCCCTTAAACCCTTTGAAAAAAATTTCCACCCTTAAATTTCCACGTGGTCACCACTTCTGACCTTTCTACAAAGTTTCATGACTGTAGTCTCTATAGTTTTGGAGAAAAAGTGCTGTGACATACAGACGGACGGACGGACAGACGGACACAGGTCGTGATTGCAATAGGGTTTTGTATTTTAGTACAAAACCCTAAAAATGTACACCAAAGGTAACAAATATGGATATCAAATGAAAGACTTTGATGAAAGCTTATCAAAACTGGTCTTAAACTGAAATTTTATGCTTTGAGAGGTAAAGGGCAAAGGGAAATGGATAAAATATTTTTTGGCCCCCCCTTCACGCTTGGACATCTTTGATCCAAAAGATCTGAAAAAATGATTGACAACAAATGCCTCAAGAGCCAAAATTTGATAAATTTGGTTAACATTAGTACATTTTATGAATATATGTTTATGCCTATCAAATCAAAAGAGATTTCTTAAATTTTCAAAGATTCGCTTCCAAGTTTCTTTGCAGCGGTGTACGTGTCCTGAAAATTTCACAGCGATCGGGCCATAAGCAGCTAAGTTATAGCTGACTGAATATTTAACAATTGCTGCGTCAACCGCATTCAATTGGATTTCATTGTGTAAGAAAGTTTGGAATTCAATCTGTAGAGTGTCCTGTTGACTGCTGCCGGCTGATGTCTCATGCCTTAAGTGTTGATGTATGCCTTAGTTATGTATGCCTAATGCGACGATTGGTCAACGATTTGGTATCATTGTTGTGCGAATATGAAGCAAAATCTAGCTGATTCTTGTTCTTACAAAGGTATTCATTACATTAAAGATTGTTTATGTTTCTTTCAAAGAAATGAGTTTCTAAACAGATTTAAGATACTCCCTCTCTTGTGTAGTTTGAATAACTTGCCTTGAAACCCCTCTTTAATGAAAAACTACCTAAGGGTTTTGATATTGTTTAAGTTACTAATAGTTTTACAAAACCATTCTGGCATGAACATTCTCCTGCTACCTCGACTTGCTTATGTTTATAACTTTCTTATGTGTATTTAATTTTGCATATTCTTTTTGCTTACATTTATATCACCAACAGTTATAAATAAATCGATAAATAAAATTTGCTTAAATGTAGATTTAACATTTTTTAAGCGTTTTGTACTAATATACAAACCCCTATCAAAATCGGTACCTGTGCCCGTCCGTCCGTTTGTATGTCACAGCAGTTTTTTCCTAAACTATAAAAGCTACAGCCATGAAACTTTCTGGAAAGGTCGGAAGTTATGACTTCTAGAAAGTTTTGCGGCCAAAAAAAATGTCAAAGGGGTTTTATGAGGGAGTGACCCTCGAAAAAAAATTTTCGACAAACGTAGACAAGTGGGGTATCATATAAAAGGTCTCAATGAGATCTTTTCAGAACAGGTCCTTAAATTACTTTATCAGTTTCAAGGGGGACAGGAGAAGGGGAATTACACAAAATTTAGGCGTATTCCCCACTCGTGATTGGAAACCTTTCATCCGAAAAATCTGAAAAAAGTCTTTGGTATAGAACTTAATGAGCACCAACAACTAATACGTCAGAAGGCAAAATTCAATCAACTTTGTTAGTAATAGCATGATTTATCAATTTACACTTTCTTGAATAAAATCGTTTGGGCTCGCTCAAATTCAATAAAATTCAATAGGTGAATGTCAATTTATAAGTTCAATCACTGCCGAAAATTTCAGAAAGATCGAATTGTATTTAACAGAGTTATGGGGGTTTGAATTTTCCTGTATTACAATAGCAACTTGGAGTATATTGGCTATGGGACAACATCACTTCCAATCAACTCTGACACTACGGGTTTGCTAGGATTTGCATGAAAGTTTTGTGAATTATATTCATGATGAATATCTTTGAGAATTTGTCCAACGGGTGACATTCGTAATCGTAAAACAAAATGGCGGCCGTTATAAATGAGAATATTGCATAAAATTTTGTTATTATTCGTGAACTTCAACATTTTAGGTACACTTGATTGAATTTATATTCGTGAACTTCAACATTTTAGGTACACTTGATTGAATTTATTTATGAATAGCTGAAGATGAGCAGCTAAAAATTATTGTTGCTAAAATTATGAAGGTAGATCCAATAACATATACCTTAATGGTTGAAATTCGTTGAGCTTTGCTAATAATAGTAGAATCTGTAAGTTAAATATTTTCACCAGTAAAACTGCATTAGTATGATTAAATTGGATGAAAGTAAATATTTAGGTGTCGTTTAACAAGTCCTTATACTCTATGAGTTTTAATAGAACGTAGAGAAGTTATTGCCGTTAGAATTTTCTCAGTTACAACATTCAAATAGGGCTACTGCATGGGCTTACCATCAAACCAGACACTACACTTTTGATTGTATTGTCTTCAAATATATAACATAACATAAATATATTGAAGATTTGGCTTGGTCAATGATTTTAACAATTTAACAAAATGTTGGCCCGTTAAAATAGAATAACATTGGTTTTCCTCTTAGAGCAAAAATATATTTGTTGTGTATGTCGTTAAAGTATTTCCTGAATTATATCATTCTATACTCGTATGTCTGCATATCGTCTGTTAAATACAAAACCCTTCTGTCGACCCAACTTTTTGTAGTAAGAAATTATGAAAATAATAATAATTTCAGCTCGAAGTTTGACTACAAGGTTCTTTTGATATAGGTGCTTCCTTACCGACTTGAAATGTTACGAATTCAAGGACAGTCAAATCTGCTTCTTAAAGTTATTATGTAAAAATCATTCGTTTTTATATCCATTAAAATCATATTAAATAAATTTACTTAATCACCATTTTGTAAGCACAATACTTAAAGACAATTATAAATGATCAGACGTCCAGTTGAATTTTAGCGGGTTCTTCTGATTCGATAAATAAATGTGGTTTAAGTAACCATTTATGTTCTGCTTTATGTCTTTCAAACTCAACAAAGTGTTACAAGTATCTCAAAATTGCATCACCGTAAAGTTTTGGTGATATTGAAGAAATTATGGAACCTTTATGAAGTTACACTAAAAATATTAGTTGAGTATTTCATTTGAAAATGCAGAAGAATTTAAGTAAAATTTAAAAATCTGTCTGGCATCAAACTCAAAACTATTATTTTCATTATATTCACATTTTGTAAAAAACATGATTTGCATCAAACATCCCGCATTTTAAATTTATTATTTTTAACAATAAAAAAACTATTTGAAGTAAAAGCTCTTCTAAAGTGCAATAATCGCCTTGTCTGTTAAAACCACTTGAGATGTTCTGCTTCAATGGGAATTTGCGGGTATATGTTTTGTGAGCAAGCATACAGAAAATTATTCAAAACATTCGAGGAAAGGTTAAGCTTAAAGGTGAAATAAGCTATGATGTTTATAATGCAAAATATTTGTATTCCAATTAGTTTATCAAAATTTATGCCAATAAAAATTGTTATACATTTTTTATTGGAACTGCAACAGTATGCAAAATAATAAATTGTAAATTAAATGTTTTGTTAAATAAATACCATAAATGCTCAAAGACATCACAAATGTTCCTTACTTTCAATCTATTCAGCAAGGTGGAGAATATTGTAATTTGCACGTTTTATGCTTACAGTGACCAGATTTTGAATCACGGAAATAATTAATTTTTGATGCATTGAAATATTTATTGGATGCAAAATTTCAATTAGGATTTCAAGGAGCGTGAGAAATGAGGGAGTTTTCAAAATTATCAAATACATGCTTACCATATTGAAAGCTCTTTTAAATGGAATTTTCATTCGACAAATCTAAACAATCTGGCTTAAAGAAATAAATCCTCCACACAGCTCCAGAAAATCGGAACGTATAGATATTCTCGGAGAGCTTAAATTGGCCTCATCTACTCTCGATGAAGTTTTTTCCACCATCAAAGCCCAAAAGAATAATAAAGCGACGGGTATCGATGAGATTCCAGGGGAGTTCATCAAATACAGTGGCAGCGGTGTTCAAGAAGCCTTCCACAAAGTCATCCAGCACATTAGGCAAAAAGAACATATGCCAGACGAGTGAAGCCAATTTTCCCTATCCACAAAAAAGGTGACAAGGTATAGTACGAAATCTATAGAGCCATATCGCTGCTATGTGCGCGTACATAATGACCAATTGTTTGCAATCAAACAGGTACTTGAGAAGTACTGGAAGTTCACCATAGACGCTCACCAAATTTTCGTTGACTTTAAGCTTGATCGTGTTGATCGTAACGTACCGTACCGAATTATTCTTTGCTTGAATAATTAATAAAACATAGCTCATCACGCAGTCGAGAAAAAATACCTCAAATACTCAAAATATCACACTTGCCGTATACAAAATTGAAAATATGGGAAAATTTGTGAATTTGTCCACCAAAATATCGGGAACCAATAATGAAAGAGACGAAATATGCCAAAAAATACGGGTACAGCTCGCAAATATACAGTTTCGACGATCTTGAAGACCAGCTGCATACACAGGAAAATAAAGCTCCACGTGTACAAATCTACACGTACAGTAAGACCGGTACCATGCTGTCGGTATGAAACATGAATCCTAACCCAAGCATGCGCAAATATATTGAACCCCTTTGAGCGAAGGGTCCTGAGGCATATAATTGGAGTGAAGCTAGAAGAGGGTCAATGGCTGTTTGAAATTTTTGATAAGCCGAAGGTCTTAGACTGCGGAAGCTGCAGTGTGCTGGCCATGTAAATCGTTTGGACGAGCAACGGATAACCAGAAAGATATTAGTTGGGAAAACCAAAAGACGGAGTCTTGTAGGGAAACCGAGGAAACGCAGACAGTTCATCACAATTCGGATTTCAAAATCAGAGGATGCGGTTAATAAGTCAAAACAGTTGGAGGCACTTGTTGTTGGTGTAGTGCTACGAAGAGGAAAAAAAAGCAATCTGACCCATTAGCAGCTACTTTGCTGCCCATGAAACTTCAGGAATTTTATTACCTTGATATGGTCATCTATTTACATGTGATAGTTCTGCTTCAACTTTGACGGCTTCTTTAATTTACCCAGAATCTCCATGAATCTCTTCAAAAATGCTACCAGTTCATCATTCTGCAAGAGATTTTTTAGTGCTTTGCTAAATTAAATTGTACAAAGTAGTTTTGCATCCTACCTGTCCGTCCGTCCATATGTCTGTCTGTTCATGCATCACAGCAAGTTTTTCCTGAAAATAAAGAAGCTAAAAATCCCCGTTGGCAGCACCAGTCGGAAAGGTAAATTTCTCGTATGTAGGGTAAGGTTTCGAAAAAGAATTTGGCTTGCCTACTACTGGACTTCTTACTGCAATTTTCGCAGCACTTCATGGGTATTTATGAATCTGCCGCCGTTCTTATTTGGAGACCCTTCATAGAGGCGCAAATATTTTGCTAATTAAATTGAGTTGCACACGTATGGATCACATATTGAAAATCGGCGGGTAATAAATTGTTATTGACATGGTTTCGCCCTTCTCACATTTGCTGTTTACACATTTCAAAATGGTTACCACACAAAGGTGATAGCTTTTTGGCTTAAATAGCTCAAATAGTTATGTTAATCTCAAAAGATTTCCATAAAAGTTTAATCAGCACATGCATCGCCATTAATATATACATTTTCGATTCTTTTCTGAACCATCAGGGGCCATCATTTTGAATTTTATTGAAAACGGCTGCTAAAAATTTTAAGCTGTGAATTTTCAAATTTTTTATTTGTCGTCCGATTTGCATGATTAAATTAAATTAACTTGCCTTAATAACTTATAATTTCAATTTTTATCGGGATCTGTTGAGAAACTTGGCTGCTAGAGGGCTACAGAAATAAAAAAAATGTTGATGTCCCCCCTGTATCGGGAGACCTCCTTAAACACTTTAAAATATTTTCTTACGCTGCAAATTTCAAGAGGCACCACTTTCGAACTACGTAGAAAATTTCCTCATTCTAGCTTATGTGGTGTGCGAGAAAACTTGAGACGCACAAACAAACGGACGGACGGACAGACAGACAAGTCGCGATTTTATAATTTTTGGGGTATTTTTAAAAATATTTAAAAATATTTAAAAAATATTCTGATTTATAAATACTTTCAAGATAAGTTATTTGAAACGTTTCCATGAAAATTATTCATTATTTCAGTTGCTATTAAAATAGCGAATTGCGCTTGCCTCCTGACCTTTGAGGGCCGTCATTTTGAATGCATGCATTTGATTTTGGTTTTCTTTAAATGTTTGTATGCTTGGACCTCATCAATCAATGTGGCAAATCTTGTTCAAACCAGAGTTTCACTCTAGACAGGGCAAAATTATTCAACTTTTAGTGAAAATGGCAGGTTAAAAATATTGAGTTTTAAAATTTTGCCTTTTTTATTTTTCATTCAATTTTAATAGTTTTCTGCAAAACACAAAATCCATAATCTCAAGCTTCATCAAAATCCGTTGGAAAATGTGACCGTTAGGGGGCCACAAAAACCTGTAAAAAACGCATATTTAAACCGCCGCCATTTTGGAATTCGCCCATGCATGATCAACAAAATATTAAAGTCTGTAGATTTAAGTAATGTCTATCTTGAAATCAAGTTTCATATATGTCGGATCAAAATTGTGACTTTTAGAAGCCTTTAAAATTTTGAGTTTCAACTGGCCGCCATTTAGTTTTTTGTGACCTCACCTCCAGTTTTTTTAACGTAATTCTTTAGATACTTATAATTTCTATCTAACTGCCGAATTTCATGGACATCTGTTGAAAGCTTTGACCACTATTACAACAAAAAATTTTGCACGTTTTTCGACCTTTGAGCGGCCGCCATTTAGTTTCTGCCGAACCGACTTTGGATTTTTTATTGGGAGATTCATCACATACATCAGTGAACCTTTGAACCAAATTTCATCCAAATCGGAGCTATACTTTGGTCAGAACAGAAACCACGATTTTTCGTCTAAAACGGCCGCCATTTTGTGTTTGCCCGGCCGATATAGCTGGTTCACGAAATTAACCGAGGCATTTACCCAATACACCTTTGCTAAAAATTTGGTGAAAATCGGAGCAAAATTGCAACCTCTAGCGTGGTCACAAATTTCGTTATATCCCATATATATATATATATATATATATATATATATATATATATATATATATATATATATATATATATATATATATACATATATATATTTATATATATATATATATACATATATATATGTATATATATATATATATATATATATATATATATATATATATATATATATATATATATATATATGTATATATGATACTCTCCGCAATAGTTAAATTTCTCTGGAGAAATTTACCTAAAAGCTCAAAATTTGTGGGAAGGTCGGAAATGGTGGTCTTTCAGATTTTCAGGTCTTCTTAAGCACTTCAAAAAAATTTGAAGGGGGTTCTTCTGTATGCTGTAGTGGCCGTTAAGAGTTTTGTTTCATCAATTATTGCGGAAGGTACTAAATGAAAGGTCCTAATTAGCTTAAATTACTTTTTATGGAATTGTTTGCAGCTACATATAAATGAGTTGCATATTTTGAATAATAATTTTTCTGAAAAATTATTAGAGAAGAAAAATGTTAGAAGAAGGTGGTTTCGACGTGTGCACTAATTCTCCTCAGGCCATCACACTTAGATACACACCGGTGATGGCGACCACCATGCTCAGAGGTGAGGGAGTTAATTTTTAATTTTTCTACTTATGCAAACTCAATATGTTTTTGTATCTGCAAGTTATATTCAAGGTAAATTTCTCTTGTAAGTACTTTATATGTAGCTGCAAACAATTCCATAAAAAGTAATTTAAAAAGCTATCGGAGCCATCCGAAAGAGTGATCGATATCCGCGCGACGTTAGATAAAGCTTCAAATGTAGAGCAAATTTGTCGTATAGATTTACATTAAATTGATGTGAAAAGGGTGAAATGATCCAATTAAAAAGTTTAGCTAATCCTAATTAGCTTTTCTAGAATCTGAAACAAAAAACTCATTTTATGCATCAGAGGGCCCGGGGAGATGCAAATTTTATGAAAAATTTGTGTACTAGAATTACTGAAAAATCGAATTTCAGTGAATTTAAGGGTACCCAAATGAATTTACTTCGAATCCTGCTATTATTCTGTATGAAGAATGCTTTTAAAACGCTATGTTATTTGTTTTAATGACAAATATATATATATATATATATATATATATATATATATATATATATATATATATATATATATATATTTCGGAAGTAAATATACTCCTTTCTTCAGTGCCGGATTTTTTCCGAAGTTAAAGTGCTACAAGGCTTACATTTATAATCCTAAAATTAATTAATTTATGGTCGAAAATTCTGATTGCTTATACAGTATGTCCTTGAAGTATACTTAAAGTAATGAGCACTAAAATGGTTAACCGCTTATTTCCTTGACCTTTTATTGCTTCACAGATATCCGATTTTAATCCTGACTGTTTTAATGCTGGCTGCTTTCAAAACTATTCCTTCAAATGAACTAGTTTCCTTATAGTAACTTCTAGATCTTCTCAATGAATCCATCGCAAATGTGTCACGCAACGGATGACCGAACGCCTGTAGTATCATTTTTAGCGACCGCTAAAGTAAAACTGCTGACAAAGGATGGATGCCTCGTATATGGCTACGATACGTTGATGATGTGTTCATTGTTGTTAAAGAGAATGAAGCACTGAACGTTCTAGGGAAGCTGAACTCCATACATAAGAATATCCAGTTTACAATGGAGGAAGAAAGTGAGGGATCAATTTCATTTTCGACTTGACAATCACGAGGAAGTTAGGTACTATCAAATTTGATATATTAAAAAAAGAACAAGCACACAACGGACTGTACCAGCTACATCAAATAAAAGCTTCCTGCAGAAAATGGTATGATTCTGAACATGGCTACACCGCATGCTAACTGTACCACTAATATAGCCCAGTCATATTAGGGCTTTCACCTCGGAATGAAAGATAATAAGCTGCAAATTGGTATGAACCTTTGTTTTGTCATTCTAAATGTTGTCTCGAAAGTCACAATCGTTATCGTGTTCGCGTCTCAAGATATTCAAGGTCAAAGGTCACAAAAATCGGTTTTTCGCGAATATCTGGCTTCCTATCGGTTAAATGAGATTTGCATTTATTATAAAAGTTGTAGGCTATAAAATTCCCTACAACTTTTGTTTAAACTTTTTTTTCATACGACCAACCGTTTTGAAGGTAGAGCGCGAAGAGTGCACATCGTACAGTCATATACGGCCTAATGCAAGGTCAAGCGTGAGTTATGGTTATCAGTACGTTATAAAGTCAATTATTTACTTGGAAATTATAATTATTAAACAATGCCTATTATTTATGTACTAATTATTAATTATTTATATTTAATTAAAGTAAGTAACTTGATTTGCAACGGTACAATTTCAAACTAACGAATAATCTTGACTCATACAAAGTGGAGAGAGTGGCCTTGAATACTATAGAACATCTGTCCCGGCAATGAATAGAAAAGGGCATAGGGTAGGGACAAGTATTTCCAGGTATATAAGTATTGAGAAATTTACGCGTTTTAAAGAAAAGATATATAATGTCGTGTTAACTTAAAATAAAACTAAAATATATAATCCAGAATTAATAATATTTTATACTTAAATAGTTAAATATGAATAATTATATATATTATTTATGTACTAACTATTAATTATTTATATTTAATTAAAGTAAGTAACTTGATTATTTATATATAATTATTCATATTTAACTATTTAAGTATAAAATATTATTAATTCTGGATTATATATTTTAGTTTTATTTTAAGTTAACACGACATTATATATCTTTTCTTTAAAACGCGTAAATTTCTCAATACTTATATACCTGGAAATACTTGTCCCTACCCTATGCCCTTTTCTATTCATTGCCGGGACAGATGTTCTATAGTATTCAAGGCCACTCTCTCCACTTTGTATGAGTCAAGATTATTCGTTAGTTTGAAATTGTACCGTTGCAAATCAAGTTACTTACTTTAATTAAATATAAATAATTAATAGTTAGTACATAAATAATAGGCATTGTTTAATAATTATAATTTCCAAGTAAATAATTGACTTTATAACGTACTGATAACCATAACTCACGCTTGACCTTGCATTAGGCCGTATATGACTGTACGATGTGCACTCTTCGCGCTCTACCTTCAAAACGGTTGGTCGTATGAAAAAAAAGTTTAAACAAAAGTTGTAGGGAATTTTATAGCCTACAACTTTTATAATAAATGCAAATCTCATTTAACCGATAGGAAGCCAGATATTCGCGAAAAACCGATTTTTGTGACCTTTGACCTTGTATATCTTGAGACGCGAACACGATAACGATTGTGACTTTTGACACAACATTTAGAATGACAAAACAAAGGTTCATACCAATTTGCAGCTTATTATCTTTCATTCCGAGGTTGACCCCTTTTTTTTACCTAATATGACTGGGCTATAAGCAAAGAAAACCGAAAGGAGGAGGAGTTTATAATTGACACAACAAGAAGGAATTGATATCACCCAAACATAATCACATCCATGAGTAAGAAAATCGGAAAGCGAGTAGAACGGAAGAAACTGACATTTTTAAGCACGAACAAAAAAAAATTGGAACTAAGAGCAGCAAGTACCTATTCCAAAGTGAGCATAGGGAATGCTGGATTAACAGGGGGAATGCTGGATTCGCAGGGGAAATGGTGGCTGACAGGAATACTCTTGAAGGCTAGCATTCTTTGGGGAGTTCCGCCCCCAGGTACCCGAGGAAATTCCCTCAGGGGGAATGCCGGTTGACAAGAGCTCTCTTAGAGGCTAGCATTCTTTGGGGAGTGCCACCCCGATGGACCCGAGGATATGGAAGGTGCCGTTAGGTTCCCTCCTGAGATGAATGGTAATGACCCTGACTGGATCTGGACTACACTTTGGACAACGAACTGGAATTCATGCTTTGGGCTAGCGGATATGATGGTTTGGACCTATTTGCTTTGTACGGTAGTGCCGAGTTGACACCGTCTCTGTCCCGGTAAAACCTTGGAGGCCTTGGAGTACGTTCGAAGATCGCACCATTGGGCTGGTGGTGTAGATTCAGTTGAGACGGAGTCCCGGTTAGCGCTAGTCTGGCACTGAGCACCTGCCCCCAAAGGTAAACATGAGACCAAAAAGGCGACTACATACACGAACAGAGACAGCGGCTCCAAGGGGAGACCCAATTAAACTGGAGTAACCAAAACTCCTCAAAAAAGATCAAAAAACCCAAAAAAAGAATGCAAAAAATACAATAACAACGATGCAACAAGCGGCTGCAGCCACGATGTTAACAGTACATCGAGAGCGGCACTAGCAATGGCAAAAACGAAGATGAATACAATGACAGTGAAGACGGACAAAAAACGAAAATTAACAGACAGTCTTGTCCAGACTGAGATTCCTGCAGTATCTGGACACAGCGAAAAAATGATGCGAACGCCAGAGCATCCTAAAAATGAAAAGCAAGAAACTCTGTGGGATGCAAGCGCTACCGAAGCGATTGAAGCAAACGTCGTAGATTCCGGATCAGTAAAGAACCATGCTGAAGTCAACGAGGAGATAATGGCAAGAAAAGAAACGAGTCACCAGGCAAATAAAGCGATCTTGTGGGATTTCGCCGCCACTGTCGGAAAGGGGGTGGAAGTACTGTATTCAGAAACAGAAGCTGATAACCTTTCCCAAGGACGATGGTTGTAAAGTACAATCGCCGCGCAGCGACATGAAGAAGAAAACCTATTCCGAAAAGCGGGAGATGTTCTAAAAAGAATACAATCGGCATGCGACTCGCCAAAAACCACCAAAGCTTTAGAGATTGGACTCCTTGAACTATAAGAGCTCCTGGACCGCATAGAGCATTATCGGATAAGCTGAATATAAGGTGAAGAGAACCAGAAGGACGAAGAAGAGCAAAAGGCTAAAACAGCGCTCGGGCGGAATCTAAAGAGCACGTGCAAATAGACGAATGGTGACTAGTCCACTTGAAAGATATCGGGATAAAAGAAGGAAGGAAGATGCACTTGATGGGTGCAGAACACCAGATGAGGGGTTCTAGACAGGACTGACAAAAGGAGCAAAGGAAGCCGCAAAGAAACTCCTTTAAAAAGTACCAGAAAGTCAAGTTCGCACGGACGCCCAACAAGAAAAAAGACCCGATGCAAAACAGGAGAGAAAGAAGCTCCGATGAAGATCCCGGCAGCAGCCACTGTTCGTAAAACCCCAAGATGGTCGATCTTACGCGGTTGGACATCAGGGGAAATATAAGGCCAAAAGATACTAACACTGTAATTAAAGTAGTCAGGCCATATACTGGTTGAATTTGGAGCAGAGGCCGAGGATAGGGAAGCATTCTGTGACGCAGTAAAGAAAGTCCTCAGCAAAAGTGAAGCTATAGCCCCGCTCGAGCCGATGGTAACGATCAAAATAAGAGACATTGACTGCTTCACAGATCTGGCTGAGGTAGAAGAGGCCATCAAAAGGGAGTCCTCTAGCGTGTGCAGGATCAAAGCGAGGCTGACACCAGAAAACCATAGGGGACAACGCATGGCCATATTGACTTGACCAAAAAGGACGACAAACAATTTCTGAATAAGAGCAAAGTACGAATAGAGTGGGTTGTCTGTAAGATACGCCAAAGAGCAACGCCTCTTCAATGTTTCAAATGCCTTGTCTGTGGTCACACGCACAAGGTTGCAAAGGACCCAATAGGAATTCCTTACGTTACGAATGCAGTAAAATGGGAAAAAAGCGTACAAGGATGCCGATCCAAGATCTGATTTTGGACGCATCTTGGGATCAGGAAAATGCCAGGTTTTCCTGGAAGCCCTAGCCAAGGCAAAATCAGAACTTCGATAACCCGCATCCTGCAACTAAGCCTACACCGCAGTTGAACCCCCCAAAATCTGCTTTAGAATTTTGCTGCTGAGTGAGCAACACCATAATAAAAGTTTTGCATCATGGTATACTGACGAAACTATTACTGCCACCATCTGGGTTCGAGATATTGATTTCCAGGTGGAGAACTTTAGAAGGGGGGATGGTTTTGTGTTGGTTCGGTACTCAGGGACCACCTTCTTAAGTGTGTACCTAAGCACGAACGAATCGATATCAACTTTCCAAGTCAAGCTTCAGGCTCTGGAGGGCACTGTCTTGAACGTAGACGGGAACGTGCTCGTTGGGGGAAAATTCAACGCGAAAGCAATTGAATAGAGCATGCCCCAAACAGATCCATGTGGAAATCGAATCCTAGAAATGGCGGCCATGACGACGCTCGTTGAACTAAACACCCGAGGCATGCCGGCTTTCCGTCGTATTGGCTGTAAAGGAACCATAGCATACGTGATATTCGCCTCGGAGTCCTTCGTACATAGGATACACAATTGACGAGTATTAGAGGATTACTCACCCTGTGAAACGTATCTTACAATGGGCTACTGAGGCTGGGGATGCCAGATAAGTCGGGCTTGATCAGCTATGCGGTGATGTTGCGGCTCTGGTTACTGGACGCACCGTTGAACAAGCACAACAAAGGCTAGGTATGCTAATGCGCCGAGTGAAAGACTAGATGACTGCTCGAGGATTCAGTTTAGCACTAGGAAAACCCGAAGTGGCCATCTTGATAAAAAAGAGAATCACTAGAGTAAGGAAGGCCAGTATTGGAGACATACTAATCAAATTGAAGCTAGCAGTGAAGTACCTGAGTTTCTCGGAGAAAATTAGGGCAACGGCTGATGAAACTTTTTGGCAGTATCACGAAGGGAAAAGGATGGGAAAGGGGAAGGTCATTTTAAGAAATGAAAAATTATGATCTCAAAGAGACATGGCAGTTTTATTTAATTTATGAAAAAAAATCTACAAAAAAAATTCACAAATTTTTACTCCCCTTTAAAATTTTATGTCAGAACAATTCGATAAAAAAAATTTATAAAAAGAAAACAAAAAAAAATAATATAATGATATAAAAAGTAAATCCAAATAAGCACTCACACTTTCCTTGTTGAACTCCGAGCGCTCAGTGAAGCACAAAAAAAAATTCGGAGTATCTGAAATCCAATCTTTCATTTGAAAATTAGTGTTAACAAAAATCGAAATCAAACACGGAATGGCCACTTTTCACAAATACACTGAATACAATCTTTTTACCAATCAACGGTCTCTTCAATTTCAGCCAATAATATAATTCAAACTCAAATATTGAATTTTTCACCAATTCATTGTTAAGACAAGATACTTCTCAGAAAACTTTCATCTTCCTTTTTTCTTCTCTTTTCTAGTTTATTAAATTATGACACTTAACTGCTTCCCTTTTTACTGTCCTCTGCAACAATTAAAATTCATATCCACAATAAAGCTTTCTTAATTTGATTTTCAACACAATCTTTGGGTTTAGCTTATGCCGGAATATATTTAAGCCGCGATTATTTTTATTCTCGGCTCAATCCCTTCAACTGTTTTTCTTTCTCTTACTCAATTAATCATAACGCAACAAAATTAAAGTTATTTCCAGGCCTTTGGCTTTTACTTTTCATCTAAAACCCGTACTTGACTTCCACTCACATATGCCACAAGCAAAATTTCAGTAATTTTTACCATTTGCAGAACTTATTCTTTTCTCACTTTCGTACTTCTGCCACCAACTTTTGCTATTCCCATTCATACCGTTGTCACCAAATCCAAATCAAAAACCGACCTTTTTCCCAAATTCAAAATTAACCTTCAAGCCGACACTGCGAAAGCACTTCCTCTTCTTTTTCAAACCAAATACCGAATGCTTTCCCAAATCAAAAATTTCACTCACTCAATCCCGCAATCCTTTCATTCCTAATTACCACCGCCGTACCCGGGTAACGTAATCGAAGTTCAATACACTTCGATTCCGCTATCAACACATCTTTTCTATATCGACAAATGCAACAATTTCCATTTTGCATATATGACGATTTGCATAACCATGATAGCGTTCGGTTATGTGCAAATCGTCATATACGAGTATACGGAAACAATTGCTGTTGCCGATATCCCAGAAGAGTGAATCCACGACGCTACCAACGGATCAACCTTTTGTTGATTTCCCATCCATCGAACTGGCAACTTCAACTATGCACCTTTCTTAATGGGCATGGAAATGAAATTTGTTAAGCGAGAATAAGTTTTTGTTGGTATAACGAATAAAATTTGTTAGTGGAAGATAGTGGATAAAATAAGTTGGTATGAAAGAAGGAATTACGTTTTGTTAATGAAAAGGTCTCGAATGAAATTTTGTTAATGGGAGGTAATGAATGAAATGTTGTTAGTGGGAAAGTTAAGATTAGTGTTATGTTTTTCTTTTTTTGTATTAAAAATAGTATAAGAGTGTAGAATTAATATGATGGGGAAATAAAATTAAAGGAAAATAGTTAAATGTTAATAAAAATAAATAAATATACCGAGAAAAAGGCATATGTGCCCAAAAGAAGGTGGAGATATTACGGCAGCAGTTTGAAGTTGCGAATGGAAGAATGCAAGTACGCCGGAATTTGCAACAAAGACAATGCCTGACACACATTTTTTGTGTGCACAAAGTGGAGCAGTGTACAAGGGGACCTCTACAAGGAGACGGGAGAGCTCACTCCGAATAATATAGTCATGGTGATGCTTGATTCGGTGGACAAATGAAACCAGGTGGCACATTATGCTCGGGCAGTTCGAAAAGATAATAGGGACTCACAACAGTCGGAAGCATTGGGGCTGGGGGATCTCTTCTTTGGCAATTCCTCTTCCCTTCTTCCCTCCCACTAGAAAAGGGATCCTCCAGCTTGAAGGCGCCTCACGCTGTCGCCAAATGAGTCAAACGGTTTTAGGCTGGGTTCTCGGGCTGACAGAGAGGCGTTTAGTGGGAAGTCCAATCGCCTTCTTGCAAGCGGGCATCGCGGGCATCATTCGTCCTTTTCAGGAGATTGTAGAGTTTATTTCTTTGGCTACGCAAAAGCCTGAGATCACTTCTTAGCCATAGTTTCAAAACCTTTCTCTTTTCTTTATTTGAAGTATGAATGATTCAACGGGGTCAAAGATTATGCGATAAGAAATAGATACAGTCGTACCCAAGTATAATATTGAGAGGATAGCATTCCAATTCATTCGGGATAAAAGACTTTTAAGGTTATCATAATCGCCATTGCGAGAGTCATATGCAATAGTGGAATTGTACGATCTAAAATTAAAATGATCAGAAACAGACAATTCAACTGTGGAAGCAGAGTGATGAACTTAATTAGAGAACAGATGTTCATTGTCATCAGTTATACTGATCAGTACTTCGTCGTTAGTGTTAGAAAAAATAGGATCTTCCCATTTGCCATTTTGGTTGCGTATAGGGGTATTGCTGTAAATCTTACTATAAAAGGTGCTTATGAGATCGGAATTATTACTATCTAGGAAATTTATTGGAAGAAGGAGACCGTCACAAATTTTAAATTTTGTCAATTAAAATCACCTGTAATGATAATTTTATCTTCCTCATCAAGGGATTCCTGCTATAATTTGACAAACGTCATCGTAAGGAGTTTTGTTCGATTTTGGGAGGGGCGTATTCCAATTTACAGGCTAGATCCACTAATCTGTATTTGAAAAATTTTATGCTGGAATAATTTGTGTTGTATGAAGCTTACTAGCTCAGCCATAAAAAAGCTGTATACTGCAATCAATAAGCCGCCTCTCCGTCACTGTCCTATGCTGTGAGGATCTCTATCGTGTCTATAAATAATCCAATTACCATCAAGGATCTCTTCGTTAATGTGCGAATTATTCAACCATGTTTCAAGAAGGGCGAGGATATTAAAATGGGATGATTTTTCATCAATATAAAGTTTGTTTAACTTGCTACGCATACCACCACAGTTATGGTAAAATAATTTAAAATTTTGCTGTTTATTGGGGATATAAGTTATATAAAGGAATCCATCGTCATTTCTGAATTGCTCATAAATTTTTGTGATGGATTTACTCATTGGCACCAATGCATCGTTGTTACCAAGCAGAAATAATGCTTTATTATTACTTACGAGTATATTCTATCGATTTCATAAAATGAGCAGAAATTATGCCATTGTTATTTCCAGAGATACCAGAAACTTCCTCTTGTTTAGATTGGGCAGCTTATACTCGCGGGCATATTGATCAACAATGATTGGAATTTTGGATGGAAAGCGTAATCGAATAGCAAAAGCCCGGTCGGTGCAAGGCTCAGTGTCAAAACTGTAATTCTCCTTGGTACCTATAGAGCGCAGTACGTTGTCCGGGGTGGTGTAAGAATAGCAGCATTTTCCTACCCTCTTTAGGCCGAACCTGATATGTTAAATGGCATTTAAAGTTTTCATTGACAAACGGCTGCTAAGCTTTGTTTTGACAATATTCATTTGGCTGGAAATGCGTTCAATATCCGCATTAAAATGCGATAATGATATTGCTAAGGATCATAAATCTGCAAAGGGGTTATTACCTGCTGCATCTTTATAATTCATTACTTCATTCCAAAACTCTAGAGTGGAAGATGTGCATTCCCATTTAATGTGCACTATGTTTCTGCATTGGGACATGAGCCGGTCTATTATAGATTCATTAGTTTGGAACTCTTCAGCAGTATCAACTATAGAAGGTTTGACCACCTTTAAAGTTTCTTGCACAGAAAACGAGGATACTTTCTCCAGTGTTTTATAGTTAATTGTAGTCTAGAACGCAGTTCTCTCACAAGTTTCAGCGTGGAATTAATGCACATTTGAAGCAAATTTTTTTCTACTTCTGAAAGAAGGTTGTACTCCCGTAATTTTGTGTCATAAGCATATCCCATGTATGATCTAGGATCCAAATAACTCTCTTTATTTTGTAAAAAGATATCAACTCTCGCAGCTGGGTTCAAGATGCGTCCCCATGTAGATTGAACTAAGCCAGGCAAATCCTTGTATAGTTTTGTTGAGTCCACATTGTTGCTTTCGAACAGCTTGTTCACTACGTGAACTTCATACAAGACTGGCCTTAAATAAAACAAGTATAAGTGATTCACAGGATCATTGTACATTTCATAAAGTGTTTTTGCCAAAAAGCAGTTTTTATCACGCCTGGAAACTTCAAACATTAGTTTCAATTCTAGCCATTGCTCCAAAATACGGTTGACCGCTGGTTCAACGGATATCCATCGGGTGTTGCACATTTGTGGAATTAGTAATGGGTTGGAGCCACAGTTGATCGCTTGGTATATATTTTTATAATATAGCCGACGGTTTGAAGAGTGACTGAACCAATTGTAGGTTTCTCTTATAAGGAATTCAATGGTGCAAGGTAGTGTCTCTTCTGTCGCATCAGATAAAGCCAACTGTAATGAATGGCACACGCAATGAACTAAAACCAAGTTATCATTGGCAGTTGCTTTTTTTAATAAGGCATGCACTCCATTGTTAGTGTCGTACCGTAGTGTTATCTGTGCCGAAACCTGTCAATTTTTTATATCAAAATTGAGGATAGACAATAATCCTTGAATACCGTTGACGATGCTCGTTGCAGTGCCATCTTCAATTTCGACTAACCCCAAGAAGGTGGATATTCTAGTCTTCAAGGATCGGCTGAAATATCTTATCGATACTCCCAACATTTTGCTATTGGAAATGTCTGTAGACTTATCCAGTAAGAGACTATAATCATGATCTCCCGAATCTGACACTATTTTTTTTATAAAACTAGGTGCCAAAACATTTTTTATGATACAATATCAGTACATTTTGTGCGATGTACTCGCAAGTTTCCGCTTTTATATCACCAAATCTGTTTTTACATAGCTCGGATAAATGGTCAACAGCCATAATTGAGCAATGGGTGCACAAAAACATAGCTTCTGCACTTGCTCTCTCGGTATTTACATCACTTTTTTGGGGAAACTTAAGTACACTCTAGCTCTTCATTGGTTGTATGGCTTTTTTATATTTTGCTAATGAGATATGTAACTTTAGGCAATGCACTTTTGCAATAATATTACATTTACAGTACTTACAGTACGCTTTCGTCGTACCATTTTCAACAGGTTGCAATAACTCTTTAAAATCCGGTACTTTTTCCCACTCCGACCTGTAATGCTGATTGTAATTGGGTGGCATGTTGGGTTAATCAAGCACTTTTCACTACGTAACAACTTTGAATTTCAATGAACATCACGGTGTTAGTATGTACGCGGTAGAAGATTGAATGAACTTGAATTTCAATTTTTTCGATAAGTGAATGGGAAATGTGGAATCCCCGGATTGTATCAAAGAAGCTTCGCTTCTGTATTTTTGATGACCCTTTTACAAGTGGCAAAGGCGTAGAAACATGAAGGAGTGTCATTTCAGCCCGCATATTATGTGATGTTCTGATCGCACATCTGTGAGCCTCAAAAAAAACCCACCTGCACCTCTGTGCTGATATTTGCAGTCGAACTAATTAACAAGGCATCGCTCGCTAGAAACAAAAGACGGGAAGGGTAAGTAGATTTTGAAAGGATGTTTGCTTTCCTCACGTAAAGTGAGTTTCAAAGTTAAGCTCAATGGTTTGCTTTTAGATTGTAGTTCAATGGACATGCAAACGAAGGCTATTTACAGGAAAAGGTGGAAATTTAAAAAAAATCGTAGCTGAAAACTTTGAATTTAAACCGAGCAGGCACTATTTCATTTTCGAATGATAATCAATGACTTTTTGCAGTATCAACTGGGCTATTAAGCGCATTGTTTGTGTTGTTTAGCTACCGATAATGTCGATTTTTAAAATTAGCGTCCTTTCAGGTGGACAAATTTCGTTGGCCAGACACTAGCAAATTTATGCTAAAAAATATGCTATATGCCAAACACCGAAAAAATATGCTAAACAACATAAAAATATGCCAAATCTAGCATAAAATATGCTAAATTACCAACACTGCTTTCTTCGGTCTCTGGCAATTCGATCAAGTGCCTGGACTTCGGCATTTACACGAGAGTTACCTCGACGCCTTCCAACAGCGCCGAGACTCTCCATTTTGTTGTAATTGAGTAATTGTGTGTTGTTTAGATATTTCTTCGTCTCTACAACGTAACTGTTGTGTGAGTTTGTATTTCTGAGGTGTTGACGTATTGCCAGTTTATTCTTTCCCATACCACAAAGGCAACACTCGTCCTGCAGCCCATGCTCACTGCTTCGGCAACCTCGTATCCCTTTCTTGTTGCAAAATCCAAGCTCAAGTCCATGATGACACACCGCAGCCACGGCAGTGGGTATATGAAGGCACTTCCTTAAAACTGGACACGATAAACCACACCTCCACCGATTTGGTAATTGTATTTGCATTATTCACTAGTCTTGCGTCACCATAATCAGCTTTGATAGTTCTTGACCACTAGCACCGATTAGGCCAACAACAAAAATATTTATTTCGCTTATAAACTAGATTTTCTGATTAGGGTCGATTGATTGGAAATTTACAACTCACTTTAGCCTCCACTGCACAACACATGCACACGCGCAATCACAAGTGCCCTTCACCTGCATCTCTGATCGACCCGATTTACATGAAGTCATCGATACACTAGCAACCAAATGCACTGTTACCCAAATAGTATTTTGGAAATCACGCTTTATCACCAATCCACAAGGACACTGCCGTTTATAAACAAACCATCTTATCGAAATAGCGCACTTTTCAGGTCGATATGATTTATGGAGGAGAATTTATCGATAATTCTTATCTCATGCGCGAAATTTCTTTCAAGACTTTCTGGGGTGTCGTAAAAATTTTTTACAATACCCTACTAAAATCGTGACCTATCTTTCCATTTGTCCATGCGTCACAGCAAGTTTTCTCGCAAACCACATTAGCTAGAGTGATGAAATTTTGTACATAGGTCAAAAGTGATGCCCTCTCAAAAGTTGCAGTACGAACAAATATTTTAAGGTGTTTAAGGGGGGTCTCCCCATATTGGGGGATGACTCTTAAAAATGGTTATCAAATCTAAGATCTTGATAAAAGCTTTCCAAAATAGGTCTTAAGCTGGAAAAAATTGCATGGAGGGGTGCAGGATGAGGGGAATTGTGCAAAAAAATGTGGCCCCTTCGCGATTGGACATCTTTGGACAGAAAAATCAGGAAGCGGGGTATTTATGGGTGCAAGTGCAGCAAGTGTGAAAACTCCTTCAAATTTGTTAAAAATAGTACAAGTTAAGAATTTTACGTTTTCATCTATAAAATCAAGAGGTGACTTTTAAATTTGCTGATTTTTCTGCCCAAAGATGTCCAACCGCAAGGGGGGGACACAAATTTTTCCATGCAAATCGTTCTAGTTTAAGACCTGTTTTGAAAAGCTCTTATCAAGAGCCTATATTTGATACCCATATTGACTGTCTTTGGTAAAAGAATTCTTTAAGGGTCACTCCCAAATATGGGGAGGCCCCCAATAAACACCTTCAAATATTTGTTTGTATTGCAACTTTTGTATGCCACTATACCGGACGGATGATACAAATAGGTACTGTATATTAACATAAGCATAAAACTATTATTTTGTCCATAAATATTTACCTGCCACAACTGTGAACGTGTAAAAACTTAAATTCTGTTTTGTTTTGAGTACTTTCCGAACTTCAGCACTAAATATCATGGTAAAACTTTGCAAAAACAAGCTACACACTTCACATTGGCTATGCCGCAACACGTAAATAACGATGTAGTAAACATAAAGAACAAAAAAGCGAAACGAAACCATTTGAAATGCATTCAGGAAAGCCTAAAGACGATCAGGTACATTTCAAAACCCAGCAAAATTTAATTTGAAAATTTTAGAGATGTTTAAACTTTAAGTGGTATACATACGTACCATAAGGGTCGAAAGAGTTAAATAAGCATATTGATCTATCGTTGAATCTTGAAGCTAGCTCACCAGCTCCTTCCGTCGCCATACACACTCAGACCATCACAACCACCTCCACCATGTTTAACAGTTGATCGATATTCTTTCTTGAGGGCAATACCACTCTTCCGCCGCATTAGCTTTCATTACTTTGTACCAAATATGCAAAACTTGCTTTCATCTAAGAATAATACAAAATATGTTCCCAAAACTCTGGAGGCTTGTTTAAATATTCATTCGCAAAATCGACACTTTTTCTTCTATTCACTGCCGATACTTGTATGTACGGTTTTTTACGAGCAACTCGAGTGGATTACCCGTTTCTTCTTAATATCTTTCGTACAGTGTGTTCATGAAGATCCTTGCCAAATTATTGTTTTAAGTTTTACCTTATTTAGGAAGCAGCTACAGTTGGGTTTTTTTCACTAATTATAATATTGTACGTTTCTCGCGTTCAGTTAATTTGCTTCACTGACCGGAACGTGGCTAGGACGCTGTAGATCCAGTTGTATTAAATGATTGCACGACATACATACTGGACCAAAGAGTTAATTATCCTATTTCACGGAAGAATTTGCCTTCTTTGAGTTTAAGGATAATTTTTCTTTCATTAAAACTAATTTCTTGTATTTTATATGCCATTCCCATATTTTCCTTGACACAATACTCGTAATGGTTTTATTCACTTCAAAACCTACTACAAATTAACAAAGAACTGTCATATGGTTCAAGTGCCTGCTTACGTATCTTCATGTGTCACCACGTAACACGGGGAATGCCCTGTTATGTCGTGTTCGGAAACATTTTCTGGTCGGACATGCTGCCACGTTTATATATTCCATCCATTGCAAGTCAGTATGACACGGCACCTCCCTCCCTCCCTAATGTCTGCGAGCACTTCAGTATCCACATTTAAAAAATAATTTTTACAATGTTATTTGACGTTTTTAACAATATTAAAACTTAGGTGCCTATGATGTGTTTCAATTTAAAGTATAGTGAATTGTTAGTATGTTTATGTGTGGAAAACCCCCCACATTATTCCCCCGCCAGCGATTGTCAGTCCCGATCCGGTAACGTAGGACATAAAATTATACTTATTTGTACGATAAAGATCTTGCCGTGATTCGACCAACTCTTGTTGCAATGGTTACGCGACGGTGAGAATTTAACGGCGGAAATGAATTGTGTATCGGAGGAAAGAGCAATGTGTTGGGATGCGGTATATGGAATGACTGAAGGGGGGAGCAGTATTAGTGGAAGTGTTCGTGTCCAGAATAGATGGTTGTGAGCTTAAAGTATCGACTTGAGTTGAGGGTACAATGCCATAGTTCAACAAAATCGTTTGTTTGATGATGGTAAGCTGTCGTGCAATTGCGTATAAGGCTCATTAATCGACCGAGTTCAGCAAAAAGTGCTACCTCAAATCATGATGAAGAGTGCTACCTCAAATCGTGATGATGTATTGGAGAACTCCATAATGCGCAATCCAACTCCTAAGAAGTGCGTCAGGACAAGATTTGGCAGAAATATTTGTGTCCTTTTTCATGCTAGACCGCGAATTTCAGGACGAGCAATACCGTGAAAAGAAGAGAAGACTTTCTTTCGGTACGCTAGAGGGATGTAAGCTCTGGGAGTTAGGCAAGACTCTTCACAGAAAATGTCTCAGTCGGAGCTGCAAGCTGGGAGTTTTACAAACTTGAACCTTGAGCTTTTTTGAAGGTGTTCAAATTCCGGGTCACTAAGTTGTGACCAAGCTACTGTGGCAAAATCTAAAGTACTGGGAAGAGAAATCTCTTCAAGAAGGGGAAAATTGCCTGCGACAACGTTGTCGTGACCAAAAACGCACCCAATGTCAGTAGTGAACTCGCCCATATAGCTCAGATGCCCAAGCTGACGAGGAGTGGCCTAATCAGGATTGTGCTTGAAAGCAAATATTTGTGGCTTGTGATCAGTATAAAATGTAAAATGTTGACCCTCCAAATAGTAACGAAAGTGTTGTATACCCTAGTAAGCTGCAAAAAATTTACGTCCGTGAGCACTCTACGAACATTTTGCAAAATTTAGCTTCACCGAGTAAAAGCCAAGAGGCTGCCAAGAGCTATTAATGCTTTGCTGCAAGGCAGTTCCAATTACCAGATTGGAGGCGTCTATAAATAGAGCAAGCTCGGCTTTAGGGTGAGGGAAAACAATAGAGTAGCTTCAGGAAGACAATTTTTAATGGAAATGAAGGCCGAAAATGTTTTGAGTATCCAATCTAATTTCCTTGATCTGTCTTTAATGGATCCACAAGAATTTCATACCCGTTGATGTTCCGCTGCGTGAGGGATGAAGCGGCAATAGAAGTTAACCATACCTAAGAAAGGTCTTACGTCTTTTGCCGTGGTTAGTAACTAAGAGGTTGATATAGCCTTGACTCTGGCAGGGGGAGGGCTTGGTGCCTTGTGGTGAAATCATACGGCCAAGGAATTTGATTGTGTCCTTGAGAAACGTACATTTCTCCAAGTTAATAATGAGACCGTGGTTTGCAAATTGTTTGAATACCTGTTCAGGATAGTCGAGGCGTTCCGCTTCAGATGAGAAAAAGATAAGGATATAGTCTAAATAGATGAAACACAAGAGAATGCCGTTTATGATTGCATGAATGACACAGTGGAACGAATGTGCTGCATTGCATAACTCGAATGTAATGGGAGTAAATTCAAAGGTACGATAATTGCGGTCTTTCGAATGTCGCTCGGTGTCATAGGGATTCGATTGTAGGCCTTAGTTAGGTTTTGAGTAGAGAATTACGATTTGCCATGCAGATGATGGCAAAAGTCTAGAATGATCGGTATTTAACTCTTTTTTAAGCTACGGAAAGCCTATCAGGAACTAAACGGCGTGCTCTCGATACTATCGAGGGACCTTTAGTGAGGATGTCGTGTTGTACATCATGATTTGTGGGCTGTATGAACCCATCACCGATCGTGATGGTACGATATTTGCGAATAAATGAGTGTGTCCGTGGGTCCCAATGGGACTAGAGTTGAACACTGAGGTTCAAAAATGTGGTGGAAGTGTAATATCCAGAAGACGAAAGTGTAGTGAGTGAGTCTACCAAGATACATTTCGTCAATTCAACTACTAGCTCATAGTGGCGCAACAAAGTGGTTAAATATGTGTAGTACCATCCGCTATTACAAAACTCCATGAAAACTCACGACGAAGTCCTAGATCTAATGTAATGGTTTTCCGTCCATACGAATTGATGGATGTGTGGTTGGCTGCTGAAAGCCTTAGGCCGGAAGAAGGCAGACTTCCGGAGTGTGTATTTGATAAAACTGAAATGTCTGTGCCAGTGTCAATCGAAAAATTCCTTTGTCTGATTTTATCGAGCATCACAAGATGACGGCTTGATGAGAGGAGGTGCTTTCCTACCGTCGGAGGTGAGCGGTTGTTTAGGTCTCTAGCTTGATAGAGCCGGTGGATTTATTACCCTGGTAGTTACATAGTGTGATGCCCTTGAGTACTTTGTTGACAAATGTGCGATGGTACCAACAAATTTTATGTTGAGTGTAAAAAGGTGTGAGAGAACGACGTCCAGAACATGAACGTGTTCGTCTGCCCATAGATTTAGAAGAATCAAAAAATGACTTTTCAAGATTTTTTTAAATTAGTGCCATTTGTTTCGTGAAGTCTGGGAGTTGTTTCTCTATAGACGAAGACCGAGAATTTAACTGTGAAGTTGCTGCACAAAGTTCTGGTTGAAAGGATTGAATTGGTGATGATTGAATTGCTGGTGAAATTAATATTTCTAGTGCTTTATCAGCCGTCTCAGACAATTGTTCCAAAGTTGCTGGATTGCAAACCAAAAGTGCCCTAATATGCCTGGGTAAACGCTGCGCCAGAGAGTTTTAAGGAGGTCATCACCAACCTTAGAACTCCTTAGCTACTGCATCTCCCTGTCCCTGAGCAACTGAGAGGGTTGCTTGTCGCCTGATATATGGTCACATAAAAGATGGTTTAGAATGAGAGATTCGCAGGCTAAGGGAGAACTAATCAGAGCATCTTCAATTTGCAAATATGGGTTCAGAGTATCAGGATTTTATACTATATCGCAGGCCATAACAAGGTCATTTAAATTTAATACGGCCACCACGACTCGATATTTTGACAGGCTAATTGTCATGACAGAGGCCGCAAATCGGACCTCGAGCTCGTCGAACCACAACTCTGGCTCAGTCGGCCAGAATGCTGGTACTTTAAGCTAAAGTACTCAAATTCCCTTGACGACTAGGGCCATCTCAATTATTCTCAATTGCCATTATTATGCTATCGAACTTGTAAAAATATCTACGGGAAAGTATAACAAGTTGGGTAGACAGACCTATGCTCATGTCAGAAGGGTTTTGTACTCAACTTACAAAATGCAGTAACCAGCAACGAATAAAATCAAGAAACATGTCAAAGACGATTTTATTGGAGAAAATGTGAAATTCGAGGATCATACTATTATTAACAAAGTTGAAAGAATTATGAATTCTGAGGTATTTGTTATAGTTATACCCATAGATATCTCCCTTGATAATTTTTCCAGATTTTTTAGAAACACATTTTTCATGTATTTCCCCCCCCCCCCCCCCCCCTGTGCCCCCACTGAAGCAAAAACTGTCTCAGTTTAAGAACTGTTTTGAAAAGCTCTCATAGAGAACTTTCAGTTGATATTCATATCGGCTACCTTTCATGAAATTTTTTTCAGGGCCCACTCCTCTGTACTGTAATCATCGATTCATGGCCTATTTTTTCGAATCCTAGAATGGTTACAAAGCCCTTTTGCTAGGAGCTCTCTCCTGCCTCTTCGACTTGTTTCAATTGTATGTACTCATCTTCATGATATCTATCATTCCTGAAATGTTCATGCAAATCCTAGCAAAGCTGTAGTGTCTAAATCGGATAAAATTGCATATGGCTCCATAGCCATATGTTTCCATAGTAATACAGGGCATATTGTTCCATAGTAATACGGGAAAATTCAAACCACTATAACTTCGTTAAATACTATTCGATCTTTATGAAACTTTCAGAAAAGATCAACCTTATAGAAAGTCATCTGTTTGCTAAATTTTATTGAATTTAAGGGTACCGTTTAGATTTTATTCAAGAAAACATAAAATCGATAAATCATACTATTACTAACAAAGTTGAGTGGATTTCGACTTCTCATGTATTTGTTGTTGTTGTACTCATAAAGGCCTACATTCATGATTTTTTTCAGATTTTTCGGATGGAAGGTTTCCAATCGCGAGGGGGGGGTACGCGAAAAGTTCGTACATTTCCCCTTCCCCTGCCCCCCTCGGTACCGATAAGGCAATTTTAAGACTTGTTTTGAAAAGATCTCATTGAGACCTTTCCAATGACACCCTACTCAACTACCAATGGTGAAATTTTTTTTTTGAGGGGTCACCTCCCTATATGGGGAGACCCCCCTTAAACCCCCTTGAAAAATTTTTTAACCCTTGAACTTTCAAGAAGTCACCACTTCTGACCTTTCCACAAAGGCTGTAGCCTCTATAGTTTCGGAGAAAAAGTGCTGTGACATACAGACGGACGGACGGACGGACGGACGGACGGACGGACGGACAGACGGACACAGGTCGTGATTGCAATAGGGTTTTGTATTTTAGTACAAAACCCTAAAAACGAATTTGGCGCTTTGAGCTGGCGGATATGATGGTTTGGACTTAGTTGATTTGCTTGGTAGTGGCGAGGTGACATTCGTGCATGAATGGCTCCAATTCAACTTTCATGCCGTCTCCGTCCTAGTAAAACCTTGGCAGGCCTCGGAGTATGTTCGAAGTTCACTCCACTCGATTGCTAGTGTAGGTTCGGCTGAGACGGATTCTTAATTAGCGCTGTTCTGGCTCTAAGCACTTGTCCTCATAAGGGCTTGTGCCTCCCTACTCTGCAAAGATAGCCATGGAAACAAGAAGGTAACTACACACACGAACGGAGATAGTAGCTCCGATGGGGGACTCAACAGAGCTGAATCAAAAAAATCCAAAGAAAAGAAAGCAAAAATAACAACGACGACGCAACCAGCGGCTACAGCCACGATGTTTACAGCACATCGGGAGCGGTACTAATGATGACAAAAACGAAGATGAATACAATGGCAGCGAAGACGGACAAAATATGGAGATTAACAGACAGTCTTATCTTGTGGCGTTTGGGTACAGCAAAAAAAAAATGCAAATGCCAGAGCGTCCTAAAAAGGAAGACCGTGAAACTCTGCAGGATGCGCTAGATGTTCGTGACGAGGGGAAAAATGTAAAGAACACCGAGAACTCGATGGTTACTGCTGCAATCGCTACCGAAGCGACTGAAGCAAAGGTCGTAAATCACGAGATAATATCAAGCAACCATGAAGTACAAAAAAATATTACGGCAGGAAAAGAAAAACGTAATCTGACAAATAAAGCATCATTGTGTGATTTCATCGCTACCGTCGAAAATGTGACGGAAGTATTGTACTCAAAAACAAAAGCCGATCGTCTCTCCCAAAAAAGGTTGTTGCAAAGCACAATTGCCGCTCAGTGACATAAAGAAGAGAGGGAGATGTCCTTAAAAGAATAAAACTGCGTGCAACTCAGCAAAGGAGTAAAGATTAGGCTCCTTGAACTAGAAGATTTTTTAGACCACATAGGGCTTTACCAGAGGAGCTGGTTAAAGGCCAAAGAGGAGGCGAAGGCTAAAGAAGAGCAGAAGGCTGAAGAAACGCTGAGAGCCAACGCGGAGATAGCACCACCATAAAATATCAATCAAAGAATGGTGTCTAGCCCAATCGAAGGAGATCGGGATGAAAAAAGGAAGGAAGAGGTACTTGATATTCGTGGGATGTCACAGCAGGGATTCCAGACAGTACTGACAAAAGCAGCAACGGAAGACGCAAAGAAATTCCTTCAAAATATACCAAAAAATTAAGCTTGCACGGATGCCCAACAAGAAAAACACTTGATATAAAACATGAGAGAAAAAAGCCCCAATGAGACCCCAGCAGCAGGCAATGCTCATAAAATCCCAATATGGCCAACACTACGCAAAAATACTGCGGAATACCAGGGGGAAATGTAAGGATCGAAGACACCAACACTACCATTGAAGTAGTCTGACTGTCATGGTCGGACCACATACTGGTCGAATTCGGAGCAGAGTTCAACAATAAAGTGACACGGTAAAGTAAGTCCTTGGCAAAAAAGCAACTAAAGCCTCACTCAAGTTGATGGCAACGATCGATATAAGAAACATTGACTGCTTCATGGACCTGGCCGAGGTAGAAGAGGCCATCAAAAGGAAGCTCCCTAGTGTGGGCAGGATCAAAGTGAGGCTAATACTAGAAAACCATAGAGGAAATCGCATAGCGTTGGTATTCAGAAATGGGCCACTTAAGAAAAGAGTGTACAAAGGAAGCACACTGGATTCTTTGTAAGAATGATGATCAAAGACCGGATCTTGGGCAGCCTTGGGATCAGTAAAATGTAAGGTTTTCCAGAAAGTCCTAGCAGAGGCAAAATTAGAACTTCGATGGCTCGGTTCCTGCAGCTAAACCTGCACCAGAGTTCCACCGTCCAAAATCTGCTTGAGCAGTTTGCCAGGGACATGAAAGCCGACTTTATGCTGGTGAGTGAGCAACACCATAATAAAAGTTGTGCATCATAGTATCCTTATGAAACTGGTACTGCCACCGTCTGGGTTCGGAACAGAGATCTCCAGGTAGAGAGTTGTGGACGGGGGGATAGTGTTGTGTGGGTTCGGTGCTCAGGGACTACCTTCTTTAGTGTGTATCTAACGATGAACGAATCGATATCATCTTTCCAAGCCAAGCTTCATACTTTGGAGGGTTCTGTCTCGAACGCAGACGGCAATGTGCTCGTTGGGGGAGACTTCAACGCAAAAGTAATCGAATGGGGCATGTGTTAAACAGATCCGTGGGGAAAACGAATCCTAGAAATGGCGGTTAAAATGGCGCTCCTCATAATAAACGCCGAAAATGCCGTGACTTTCCACCGTAATGTTTGCGAAGGAACAAACTATACGTAACATTCGCCTTGGAATCCTTAGTCCGAAAGATACACAATTGGTGAGTATTAGAAGACTACTCAGCCAGTGATTATCAGTACATTCCGCTTGAGATCAGTGATGCTATCTCCTGATGCCTGTGGTCTCGAATTAATTAAGATGGGTGGAAGATCGGAAAAATGGACGTCAAGAGGTTCATCCAGGTTCTCACAGCAGCTGCTTACTGGCAGGGAGTTTCACAGGGGATGGAAAAACTGGCAGCTTAAGACGTGACAAATTTAACTGTGAGCATCATCATGACTGCTTGCAACGCTTCTATGCCCCGTCAAAAACCTCGGCACAGCAAGCTTCTAGTGTACTGTTGGTCAACTGAAATCGCTGAAAAATGAAGAGAGTGTCACAAGCTTTGGCGTGAGACTCAACGGGCGCGGAACCTTGACAAAGTATGCAACCGGGTAGCAGCATATAAGTCGGCCAAGAGAAGTCTTCGCAAATTGATTAACAACAACAAGACTCACTACTGGTAAGATCTAGTGGACGATGTCAACAAGGATCCGCGGAGCCTTAGCTGCAAGCCATTTATGCGAAAATTTGGTACCCTACGAAAACCTTGCATAGATGATGTGGAAAAGATGGACGAGATAGTGCAGGCGCTCTCCCTACCCATCCCGTCCATGTTGACGCTATCATAGTAAAACAGCAATCGAATGACCACTCTTCACACAGCCAGAACTAGAAGAGGGAGTCCTTCCACTGAAAGCGAGAAAGGCTCCTGATCTAGATGATGTTTCAGCTGAGGTGTTGCAACTTGTTGCATTCAACGCTTACTTACTGGACGGGGTTTTCCCGGTACGATAGAAGATGACAAGGCTCGTGCTGATCGGCAAGGGGAAGAGTGATCCCAAATCGCCATCTGTATACAACCCGTCAAGCATGCTAGACACTGCTGAAAACGTACTAGAGAAACTCATCCAGGGAAGACTCACTGACGTGATTCGTGCTGCTGGGGACCTATCTTCTCAGCAGTATGGCTTTGGAGCAGGACGTTCCACCATTGATGCGATTGCGAAGGTGGCGAGCGTGGTCAGAACGCAAGGGCAATTTAGCCGCACCAAGTGAAGGATCGTCCTGTTGGTGGTACTCGACACTAGGAACGCCTTCAACTCCGCTGGATATTTTGGAAATCCCTTTTTAAGTCCCAGAGTATTTAATGTGGCTTCTGAGGGACGAACTGAAGTATTAAAGCCTGTTTTAGAACACGACATAGAGCCGACGATGGATGGAAGTTACATCGGCAGTTGCCCAGGCATCTATTCTTGGTCAAGACTTGTAGAACCTCTCTTACAATGAGCTACTGAGACTGGATATACCAGATAAGTCACGCTTGATCGGCTATGTGACTGATGTTGTGGCTCTGGTTGCTGGACGCACCCTTTGAATAAGCGCTACTTAGGCTGTGTATGCTTGAGAGACTGGATGACTGCTCGCGGGTTCAGTTTAGTACTGGAGAAAACCGAAGTGGTCATCTTGACTAAAAAGAGAATCCCTGGAGTAATGATAATCAGTATTGGAGACATACCAATCAAATTGAATCCAACACCGAAGAAACTGGGGCTATTGATCGACTCAAAGATGAGTTTCTTTGAGCAAATCAGGGCAACAGCTGAGAAAGCTGCTTCAGGAGTATTTGCTCTGAGTCGACTTATGTACATAGCCCATTAAAAAGACGCCTCTTGATAAGTACTGTAAAGTTAGTGCTACTGTTTGGAACAGAAATAGGAGGCGACGTTCTCAGTAAGGAGGTATACCGAAAACTTTTGGCACAGGTTCAGAGAAGAGAAGCATTGAGGATTGCATCTTTGTATCCGACAGTCTCTAGTTCGGCTTTGAGGGCTATTGCAGGCGTGATATCTGTTGCCCTTCTTGCTAGAGAGCGCCGCGTTATTTACCTGCATCGAAACGAGAACCCAGGGAGGTGGTTTCCCGTGAGTAGCAACAGTGCTCACGAAACTATTGGCAGCAGTCTTGGGTGAATTGCATGAAGAAAAGTGGATAGCATTCCTCATCCCGGGTGTGAGCCCGTAGCTTAATCGAAGGCATTTTGAGACTAACTTCTGCCTCGTCCAGCTTTTGAGCGGGCGCTAGTTTTCAGTCTTATTTGCACAAGCTTGGTAAGTCACGGTCCCCTGATTGTCGATTTTGCCCAGGAGAGGAAAGCGATTGCTGCCACATATTTGTCGCGTGCACAAAATGGAACAAGCTGTAACAAAACCTCTACGGGGAGACGGGAAAGCTCACCCCGGATAGTATAGTCGCTATGATGATTGAATCGGTTGACAAATGGAAACAAGTGGCACATTATGCTCATTTAAAAGATAAAAGGGACTCTCGGCAGCTCAATGTTGATTTGCAAGCTATTGAACGGCTTTGATTTCAATGTCTCGCCACCGCGATCATTGATAATACGCTGATGATCTGATCATCTATACGGCAGACCAAAAAGCTACAATAGTTCAGAGTAATCTTCGAAAAATGTTCAATGATGTGCAGCTTTGTAGTAAATTAGATAGATTAAATGTCCGTTCAGGACTGCAGTGATAGTTTACTGCCTCGGCGAAAGAGGATGTTGAGATCCGCCGAGATTGGCCTTGTCTGGGGATGCGTGAATGCGCTGGCAGGCTAGCGTTGTAGTGTCGTGGGGCGTGTTCTTTTCCCCCTAGCACAAGAACCCACTAAAAAAAAAATTTCGCATTCATGAATTAAACAGGTCAACATGCCGATCAACTGGTGTCGAAGCCGAGGTAACCTACTAAGGGTTGCAATGTTTGTTTGAAGAACAGATTGGGCCGGGCAAAAACGGACCAACTGACGGAGACTTCGTCGTTACTCACGATACTTATGGCCCACAAATAAGAATGGGGCATCCAGATGGTAGCGGTGCCCCCTCGCACCCTCGTTATTGGATCAAGATCCAAACGTAGACGTGGCCATGTATTTTCCATCAGAGTAAAAAACTCATACCAACAAAATTTGCATGACTTTTTCCCTCAAATCAGTAATACAAATGTAACCGATTTATGCCATAGCCTTATGCAATGAAATTACATAACCCTATGTCATAAAAGGGTATGCGAGCGGAAGGCCAATCTATCCGGCAAGAGCCTCTGATAACCAAAAAAAAGAAAGAGCGCGCCCGATGACCAGCTCGTTCTAGAGGAGGAGCTTGCCATCTTTGCGGGTCCCATATCCGGTCAGGTCGAAAGAAATGGAAAGATAAAGTTTTAAGTTTTAACAATCCATTATTATTATTAATATACCAATGTTAAACAATTGATTTTATTCTTCTTCACTTCACAACAGATGACCTGCAAAAAGGAGATTTTTAAAAAGATTGTCAACAAAAAAAGTTTATTCATCTAGTAGCAATTTCAAATAGGATGAACTGTCGAAATATATAGATTCCTTACAAAAAAAACAAGTTTCTTTTGATGCGAAGGAATGTAAATCAGACAGAGTCGATCATTCAGTTAATTTTATGATCGAATAAATAGAACTTATCGCATTCAAAATTTAAAAACAATACTGAATTTGAACTGACTTGATTACGACCAATTACCAATGCATTTCTTCTCACGGATATTTAGCTTTCCTTTTCCATCGGTAGCATAGTATTTTAATAAATTTTATTTGTGTATCGTTACCTTCTTTTTACTTCACATAAAGTTACGTTATTTACATGCTAATTACATCTTCCAATTAAGTTTTACTTCTCCAAAAAACAAAACGTGACTCTTATAGTTATACATTAACGTTGGTATTATTGACTTGAAAATTACAAATTTATACTTGTATTAAAAAAAAGGCATTAAAATTATTATTTAATTCTTACAATCTGTGTTTCCCTTGCTGGAACAAAATCCCCAGATAGAAAACGTTGTCTTAATGACACGCGTCGTTTGCGTGACTCCAAATTTGTGTCAGTCCTGTGTGTTTACTTGTTTTTGGTGCTCTCAATGTAGGGTCAACTATCGTTTTCGCTTATTTTCAATATCCGAAATGGCCCAGGGCGGACTGCTACCTTTGTCATCAGGAGCAACATGACCGCGGATGATCGAAAAGTTTATTATTTTTCCGATTAGCGACGCTGAGCGATTTCAAATTGCAGCAGCTTGCAAATTCAATAATAATTCATGATCAGTTCAGATTCAGTTCATTATGGTATTTGCTGTGTATAGAGCCAAACATCCAGCATCAGATTAAATTTCCCATTATGGGGTTTTCTTAAATTTTGCAGCACGTACAATCTCACCAAAAACGACAGGTTTCTGAACAAGTTTCGAAATGGTGTTTCGCTAGGATCCAATTAAATTAACACACAGGTAACCTCAACCCACGCCTTAAAAAATGGTGGTGTTCTACACCTCTTCCTGTTCGGCATCGCCAAGGTCACAGTTATACTTCCCGAAAGGGTTTCCAATGTAGGAGCTGGCTAGATGCAATTTTCAGTTTTAAACACGATTCCGATGACGACCGCCCCAGCATCCAATGACAAGGAGAGAATTTTCCTTTTCGCATTGCCCACTTTCAATGGATGAATGTCACGGCCACAAATGGCCACTATATTTTATTCTCGGTGAGTTGCGAATAAACAAAACTGTCGCGTTATAATTTGATTGTCACAGTTTGCCAAGATCTCACGCCATTCTTCACTTTCAGTAACGATGTTCACACACACTCGTATAGAAGGCGGTCGAGTAACGTTTTCGTTTGAGGTGTCTTGAAACCGTACGATTCACTCACTCATAAACCTAAGCCGAAACACGAAAACAAGACGGGCCGCGCCAACGCCAGAACCGAATCGAATTTCTCGTTCTTCCCGATAGAACAAATTGTGACCCAGAAACATCAAGAGAGCGTATTCTCCGCGAAATTTAAAAGGGGTCTTCTCAAACGAAAATTTGCCAATTTTACCCGTGGTTCTTCACGATCTCCCGTGGACTCACTCATCCGTCCAAATCTCTTCTTTCTCCCCTTCCGTCTCGCAACGGTACTCGAACCAGCTGCTCACTCAGCCAAGTTCGATTGCATTCGGTAATGCAATACACCGTAGAAATGCACTAAATCAGTGCTCCCTTGTCTGAAATTTTAATTTGCAGATTTCAAATTTTTCAAAAAATTAACTGAAGTAAAAAAAATAAAAATGATTTTAAGTAGTAATAAAACTTAAATTTCATGAAGAATATAATTAATGGGAAACGTTTAAATTTAATATAAAGGAAAATTGATATAAAATATATTGAATAATAATAATAAGAAAAAAACAAATATTTTATAAATTACAATTATGAATGGAAGTAATGGAGTTTTTTTTTTCTAAATCTGCAATTAAACTTTCGGATAAGGGTTAGGAAGGTTTTCGAGCAGTTTGATTGTACGACGACTCGATTACTATAAAAGTCTTGAATGGTCTAAGGCAGGGAACAGTTACTGCGCCTCAGATCTTCGCAATATTAATTTGCAAGCTATTGAACGGCTGATGATCTGATCATTTATACGGCAGACCGAAAAGTTACAACAGTTCAGAGCAATCTCCAAAAAGTGCTCAATGATGTGCAGCTCTACGCCAGCAATTGGTGAATGCAAATCATTGAAGTGCGAAACAATTTTGTACCGGACAACGCTGCAGGGGGTCAGTCAAGACCTGAAATATAATAAGAAGGATCTCCATATTATGACTGACAAGGATCGTTTCGAATGTGTCTCACATAATCCTGTATTAGATACTTCAGCACTCAACTCGATCAGTATCTGTATTATACTGAACATGTCAAAACCTAGTCATGGCCCTTTGACGACTATTTCATGATCAAAAGGTCAAAGTAAACTGTTACAAGACCCTTGTTAGACCAGTTTTGACACGTGGATGTCAGGTTTGGTACAATCAGAGTGCTAGTACTATTGAAAGAATAAGAATGTTCGATAGGAAATGTCTTCGTGCATGTACTAATCAATACAGAAAGCCTGCGAAAGATTGGAAACACTATACATCGAATAGAAGAATTTATCAAATTTCTGTAGTGACAAGAGTCGGTATCTTCATATTGAGATACTTATTTGCCAGATTCGTTGAGGCTGGTCGAGCAGGGACGGAGCAATCTAGGTATTGGTTGCTGAATATTAATGTCCAAATTACGAGGACAGTCCTAAAAGTACCCGACCCGACGAGGAAAACAGTAAAAAAATTACAAAAATGTTTTTTATTTTTCAACATATTCTCCTTTCAGCTCGAGCCATTTTTTCAGATTCGGAAAAAGAAAATAGTCCGAGGGAGCCAGATCTGGCAAATAGGGTGCGTGAGGAAGCAATTCGAACTTAAACTCATTGATTTTAGCCATAGCAATGACGCACGTGTGGACTGGTGCGTTGTCGTGATGAAACAAAGGTCCCCGTTGGCAGCACCAGCCGGAAAGGTAAACTTTCGTATGTAACGTAAGATTTCGGAAAAGAGTTTAGCTTGCGTACTACTAAACTTCTTACTGCAATTTTCGTAACACCACATGGGTATTTATTGACATGTAAAGAATCTGCCGACGTTTATATTTAAAGACCCTTTAAAGAGGCGCAAATATTTTGCTCATACAATTGAGTTGCCCATTTATGGATCACATATTGAAAATTGGCAGAAAATAAATTGTTATAAACATATAAATACAGGTGTTGTCCTTCTCACATGTGCTGTTTACACAGTGGTTACCACATAAAGGTGATAACTTGTCGGCTTAAATAGCTCAAAAAGATAATTTCAAAAGATTTGCATAAAAGTTTAAAAAGCACTTGCGTTGCTTTTAATATAAATATTTTCAATTCTTTTCTGAACCACCAGGGGCCACCATTTTGAATTTTTATTGAAAACGGCTGCTAAAAATATTACGCTGTAAATTTTCGACTTTTTCATTTTTCATCCGGTTTGCATAATTTTTTTGCAGATCAAATTAACTTGCTTTAATAACTTATAATTTCAAATTTCATTGGAACCTATTGAGAAACTTGGCTTTAAGTCGCCCCCCTGTATGGGGAGTCCCCTCTTAAACACTTTAAAATATTTTCTTGCACTGCAAATTTTGAGAGGTATCACTTTTGACCCACGTAGAAAATTTCCTCATTCTAGCTCATGTGGTTTGCAAGGAAATTTACTGTGACGCATGAACAAACGGACGGACAGACAGACAAGTCACGATTTCATAATTGTTTAGGGTATTGTAAAAATATTTTAACAATATCCTAAAAATGGTCTGCTTTATAAATACTACCAAGTTAAGTAATTAAAACGTTTCCATGAAAATTATTCATTATTTCAGTTTCAGTTTCGTTTCATAGCGAATTGCGCTTGCCTTCTGACCTTTGGGGGCCGTCATTTTGAATGCATGCATCTGATTTTGGTTTTCTTTAAATGTTTGTATGCTTGGACCTCATCAATCAATGCGGCAAATCTTGTTCAAACCAGACTTTCACTCTAGACAGGACAAAATTATTCAAATTTTAGTGAAAATGGCAGCTAAAAATATCAAGTTTCAAAATTTTGACTTTTTTTATTTTTTTTTAGATTTAAAAAATTTTCTGCACATTACAAGAACTTAGCACAAGAATCCATAGTCTCAAGTTTCATCAAAATCCGTTGGAAAATGTGACCGCTAGAGGGCCACGAAAACCTGAAAAAGTCACATATTTAAACCGCCGCCATTTTGAAAATTGGACATGCATGATCACCAAAATGTCAAAGTTTCTAGATATAATTGGTTTCTATCTTAAAATCGAATTTCATATACATCGGATCAAAATTGCGACTTTAAGAGGACTTTGAAATTTTGAGTATCACCTGGCCGCCATTTTCTTTTTTGCGACCTGACCTGCATTTTTTTTACATAACTCTTCAAATACTTATAGTTTCTATCAAAGTATCGAATTTCATTGACATTGGTCGAAAGCTTTGGCCAAAACTACAACAACAACATTTTTTACGTTTTTCGACCTTCGAGCGGCCGCCATTTTGTTTCAGCAGTACCCACTTTAGATTTTTTATTGTGAGATTCATCACATACATCAGTGAACCTTTGTACTAAATTTCATCCAAATCGGAGCTATACTTTGGTCAGAACAGAAATCACGATTTTTCGTCTAAAATGGCCGCCATTTTGTTTCCGCCTGACTGAAACACCTGATTCACGAATTTAGCTGAGATATTCACTCAATACATCTTTCCTGAAAATTTGGTAAAAATCGGAGTCAAGTTGCAACCTCTAGCGTGGTCACAAATTTCGTTATATCCCATATATATATATATATATATATATATATATATATATATATATATATATATATGTGTATATATATATATATATATATATATATATATATATATATATATATATATATATCTATATGTGTATATATATATATATATATATATATATATATATATATATATATATATATATACAATACCGGCCAAAAGTTTAGGACCAAGAATAAAAATCTTTGTTAACTGGAAATTATTTCAAAAGGACATCTGCTGAAGATCTAATCTCTGACCTGCCCATTACGAATCTTTTTGGTCTTATTTAGTGGTCAACACTAAATAATTAAGGATAATTTTAGCTTCCTGAAACGTATTTATTTCCTGAGTTTTCGAAGAGTTCATCTTTCTCTAGTTTGATTAGTCTCAGTTTGCCCTTGTTATAGTCAAGACACTTTAAAATGGGAAAAGGCCGCGAAATTAGCAGTGAAATTCGTGCTGTCATAGTTGCCTTGTATAACGAAGGCAAAACGGAACGTCTAATTGTGTCGCAACTCAAGTTATCGAAGATTTGTGTTCATAACGCAATAACCCGAAACAAAGCGACTGGCAGTAATCAAACCAGTTCGCGATCAGGAAGGCCAAAATGTACCACTCAAAGTAAGGATAATCTAATCGTCGTTACCAGCAAGCGAAATAGACTTCTAACAGCATCACAAATCCGCGAACAAATGAACAGCTCTCGATCGAAACCTGTGTCAGTGACTACGGTAAAACGATGATTAAGAGATGCTGGGTTATTTGGCCGGGTCGCAGTTCGAAAACCGCTTCTAAGACCACAAAATAAAAAAACGCATACAGTGGGCCCTTACCCATCGAGAGTGGACCGCAGAAGACTTCAAAAAAGTTCTTTGGACAGACGAATCCAAATTTCAAATTTTTGGATCAAAACGACGAACTTATGTTCGACGTAGCGCCGAGGAAAAGATGCTTCCAGTCTGTGTGGTGCCAACAGTCAAGCACGGTGGTGATTCCATTATGGTCTGAGGATGTTTCTCGAGCCGTGGAACTGGGGATCTGGTACGAATCAATGGAATCATGAAAAAGGAGCAGTATAAAAAAATACTTCAACGAAATGCCGTTCCGTCCGGCCTACGATTAATTGGAAATGGAATTTTTTCCAACAAGATAACGATCCCAAACATAGTTCTAAATTATGCAGGGACTATTTAGAAGGGAAAGAAGCAAAAGGGATTTTACAAAACATGGTGTGGCCCCCTCAGGGTCCGGACCTATATCCGATTGAGCTTCTGCGGGATGAGCTGGATAGAAATGTGTGGAGCTGTTGCCCCTCCTCACAGAAAGACATGTGGAAGGCTCTACAAGAAAGCTGGAACCAAATTTCACCAGAAACTATTGACAAATCGATTGACCGTTTGCCAAGATTAACGAAAAACGTGATAAAATGCAAAGGAGGCTTTTTTGACGAAAAATCTGTTTAACATATAAGTGGCATTTTCAAAGTTAAGAGTTGACATTTACTTATTCTTTTGTTTGATTTATAATCTATTTGTACTAGTTAATAAATATTTCAATCAAAAATTAAACCTTCTACTTTATATTTTGACTTTTGGCTCATTTTTCTTCTTTCATGGTGTTGGTCCTAAACTTTTGGCAGGCAGTGTATATATATATATATCTATATGATACTCTCCGCAATAGGTAAATTTTTCTCGAGAAATTTACCTAACACTTTCGTTTTCATCAGATGGGGCCATTTATCTTGATTTCATCACTCAAACGCTGCAATAAGGCTGCATAATATGCGCCGATGATTGTTTTTCCTTTTTCGAGATAATAAATGAATATTATTCCACGCGCATACCAGACAACGGATGACATGACCTTGACAGCCGACTGAACTATCTTTGGAGCCGGTTCTCCCTTTTCAGTCCATTACTTTGACTGCTCCTTGGTCTCGGGTGCAAAATGATGGACCCATGTTTCGTCCATGGTTATGGATCGACGCAAAAACTCGGCCTTATTGGTGAAACATTGTCAAGCACTCGATGGAAACATCCTCATGTTGCTGTTTGTGCTCTATTGTAAGCAAACGCGGCACACATCTTGCACACAGGTTTCTCGTGTGCAAATTTTCGATCAAAATGCAATGCACAGCACTTTTTAAAATGCCTGCCATGTCTGAAATCTCGCGCGCTTTTAGTCAACGGTCATCCAATATCATTTTGTGGATTTTCTTCACATTTTCTGACGTGGTGACCTCACTTGGTCGACCACTGTGATGTTCATCTTGGCAGCTCGTACGACCTCGCTTAAACTCAGCAACTCAATATTTGACCATTGTAAACGAAGGAGCAGACTCCCTTAGAGTAGAACCCAACTCGGCTTTGATAGCGGTTGAACTTAACCTTTTAAATGAAAGTATTGTATCACATAACAATGCCCGATTTTTTCCATATTTACAAATTCACTGAGAGCGTTCACTTTGGATGTCTGTCAATAAATAATAATAAACGTACCGTTAAGAATTTTTTACATTAAGTTGCTGAAAGTTGGTATTGTCAATCGCAGTAATTGTTTTTTCAAAACTACCTGTATTCATCAATCTGGTCGGGTACTTTTGAGACTACCCTAGTATTTGTGGTAATTTTATTCTTTATTTTTTTCGTTACTTAGTTTTAGAGTTTAAGCGTATTATAAGTTAGGGATAGGTTTCAATATTTAGGATAGGTATACGAGATGTGACAATTAAGTAACGAGACTAATTTTATTGCCGCACTTGTGGTAAATATGCTACCTTGAAGTTCCCTTCCCCTTCCCCGGCATCCTTCCTCTCTCTATTGATATATTTACGATTGCTCTAACTTGTTAAGTTTGCCTGCTGTGTCATTTTGAGTAGACGTATGTTGGTGGTGCTCATCACGAAAATGGAGAAACGAAATCAAGAGCAACGCGTCGCGATAAAATTTTGCGCCAGATTGGGCGAAACAGCTTCGAAAACGTACGCTAAAATTGTAAAAGTGCATGATGATAGTGTTCTTAGTCGTGCCCAGGTGTTTCAGTGGCATTAAGAGTTTAAGAAGGGGCGTGAAAGCGTGGAAGCCGAGGCGCGGAGCGGGAGACCAGTCGAGGTGCGGACTGATGCGTATGCTCAGCATATACGCGCCCTAATCCGTGAAGATCGGCATTTAACAGTTCGAATGTTGACTGCGGAACTGGGTATGAACCATGAAATATTCAGACGAATTTTAACCGACAATTTTAGGATGAAAAAGTTGTGCGCGAATATGATTCCAAAGAACCTTTTCAGGGTGTCCCAGTATTTGGCCTCTAAACGGACCACCGTGTTGCAACAGCTGCCTTATTCGCCCGATATGTCACCCTGTGACTTTTTCTTGTTCCCTAGAACAAAATTGGTGGTCAAAGGAACCCATTTTGAATCGATTACGGACATCCAGGCGGCCGTGACGATAGTACTCACAGACAACCCAGTCGAAGCGTTCCAGAAATGTTATGAAGAATGAAAAATGCGCTGGAATCGTTGTATAGCTGCCCAAGGGGACTACTTTGAAGGAGATGGCAGAGTTGTAGAATAATTTTTAAATATACGGTTTTCATGGAATCAGTCTCATTACTTAATTGCCAAACCTCGTATGAGATATTCATTATATTGGGTTTAGAGATACGGTTTAAGATTTAGGTTAAAAATATTGTGATAACATTTCATTAGTATCAGATAAAGTTTTTATTGTATTTTATTAGAATTCGGTAATAACATATTACATGTAGTATAAAAGATCACAGTTGTGTTGGTATTATAATTATTTTTTGAATAGTGTTGGTGGGTTTTTTTCTCCTTTTTTCAATTAAATCATAAAATATATAATAACTTGAATTAAATTTAATTTGATATTCTTTATTTGATTAAATATTTTTGATTGGTGCCGCATAAATTTAGAGACCCATTTGGCCCATTAAATTTCGGTATTTTTTATTGTTTGAAATTTGCTTTATAGTCCTTGAAAATTTATAACGATTAATACTGAATAAAGCGCTCTTGACTTTGAAAGCCTGAATGGTCAGTTTCGACCCTGTTTATAGGAATATTATTATTGCACATACAATAAAAATTAACTCAGTTGCTAAGAACAACGATTATATACAAGCGACCAAATTGTACATGAAAGTATGTTAGCAATAAAATGTTGAGTGAAGCAAAATCATTCTCAATAAATTTCAAGGAAAGGTGACTGGACGAAAGACCTTCCAAAAATCCTTATAATGTGCTGGTGTTTCAATTTTTTACAAAATTAATGATACAGATGATTCTGCCAAAGTCCGGGTAGAATTAATAGTATCTTTTCAATAAATCTACTAAATGTTTTACTGCAAAATGTGCAGAATTTCGAAGTACCACGATCACAACTTTTTCGGAAATAATCACTCACTAACCAATATAAAATGGCAATATAATTAGCTATGAAGCCAGTTTGATAGATAATTGACAATGTTTTATCTGTAAAACGCAAAAGCTTTAATTTATTTATTTCTTAATGCTGCTGATATGAAAAAAATGTCGTAGTCAGTTACACAACAGGATATTGCCGAAATAACTAGTTTGAACGATATTGAAATGCTGTTGTTATGCAAAATACATCTTTAGCTCCAAAGAAATCAATCTATTCTGTTCTTTTCTAGAAAGGACAATAAATTGTGTCGTTTCTTATGCAGCATTTGTGTTGCTCAGTTCGAAGATTGATTAAAAAAACCGATTAAATAGGAGTCCTTAAGCTTGAATAGATTTCCCAATTTCAAACGCATTCGAAGCTTCACAAGCAAGGTTGAACTGATTCAGTCCAATTGGATAGTCTGCTAGCACGTGCTTCCTTGCCTGCAACTATTGTTAGTACCTTAATTGAAATGTTTGTTGATCGATACCCACCAGCCACTTTCAAGCGTGATTGTTTAGTAATTATTCCCGCCGAGTGCTGCAGTCCATGGGCAAGACATGTTAACTTTAAACTTTGCACAATAGTTTCAGTTCGATGACTATTGTAAGATAGTAGCTTGGACTTGAGGCTTAGCGTGAGTCGTCGTCGGTTTCGTCGTTTTAGTCGTTGTCTTGGACTCGGTCTTCGTCAGTAAATCGCACTCAACTATTGCAAAGGTGAGATAGTATTGTGGTTCGCGCAATTCACCTGGCTCCACCACCTCCTAGTTTCGACTCTAACTCACCTGGCAGTTAGTTTATCTTGGACACTTGAACGTTAAGCATGTCCAGGGGAGCTCTGAATAATTTCTTATTTTCCACCCTGTTTTCTTAAGTGAATCTTTGGGCGCATCCTACATCGTGTGTTTAAAATTTTTTTCTTAAACCGAGTGACCTATAGCCGTTATTAACATTTCTATATTATTTCGTTTCGATTTATTTTCGAGTTTGTTGAACGCTAACGCACCTTACAGTAACGTCTCTGGGTTAACGTCGAATTAAGACCAGGGCCACGTTACTTTCATTTTCATCGAAGACGAAATATCAGCGAACAGTTCTCCGTGTACGTATGAAGTTTTGATTAGACGCGAAAATAGCAAAATATCGTGTGCAATAAAAAATTTTGAGGTGAAGTAAGAGTTTTCCTTTCGAGCGGTCGTCGCAGATTCGTGTGATTTAACAGTTTTTAACGAAAATCGGGGAAAAACCTAAGACAAAACAAGAGATAACTTAACATACGGAAGATATCGTATTGAGAGTGTAAGTGAAACGCTGAATCAGATAATGGTTTGTGAATGAAGCGGGAAATTCTTGTGAACTAACTCGAGGCATAAGAAGAAGTAGAAGATCCATTAGTTGTTTGCTTGCATAATATAACGTGGATCATAAATTTATTCGCCGCTTGCACTTTGGAGTCACTGGATATTGCAATCTAGAAAGAGAAAAAGCAAAAAAATTAAACACCGAACAAGAGCTGCGCAATGGATTTAAGCAGTCGACCGTAATAAATTTCATTTTAATTAAATTTAATAGTTGAAGCCGTGCTTTGGATTGTTAAGATTTTCATGTTGTATACAAATTTTTCACTGTTTCAAATCATATTGTTGCACTTGTACTTTTGCAATTCGAATTGGAAAATACTTCGAAAATTTATTAATTGTTTTGAAATCATTGGTTTTATTTTTTCTGCTGTGATACGTTGCTCAGAGTGAAACAGAATCCATTTTTGAATGTTTGATTTACTGACTTTTAAAAACTTTGAAATATTTCCGTTTAAGATTTATTTCCTATTGTTTGTTGCCATCGGTTTAAAGCAACCACATTTTTCCAATCATATTTATATTCGGTACCGTTTAAATTATCACTTGTAGACGACAATTAGCACTTTCTTCACCCCAGTGTTGGATATTATTTCATATCGATGTTATTTAACCATGTTGATATGTTATTCAATTCTTGCTAGCCTTGAAAATGGAAAAAAAATCATTTGTGTGATTTCCCACAAGTTGAAGTTGGCTTAACGAAAGAATCAGACTTAATAATTTTATCGTCTTATCTCCATGTGCTTGCGGATGATAAGTATTTAATATTCAAGACGAACTATCGATGATATGAGATTCCCGGCGCGTGCAAATAAAATTCAAATTGTGTGGGTTGAGGATGTTTTGTTGTCATGAAATTCATCGGCTGATGAACAAGGAACCCCCAATTTGATCTAAATTTAAAGTACATTGCGAGCAGCGTTGCATTCAAGTATACACCTTTTACTATATCCAAACGAAACAACCTTCAAAATCTTTTTGTTAAGACGGTTTGTCTTCTAATAGATACAAATTAAAATAATTTTAATTTTTGCATAATCTGTTAATCGTCATTTCAAGTTCTTTGTGAGTCAATTGGTATTAACAAGGTTGCATTCAATTTATCCTTTCATTTTATAAATTCAATAATTCAACTCCTCGACTAACATTTTTCAATAAATTTTTTTTTCTCATCTACGAATGTGATGGTCAATATACCGAATAAATACATACTAGGGATCCACTTAAATCAAATTTTCCTTATTTTATTCAAAATACCGTTTGTATATTTAATGCAAATTTGGTCAAAGCGTTTAGAATGAAACTGGCTTGACCACTAATTTGGCACAAAACCTATACAAACGGTGTTGAAAATTAAGCAAAAAGAGATTGATTTATTTGATGGCATTACGTTCCAAATTATCTCGTTTTCTGTTTGAAATCGTATCCTGAGACCCTATCGTTTGCTGCAGAATAACTCTGAAAAGGTATCTTCTATTGTAGATAAGATAATTGTGTCAGCTAGCTGTTGCTATCCTTCATGCTTTGCAGTTGATTTCAAATATAGGGTTTTCCAATAAGAGGTGTTCTTTTGATATCAAAAGAAAAATGCCATTTTTTAATACAAATGATCGGATGTTTGTTTCAGAAAATGGTATGCCGTTAATAGTTAAAAATTAACATCAGGCAAATGATCACCATGACCATGCTTACATGACCATATCCTTTTCATGAAATTTTTCATAACTGCCCTATATCCTCGATAGCCTCACGAATTCCATCTTTGAGGTCTTGAATCGACGCTGGGCTGTTGGCCTAGACCTTTTCTTACACGTGGCCCCAAAGGAAGATGTCGCAAGGTGTTAAATCACAAGATCTCGGTGGCCAATTGTGATCACCTCTTCGAGATATAACACGGTCCGAAAACTTTTCCCGTAAAAGATCAATGATTTCGTTACTTGTGAGGCACGTAAACGTTGTCCAGATCAAAACCGTCCAATTCCGGTCATAAAAAATCATTAATCATCTCTCGATAGCGCAATACATGCACCGTAACTGTTGCTCCAGCCTCATTTTCGAAAAAGTAAGGTCCAATGACTCCGCCGGACCATAAACCGCAACAAACAGTCACACGTTGAAGATAGAGAGGCTTTTCAACAATAACTCTTGGGTTTTCCGATCCCCAGATGCGACAATTTTGCTTGTTGACGAAGCCACTGAAGTGGAAATGGGCCTCATCACTCAACATGATTTTTCGATGGAATTCCAGATCATTTCCATGCATTTCAAGGACCCAATCAGCAAAGAAACGATATTGTTGATGATCGACCGGCTTCAGCTCTTGTGTCAACTGAACTTTATAAGCCTTAAGACCCAAATCTTTATGCAAAATACGGTGTAATGCCGTTTGTGGAATGCCTTATTCCAAAGAACGACGAGGAATGGACAGACCTGGGTTTACTTCAACACTTTCGGCTACAGCAGCAATATTCTCGGCTATTGTTGAGTGACGTGCACGGGTTTTATTCTTCACATCACTAAGTTGTCCCAACAGCTCGAATTTTTCCACCAATTTCTGTATTGCGGTCCGACTAGGTGCTTCACGACGACACAGAAATATTCGAGTTTTATGAACCATCTCTGCCAAATTTTCACCATTTTTATAGTGAATTTTAATAACTTCAGTGCATTGTTGAAGCATGTATCGATCGATTTTTATTAACGGCGTAGTTTTTACTTGTCAAATGTCAAAAAAATGACAGCTCCGAAAGTGACATCTACCGAAATAGCGGGCTATTCAAAATAGAACCTCTTATTGGAAAACCCTTTATTTTATCCTGGTGGGCTGGCTTTAATTGCCTTGACTGGTAGTTCGTAAGTATGTTACTCTACTCTACCATCCAGGGGTTCGTAGATTTGAAGTTGTGCTTAGAATCATGCATTTCAACGCATTGTAGTTAAGATAGATTGAATGACTTAATATTAAGGCTGTAAATGCTACTAACCATTCTTACTTGCGACAAAATTTCCAAACTTTTGTATTAAAGCCAATGCAGGGTATTATCCTCCAAGAGAAGCGTCTTCAATTGTCCAAACTCTGGTTGTTTGTACGCCAGTTCATGATTTATAGGAAGTGTTTTCTCGAATTTAATCTAAATCTACCATTGCCTCCTCACCTACCATGCTGGATATCTCCCTTATTCTTCACCATTAACATAGCAAATGGGTCCTCTCCCAATATTTACTAAGTGGCAAGATGATTTCAATTTCTGTAGTTTTATAAATACAGGTACAAATTAAGCATTCTTAGCAACACCAAACGACAATGATCAAGAGCTCACTTTGTTCCATGCTTAACTAGGCAAACGAGTCTCCCATGCGAATACCTCTACTTGAAGGCTCCTTGTAGTAGTGGTAAAAAAGGCCTGGCCGAGGCCATATGTTAAATGTTTTCAGGCTAGAATCTCCAGGGTGTTTTTAGCTAGAAACTCCCGGCAATTTGAAGGACTCTACTTGGAGAGCGTAAATGGCTTTATATCCTAACTAAAAGAAACAATGAAACTCTCTTTAGTACTCTTTCATATAATATGACCTGCTGTACTTAGGTATCAATTTCAGTGGTTAATAGGGGATTCAATCTCTATCCTTTTTTCCAATCCCGAGATTTTTGGATTGTCTCTAGATAGTCCCGGGATCCCAGGAAATTTAAAAAGGAAATAAAATTCTGAGTGCTCTTCAAAAATCAATTTTTTTCACTATCTTATGTTTACATAATCATTACAAATTCAGGAAAATTCAATACAAAACAAATCAAAATAAATCTCTTACAATAAACGAACACCTGATTCACATAAAACCTTAAAGCTCGCAATTAAAAAACAACTCAACTAATCTTAGATGTCCTTAACAAATTCATCATTTTTCTACTTATATCAACTGTTATCATTAAATAATACTTTATCACTTAATTTCACAAAATTCAGCTTCAATTTAAGTTAATCAATTACGTTTTCTCATAACCACATTAACGTTTGACATCCGAAAATCAACTTATTAAATTTTCGTCTGTAATAAACAAAATATGTTCCAGATATCACAATTAATATTATTAAATTAACTAGGTGAATTTAAGGTATTAACCTTTAACATCTTATTTGCATTGTGGAAATAAAATCTTAGAAAGACAAACACATCCAATGTTTCATCCCCAAGCCTAGTTCTCAATTTGTTGCACATATAAGCAGACGCTCAGAAAGCGCGATCCGCCTCGATGGAAGTCAGAGGTATTGTCAACAAATATTCATAAATTTGTTCCAAATTGTGACCTCGAGTTTTAGTTGCTTCGAAAAGAGTCGTTTCTTGCTTGATCAATTTTGAAAAGTCCGTTTCTTTGATACCCTCAGGAGTTAATGTTTTCATACTATTGTTGATTTTCAGCTGTAGCTTATCTTTGAATTTTAAAGTCGCCGTACTGCAAGATGTCGACTCCATTGGCGTATTTTCTTCACCACTTACACAGAAAGTGGTATTCAACCTTTCAAATAATGAAATTATCTGTTTTTTAATTTGAACTTTGTTTGGATATAAAAATAAATCTTTTACATCATCATCTAAACAACTACTCTCATTGTGAGGAATTTGTAAAAAATTTAACACGCCACTTAATTTATTACGTCTCGGCGATGTTGTAAGCGATTTAACAAATGTGATTTCAATCTAGTCACCACAATTGACTCATTGACACTTAACTGTTTGAAAAGAAACTTTAAAGTTGCATCAACCGTGTATGAATTTGCGTCAGAACGACAAAATGCTTCTACAGATAGCTTAACTGGCGCCAGGACATTGATTATTTCATTTATGATATCTAAATCAGATTCATCGGAAATCCCTGGATTATTCAGGTCTATAAGAGCTTTTTTGAACGCTATTCTTTATAAAAACAAAGCGTTCGAGCAAGGTCAAGAGGTTGTTCCATCTCGCCTTACAGTCAAGCAATAAGGCCAGCCCTTTTCTATGTTCCTGCTGGACATATTTTTGAAGAATTGTATCATTCTTAATGGGTGATCTTTTGAACAGAACAGATGATCGACGAACTTTTTCAACCACATTTTTAATATTGCGATCGTTCATCAAATCTCGAAGATGGCTTGATTCGATATCTAAACCTGATCTAAGATCTTCGTCATCATCATCTGAATCCACGTTCAAAGATTGGCTCATAATTGAATCGTCCATATTTTGGTGCAACAAATCCCAAACGGCTAAATGAATCCCATGTGCAAAGCAAACTTAATGCTCTACCTTTATGACGTTTACACCATCAGTTATTATTGCAACAATATCAGAATCAAGAGAAATGTGTAGCTCAGAAAGGCACTCTTTTAATATTCGCACAGATGCCTCAGCTGTTAATGATTCATTTATGCGAACCAGTCCTAAATTCCAGGTTGTATTACATGAATGAATGTCTATATTCACATATTTGAGCTCGAAGTCCATTCATCAAAGCTTAAAATGAATCTTTCTCCTTCATTTTTTAATATAAATAATTCAGTTTTTGTTTGCGCTTTAATTTTTAATTATGGCTGTAATTTACCATGCGATCGTGGATTGTTGCGGCAGATTTTGGTAAATTTGAATACTCTTTTGATAGGATCAAAGTCCTTAAGTCATTTGACGTCACAAATGCACTCATAGGAAAGCCGTCTAAAGAAGTCATTCGAGCTAAAACATCGTCGAGAGTATCAGATTTACAAAAATTGTCCACGATCGAATTGCTTTTTCGTTTCAAGAGCGGTTCATCGACGTTATGAACAATTGATGTAGACGATATTGTCGAGCTTAACGTCAGTGAATGTTTCGCTTGTAGATGGTATGTAATCCTTTGGTAGATCCTCCAAGTGTTTTCAAAACTGCTGGGCAACGCTTACATTGCGCTGTATTTCGCTCTTTGGCAATCAAAAAATGATTCCATATAGAGGAAGCACCGCTATCGTTTTTATGCTCAATATATACACTTTTTGTGGACATGCTACTTCATTTATGCTATCTAGAAACAAACAAATGTATCTCATTTGCGACTATAAAACTAAAAATCAATAACTTTAAAGTAAAAAGAAAAAAATCAACGTCTGTTTGTTCCACTCTAACTATTCTAATGAAAGAATTTTTGCCAACAATAATGTTAATGTTTAAAAAACTTACTTTTTGTAAAGCGTAAATCTGTCCAATTATCACTGCACTCAAAAACTAATTGAATCGACGGGGGAAATAAACGGGAAATGCAAAAGGGCGGACAAAAGCGTATCTGAAAAGAATTCCTACCAACAACAATGTTAACGTTTAAAAAAAACTTCCTTTTTGTACTTTTCCAATTTTCTTTTTGTACTTTTGCTCGATTGTCTGGCAACACATAAACTAGTCGAATCTGTTTGGACAGTGTAAACTTGCCTGATCATTACCGCGCTCAAAAACTAATCGGATTGACTGGGAAAAACTAAACAAGTCAAACAAACAAAAACAAAAGAGTGGACAAATTGTAGGTGAAAGCGGAGGAGTTCATTTTAACCAGCGTATTTATAAAAAGTTCAAAAATAATTAATCAATTCCGTAAATCCCGGCATTAACTAAATAAAATCTCGAAATTTCTAAGCCTGTGAAATGGTCGGGATCCCGGGATTGAATTCCCTAGTGGTGAGACTTGGCTTCAATAAAAGGCACAGGGTTGATCGGTGTTTTGTATGAACTCGGGATAATTCTTGTTCTAGAGCTCAGTCTTGAGCCTTAGAATAGTAAACATAGAGAATTTTATCAGAACTTCCAAATTTTAAGTTTCCCAGGATTGTTTTATCTTTAAATTCATGCTTCCCTTATATGGGCCAGGAATTTTGTTTTGGTTTCTTCTTTTTAAAGACCAGTTTCTGCTTTGTTTCAGGCTCTGTACACACAAAGTAATCCTATACAAAGGCAATCGTCCTTGCCATAAATTTTGACTTTGATCTTAGTGAGATACGCCTTACTCTTTGTAATAAAGGCAAAAAAAGAGGCTAGATATTTCAACCATTTGATTTTTACTTAAAAGATGCATTGATACATGCTAAAATCATAACCTGTTTGTTTTTCAATAAGAAAATAAAAAACTGGAAACTTATTTCGGCAAATGGTATCTCTTCCACAAAGTGGGGGAGAGATGTCTTGCCATGTGAAAAAAATGCCATGAATGTAATTAGCCTCCTTTTGATTCTTTCATGATTTCTCTTCCAAAATTATTGCAATGTGGCAACTAGAGAGTGCAAGAGTCATGAAGCCATTTGAAGCACTATGAGCACTAGTACCATCCGTTTTCTTTTTTGTTATTATACCAAGTAGTTTTCCCAGCACTCTATACAAACATTATTGTCCTATTTAATTGTGCTGGGTCTAGTTCGCTAAGGAGATGGTAATGCCAGCTTAGAATCTTTAGCTCTTTATCTTGATTTGATGTTTTGGTATTGAAATTTTCCTTGAACGTTAAAACACAGGCACTTTACTTTCATCTTACTGTAGAGCTGGGCTGTTTTGAAATCAAAAATTTTTGAAGCTCTATCAGCTGACAGTCTTGAAGTTGATGGCGTCAGTTGCGATTGAGCTTCAGTTGAATGAGCTATTGAACATATTTTTTCAGTCAAGCCCAATGTAATGAAAAATTATCTAAAATTGCATTTGGATCAGTGGAAATATTTCACAAGCTTTGAGCCTGATATAGCATTCCCTACGGTTGCGGATTTTTTCCAAGCCTCTCTAGCCAAGGTCCAGCTTGTAATCTTAACATATGATGGTTCTATTCTGTTTCTGAGCATCCATGAATTAGCTTTTTAATAAAAAATGGTTTGTCAAGGTTTAAGGAAACCAGATCCAAAGGTTGAAGTGCTTACATGGTATGACTTGGCGAACATATAATAATTGCATCATTTTCATTAACTATTTTATTTTCAAAAGGTCTTTGGAATTAAATTGAGAAGTGTGGTCATCTACAATCAAAATTGCTTCCCGTTCTTTGGGTATTTAGGCAGGAAATGCTCCGACAACTATTACAATTAGGTCTGTATTGAAATAAGATGACTTTTTGTTCATATAAATGTTGAAACTATTGGGCAAACTGATATATTGACCATACCACCTTGAATACCAGCTCCACAAAATCAACGCTTTATTGTTTATGTGGGTTCATATCAGATATCACCGATAATATTTGCCAATGAATCTAACTACCTAAATACAAATCATTGATCCAATAGAATGTGTATCCTCTAAGGAGGTATGAACTAGATGATATACACTATAGATATCAATACATGACTCCAATGATCAGTCAAATCCCCGTACTAATGTTAAGCAAAGGTCTATTTTAAAGCAATTAACACGTTAAATTGAACTTATCGTGTTTCACTTAACAATATATGCTATGAATATTAATGCCTTTTTCAGTTATTATTATATAGTCACGCATTGAATTTACTCATCACGTTTTGAAATTCGTGAGTAATTTTAATCTCATTATTTCGCACTTGTATCATGACATGTAAAATGTGTGAGTCGTTAAAAAAATTACATTTATATTCGAAAAAATCTATAGTTTCTTCCCTTTCATACCATAATTTTCACTGATTTATTGGAGTTAACTCCTCTATTTCACATTGATCGACTATCGCTTGTTAGATCATTGATAAAATTTGAAATGATTCCAAAAATAAAATAAGCATGATGGTCTCCTTTATTTAAGATTTGCCTTCAATTTAAGAAGAATATTTGAAAAAAGTTAATATGTACATATGTTGTAAAATGTAAACCGACCAACTAGTCTCATAAAAAGGATAAAATGAATTTTGTGGAATTGTCAGTTTTTCCGGTGTATTCATAATGTTGAGCTTTTTGCAAGAGCTTATGTCAAAATAGGCACTTGGGACGTCTAGAGGATTGCTTAAATATTTTATCAGACATTCTGTAACAGGGAGCCTGAACTATAAAAGTGTCAACTGTTGCCGTAGATTTATTTCAACATATTCACAGTCTCTTTTGTATTGTAGCCAAGCTTTGACTATTGCTAGTTCCACAAAATAAAATATAGCTCTTAGGGTCCACTTTTTCTACTTTAAGTGGGTGCGATAAAGAGTAATTAAGTAATCCAACTTATCAACGCACCTCATACTCTTATTGTACCCTGACACTAGATGGGGATAGGGTATGACTATTTTTGATTTAAGTTTTCTGTCCCATCTTCCTGCGAAAGTTGAATATTTTTCCAAGTCCTACGCGGTAGAGAGCATTGTCACTATAGAATTGTCTCTCAATCCCACAAAGAACAATCTTTCGAGGTACACCCAAACATACTCGTAGTTCCTTGATTTTCTGTCATCTCTTTTATGCTAGGCATGGTTGGTTTGCCAATGAATATATACCAAAGCCGTTCTATTTATATACACCAAGCTCAAATACAGTAGAACTCCAATTATCCGAACTCCGACTATCCGAATCGCCGATTATCCGAATCACAAAAAATTGTCCAAAAAAAGTCTAAGTGCGCTATTATTCTTCCCCCCGCGAAGCCAGTGTTTGCGCATTAAGTCTTGACTTGACTTGTCTTAACTTGCCGTTGTGCCTACACTGACTTCCCCCCGCGTGTGTAGGCACAACGGCAAGTTAAGACAAGTTCCGGCGCATTGCAGTCACGGCGCACCTGTCATTGTTTGTTTTGATTAGCCAGTGTGCTATTGACCTTGCTCGAGGACGCTACTCTTTCGCTACGGCTTACTTTTGTTTGTGCGTGTAAAATGCTGTATTGTTTTTACACCATGGCTTCGAAAAGAAAACGTGTTGTGCTATCGTTAGCGGACAAACTGAAAATTATAGAGCAACTCGATAAAAGTGTAACGGGTAAGAAGTTATCTGAGATTTATGGTGTTGGACAAGCAACAATTTCTGACATTAAAAACAGTAAGTCAACACTTTTAAACTTTGTTTCGGTGCTTGAAAATGAAGATGGAAGTTCCTCCAGGAAAACAATGAAGACAGCAACCAACAAAAATTTGGAAGATGCCGTGTTTAAATGGTTTTTGCAGCAACGTTCTATGGGAAATCCGATTTCAGGTCCAATCCTTTGTGAAAAAGCCAAAATCTTAGCAGAAAAGCTTGGTTATTCATCTTTTAAGGCTAGTAACGGCTGGCTAAGGAATTTTAAATTCAGGCATGGTGTACGCGAGTTAGATTTGGCTGGTGAAAAGCTTTCAGCAGACTCTGCAGCTGCTGAAAATTTTATTGAAAAATTTAAAACTGCATCAGAATCCTATGATCCGGAGTTTGTTTATAATGCCGATGAAACTGGCCTTGTTTGGAAAGCATTACCAAAAACCACTTTGGCTTCTAAAAGGGAATCTAGTGCCCCTGGACATAAGGTCAGTAAAGAACGTGTTACAGTGCTTAACTGTGCCAACTCCACTGGAAATCATAAACTGCCACTTCTTTTGATAGGAAAATCAAGAAATCCAAGAGCATTTAAAAACGTAAAAAAACTTCCACTCTTCTACAAAAGTCAACCCAAGGCCTGGATGACTGCAGCTTTGTTTACCGAATGGTATGATGAAGTGTTTATTCCTGAAGTGAAAAAGCACCAAAAATCGGTGGGAAAAGAAGGCAGTAAGGTGCTTTTAATTGTTGATAACGCACCCACTCATCCTACAGCAGAACTGTTGGAAAGAGAGAATGGGCAGTTTAAAACGACGTTTTTGCCTCCCAATGTTACAAGTTTGCTGCAACCCATGGACCAGTCTGTTATTGAAACGATGAAGCGCCATTACAGGAGGCAACTGCTGAGAAAACTGCTGATCGAAGGTGCTGAAGATGAAGAATTGGTTTTGGCAAATCATAGCAAAATAAATTTAAAGGACTGCTGTTACATGGTAGCGGAAGCTTGGAGTTTAGTTACGGCAGTGACGCTAAGACGTGCGTGGAATAAACTGAAAGGCCTACCGTCTGAGAAGAACAAAAAAAAAGAATCTGAAGAAAATGAGAAACAAGAATATGGAGAGGATGATGATGATGAAGATGCGTTGTCACTAGAGGAAATAAGAAAAATGATTGTAAAAATTCCTGGTTGTACAGAAGTAAGTGCTGAAGATATAGGAGAGTGGATGGCTTGTGACACGTCTGACCCTGGTTTTCAAATTCTCAATGACGATGAAATTGTTGTAAGTGTGAGAGAAGATGTTGAAGTGGAAGTGGAAGAAGAACTTTCTGCTGATGTTGAAGTAGACGCTGGACCATCAGCTAGTGAAGCATTTGCCGGCCTCGAGACTGCTTTGAAGTGGATGGAGCGTCAGCCCGAGTGTGACCACTTGCAACTGCTCACCGTCAAGCGAATGCGTGACCTGGCTGCCCGAAAACGGTTGAAGACCGCAAAACAGCTTACATTGACGGAGATGTTTAAAAAACAATGATTTTTATTTCTAAACTTGTACATAAGTACATTTTATTTATATTTAAAACATGTGAAAATTTCATGTTTCTTTCATTTAATTCAATAAAAAAATAGTGCAATATCAAAACGTAGCTTTTATTCTCTCCAATGGCAATTTTTTTTAAAAAAACCCGATTATCCGAATATTTGATTATCCGAATGGGTCCCGGTCCCCATTAATTCGGATAATTGGAGTTCTACTGTAGATGCTGTAAGAGTTGAGGCGATGTAAAGAAATTATCAAGAAATCATCCGTGATTAGAAAATGCCACTAACGTGTTTTCAACTAAAGTAAAGCCCGGTCCAGACGCTACGTCTTTCACAACATTTTGCCTGCGCAAACCAAAACGTTGCAGGCAAAATGTTGCGTGTGGACGAGAAAATGCAACGTTTTAGAACTGCGCATAGAACTGTACAGTTGCAGCGATATTCGAGCTGGTAGGGCTTAAATATCCGTGAACTGTGCAAAAAAGATGGTAAGATGTGCACCGGCTGGACGCTCTTTCAATTTTGCCACGTATTGGCTGAGCAGGCGAAATGCTGTAAAAGACGTAGCGCCTGGACCGGGCTTAACAACAACAGATCATGCTTGTCCAGGTTGATTGAAATTGTATGGCATGCCTGATTCACCGTATAGGAAAAAACACCCCAAGAGCTTAGCCTGCCTTTCATACATTGCTTCACCACAAATTTCCCCTTGAAAAGTATCATTTGTTCATGAACACCAATCCGTTTTTCAGCGTGCAGGGATTGAATAGCATGTAAAAAGGCATCCATAATTGATTTCTCATTCCCAAATTTTTCGTCACTTCTATGATTATCCTACAAATCGCTTACACAATGACGGTTGCTCCTTAGAGGACTAAGATTATTATATGTCATCTATCTTTGCTCCAATAAAATCTTTTGTTCAGAAAATGAACGGAACCCATCAATAGGGTTTTGATTTTTTCTTCGGTAGCAGTAAGATTTCTACCTATTTTTTGCAAAAATTGATCAAAAATGTTTTCATTGATAAATTGATTGAAATACTGAAATGGCGAAAATGGTTCCTGGGACAAACAATGTCAGTTCTTTCAGCTGGTTTTACCGGTTCAAAAGACTGCTTTATCCTAATTTTCTCGGATTTTCTGAGTGACTGGGTTCATCTTGCATTTCACCATTCAATTCATTGTAATGATGCATATCATTCTTTTTGTATATTTTGCACATCACATATTTCTTCTTTCTTTTCGTCAGAGAACGCTTGTGTATATTTCTTCTACTTTTATAGTCACAGGTTGGCAAATTTGATCCACTTTCACAAATCGTCACACTGTGTGGAAATTACTCTCTCTTTTAAAATAACATATAGCAGTTAATCTTTTTCAATAATGTCGCTATTGCGCAACATAGCAAAAAAATAACTCTTTTGAGTGAAAACTGCATAAAAAAACACGAAGCTTCGCCACATTCTAACGACCGTCGCCAGAAAAGGGTCGCGAAACACCAGGTGAAAATTCTACACTAACTGTTTGATTCTTGGTAAAGCTTTGTAGAAATTATATATGGTAACCATCATTTGGAGAAAAATATGTCATTTTCCATACTACACCGGTAACAACACGTGTATCACATATGATACAAGACAAGTCAAAGAGTTAAAATTCATCCATAAGCTCTGCTCTATTTTGCTCGCAAAACTATGGATAATTTACAATATTGAGGTCATAGATCGTTTATAATATACCGGAATTCTTAAACGATATTTTTTTTTTAAAAGAATACCCTTAAAACAAAGTTTTTTTCACCGAGATCTCTTATATTACTGCTTATATCCGACGTTGCATCACCATTCCATTCTTATACCTACTAATCTAATGTGTTGTTTTCACATGTGGGTCTGTGAGTGACACATGCATCGAAAAGAAGAATCTAATAACAAATTCTTTATGTGTTAATACTAAGCCGAAGGATAAAAGTATTGATAAAATTTCCTACAAAGATATTCCTTCAAATCATTTTAAATTTAAGTATTCAGACAGCCCTGTCACTCTTAACTGATCGTTATCTGTTTGCTAGGCATCAACGCGAATGTGTTTCCCGTTCAACAATTTTTGTCATAGCTGCAAGGAAGAGAAGAAAACCGTGCTCCACCTCTTACATAAATTCTCGGCCCTTGGAAAAAGAAGAATGCAGTCTCTCAGCTTCAACTTCTTCGCCGATCTAGCCGAAGTATCATCAGTGGATTAAGGGGGAATCACTCAATTTGTCAAGAGCTCAGGGTGGTTTTTGAAATTCAAAGGGCGTGTCCACTTAATTGTGGTACCACAATGGGAACTTGTGTACGTATGTGAACCTTTGGTAGAGGCTACTATTTAATCAGCCTTTGTATGATATAGAAACGCAAGGACTGAATGAACTCAAGAAAAACTTGACTGACATGTACATGCATCTAAAACGTGTTTGAAAAATCCATTAATGCCCCATTTTAAGCTGCTGACATTTCTTCTTCTTCTACAGTCCCTCTTGGGCCCTCGCTTCCTGCAAATAGCGCCCCCAACTGTCTCGGTCTATTGACCGCATCCTCCGATTTTGAAATCCGGGCAGTGATAAACCCGCTTTGGCCTTTGCTTCCTGCAAAAAGCGCCCCCAAATGTCTCGGTCCTATTGACCGCGTCCTCCGATTTTGAAATCCGAGCAGTGATAAACTGTCTTCGTCGAACCAGTCAAACCAGCGTTTCCTCGGTTTTCCCACTGGTGTCCGGCCTTCAGTTCTCCCAAAGATTACCTTTTTGGATATCCGTTGTTGAGACCTCCGGATCATAAAAAATTTCATACAGCTCATGGTTGTATCGAATTCACCATTGTTCTCGTCTAGCTTTGCTCCGATTATTCACCTCAGGACCCATCGCTCAAAAGCATTCAATATATTTGCGAATGCTTGGGTTAGAGTCGATGATTCACACCCATAGCATAACACAGGTCTTATCACAGATATGTATACTTGGAGTTTTGTTTTCCTGTATATGCAGCTGGTTTTCAAGATCGTCAAAACCGAATAAAATACTTGATTTGCGAGCTGCATTCTTCGCCGTATTTCGTCTCTTTCATTGCTCATTTTCGTTATTTTGGCGCCTAGACACAAAAATTCGCTCACATTTTCGATACTGTACTCGCCATGTGTGATACTTCGCGTGCTTGAGATATTTTTCTTCGACTACGTCATGAACTTTGTTTTATTTTCATTGATTTGAAGCCCTACTAGTTTAGCTTCGCTGTCGAAATTCAGTTGCTGACATTTGGCTGCAGTACTTTAAATATTATTTATTGAGAGAAATCTCAAGAGGTCTTCGACTGACCTCTTTATCATAATCTTTGCAACTTTTTGGTATATGACGCTGTCTACGCTCTTCTATTCCCGTAACATATCCTTAAAAATGTATGCCATTCTGACAAATATATTTCAAAACAATCTGAAAAGGTGTTCCATCTCACTTCTTGTAGGACGATAATGGATCTGCCATCTTCTGCTTTATATTTTTTTGAAAATATTTTACGATTTTTGTGACATGCTCTCACACCTCTTCAATATCCAAAACCTTTAGAGAGTAAATTAAGAATATAAGACGCACAGTTATGTGTCAATATACTCGTATCTTCTTCTTTTCATGAGTTTTGAAGTCAAATCGCATTCTGGTCATGGCTGATGCATTATCCGTAATGAAATTTGCAACTTTACATTCGTTCTCATTCTTGCATTTTCTTATAAGATCCTTAGATATTCCTGTTAATTAGTCAAGTGTGTGAGGTTTGCTAGATAATTCGATAATTTACAATAAATAGACCTCTGCAGATTCAGTAGTAATACAGCTGCAAATGATAGAATCCATATGACCAGCCATCTATTGACAGATTATAACTATTTGAGCCTTCATACTAGAAAAGCATTTTTGCTTCTCTTCATTGTAAATTTCATGAAGTAATCTGTTTTCCAAATCAAGTCGCGATAGTGAAAAATAGGGGGTTCGAAGCATTTCCATTGATTTTGTTATGTCTGGGCGTTTAACACACCAAAAGCTGCTATTCACTGCATTCACAGTTTTCGCGATTTGTCTATCCAACTGTTCCTTGAGATCATCTGAAGTCTTTGCAACAAATGTGCCGAATGGTTGATATTTGAACATTTTGTTGAAGGTGGTGAAGGTGCTAAAATATTTTTGACGGTGCTGGTACTGGGTTGGGTTCTATAGCAGTTGTTGCAATTGGAGGCTCCTGGACTTCCTGCTTACCAGTTTTAGAGGGATTCAAAGAAGCAAGGTCTTAAACAACACAAGGAAACGATGATTGCAAAATTTTTTAATAGCTTTATTTTATTTATTTTAATTTTTTTTTTTTTTCAAAAATCAATATATGTGTTGTTTTTTAACCACTGATGTATCTCTTGCATCTCTTTATGGCATTTATTGCACTGTACCCTAGATCCTTTCTTATTTAAATCATGCATCTCAGTATGATGCTGCCCAATAGGATCTTTTTTATCCAGTCTTTTTTACAGTACAAATCAGAATCACAAATTGACTATTACAACATAATTCTCGCGACGCAGCTTTCACGCATGACAATTTTGGCGGAAATACGTCGATTTTTCTTGTAGAGTTGTGAGACGATTTTGGGGAATCTCAGTTTTTTCACGTGTGCGGGCAACATCCCATGAAAATGATGTCGTACATAATACAGCCTGTGTGGGTGGTTGTATTCAACATTTTGCATGAAAGTCCAATGGAGTCTGGTTTGAGTTTTGCCAGTCCATTAAAAATAGTAATTTTTATAGAATTGTCTGTTAATAAAGTGAAAATCTTTGATGTACTGTGGGGAATCGCAAAAATTAATAGCAAAAAGCGAAAAAACATGCTATATTTGATTTTTGTTAATCAAAAATATAAAATTGTCATTTCTATCAACCCTGGTATCAAATATTTGAACATGCACATAATGGTTGCCTAAGGCTAATCCTATGTACATAGTTCATCAGTCACACCAGCTGCAATTTTGACAAAGAGCGCTGATAATACATTCGAAGGCTGCTGGTATACAGATAGACGACATTGGTTGCAGGAAACTTTCTATGGACCAATTGTTTTTGTCGCAGGTTTGTTTTAATTAGCTCACCTAATAAAAATCACTTGGCAATTTTTTCTTCTTCTTAATATCCCTACAGCCCCTTTCGGGCCTTTGCTTAGAGATAGTTAGAGTATCTCATTGTCATGATCTAATGTATCGGCACTCCACAAGGTGATATGATCATTATCACGCTTTGGTCGTCTGTCCGTCCACCCAGCTGCGATACGTTCTGATTTTTAAACCAGCACGTATCATAACTGAACAGGCTTATAGTCCGTCCGAAGAACGACTCGAACTAAATCTCGTTGACGCCAACGAAACTTGAAGAGACCTTCAGCTTACGGGCTTAGTGATCTAACCACTAAGCCACGTGGACTACTGGTAATTTTTTACATAGCCAAATAATTGAATCCATTAGGGTATTGAATATCTATCGAGTATCAATTAGCCGAATACTAACCAAACACAATAAAACCTCAATATCTTTACAACTACCAAAATTAAGTATTGTATATGCTATTTTGGCTGTTCTAGAAAATTTGTTCACTCAAAATGCATGCATTGTGCCCCCAACAACAAATCGGCTTCCTAAATAAGGCCATTCCTGTAGTCCTCATGGCGTAAAACATGTTTATAGGGCATCCACTTTCATAGAATATGCTCAATAGAACTTCTTTTTAAAATCAAATAAAATGAATAAAAATAAAGCATTCATAATTCAATGTATTTATTGATTATTTGACTATACTTAATTTGTGCGGTTACCTCATTTGACTTTTTCAAAGTAATTTTAAATGGTATATACTCCATTCAAAGAATTACTCAATCAATATTAAACTTAAGCCCCTTGAGCGTTTACGAATTGCCCGCACAGCATTGAACATCCCAGGCAGTCAATTGATATTACTTACAAAAGCTGACTAGATAATTAGCAAAATAAGTGCGCCAGCGATAGATCGTGTTCATTATATTGATGCTTTCGTTATTACTTAATTTTTAAATCAGTATTTTATCATTTATAACCGAATAAATTCATAGTCCAACTTTTGAGGCATTCTAAAGATAGCTGGTGGTTGTTGTTGTACTTTGTATTTAAAACCCCGCATAATGTAGCCTGAAATTTCCGGCTTACACCCTTTAAAAACTTCATCTATAGCTTAATGACGAGTTTGTCCTACCCTGGGATTATTGGCGCATTACTTAAGAGTGGAGTGGAGCATTACTTAAAGGTGGATGTCTTGTGAAGTCGAGCCGAAATTTCAAGTCTACTTATATCATTTTTTCATCTAATCAATACTGAAATGGGACTTTCTAGGCCACATTAAGCCTTTAATTGCCCACAATGAACTCCCTACTGGATTTAAATTGAAAAGGAAACTACATAACTATATGAGCATAAAAGTCAACTTCAAATCTCTCAAAGCCTTGTTCGCCTTTGAAATGCGATTTTCCAAGGCTTAATTTGTCATTTGGATATACCTTGCACTATGGTCATATTAGGGGGTCTACATTAATAGATATCTGATGATCGTGCGGTTAAGTATATCAATTTTTGATTTACATAGATGAAAAATCGCTCACAACGAATTGCCCGAAAATTTTGTTTTTGGTTTTCGTCATTCGAATTACAAAACCAATTGTGTGGTTTATAATATTTTTGTTGGCAAGAGCCTACAACAAGCCTCCGGCGACCATTTTTTAACCCTACATATTGATAAACTATTTTTTGCTCCAATATGTGGGATGAATGAATAGTGAAAAATGAATGAACCTGCAAAGTATGACTTTGGCCATTGAAGAGGTTTGAAATTTTGACTGAGGAGGCCCAACAAGCAGGACTCATCCCACTTCAATCTCAAAACTTGGTGAACGGAATTAGCCATCACATTCCATGTATCTTCCGATGCCAACAACAATTTTACAGGGTTATGGTGCACTCCTGTCGAAGTAACGAAGTTTCTTGCTACGAAAACCCGTCTTTAATTTTTAGCAATTAGATGCGACAAAATTGTATTTTAAACTTTCTATCCATTGAGGAAGGGAAAAGTTTATCTTTCTACATATGAACCTTCATTGAAGCGAATAGTATTCTAATAACTGGTTGTGCATTGATCTGACAAATTTAAAATAGACTTATACTACTTTCAAACTCGAGCAAATTATACAATTTACGGACAAAATGACAGGGCGTTTTTTTAAATAATATTTGTTTAATGGCATTATAATCAGTCTCAATCGTTTTTACTCATCTTAGGTTCATTGACTATCAGTCTTTTAATTAAGTAGGAACTATAATAAAATATATATCAAGAAGAAATGTAACTAATCAAAAAAACTATTTTGTCCATATAGTACGAACAAAATGACATATAAGATAAGGACATGATGACATACTAATTTTTAAGAACACAGTTCACAAATAAATCGTTTGATAATTTTTGGGATATCAGCACATAACGCATGAGCCCTAAGGAAACAATTCATACATCGTAACCAACCTTCGCCGGGCTTAGAACGGGGAGAGAGGTCATTGCAATAAATGGAAGCGCCGTCACTATCGTCGTCTACTGTCTCGGATAAGAAATCTTCGCTTCTTGAGCTATCATATAACATATGAGAGCAGTTGTATGCTGCCTCGATGCTCTCAATCTCTTCTCTGATGGTAGAGCGTTTTTGGAAGCAGGAATATTTATTTCATCCTAATCAAACATTTTTCTTTTAACCTGTCTCTTCTTTTTTACCGGTGGATTCTTTGGTCTGTTTTCAGCAATAATTTCTTGTATATTTGGAGTAGAAGTTAAAAGCCAATCACCTTTGACTGGTTTTAATTTTCTTTTTCCTTGGCCTCGAATGAACTGCCCCTGTGGTGCTGGCGAAACAGTAACAACTGGATATGTCAGCAATTGCTTTGATGGACCAGGTCTCACACCGGCAGCTACCTCAACTGTATTAGACTCCTCTTTACATGTTCCTAAACTCAGGTTCATCACATCAGAAACAACAACTCCAATATCATTATTGGTGGTGGCTTGCGTTGTGTTTTGTGGAGAATCTACTTCATCGTCATTTGTTGCTGATGGACTTAAAATAGATGCAACATCGTCACTCGGATCTTCTTGGATTGAAGAGGTGTTGATACATTTAGTTGATGGTAAATGTGAGCTGGGAAGTTTAGGTGTACTGTCTGCAATATCCTCCAGATTCAACGGAATATTTGTGGTCTCTGCCAGTTCAAACTTGTAATCTGGAAAAATATCAGGATCAACAGGCCAAATGCCTGTCTTTTTTAAGCTATTACTTGCATTATGAACAGTTGCGGTTTTTCCATGTGCTTCATTAAACAAATACCCGATTTGTAAATCGGTAACAACGCACCCTGGATGATTCTTTAGCCACTTAGAAATTTCTTGATTGAAATAAGTTTTTAGTGGTCCATAGATACAAACATCCAAGAGCTGCATTCTATGGGTGCAATGGGGCGGTAAACAAAACATATGAATACTATTTTCTTTGGCATAACTCGAACATTCAATGCTTTTATGACTTGAGTGTTCATCACAAATAAATAGAACCGGATCGTCTTTGTTAGATTTCGTATGTGCCTTAAAATGTTCTAAATATTTTACAAACACCTCTTTGTTCATCCATCCTGATTCTTGTGCTAGTCCAAGAGTGGCGGTGGGAGCCTCATCAACTAGTTCATTTTTCATGTTCTTCCTAGGAAATAACATACATGGCGGAATAAATGAACCGATGGCATTCGTACAACACACTACTGTCACATTCGAACCTCTCTCAGCACAGGTGAGACAGCGGACTTGTTTCCTGCCTTTGGTGGCCAGAATTTTTTGCGGTTTCTGGACTGTAGTTAGCCCGGTTTCATCCATATTGAAGATTCGGTGAGGTCCCAAGTTTTGAGTCTTCAAAAATTCTTCATAAATATGGAAAAATTTAGCTACTCGTGGATAGCTAAACGCTTGCGCTCTTGCAGCAAAAGTTGGTTCTGAGGTGCGCAGAGAAATGTCCTTACTTCTTCTCAGGAAAAAGTCAAGCCATTCTTGTCCAGCACGTTTCTTTTCCTTGTTGAAAGGGTGATCGATACCATTTTTCGGCTAGTTCAAAGGCAAGCGCTTGGAGTGATGTACGCATGAAACCAAAAAGTCGTGTTTCTAAGAACATTATGTGTTCTACTAATTCCTGCTCAATTTCAGTTGAAAATGTTTTCTTGAATCTTCCTAGTCCCTTACAGTTAGAATTCATGGTTTTGTTTATATTGAGTGCATGTCTTCTAAGCGTCGCCTGAGGAACACCGAATGTTTTGCGGCCAATTCCCATCCCATTTTTTTGCTTCCATGCTTCAATAGCCTTTTTTATGGATTCTTGGCTCCAAGACTGCCGATTAGCTTTTTTCGTATTTTCGCGGCATATCACCTAAACAAAATAATAAATGTTAGTTAACATGAACTCTACTGACAAAATGACATATGTTACGATGTCGTTTTGGCCATTGTATATGTATGTCATTTTGTCCAAATGTGAACAAAAATGAATAAAAATCAAAATTCCATCAAGCACCTGATAATTGCAATAAAATTAATCGAAATCACTGGGTACTGGCATAAGTTCATTGATTGTAATAGAAATAATTACAAATAACAACAAATGACTCACCAGGAAATAGGAGAAAACCATTTATAAAATAAACTTTTGAAGGCGTGAAACACATTCGAACTGGTTACTGCGACGCGACTGTGACAATGACGCTCAACATCTGACAGGATTGTGAATATGGCTGCGTCACGTGATACAGTCGCGGAGACGTTACTCATTTTTTAATAAGGTGACTATGTCATTTTGTCCATACATGTCATTTTGTCCGTACTTCCCCTACATGTTGTGACAAATAAAATTGTCAAACAAAATCACGCAAACCTAGTATGAACACTTTAATATAATTTGAGAATTACACTCACCAAATCAGAATTCGAGCCGGTGTGAACGTGGTATAAAATAATTCAAAAAATATATAGAAAATAGTTAACTTGAAAACCATGAGCTGATCTCTGTAAACTAGTAACAGTTGATTTCTTTTTCTTAAAACCAATACCTTTCTGTCCGTCCATGCGTGCATCCCAGCAAGATTTCTCGAAAATCAAAAAATCACGAAACATGAACTTTTGTTAGAAAGTGTAAATTAGTGTCGTCTTTAAATTTTGGTTACAAAACAATGTTTATAATGTTTTAAAGAGGGGTCAACCCATTATAGGGGGTGACCTTTGAAAAAAAAAAGAATTTCGTCAAAAATGGCCAATGTGGGTACGAATGAAAGGTCTTCATGATAACTTTTAAAAACAGGGTTTGAAGGGAAATGTACGAAAATAATTTATCTCCCTGGATCGTGAAGTAGCTCTTTGTCATACACAGCTTCGATAACTGGAGATTCTGTCTCGTTCTGGTCTTCCATGCCATAGAATTGTCCTGTTTTAGTAACCACTCCTCGATGTAGCCAAGTGTTTCCATCACTGGTATACTGGGAAAGAGAGCTTTATATTAAATGTTAACATCACGTCGTCTTCTGTTGGCGGGCCATATATTAAAAGCTTTTCCATGAATTCCTTGGTGTTTTTGACGGATTTGCTCTCAATCGGTTGCATATTTTTGAATTCCTCCACTAGCCATCTTGCTAGTATTTGCGTTGGAGCGTCCACAGCTGATATTATTTCTCTCATATCATCTCCCTCCTTGTGAAAGCATTTGATCCTTGATAGAGTTGGGTTCGTTACTCTCACTTTCGTCAGTTCACCGATTAGTGACTCGCAGCTTTTGATCGTCCTCTCAACTCGTTTGATAGATTCCTCCAGAGAGTTTCGAGGAAATTCGAAAAAGTTGCCACTGTTTAGTTTTATGGTAACCGCTTCCTCGTATTCGGCTTTATCCATGATGACAACTGTGGTTCCATATCCACTTTGATGAAAAAGACGGGTTTTTGCTTCAATTCGAGAGCGATGGCTGCTTCTGGGCTCGTCGTTGACCTTTGGGCTCCCACTTTTGCTTTTACTATCCCCTTCCTCGCTGACATTTTGTGTGTTTCCGGCAATTCGCTGCTTTCATCTCCACGATTACGTCTTCCATCGGGACCTTTGTTGGCTTTGACCCATGTACAGTAGTCGCATTTCATCTTCCTTGAATTCCACGGTAGATTTGTTGACCACTAGTCCAGGAATCTCTTGTACTTCGAATACTTTGGATAACTTCGGGGTAGCTTATTCTAATTTACTCAATTTCTGCAAATGTGTTTCTCTTTTCTTATCTGTCTCACATTGGTACGCTCTATCAGCCTTCTCCTATAAATCTTCCATGTGACCTTTGCTGCAATACTCTAATTGTCTCATTAACTCCAGGTGACTTTCATAAGATTTAAGCGTTGCTTCATTTAGCTTGCTATACAATTGTTGATGCTCATCTTCAAAAGATTCCTTTACGCAATTTTTGCTTGTCCCTTCGCATGTTTGAGGCCACAATGCAACTTTACAATGTGACTCTTCGGGGTAACTCTTCGCTCAAGGCATGTTATTAAGAAGTTGATATCTGCTCTAACCATAGTTCACGTTTTCTTACACTTTATATGCATGAAAAAAGTTGATGCCTGGTCGCCACTTCAATGTTCGTAATTGATTTCATTTTCGCAAAATAATTCTGAAAAATAATAAAAAATAAAACCTTTCTTATCATTTTGCGTGTTTAATTTTATTTTCGTATTCGATTTTCGACCGTTATCGTTCGATCTTCTTCAGCGATTGTTTCACTTAACCAAAAGATCCTACTTACATACTTAGTCCTTAATTACATTGAGGGATGTTTCCTAAAAGGGTAATTAAAATTTACTTTATTCAAATTCGTTTTAATACATTTGAAAATTACTTAACTAATTAGCTTAAAGAGCCAGGATCTACAATAACCTGCGTCGTTATTCATTAGCACGGCTTTTTCTCTTAAAATGGCGAGACTTTCCATTGCATCCAGTTCTCTCGCATCTCTTGCTTCTCGTATTGGTGTTGCGCCATCCACTGTCATTTGTATCCTTGAGTCATAATATGCTCCGCTACTGCTGATCTGAAGTTATTTTTCCTCGCACCCTGGTGTTGATTAATCTTCTTGTTTGTCCATTGTAAACTTCGTGACAGATCAGCAGTAGCAGAGCATATTATAACTCATGGACATGAAATCACATTGGATGACGCAATACCAATACGAGAAGCAAGAGATGCGAGAGAACTTGATACAATGGAAAGTCTCGCCATTTCAAGAGAAAACCCCGTGCTAATAAACAACGACGCAGATATTTGTAAATACTGGCTCTTCAAGCTAATTAGTTAAGTAATTTTCTTATGTAACAAAATGAATTTGAATAAAGTAACATCCCTCAATGTAATTATGGACTTAGTGTTTAAGTAGGATCTATAGGTTCAGTGAAACAATCCATGAAGAAGATTGAACGATAGCGGTCGAGAATCGATTATGAAAATAAAATTAAGCACGCAAAATTAAAAGGAAGGTTTTATTCTTTTTTGTTATTCATATCTTATGAATTGTACGTTTTTGCCTATAAAATCAAGAAGATATCCTTAAAATCACTTGGGGCTCGTAACTAAGTTCATTACTAGTATAGTAGGTGTACATGTCCTTTTATGAAAATCGAGCCATAAACAGCTGAACTATAGCTGATTGGATATTCAACAATTACAGCAACAACAATATGTTATACTGGATAGATACATGTTTGCAACAGACCTAGACACTACATACCTGCAGTAATTTTGGTCAAAATTTTTAGAAATGGTTTGCAACAGTGATATGTAACCATGACTACTCAAACAATGAAGTTAACATACTGAAAGCAAAATTGTGGTGAATTTAAGTACATAATAGCCTAGAGAGTCAGTTTCTCAAGCTTGGTTTATGGAATCCAGATATGAGTCAAGTTTTGATATCCAGAAGATGTCTTTAGAATAACTAATAAGTTTACAGAACCCTTCTGGCAGGGGTACTCTCTTGCTACTCGGACTTATTTTCAGCAACAATTGTCCTTAATGTTAAGAGAAAAGCTAAATTCTACCTAGTTTTGGTTTTCTCTATAACCCAGCTTTATAATTAAACTTGGCACTGAATAAACTTTTCTAGCAAAAGCATTTCTAGAAGGCATGACCATCAACTTTGAACTTGAAATCTAGAATATTATTGTGTTAGCATTTTAATTAAGTCATATTATTGAATCATTTGAATTGAATCAGCTATGAAGCATTTTTTTGTGCCACGCATGAAAGTCAGCTCATAAAATAACTCCAAATAAGAGTATTTAATTTAATAAACAATTCATATTCTAACACTTGAACTTTGGGTTTTTTCCTCCCTCTCACTCTTTACCACTATGTCTCTCAAAAAAAACCTTGGCATTTAATCGTTTCAACCTTCTGGTAACTATTCACTCTGAAGAAGAAAATAAAAAATTTATCAGAAAATTTTCCAGGTATGTAGATTACGAACAATTACAAATCAAACCCGCGAATTGAGGTCCAGTTACATCACCGGGCACTTAACATATAATCATTTAAGGAGTAAAATTATTTTCATTCATTGCTATAAGATTCGTTACGCATTCTGCAATTCAAGTTATGTAGATTTTTTATGACAACATTTTAACACTCTTTCTTGTTTTAAAAGCCGTAATAAAAGCAGAGCATCGAATTTGGATTTGCTTTGTGTATGAGTGTGCAGAAGACCATACGTACGTACTTGTTGGTATACGATTATCATCTCTTTGCTGGTGTTCCATCCATTATGAAGCTACTATACTCACATTTTGAGCTTCCGTGCATCAACATGTTTTAACCATAACCCTCAATTTTGCACTCTTCATGTCTTTTTCTTTCAAGTTATTATTATTATTATGGAAATGGATGTGTGTGCGAATGCAAGTAATGCAATAGACATATGTATATGTGCATAAATAATGAGTTTTACAATTAATATTGGCGATACTATGAAGAAATAACAAAAGATTATAACCAGAAATGAAAATGAAAGTGGAACACACAGACGATATTGTTGGTTTTTCATCAGATGAAAAGATTTATTGCATTTTATCTCGTATTTAAACAAGTAGGTCTATGCAGTATTGAGGTGAATGATATGTACTAAATACCGCTACCTTGCTTTATCTTAGGTACTGACTAGTTAGGTAATACTGCCTCACAATGAAATACAATCATAAATTGATAGAAAATTTTATGCAATTACTCTATAATTTATGATATATTTGTGGTTTTTGATTATGTTATATATTGTCGCGTGTTATGGGTTCGCGGCCAATAATTTTAATGTTCCGGGAAAGTGAAAACGCAATGTCTTTTAATTTAAGTTAAAAGTGTTTATTTAATTCAAGAAAATGCACAATAATCAGTTTAACACTTTCACTAATTTTAATTTTCACTATTAAAATAAAATCTAACACTTGTCCATAAATTTCTGATCGCAATTGTCTTCTAAATCACTTCACTATTCCGAAACACACTTCCACACACTTTCGCAGTTCTTATCGCGGTCGAATGAATGATTCCCCCCATTCATTCAGCTCGCCTTTATATAGGGTCTCTACCTATTCACCCATTTCTCGCACATTGGCGAACGTTCTACCTGGTAGATTCGAGCAAATTCATCAATGGAGTGACGTCACTTGCAGATGTTGATCATGTTTGTTGGGTTCTCGTAGTTTCGAGTGAATTCGTGTTCTTCATTGTTGTGAAAACAATTGCGACAGTAGCTCGCAGAATTATTTGTACATGTAATTATTTGTACATGTAACACTGCCCCCACCTCAGTTCTTTTCGCCCCGAAAAGATGTGTCGCTATTTGTAGTCAATTCTCCCTGGGTGTAATATGGGGCAAGACGGTCCAGATGCACGATTTTCATTTTAGCTCTCGGCTTACGATGTTCCTGTATTCGGTATACGACGTCGTTGATTCGCTTTGTAACTCGGTATGGTCCCTCCCAATTATGTTGCAACTTTGGAGACCTACCCTTTCGCCGTTGCGGGTTATAAAGCCACACCAGGTCATCTTGCTGGAAGCCAGTAGAATTAGCCTTTAGATCATACCTGGTCTTCATGCGGTCAGCAGCCGATTCGAGGTGTTTTCGCACTGTCCGATGTATCTGGTTCAACCGTTGTCTTAGATCACTTGCGTACTCCGAGACCGTTTGGGGTTTCTCAGGGGGTGTTCCGAACTTTATATCGGCTGGCAGACGAATAGTCTTTCCAAAAATGACTTTGGCTGGGGCTTGGCCCGTCGACGCATGTTCAGCGGCTCTATACGCCATCAAAAATAGTGGGATATGTCGGTCCCAGTCCCTTTGGTTCTCGTCAACCATTTTGGCAAGGTGTTTATTGAGCGTGCCGTTGAAACGTTCGACCATTCCATCGGATTGGGGATGCAGCGGTGTTGTCCTCGTTTTCCGTATTCCGAGCAGCTCGCACATTTCGCCAAAAACTAGTGACTCAAAGTTTCGGCCTTGATCCGAATGTAGTTCGCCAGGTACGCCGTACCTACTGACCCAATTTAACACTAGCTGTTCAGCTACAGTAGTTGCTTCCTGGTTGGGAATGGGGTAGACCTCGGGCCACTTGCTGAAATAATCGGCTACAACCAGCGTGTATCGATTTCCCCATTCAGATTCAGGAAAGGGTCCAGCGATGTCAATAGCAATCCTTTCAAACGGTACCCCTACGTTATAGGTTTGCATTTGTCCTCTCAGTCGTCGCTTTGGGCCGTTGACGGAAGCGCAAATTGTGCATCTGCGACACCAGTCCTCTACGTCTTCTCGAGCGTGGAGCCAGTAGAACCGTTCCCGCAATTTCGCTAAGGTCTTGTTAACACCAAGGTGGCCTCCCGAGGATCCTTCATGCATTTCCTTAACCACATCGTGGATTCGGCTTTTGGGTAGTATAGTTTGCATCCTATAGGAGCTGCCATCCGCCGTTTCCCATTTCCGCTTGAGTACGCCACCCTCCACCTGAAGGGAGTTCCATTGTGCCCAATAGCTTTTCAGGGTTGCGCCATGCATTGAAACGTCTTTCCACTCAGGTCGCCCAGTCGTCTCCTTCCATACGAGCAATGGTCCGATGTCTTCATCGGCTAACTGGGCGTTTCGAATCTCCTCTGATGACCAACCTTCATCGAATTCCGCCGTTATCAATCGCAGATCAACGAGCGGTTCCTTTTCCTCAATCCGTCGGCAATGCTTGCAGTTAGCTGGACATGGACGGCGGGATAGGGCGTCAGCATTTCCATGAACTCCGCCCTTCCGATGAACAATTTCGTAGTCGTATGACTGCAATCTTTCGATCCATCTCGCAACTTGTCCCTCGGGGTTTTTGAAGTTGAGCAACCATCTCAGTGATGCATGGTCCGTTCGAAGAACAAATTTCTGGCCATATAGATACTTGTGGAACTGCTTAGTGGCCTCTATTATAGCCAATAGCTCCTTCCTGGTCACACAGTAGTTCCTCTCACTTTTTGAAAGAACTCGACTGTAATACGAGAGGACTCTTTCTTCGCCATTGATCTGCTGGGAGAGTACAGCTCCAATACCGCCGTTGCTTGCATCAGTGTCAACTACAAATATTTTTCCGGGTTTCGGATACGCCAGCACGGGTGATTCACACAGCTTTTCCTTCAGGGTCTCAAAGGCTGTCTGGCATTGTTCATTCCAGACATACGGACGATTTTTCTCGGTTAGCTGATGAAGACACTTAGCTATTTTGGCAAAGTCTTTGACGAATCTTCGATAGTAGGTTGCCAGGCCCAGGAAACTTCGTAGTTGGCGCTTGTTGTTTGGTGTTGGCCAGCTTTTCACGGCTTCAATTTTCTCAGGGTCTGTTTTGACCCCTTCAGCTGATACGACATGTCCCAGGTATTTTACTTCAGCTGCGAAAAGGGTACACTTGTCGGGACTAAGTTTCAAATTTGCCAGTCGCAGTCGGGAGAAGACCTCTTCTAAGTTCCGCACATGCTCTTCGAACGTTCTCCCGATGACGATGATGTCATCTAGGTACACCAAGCAGGTTTTCCAGGTTAGACCACGTAGCACGTATTCCATCAAGCGTTCGAAAGTGGCTGGAGCATTGCAAAGCCCAAACGGCATCACCACAAATTGCCACAATCCGGTCCCAACTGAAAATGCGGTCTTCTCTCGGTCCTTCTTGTCAATTTCTACCTGCCAGTAGCCACTCTTGAGATCGAGTGTAGAAAACCATTTTGCGTCGGCTAAAGTGTCCATGATGTCATCGATGCGTGGGAGCGGGTAACTATCTTTCTTAGTGACGTCGTTAAGCTGCCTATAGTCGACACAAAAGCGAGTGCTACCATCCTTTTTCTTTACTAGAACTACAGGCGCGGCCCATGGACTTACAGAAGGTTCGATAATGCCTTGCTTTTCCATGTCCGAGATCAGCGCGCTCACTTCTCCTTGTTTGGCTATAGGGAGACGTCTTGGTGCTTGTCGAATCGGCTTGGCTCCCTGTGTATCTATGACGTGAGTTACCAAACTCGTTCGGCCTTGGTCATCCGGGCTTGTTGAGAAGATGTCACTGTACTTGGTGACCAGATCAGAGGCTCGTTTGAATAGTTGCACCGGCAATTTGACTTGCTTCAATATTGCAGACGTGGATTCCCGGGCCTTGTCTGTGTCTTGCCTCTTTTTCCAATGATGGTTGTGAGTAGCTTCCAAAGAGGTGATGGTGGAAACAGGCTGGCAGCTGCCGATGACTTCTCCCGCTTTGATGCTCGTGGTTGAGTCTGCGGTGTTAAGGACTCTAACCGGCACATATCCGTTCCTTAAAGATCTTACAAGGCTTCGTCCTACAATCAAGCTGCGCAATGCGGATGTCTTCGTTGGCTCTATCAGATAAGATCGGTGGTCTCCGGAATCACCATCAAGCTTGGCCCATACAATGCTTTCGGAGGAATTCGGTACATCAGTGTCAGTACATACCACTACATTCATCTTGGGGATTTGGACGCTAGGATCCTCCATCAGTACTTCGACATTCTGCCATTTCAACACACGTTTGCCCAAGTCTAACGTGATTCCATGTGGTCGGAGAAAATCCATTCCGAGAATGCAGTCATCCATAATGTTCGCGACCAGAAAATTATGTCGGAACACAAGGTCTCCCAACTGTATCTGGAGGTTGACCTCTCCATGAACAGGTGCAGTTTCTCCCGTAGCTGTCCGTAGTGAGAAAATTCTGCCCTTGTGAAGTTGTTGCTGTCTAACTAGGTCTGGTCGGATAATCGATCGGGTAGCACCAGTGTCGATTGTTATGGTGCAGTGTTCTCCGTCAATTTGACCGGGAAGGCATAAGTCTGCTTCTCCACGATGTAGTCTTGACACGGTGATGGTGGTGCTGGGGACTTCGATCCTCCTAGTCAACCTCTGCCCCACAAATTTGGCTCTTGCAGTTTGATGGTCCTCCATTCTAGGCTCCTGACACGGTCTGAATCTCCACCATCCTGGACAATAGCTCCATTTTCTTCGCTTCTTACAGTCTCTTTGCAGGTGCCCTTTTTCTCCGCAATCCCAGCATCTAGGCGCACCATTACCCTGCGGCTCTCGCTCATTTTCCACGCGCTTACACCTGCACTCGTCTGCCGCTACCTCACGAACCCGGGCAGTGGTACGAGTCACATTTTTCGCTGCCTCAAAGTTCAGACTATAAGCCAATGCGGCCTTAACCGTTTGCTTTTGAGCTAAACGCACGGCTTGTTGCAATTCCGGGTCTTTTAGTGCGCTGATGAATGCCTCTGTCGCTGCATCATCTCGATGTTCTGGGTCGTAGGCTGGATAAGCCAAAAGTGCCAGTCGCTCAATATCTTGGGCTAGCTGCTGTAGGGTTTCACCAGACTTCTGCATTCGATGCCTTAGCTGTGACCGATAAATCTGCTTTAGATGATCGTCTCCATAACGCATGTCGAGCGCATTCATTATAGCATTCGGGTTTGAGTGCAATTCAACGGGGATCGTCTGCAACAGCTCGGCAGCTGGGCCTCTTAGAGCAAGAATCAATGCAGTTGCTCGTTCCTGTTCATTCCAGTGATTTATGCGAGCGGCTGCTTCGAACTGGGTTTTGTAAATAGTCCAGACCGTTTGCCCATCGAATATTGGTGCTTGCACATTTCTAGATGAGCTTCGCGCTGCTGTTATAATTGGGGCTGGTGAGGCGGTTACTATTGCCTTCGCTGCTTCCAAATCCTTTTTCACTTTTTCCATCTCATGGTTGACCTGGCTGATCTCAAGGTTGATTCTCTCCTCGACCTGGTATACCTTCTCCTCGACGCATTTAATTTGGCTGTTGAGACTACTGAGCTCCGCTTTTATTTCGGTTGACTGTTTTTCCAGCTTCTGTGCGATGTCCACCTTGATTTCGAACGCTTGTTGGTCTAGCTTCGCTGATTGTTCATTTAGCTTCGCAGCTAAACTGGATGTCTGTTCATTTAGCTGCGCTGATTGTTCGCTTAGCTTCGCTGATTGTTCATTTAACTTCGCTGTTAAATTGGATGACTGTTGTCGCTGCTCTTGCTGCATCAGCATCAACATCTGCATCAGCGCATTTTCTGGTTCCTTTGGTTTTGGTGTTTCCGCGTCTCCATTAAGCTCCGCCATGGTAAATTCATTTATTTTCAAATGTTAGCTTCGCGGTTATTTTTATTATTTCGGCTTTTATTTATTTTTCCACCAGTTTCCACGTTATATTTCACTATTGTGCATTTTTTTTTTTTAAACGTTTTTCACTTTCAAAATTTTAATCTCGCTTCTCGACACCATTGTCGCGTGTTATGGGTTCGCGGCCAATAATTTTAATGTTCCGGGAAAGTGAAAACGCAATGTCTTTTAATTTAAGTTAAAAGTGTTTATTTAATTCAAGAAAATGCACAATAATCAGTTTAACACTTTCACTAATTTTAATTTTCACTATTAAAATAAAATCTAACACTTGTCCATAAATTTCTGATCGCAATTGTCTTCTAAATCACTTCACTATTCCGAAACACACTTCCACACACTTTCGCAGTTCTTATCGCGGTCGAATGAATGATTCCCCCCATTCATTCAGCTCGCCTTTATATAGGGTCTCTACCTATTCACCCATTTCTCGCACATTGGCGAACGTTCTACCTGGTAGATTCGAGCAAATTCATCAATGGAGTGACGTCACTTGCAGATGTTGATCATGTTTGTTGGGTTCTCGTAGTTTCGAGTGAATTCGTGTTCTTCATTGTTGTGAAAACAATTGCGACAGTAGCTCGCAGAATTATTTGTACATGTAATTATTTGTACATGTAACAATATGTACGTATTATTCTATTGCGATTTCCTGTCGATCCAGCTCAATTGATTTTTTAATTTTAATTAAGGAAGGAACTGAAATGCATCCGAAAATTGCCTTTACTTGAGGATTTTGATTACTTACAAGTTTTATGTCTGTTTAAGATAGTATGCTACTGGAAAGTGTTAAATTTAAACTGTAATTGATCAGCATAAAAATGTATAAATACTGTGCGCGATAGGTGTAATTTATTTAATGCTAAATTTGTCTGGATTGTGGCAATAATTTATAAATATTGCCACAATCCAGACATTATTGAAGGCTTTTGCAAGGTCAAAAGTGTATGCAAGTGTAGAGAGTCTGTTCCTAAAACCAGCATAAATATCTTCAGCTACTGAAATAAGAGCATGGGAAGTCCATTTGTTCTTACAAAAGCCAAACTGCCACTTGCGCAGAACGTTTGCATCTTCATCAGTAGCGAGAAGTTTATATTTAATCACATATTCAATTCGCTATTGCCCCAGAGTAGGGATATCAGTCGATAGCAAGCTGGGTTTGTAGCCATTATGGTCGCCTCTGGAAAGGGAACAAATACAGCTTCTTTCCAGACAGAGGGAAAGCATGAAAGATTAATGCAGTTATTAAGATTGTCATTGCTTTTATAAATATCCAATAACTTTTATAGCCAATTATTTTGTTTATTTGATATCCACAGGCCAGTGCTCTTTTTTCTTGAAAAGCCGTCAGGCCTTGCTTTGTTGTGTGAGCAGACGCTTTTCGGCTCTTTCAAGCATCCTTTAGACACTGCAGATAACTCAAAGAAGTCGAAAAGCATTCGCTCATACAACAAAGCAAGGCCCGACGGCTTATAAAAAAAACTCGGGTTACTAGAAAAGTTTGGATTTAAGAGATTTAGTTACTGTTCGAACTTAATTAATGGCATTAAACTCGGAATATTCAACTGGCACCCTTATTGCTTCTCCATAGACATTGAAGGTGTCCGAAAATTAAAAGAGAAGACAATGATGCCTAGAAATAATATTCCAGTGTTCAACATTAATTGCGTTATTTTCGCTGAATAATGCCGCATCCCACTTTTTTGTAGACGCTAGCAAAATAACAGCATTAAATCAATAGTCGGCACCAAGGAAAGGTTATGCTTTCCTTGTCCGCTGTCCAGTAACTCCTTTAACCTGCCCGAAAAAGTCTCAACCATACTTAATAATACTCAACTTTTCTATAAATCTGGTCCTGTGGAGTTCCCCTCCCTGTTGAAATTTTTTTCCATTATCGTGGTCTAGTAGTTGCTGCAATACAACGTTTCTTTGACCAGCTCTGTAGAAAAATTTTCTAGGCTTTTTTTTTTTAAATTTTACGAGTTCAAAGTTATTCTGTAATGATTTAACTTTTCTTTCGCTTCGTCCGAGATTCTCAGAAGGAAATCTAAACCGACATCTCATCATCGGTCATAGCTGTGAAGTCTTGGAATGTGTTAACGGACTGTATCCAGTTGGTCAACAAGGCAGGACACCTTTAGTCTATTCGAGGTGGCTGCTGACAGTTTTCTCGTTCAGAGAGGAATTTTGGTCGTAGGTTTTCTGCGAGCAAACTAAGACTGAATACAAATTTATCAGCTACCGATCAAAATGCCCAATCACAGCGTTTCAAATCAGCTTCCATGAAAACCATTCTACTCTACTTAAAATAATACATTTTCCTTTCCTTTGGACCGTGCGTCGAGTCCAAAGAAAAAAAAGCAGCAAAAACCTCAACAAACACCGACGCGATGTCAAAAATAAACTATTTGAGTACAAAACTGAATCAATCTACGAGGACGGTCCCAAAAGTACCCGACCTGGCAAAGAAAACAGTAAAAAAATTGCGGAAATGCTTTTTATTTTTCAATATATTCTCCTTTTAGCTCGATACACTTTTCCCAACGATGTTCAATAGCTTCGATACACACTTTATAGTAAAAACCGGCAAGCTCCTCAAAATAGCTATTAACCGCAGACTCTACCTCTTCATTCTTGGCAAATCTTTTGCCGCCGAGCGATTTTTTCAAATTCGGAAAAGAAAATAGTCCGAGGGAGCCAGATCTGGTGAATAGGGTACGTGGGAAAGCAATTTGAACTTCGACTCATTGATTTTAGCCATCACAATGACCCACGCGTGGACTGGTGCGTCGTCGTGATGAAACAACACTTTATTTTTCGACAAATGCTGCCGTTTTTTCTTGATTTCATCACTCAAACGCTGCAATAAGGCTGCATAATATGCGCCGTTGATTGGTTTTCCTTTTTCGAGATAATCAATAAATATTATTCCACACGTATCCCAGAAAACGGATGCCATGAACTATCCAGCTGACTGAACTGTCTTTGCTTTCTTTGGAGCCCGTTCTCCCTTTTCATTCCACTGCTTTGACTGCTCCTTGGTCTTAGGTGTAAAATAATGGACCCATGGTTCGTCCATGGTTATGAATCGACGCAAAAACTCGGTTTTATTGCTGCGAAACATTGTCCAACACTCGATGGAAAAATCCTCACGTAGCTGTTTGTGCTCCATTGTGAGCAAATGCGGCACCCATCTTGCGCACAGCTTTCTCATGTCCAAATTTTCGGTCAAAATGCGATGAACAGCACTTTTTGAAATGCCTGCCACATCTGCTATCTCGCGCACTTTAGTCGACGGTCATCCAATACAATTTTGTGGATTTTCTTCACATTTTCTGACGTAGTGACCTCACTTGTTCGACCATTGCTCGTACGACCTTGCTTAAACTCAGCTACCCAATATTTGACTGACTCCAGAGTAGAATCCAACTCGGCTTTGATATCGGTTGGACGTAGACCTTCCAAATGAAAGTATTGTATCACATAACGATGCCCGATTTTTTCCATATTTACAAATTCACTGAAAGCGTTCACTTTGGATGTCAGTTAAAAAAATAATAATAAACGTACCGTTATGACTTTTTCACATTAAGTTTGGTATTGTCAATCGCAGTTATTGTTTTTTTTAAAACTACCTGTATTCATAAGTCAGGTCGGGTATTTTTCGGACTACCCTCGTACTTTAAGTAAAAATGCAACGACAAACTACGGCACCGCGTACCTAACCGAATCACCGAACCGACCAGTTGCGGATTATTAAAACTCTACCCCCTTGGTGGCAAACTCACCTTCTGTCTCCACCATCTCCTGCAAAAGAATGACAATTTACTGAAAAGATGGTTTTTTGTTTAGCAATTCTTTTTTGTGACTTCATTTCTTGGTTTCTGCTTTGTTACATCAAAATACATTTTCTGACAATAGACTACAAACAAAATGCAAAATACCCACAAAATTCACAGTTTAGACCATATTGGTAAGTCTTAAAAAGTATTGAACCCTTTTTGTCATTTTTTCGATTGAATATTTCTTTTATTTAAAATGGATTTTATTCAAGTACATATCTATGTATCTATGACCTTTTGCCATTTTCGGATTGAGCCATTATTTCTTTTGTTTATCTGTGAAAAACTTGGCCAAGTGATTTTTACAATTCCTTTTGACGTGAATTTCTTTTCATTAAGCAAGTTTTGCAGAGACCGAAACAAATGGTAGTTTGATGGTGCAAGGTCTGGACTATACGGTGGATGCATCAAAACTTCCTAGCCAAGCTCTGTCAATTTTTGCCGGGTCATCAAAGATGTATGTGGTCTGACATTGTCATGATGGAAGACAACGCCCTTTCTATTGATCAATACTGGCTGTTTTTTGAATTTCTTGTTGCAATCTGGTTAATTGCTGACAGAACAGACCCAAATTGAGTGTTTGGCAAGTTTCTAGTACCTCATGATAAACAATTCCCTTCCAATCTCACCATACACACAGCATATTTGATGTCGATCCTGGCTTTGAAGTCGTTTGTGATGATTCACCTGTTTTTGACCATGATCTTTTTTGAACGACATTCTCGTATCTTACCCATTTTTCATCGCTTGTAATGATTTGTTTCAAAATAGCTCGTTTTCGTTGCGTTTTATTAGCATTTCGTAAATGGAAATTCGATCGATCAAATTTTTTTTTGTCAATTCATGTGGCACCCAACGTCCAGCATCTTTATGTATGCAGTCTTACGCAAATGGTTCAAAACTATTTGGTGATGGGTATTCAGTTCCTTAGCAATGTCATGGCTGCTTAAGTGTCGGTCTTCTTCAAGTAATTTGTAAGATTTTATCGACTTTTTCAGTGATTGTTCGACCTGAGCGAGGTGCATCATTGATATCAAAATTTCCGGAACGAAATCAAGCAAACCATCTCTTGGCTGTGGCTTTGATAAAGTATCTTGACCGTAGACGCCACAAATTTTTTCACGAGCCTGCAATGCATTCTCACCTTGATCGTAGTGATATTGTAAAATGTAACGAATTCTTTCAGAAATTTCACTCATTTTTAAATGAATACAACTTTTGACACGAATGACGAAATACAAAACTGTCCATTTGAAAATTGTAGACCTTACAAACGTATGTCAGTTTGACTCATTCTGATTAGTATTGCCCGATGTATGGCAACGAGCAGGGTGTTTGTTGCAACGAACAGGGTGTTGTCGACAAAATTTACTTTAGCCTATCCAATATTTTGTGCATTACTCTTCATCAAAACAATATTTTTTATTTTTTTGTTATATTTTTGCCCAACACATCAATGTTATTCTATGTTACTAGCTAATTGAAAGGCATTAATTGCTCATTCGGATTAAAAGTAATCATTCTTGCCTCAAATAACCTCATATAAAACTGTTAGCTATAGCATAATCTTAAATATTAGGAATTTACAAAACTAAAATAGCCATTTAGAAAATAGTAAGATTTTCTTTGATAAATTAAATCCGTTCAATCAACATTAAAATAAAATATGTAATACAATAAACATGATGTTCGAATTAAAATACGAAATGCAACTTGCGTTATTTTCGTAAATAGTTCATAAAAAAACCGACAAGTTCATGGTATGCGGAACTGAATTCAAATAATTATCAGTGCAATTCAATAATGAAAAGGACATTCAATTGATTCTGAGCTCTTATAGATGATTTTTTTACGTTTGAAAGCTTTAGAAGCTATTTTGCAGCAGTATTTAATTGTTTGTCTGGAAGACTGAATTCATGATTTCCATTTGAAATGACCCACATGCCTTTCAAAATTGTATTCTACTCGTATCTAATTAATTATATCCTTTTTTGCACCTAGTGCGTATAGTTCTAGTTTGTTTTTTTTTTTTAACACTCTTATTGTGTGCAAAATTTCTGTTAGATAGTTACATTTAGACTTAAAAAACTTCACTTCCCTTCTGTGCTAACATTGATGGACGTATTTATTTTAATTTTTTTTAACCTCTTCATCAACTGAATTGATGTCCATGTAAAGTACCGAAAAACAAATTAAATTACCATATATTCTTATCAAAATTACAAAAAACAGGTGTAAAACAATTCGTTTAAATCTAGCTTGAGCTGCATGTTGCTTATGATGTTTTATTTTTATTTCAAAGTTTAGAAACTATTCTGGAACCACAAAGTTTTTAAACCTTCCTTTCAACAGTAATTTTTTTATAACTCATTTTTTTCTATTCAACAATATGCTCGTAAACATTCGCTTTCTTTAGCGGGAACATATGTAATTTTTAATTAACTGAAGAATACGAGTGTTTGGAGTTGTTTTTCATGAAGCTAGTATATCTACATTCAATTCTATATAAGCGTTCTTTTTTTTAAAGTATACTCAAACAAAAAGTTGTTTATTATTTAAAATTGTCATTTTTTTATAATAAACATTTTTTATTAAAATTTATGCATGAAAAAATGATGAAGCTTTGTAGGTATGACGCAAAAACTTGTAAAATTTTATGTTAAGCAGGAATGAATATATTGGGTTGTTCGATAATTTATGTCGTTTTTTTTCTCGTTATGACGTAAACTGCATTTTTCATGTAGTAGTGATTGAATGGCTTATATTATTATATACGTTTTGAAAATTGGACTTGAACTATCTTCAATCAAAAACTGAGCGTCATTAGTAAGCAACAAGTTAGTTAAAAATAAACTTGAAAATGGACAATCATATGCATTATCGGCATATTTTATTGTTTTACATCCGACCCGGCGGAAATGCGGTGCAAGCATGAAAGAAATTGTGTGAAGCTTATGGTGAGGACTGCCTGACTGAACACCAGTATCAGTGTTGGCTTACTCGCTTTCATTTTGAAAATTTTAATGTGCAAGATGCACCACATACTGGTCGTCCAACCACTACTGATGACGAAACAATAAATGCGTTAATCAAAACTAACTGGCGTATGACACTTCAAGAGATAGCAGAAGAGCTCGACATATCGAATTCAACTGTCTACTTGCACTTAAAACAGCTTGGTTACGTAAACAAACTGGATGCTTAGGTTCCTCACGAATTAAAGGAAATCCATTATCATATGCGACTCTTTGCTAAATTCAAACCAAAATGACCCATTTCTAAAAAGAATCATAAAGGGTGATGCAAAATGGATTGATTACGATAATGTAGTCTAAAAATGATCATAGACCAAGCAAGATGAGCCCATATTCATCAAAAGAAGATTATCCTTTCTGTGTGATGAGATTACAAGGGTATAGTCTACTTTGAACTGCTTCCAAGAAACCAAACTATAGATTTGAATGTCTACTGTCGTCAACTATTAAAATTGAGTCTAATGAATGTTCCATCATGATTACGCCAAATCCCACACCTCTTTGATAACCAGTCAAAAATTAATGGAGCTCAATTGGGAACTGATACTACATCCACTCTATAGCTCTGACTTAGCACCATCAGAACATCATTTATTTCGCTCCCTTTAAAACCATTTGAATGGTAAACCTTTCGAGTCCGATCAGGCTGTTGAAAATGAGTTGGATCTCAGTTCTTCGCTTTTGAAAACCGAGGCTTCTTTGAACGTGGAATTATTCAACTGACCATAATATGTCAAAAAATCATCCAACAAAATGGTCAATATATCATTGATAAATGTTTCTTGTTAATATAAATACATTTACTTTAAAAAACATGAAAAAGATGCCATTAATTATCGAACAATCCAACAGATTAAACTTTCTCAAAGATTTTAAAACGATGCTATTTTTTTTATTTTAAAATTATTGAATAAAACTTTAAAATTTTATTGCACTCTTCCTTCATATTGGCGTAAGCTGTATTCTACGAATTTCAAGCTATTCGGTCCTCCTCTATAAAGTTTTCCAAACATATTTTCTGTCAATCTTCTGGCTTAGTACATGATGCATGTCAATGTATGCTGTATATAGTTTTATATAAAAATATTATTTGTCTTCATTGACTTGGGCTCAATTTGTCTTTTTATGCACTGTATTATTGTAAGTAGTAACACCTTATTTTGAGGAAAACTGCCCGTAGACGCCTAGGACTAAAATTATTATATCAATGGACATATTATGCAATATGGATTATTTAAAAATTAAATGCCCGCAATATCCGATGTAATGGATCGATAAACTTGTTTAACTCACATAGTTGGTGAACTTTGCATTTGCTGGCAAACAACAGCTGCCACAAAACGCCGCATGAGCCCACGAGGTACAATAGCGAACCGCTTCATTATCCCAACTGCAAATCTAACTGACGACATGGCCAAGTCACAAGCCTGATCCCACAGCTTTGGCCGCTGCTTCACCTGCACAATAACTCCCCTTGCTGGCGTTGGTAAGGATGGTGAAAGCGTGAGGGTTTATAAGCCTGCTATGCCCTTGGCCCGTACTCCTATTTTTGCTTTATAATACAGTCTTGGGCACCAAACACGACATAGCAACACTGAACGTCTCGTGGCGGCCCTTTGATAGTGATCTGTCATCAGACACTTGTCAACTTCCTGCTGGGGCTGCAATAGTGATAAATACCAGATCCCACTCCGGGACCAAGCTGTAAATCAACAAATCTCATCCAGGATCAACAGATTATTCTTAAAATCCAACCAATTTTGCAACCGGTGACCATTGGTGTTGTTGTTATAATTATTCCAGCTGATATGCTTGGAGTTAAAATCACCCACCAATTACCAATGAGCTTTTATTTCAAAAAATTGCTTAAAAGGCTGTTCTGTGTATTTCTTAATAGATCAGCATCTTTAAAATATACAGATGCAGCTACAAGCCATTTCCCCTATTTCTGCTTCTATCATTATTATATTTGAATGCATTGTTGGTTTTTGCTTTGAAATTAGTTAGTTTTTGATGATCTTGGCGGAATTGCCTTTGGCTTTCCTGATTACTTAATTCATAATCTTTAGAGAAAATTTTGTGGCGCTTTTTTAATCTTGTTTTCTGCAGAAAAACTATATCAGGTTTGATTGAGCGAACATTTATAGTATATATTTTGAGTCTAGAACTCATTAGTCTCTATTTGTAGTATGAAATCTCACACTGCTTACCTCTTGCTTATTAGTTCTGTTAATATACAATAAAATGTTGTAAGTTCCTTCACTTTCATCATGAAACTATCAAAACTACTTCCAAAGCACTCATTCGTTGCCTTAACTAGAAATGATATAAAGGTTCTTGTGCGAGTTGGTCTACTACGAATAACTTCACTGAAATTTGGTTTATTAATTTGTTGTCTTTCCAAGTTTTCAGTGAAGGAAATGCGCTCTTTGATAAAGCTTGATTTTATTAGTGAACATTGCCTTTGAACAAGAGTGTTTTGGAGCTTTGCAGATGAACGAAATTATTTTGTCTCTGATAAAATATCCTGTCATCTTACACAGCACCATAAAGTGTAAGACATTATACATACCTAGTCTGAATAGAGCACTTTCTTATCTCTTTGGCAGTTAAAACACTGAATAATGTCAGGATTGCAGTCCGCACGGTGTAGTGGTTAAGGCGCTCACTGCGGAAGTCAATAGTCCCTCGATAGAATCCCGTATATGACAACGAGATTTGTTTCGAGTGATTCTTCAGACGGGCTATACGTCAATTCAGTTATGATACGCACTGGTTTAAGATCAGAACATATTGCAGCTTGATGGGTAGATGAACGGCCAAAGCATGGTACTGACATTATCACCTTCTCGAGTGCCAACAATGATATGGTGAGGTACTCTAACTACTCTAAGTTAAGGCTCGAAAGAGGCTGTAGTGCTAAAACAAAAAAAGCCGGGATTACCCACCTTTTCTGTGGTCGACTTTTTCTAGTATTATACCAACAATGATAAATACCATTTGGAGGAGATTTCACGAACATTTCAAAAAGGATGCATATTATAAATTTGTTTAGATGCTTGAGCCAATATTGTTACTACTGCAAAACTAAAATGACGTCCGTCATGGATAGAATATGTGCAAATTCGCGTCCTTTACAAATTTAATGTACAATTTATATACTCATAGTCTGTTTATCAAGTGGCCTAAGATACATATCTACATTCAATGGGCTTGGTGCAAAGTCCTTTTGGTAGGAGTATGGTGCTGCCTACTGAACTTGTTATTATTACTTATAAATTTCCATAGAAAAGCTATAAAATAACAGTAAATAAAAGTAACTCAACGTCAAACTTTGCTCAATTTACGCCTGAAATATTTTACCACGCTACCACTTTATCCACAACTATCCTTGAAAGTGAACTGAAACGGCTTCCATTATTAATATACTCCCATCTACACCTTGTGAGGAAAGTACGAGGTCATCGCCATATGCTGATGTATTGATTTTTTCTTCGTAGAACTTTCATTAATGTACGAGTAGCCTAAGCAGCAATGTCCTTCAAGCTATCGTTTCCTTCTGAATAATATATATCTTATACCATAAATAGGTCAGACACTAAGAAGAATGAATTACATTGGCCTGATTGATGAAAGAACATTTCAATCAAATTCATTCGATTAGAACCAAACTTTAGGGAAGGTGTACGATAAAAGGCCTGGTAAGTTAAATGGGTAGCAAAGCTGATGAGCTACTACTATGACTTCATTCTTGTGAAATAAGTTAGTTGCTTGACAATTGTGAAAAAAATTGTTAATCTCACATTTACTTGAAGATGTGCCACAAAAGTGTGCTCTAGTTGATATTAAAATGAATAATGTTAATGGATAAGACAATTATTCAGTTAATATAGGTTATGCGAGAAGAAACGAGATATTCAATTTTAAATATAAAAGCGAAGTTACAATTTAGAGTAAGTAAAGCACAAAAACCAAAAATCATTAATTTTGTAACCTTAGAAAGTTCTAATAGCCTTCAATTCATTGCCAACAACTAAATTTTCAGAACCTAATAAGACGAGAGAAACTAGCATGGGAACATTTTCAACTATTTATCTTCTTCCAGTCACAGTTGATGCAAGTAATAATGTAGTTAAGGCTTGTTTTAGAAAACTTTCAGTATGACCATTAATTTGACACCAAACATACCTTTGGTTAAAATTTAAAAAACTTTGGTAGAAACTTGTTCAAAAAAAAAAAACACAACACTATGGAAAGATCTCACGACGAATATCTGAAATTGTAGAAGGTCATCATTTTCAATTTATCGACGAAGCTTGGTGCTTTTCACTTCAATAGTTTTGCGAGAAAAACTACATTGTCAGATGGATGGATAGATAGATTGGGGAACGAACAGATAACTATCTTGAAAGGAGAACATGCAAAAATAGAGAGCTCTTCCCTAAGCTATAATAAAGGGTGTTTTTCTAACGGGTATAGAACTTTAAGTTGGCAACTCTTTTTAATGCCACATACAGTGTGATAGCTATCTTGAGTTTCATGGTTAATTCGGTTTGTCATTTAACATAAATACGTTGTCGCCTGAGGAACGTCTGCAAATTGGGCAGATTTAATTCGAAAAAACGGTTCTGTACGAGAAACTCCTCACGCACTCCGTCAATTTTGTGGCCGACATAATCGTCCATCAGAACAATTAATTCGATTAACCATGGGTTGTGTCTGAACCACGTTTACCCTCGCTGACAATACGCATCCAGCCAGACGTCGTACAGTGGGTAATGAAGAAACCATAGCAGCTGTAAGGCGCAGTATCGATGAAGACCCAAGTGAGCCCATTCGACATCGTGCTCACCAATTAAATCTGTGCCTATTCACATGATGGAAGATTTTACGGAAGGATCTTGGTTTGCGGGCTTACAACATCTAACTCATGAAGAAGCTGAAGCCGGGCACGACGTAGATCCGGTGGATGGGCCCAAGAACAAATTGGTGCAGATCCCGAATTTTATAAGAAAATTTTGTGTAGCGATGAGGCTCATTTCTGGTTGAAAGGCTACGTCAATAGATAAACTGGGACATTTAGAGTGATGAAGAATCACAGTTAGTTGTTTAAACACCGTAACATTCGAAGAAAGTCACTGCATGATATGCTATGTGGGCCGGTGGAATCATTGGTCCATATTTCTACAACAATGCTGCTTGGAATAAGGTTACAGTCAATGGTGACCGCTATAGTTCTATAACTGACTCACTGCAAGGCAGGGGACCTCTGGTTACAACAGGATGGCGCGACATGTCATGCAGCTCGTGCTCGACCTATTGAAAGAAGCATTTGATGAGTGCATAATTTCTCGTTTTGGATTTATGAACTCGGCTGCAAAATCTTGTGATTTAACAACACTGGACTATTTCTTGTGGAGTTACGTCAAATCACTCATCTATGCTGACAAATCCGAGATGGTTGACCATTTATTGGCTACATTCACCGTGTTATTGGCAAGATATGGCTTCAATTATTGGTTAGAGTAATCAAAAATTGGGCACCTGGTTTGGACTTCCTTCACGTCAGTTGTAGCCCTCATATACCCAAAATCATATTTAAAACAAAAATGGCAAAATTTTATCTTTTCAATAAAATCAATTTCATGACAATCAAAATAACTTTTCCGTATTTTATTTCATTTCAAAGTTCGATACCTCTAAAAAACACCTTTTACATTGAGCTTTAAAAGCTTCAATGCTCTGAGTGCAGGCATACAAACAGAAGGCTAATGAAATCAAAATTTACTTAAAAATAAACCCTTGGTGCTTAAGAAGTCCAAAAACTAGCGATTTGCAGTGAACTGACTGAGCTGACGACTCCGTTCTAACTCTAAAATGAAAATATATCAACATACAAAAGCCTTTAATTCAAATTCGGAAGGATACTAAAACCCACTAATAGATCTCATGCCTTGACCGTAACGGTACTCAAGAGGATGATTGTTCAGAATATGTCAAGACAGAGGTAAAGCTAGCAAAAATCTCACTACACTAGCTTGAGGACTTAAAATTAGACTGAAACCATACGGCAAAGCATGATAGTGACTACAAAAGACGAATCGGGTGACTGTAATCCTAGAATAAGAATGAACACATTTAAATGCCAAACCCATATCCTTTCTATTTTAGTTAAATATGATCTCAGTTTTCTACAAAAGAATCACCATCAAAAGAAATATTTATCCAAAAAAAAAAATGTTTAATCCAAAAATTCGTAATATTTCCTGATAGCCAAATGTTTCCTTGAAACCGCAATTTACTCACCCCCTGTTGGATAAGCTGAGATCTTAATTTCAAAAAAGGTCTATTGAGGTTTGGCATTACAGGTTAAAAATATGATTAGAAGTATAATATTCTGTAAATAGTTTCAATTACGGTAATTTTGGACTATTTATTCTTAAATCTAGAACGGGACGACCGGCTCAGCATGTTTTTACGCAATTGTTAATGATTTTTATACTGTTTTAAAACAGGCTACATACTGCGAAATTCATCCGGCTACAGAATCAATACTAAAAAAAATTTAAAAAATTTAAAATTATCGTCATAAAATCTCCTAGAAAATGTTTACGATATTCACATTCAATGATTTTTTTTGTGCTAATATCCAATGAACAATTTTGCAACTAGTCTGTATACAACCACTAATTTTATTCGTCATCGTCATCTTAGCAGCTCTACAGCCTCTCACGATCCTTGGCTCGCCACAGATAGTGCTTCGACTTACCTTGGCCATTGACCACAGCCTCTAATTTTCGAAACTGAGTAGCGATGCGCTGTCTTCGTTAAAAGGGTCAGATCAGCATTTTCTCAGTTCCCACCCCTAAATTTTTCAACGAATAATATTTTAGTACGCGATGCTGGTCCACACAAATCACCTGGCAAGCCAATGGTAACTTTCGTAATTTTATTACCGTGGTGTAAGCCTCCATCAAAAACTCCATACAACTCGTTTATGTATCTCATTCACCATCGGTCTCTTTTTTTGATCCCTTGATGTGCCTGACTCACATTTTAAAAGCGTTTATTATATTTGCAGATGCTTGGCTGCAGATCCATGTCTCACGACCGTAGCATAACCCAGGTCTTATCACAGATTCGTATACTTTGATCCTTGTTCTCCTGCGTATGCAGCTGGCTTTCAGGATCGTTTCAATAGAATAAAAATATGTATATACAAGCTAAATTCTGTTTCATATTTCTACTACTTTACTGACATCTTTGGTCAATTCAGTCTTTAATATATAAATTCATCCACGTTTTTAATTTGGTGTCGAGTGAGCATGAAGTTTCGTGAACTGTGAGGATTTTTTCTCGATAGCACAATGTACTTTGTTTTGTTAATTTGAAGCTCTAGATGAAGAGAATATCCTTGGTGGTCATGAATAATCTTAACAAGATGTTAATATTGTCCAAGTAAACCACAAGTTGGCTTGACTTATGAAGAGTTTTCCACTAAAGACCATCACAAACCCGCTTACAGCGGTCGATTCTTCGGACCCAATTTCCCCTGGCAAACATTTCGACCGGAACGTTAGCAATTTTGCGTTGGATGTTGTTTTTGGGCTCGTCTAAAGTTGCTGGCTTGTTGGCATGGACCAGTGACTCCGTATAGCCCCATAAAAAGAAATCCAATGGCGTTAAATCGCATGAACGAGTCGGCCATTCGACCGGACTATTTCCCGAAATAACACATTCGCCAAATTTGCCATTCAATAAATCGATTATGAGGCGTGCTGTGTGGCTAGGGGCACCGTCTTGTTGAAACCACATATCGATGATGTCAAGTTAATCTAATTCTGGCCACAAATAATTTTCCTACATAACAAGATAGCACTCTCCATTGACGGTAACATGACGGTCGTTTTCATCCACCAAAAAATACCGCTCGAACACACCTCCGTCATGAAATAAAGCACATGTGGGCTTGTTGCTGACCAATAATGCATATTTTGCTTATTAACAAAACCAATGAGCTTCATCGCTGAAGATGATTTTTCGATGAAATTCTTCATTTTCTTCATGCTTTGCCAGAGCGCAATTGGACAGGTTTCGGCATTTCGAATGATCAAGTGGCTTTAGTTCTTGAGACAATTTGATCTTGTAACCATATAGGCCAAGATCTTTTCGCAAAATACGCCACAGGGACATTTGAGCGATGTCCAGTTTTTGAGAACGACATGGAATCGACTGAATTGGCTCCTTTGGAATCGGTGCACTTACAGCTGTGATACTTCCTTCGCTTCGAATAATGAAAATTTGGACTCGAACTTATCCACTATAGCATGCACAGCCTGTCAAGTGAGACGATTATTATGGCCGAAAATTGGAGTAAGTTCTCTTAAAATTGGGACCACCAACTCAGGATTTTGGTAGTAAATTTTTAATAATTTCTAAACTTTGCTGGCTCGTGAGCTTTACTGGGATAAAAATGTTGACTTCAACTAACGTTTTCACATTAACAAATCATTAAAACAATTTAAGGGTGCGTTTATTTATTAAATTTAAGGGTGCGTTTATTTAAATTGTTATGTCTCTAATGGAAAACCCTGTACAGTTATTTATCTTTTGAATCAACGACTAGCTTTCTAATGATATATTGCAGAGCAAGGTTAAAAATTAGTATGGCCAACCCGTTTCCTTGCTCTGAAAGTTTTTATTTGTTGAGAACTTGCGCTATGGTCAATGTTGTCACCATTCTTGTCAGACGGATTAAGTTCACTGAAATACCGCAACCCAGCATTTCTTTATCAGTGTATGCTGTCATATACATGCTTAAAATCTAAAAAAAAATCTGGCGGTCATTGGTGTTGAATTCCCATCATTTTTCAAGTACTTTGCCCTTCCAGTTCTGAAGCCACTTCGGCACTTCCTAATAACGTTGTCAGCGTATGTTTTGAATCTCCCTCCAAGAATTTTGGTGAATACTTGCAAACTCTACAAAATAGTGCAATGCCCCTACATTTTTTGCAATGAAGCTCATCTCCTTCTTCATGGACATGAAAATTATAGATCGGCTTCATTCCCGTAATATTTGTTCTTGACCACATACTTCATGGATAACTTTGTGAATGGCTGTGATGAGTTCTGGTAGTACATCATCGCTCCTCGGTATTTTTCAATTTTTTTGTCCCTTGATGGCAGAACGCCTATTGAAAAAGTAGCCTGAAATTTATCAATGCAGCTGTTCTCCCAAACTTCATTCTCCCTCTCGCTCTTTCCGCCACCCGCTCATTTTGAAATTATAATATTAATCTGACATTTTTTATTTAATTTCTTACCTTCTCATTAGAACTAGCGCTAGACTCGAACTTGCATTTCACGATTGCAAGACGAGAATGTTTTCATTGTGCCATGAGACATTACTAAATCACCTACTTATTGTGCTCGTATTTATGATGGCCATTCTGTTCACCTTGGTAGCTTAGTTGATTTGCCTAAGAAACAAGAGTAATTTTGCCCAGTATGATATAGTGCATTTTGCCTAGTGTGATATAGTGCAATTTGCTTTAACCAACTTTTTATGAAAAAAATGCACCTAAGTATATTTAAGAGCTTTTACCCCAGTTTTTTCTATCGATGTAAGTATTTTTTTTTTTGGATAAAAGAAAGAATTTTTAATGACATTTTTTCGTTTTCTGATAATATGTTTATAATTGGCAAATTTGCGATAACACAGACTAACGATAGACAAAGGTTTGTTTAAAATACTATTTAAATTGTTTTTACAAAAGCGGTTCTCATAAGCCCTGAATTTCCTACCAATCAGCTTCCTTTATCACACAATTTGTCATAAGCGAAACTTGTCATTATCAACTTCGAAAGAGTTTAACATTACCCAATGCCTATTTCAAAACTCACTACTAAGCGGCTTTCAAATGGAACATAAATGTGAACCGATTGTTTTTTTTACTAGAAGTAAAAGTAGCAGTAGCGTTTATGGTACTCTAGCAATTTTTTCAAAAGTACAAGCCAAAAAATCTTACAATGCCTTTTATTTTTATTCAATTCAACTGTTTAAATCATCAAGCGATAACCTCACAGAAAATTGAAAAGGAACGAGATCAACGTATTCATTTCCGATATTCTGGGAATTTTTAGAATTTCTTTTGCATCCATTTCGAATATTTGACGTACTCGTATGATGGCCTTCAAGTTTTTCATCGAAATTTTCCAGCCCGATATCTATATGTCGTTACATTCCTTTTGTATTTTAACTGCGTTCATTGCTTTGCTCAGATATTTTTGCATCGCTTCACGGCTGAATATCTTGTGAGTCATATTTTCGTTGAGTATATGCTGGCGGTCGACCCCCGCATGCTTCTAATTGTATTTAACAGGATGTTTTAATAATTTGAGATCGCTGTTTAGATTCTCTTCAGGATCCTCGCAAATTCCAAAATAATTTTTCTATCCTTTTTAAGCTGATTCACTAACTTTCTTTCAGTTTCATTTGATTTGAGTCATATTTTACTATCTGTCAAATTTTCAATAAAACTTTAACACGGGCTAGTTTGCTGGTAGGTCCTCTTTCTGATGTTTTATTGCAAAAGGTTTTAGATCAACTATCAACACTTTAAAAGGGTTAGTATCTTATAGTTTTGATGCGCATCTGGGACGCTCCATCAATAAAAATTCCAATGACATTAAAAAGTAATTACCGGAGGTCAATCATATTTTATAGTTGACCTCGGCCCTTATCAACTAATTATTCCATTTAGCCAGTTTTCTTTTACCTACTCGGTTTTTCTTCAAATCATTAAAATGTGTGCTTTTTCCTATAGTATTGTCGCGGACTGTATATTGGGTCTTTGAATGCAGTGAGCAGTCTTTCTAGTTTGATTTTTCTGCTGGACAGTATAAGTTTTATTTTCTCAGTTTTAAATATTTGGTGCTGCTCGGTCACTAAATCACCATGGCAAATTTGAAGGGCATGAGCTTCTTCTTCTTCTTAACACTACAAGCCCTCTCGGGCCTTTATTTTCATGCAAATAGCAAATTCGAACCAACCATAAGCTATAAGAAATTTTTAACGAGCCGGAGGTCTCAACGATTCTAAGACTGTGGAAGCTGCAATGGGCTGGACACATGAATCGTATGGATGAACAACGGGTACCCAAAATGGTTTTCGTTGTGAGAACTGAAGAGCGGAGACCAGTAGGGAAACCGAGGAAACGCTGGTCTGACTCGGTCGACGAAGACAGCTCATCACTGCTCGGCTTTCAAAATCGGAGGAAGCGGTCAATAGACCAAGACAGTTGGGGCGCAAAGGCCCGAGAGGGGCTGTAGTACTATGAAGAAGGAGAATAAAAAGAATGGAAGACGGTGGCAAAGCTACACTTATTGGCAGAGATTTTGGACTCCCAGAATCGACGGTGCGGGCGATTGTGAAAAATTGAGAAAAAATAAAAGCTTATGGTGAGTGTTTACGGCATTAAGTGTAATGAAACTTACTCGTTCAAGGTTCTCAGTCCTGGAAAAAATGGAGAAGTTGCTGGCAATATGGATAAAAGATTTGAATGGGAATAAATAGCCTATGAGTCTGGATCTTATATGTGCAACAGCAAAAATTACTACTCTTGACCGGTCTGCAAAGTTTGATGAATCTAGTTTCAGAAGAAAACTGCTGTGGATTCACACGGACCGATTTTGATGCGGTATTGCAAGTATACTGTTTTAGCTCCGGAAAATTAATGGTTTTAATATGCCCGGTAGAATAATGGACGAGTATTTAAAGCTACTACAGTGGCCAATATCAAATTCTGAAAAATATTCTCGATAGAATTTGACTTTTACATAGTATTTTCAATGAAAGCGGGGTCTTTACTTTTTATTAATGCATTAGAAAGCAATACCAAACAAAAAAATTAAAATAATGTTAGTGTATACTTCAACATATTTTATATTCTTTGCTAAGCAAATTGAAAGGAAACACTTTGATAATTATTTCTGTAACCACATATTTCTTGCCCTCAATTCTCAGCCAACTCTGTTATTTGAATAACCAATTTTCTGGCATCTATTTTTGCCGTCAATTTTCATTCCAAACCTATTTTGCAACCAAATTGATGACCTTCTAATAATGTTAATAAAATAGAGACACCAACTATTTCCAGCAGACCTGTAGTCAACTTCAGCGATCAAAAACCAAATACTTTTGAATTTGCAAGAAAAATCTAAATTAAGCTTTTACCCCAATTTATTATATTTTATTTCGCAAATGAGTGAAAGTAGCAAGACGAGACATTGGATAAAACAGAAACCAAAGTAGTAATTCACAAAAAAAGTGCATGACATCGTTGTATCATTTGTTATGTGCATATTTGCTATTGAGGTTTGAAGGAGGGTCTATCGAAAAATTGAAAGTATTCGATTGTTTTATTAGTTTGAGACAACCGTGGATAGATCAAAGATTATATGCATAAAGCGCCTTATTTAAAGTGAATAAGCGTAATAATATATAATATATAACACAATCGCAACAGGATATTCATAAGAAATTCCCTTTGAAATGCGTTGCTCTTGGTATTTTATTGCTATGAACTTCCTTAAAAAAAAGATTACAACTACCATTGTTAGCTTAAAGCCATTTTAATTAGTTTCTCATCCGATATCCGCTACAGTTTTGAAGAGATTATCATTATCCATTGACTCTAGAAATTACATAATACTTGCTTATCATCTGAAACTTTCTTGTTTTTACCTACAAAAGCGTAACAATTTTAATCATCCTGACCCAAAACATTACATTGCTCGATGCTAGGGTAATTAAAAAAGTACTCATAATATGTTAGCCTAGGTAAACATGTATTAAATCCGGAAACTTGAAACACAATATGAATGATATCGCCTATCCAGATTATCATCTCATTACGAACTCGCTAATCTAGTGCACATGCTAACATGTTAGCAAACGTAACAAGATTGGCTTTATGACGATTTCATTGATATTAATATTTCCCGGCGTTAGTAACAAGAAATATTAATCTTGAAATTGATGAGAATTATGAACATTAGAAGGAATGTTAACCAGTTTGGCCATTGGTTAGAATATATTTATTCACATTAGTGTACATGTTAGCGTTCATTTGCTTTTTTAATAACAATGATTATTTGTTTTTCCTACGAGAACATGACCGTGAACGTGACAACATTAAATGAAAAGCATTTCGTTTAATGGTCATGAATTGGTTGTTCTTACACTTAACTAGGAATATATGGTTTTAGTACAAACCTTTGACCTTAATTTATTTTTAATGACAGTGTCGACCGGACAAATGATTCGACAACATTCCAGGGGTGAAAAATATTGATTACAAATGTCATATCTTAAACGACTTTCTACCTTTTGTATAGTGTAGAATAATAAATTTATAAAACTAAGTGATTATATGAAAACTTAATTCTCCGGTTATTAATTTACTTTCTTTAGAATGAATATGCTTAATGGGAAGAAGGTTCAAAGTGAACATCTAGAATAATATGTTAAATATTAGTATTGAGTTATATGATTAGTACTTTTAATATTTGCACATTTGCACGTTCAAATATAACTAAGTTCACTTGATGATATTCAAAGAATCAGTCAATTAACGCCTTATTACTGACAAGACTCGACAAATAGTTCTTCTTAAACTCGACAGGGTTCAAGCATTCTTTGCTATTTAAATGAAAAGACACCTTTATTTAGAAGTGACATCAGCTTTAATGAAGGTATAATAGTACAGATGTTCAGTTTATAGCATTATGAATTAAGTAAGTGATTTATTACAAAATGAAGATTGTTTATGTACTGAAGCATACTTAAGTTGCTGGAAAAAAATCTATGAGCAGCTTATTTTGGTGAACCTCATTTGGTTTGTTTGCTCTTTTCATTCGAAGCAGTTACTTTCGGATCGTTAAAACTATTATTTAGACTAAGAATACAGGTATTTTAGAATATTCTAATGATTTCACTATTATTTCCTGAAAAACAACAAATTTACCACGTTGACTGCCATTAGTACCACGGTATGTTACTCAACAACATAGCCATGTACATTTTGAGACACACGATTTGTGCCTCAAGGAATGTCGATAGATTTTGTTTGAATTAACATACAAGGTATATTCCAAAATAAACGAGACTTTTGTCATAACAAATTTTTTGGTGGCGCCATTGTGAACTAGATAGTGCGTTGGAAAGTTACATCCCTTTCTGACTTCCAGTGAAAGTTTGGTGTCATTCGGTTCAGTCGAAACGAAGTTATTGCGTCTAAGGTTACAGTATGTTTTTGTCATCGGTACAAGCCTTTTGGATATCCTCTATGGACGCAAAGCGCTTTCCTTTCATGGACAAATGAAATTTTCCGAATAGGTAAAGGATTCATTAATGTTTAAAATGCGATTTCTAGTCAAAAAATTTGTCACCAGAGTGGATTTTTATGATAAAAGTCTCGTTTATTTTGGAACACACCTTGACTTGTGGGGAACAAAACATGCATAGACCTTACGTAAACCCAAATGATCGATTAAAATACGATAAATCGATGTTTTGGAGATATTCAACTCCAATTCCAAGAATTTCAAAAACTTTTATGAGAAAAATCTCGTTTATTTTGGACAGCATCTTGTATAACGTACATACACAAGGTGTCTTTGGATATATTGTAGCTTATGTTTACTTCATCGGTGACACCGAAGCATGTTTTCAACATCGGAATTTTCTTTTCAGGGTTCCGCACATGCAAGTATGAAAACGAAACTATTATAAGATCACTCGTGTGTCTGTCTGTCCCACTGTCAAAGCCGATCTCCTCGGAATCTACCGAACCTATCAAGTTGAAATTTTGTGCACATATAAAGGGTGGTCCAACCAAAACAGTGTTAATTGTAAATAAAACAAAAATTTTTCAGAGAATTATATTAATATATATGCTCGCCATGGCTACGGTGGCATACTTCTACGCGATAGTCCATATTTTCAATGACTCTGAGATATAATTGAGGTTCAATGTCATTGGTGTGTTGAATTATCTCATCCTTTAGCTCTTGAATTGTTCCTGGCTTATCGACGTACTTCTTTAAATATTCCCAGAGAAAGAAGTCCAACGGTATCAAATCACATGAACGCAGCGGCCAATTAACATCGCCCTAACGTAAGATAACATGGCCATTGAATTTCTCGCGCAAAAGAGCCATTGTTTCGTTGGCTGTGTCGCAAGTGGCACCATACTGTTGGAACCACATATCGTCCAGGTCCTTGACCTCAATTTCTGGTCTCAATAAGTACGTTATCATCTCGCAATAGCCAACACCATTCACGGTAACTGCTTGGCCCGATGATGCCCCCAGCCCACAAACCCCACCAAACAGTCACTCTTTGTGGATACATCGGCTTGTCAACAATCACTCGTGGATTTTCATTTGCCCAAATGCGGCCATTCCGCTTGTTAACGAGTCCACTGAGGTGAAAGTGTGCCTGGTCGCTGAAGATGATTTTCTTTGTAAAGTCACCATTCCCTTCTGTCTGTTCAACGAACCATTCGGCGTATTGCTGACGCTTGAAATGGTCAGTACGCTTCAGCTCTTGAGTCAATTGAACCTTATAAGTGTTTAAATTCAAATCTTTATTCAAAATTCGCATCATTGATATTCGTGAGATGTTCAATTGTTGGGCACGACGACGAGTCGACGTTGACGGCTCTTCTGCCACACTATCGTGAACAAAAGCAATGTTTTCCGAAAAACAAACTGCGCGAGCATGCACAGGTGATTTCACATTTCTTACAAATTTGCGCAAGATTCTCCCGATTGTGGACACATTTGGTCGATTATGCTGACCAAAAAAATCACGAAGTGCGCGAAATGCATTTTGATTTGAACGCAAATTTTCGTAAAAGGCTTCAACAACCTTAACGCGCTGCTCAATTGTGTACCTCTCCATGGTTGAGTTTGTGAAACACTGAAACAAAGAAATGTTAACGTGTGACTCAAAATTAACATCGTGGAAACCACCTTCTTCTAACATTTTTCTTCTCTAATAATTTTTCAGAAAAATTATTATTAAAAATATGCAACTCATTCATGTAGGTACAAAGAATTCCATAAGTAATTTAAAAAGCTATCGGAGCCATCGAAAAGAGTGATCAATATCCGTGCGACGTAATGAAAGGTTTCAATGTAGAGCAAAATTATCGTATATATTTAGATTAAAATTGATGTGAAAAGGGTGAAATGATCCAAAACAACACGAAAAATGTTGTGTCCCCCCGTCGCGATTTGACACCTGTGATTTCAAAAAATTATCAAGTTAAGTGTTTATGAGCACAAAAACAACAAATACTTCGGAAGTGAAAATTCACTCAACTTTGTTAAAAATAATATGATTTATGAATTTCACATTTTGCCCGATAAAATCGTATAGGTACCTTAAGCTCATCGAAATTCGATATTTAAGAAGTTTTATTAAAGGTCCTTATACTCTGTGAGTTTGATGAAAATCGAATGATATACACGGAAGTTGTAGCCAGTTGAAATTTCTCCAATTCTTTGTAGAAAAACAAAAGCGTCTGATTTTGGTATTTTATAGACTTACCATCGAATTAGACATGCAGTTTTGTTTTAATCTTCTTTAAAATTTTCAAATGATATCAATAACATAAATATTGTTGGAAATTCATAATTTGAGTAATTTTTACTATTTTGCAACGAAACCGCAAGCGTTGAAAGTAGAGAAACAATGGATTTTCTTATAAACCTGCACATCTCTTTGACATGTTTCTTGACTTTATTAGTCAGAGAAATTGGGTACAAACCCCTTGTGTAGGTCTGTCTATCCAACTTGTTAATGGTTTATTTAACATATCTACCAATTTCCAGCCAAGTTAAATGCCTTTTTTGACTGTTGACAAATGAGACAACCTAGGGGATTATGATCGGGCAGTCCTACACAAACAAAGAGTGCTTGGAGACGTTAGGAGTGAAAGGCTCTCTTTTCTAATGTTTCCCTCAAGCTAAAAAAAACTCTCGGTGGCACCTTGAGGCAAAGAAAAATTAAGTCAAACTCAATCTTATGTGTTAAATGGTTCCAAGTTAAGTTCTCACATTGATACCAGGGATGTCTGGCAGGCCTGTACTCAAATTGTAAATGAATTTCACTTTCCTGCGGCCAAAAAATTATATAAACGTGGTACAAACCAATGATAAAAACATAGAATCTTACGGTAGCCACGCGCAACTATAGCCTTATTAGCACTGAATATAAGGTCAGTTGTAAGGTTTGAAAGTATGACATTTTGTCCAGCAGTAGAGCCAAATATTTTAAAACATTTGAAACTTTATTCTTCATGTCTTCAATATTAAAAATGTTGCAGATATACATTACTCAACACAAAATGCTATTTCATTCCATGAAACGAATTGGAAAATATACAGGAAATACATAATTGATAATATTTCATTGACTAGACAGACTTTAGAATTGTTGGGAACCGAGGACCAAATCGAAGTTAAAACATTTAATAAAACTGTTTGAAAGGGAATTAAATGTAACACACCCAGAAAAATGGCTAGCCACAAAGTCTTGAAACTGGATACTGAGGCTCATAATCTCATTCAAACGAGAAACTCGCTCAGAAGACAATCTCCAACCTCCGCAACCAGAGCTGGAACATTATGCTGAGTAAACTTCATTACAATTCACGAAATGTTTGGAAACTCAGTAAAATCCTAAAAGGTAATCAGATTACTGTTTCAGCGCCACTTGAGAGAATTAATGGGGATAGGGAATTCTCAAATCAAGGTAAGATCGAGCAATTTTCTGACACTTCCCATAAACACCACAACATCACCCGAAGTACGCAAAGCCAAGTCACTGAACTGATGGTGGTGCAAACCTTAAACCACTTCCTTCGTCTTCATTTGTTCTTAATAATGAACGAATTAAACTAGGAGAGCTGTACAAACTGCTGAGGAAATTTAGAAAACAACAAAGCCCCTTGAGAAGACAATATGCCAAATAAAGCTTTGAAAAACTTGCCTATGAAAGCTGTTGTGCTCTTAAACTATATGTTCAACGCCTGTTTTAACATTTCCTACTTCCCCTCTTCATGAAAATACGCCATAATTATACCCATTTGCAAACCGAATGAAAATCCCCACCTTCCCTATAATTATAGCCCAATGAGCCTCCTACCAGCTATGGGTAAATTATTTGAGAAGCTAATACTGAAACGTTCGAATATGGTTACAGAAGCTCGTAACATTCTCCCAAACTACCAGTTTGGCTTCAGATATGGGCACTCGACTGAACAACAATTATGCCGTGCCACTCAGGACATCAAAGCTGCCTTGAAAGAAAAACTTTCGGTGGGAATAATTTTCTTGGACATCGAAAAAGCAATACTACACCGTATGGCATAAGGTTCTTCTCTACAAATTAATAAAACTTGAATTCCCAGAATACCTAATTAATTTAATTTGGCTCTTCTTTAATGGTCGAAAATACGTCGCGTCGTCAAAATTCAAGAGAGCTTATTGAATCATCGGAATATACATGCTGGAGTTCCCCAAGGCTCATGCCTAAGTCCACTATTGTTCAACATATGCACATCAGATATGCCTTCACACGAGGCTTGCAAACTAGCTGCTTTCGTCGATGACACATGTTTTTATACCTAATCAATAGAACCCAACAAGATAATTATGAATCTAGAAACATTCCTGGAAAAAAATATTTCAGTATTTCCATCGATGAAAAATTAAAATAAATATTGAAAAAACCCACGCAATTTTTTTCACAAAGAAAAGAAAACTGAGCCTACTACCCAGTCGATATATAAATTTCTTAGGACAGGATATTCTTTGGTCAAATGAAATTTCATATCTAGAGTTCATCCTTAACAAGAAATTAACCTTCAAAAATCACATTAAAGCCACATGCAACAAAGTCTCAAAAGCAATATTGACTTTGTATCCATTGCTAAACCGAAATTCATTTCCCAACGTTAAAAATAAAATGCTTATACTTAAAATTATTATTGAGTCCATCATCCTTTATGAAGCTTTTGCTTGGAGCTTATGCGCACAGTATTTGAAATCTAAGCTAATGGCTCTTAATAAGCCATCTGTAAGATTGATCTGTCCTCAAAGTTTCACAAAGATCGAATAGTATTTAACGAAGCTATAGCGATTTGAATTTTCCTGTTTTACTATGGAACAATATGCGCTGTATAACTATGGAAACATATGGCTATGGAACTATATGCGCTTTTTACCGACTCAGACACTACAGCTTTGCTAGGGTTTGCATGAAAATTTCAGGAACGATATGTTTCATGAATATCTTTGAGAATTGGTTCAGCTAGTGGCATCAGTAATCGTAAAACAAAATAGTGGCTGTTTTAAATGCGAAAATTGAATAATTATGAGTTATTTTTCCCCAACTTCAACGTTTAAGGTGCATGCTTTGAACATTTGATTCAATTTAAGGAATGACTGAAAATGAGTACCTACAATTTATACTCATAGGTGAAACAAGTTGAGGAGGCAGGAGAGAGCTCCTAGCAAAAGGGCTTTGTAACCATTCTAGGATTCGAAAAATAGGCCATGAATCGATGATTTCAGTACAGGGGAGTGGCCCCTGAAAAAAGATTTCATCTAAGGTAGCCGAAATGAGTATCAAATGAAAGTTCTTTATTGGCGCTTTTCAAAACAGTTCTTAAACTGACAGCTTTTGCTTCAATGGAGGCACAGGAGGGGAAAATACACGAAAAATGTGTTTCCTCCCTCGCGAATGGACACCTATGATCTAAAAAATCTGCAAACATTATCAAGGAAAATATTTATGAGTGTATCAATAACAAATACCTCAGATGTCAAAATTCGTTCAACTTTGTTAATAATAGTATGATCTTCGAATTTCACATTTTCTCCAATAAAATCGTCTATGACATGTTTCTTGATTTTATTCGTTGCCGCTGGCTGCATTTTGTAAGTTGAGTACAAACTCCTTCTCACATCAGCGTAGGTCTGTCTACCCAACTTATTTAGGATTGCTGATTGCTAGAACGAGAACAAGGTAATATTTTTGTAAATTTTTGGATCAGCTAGATATAATGATTCATGAAAAAAAACCCAGCTTAGTGAAAAAATTGGATTTAATCGAAACAAGTTCCTGGTCTACAAGAATAAGCACTAGGTAATAGCAAAATTATTATATTTTTAATATTAATTATTGAAACGCTGCCCTATTCACTAGATCTTGCTACCATCACCTACTCGTACACCATCTGTTTTTAAAACTAAATGAATTTCTACGTGTTAGGCATATTTAATCAAATGAAGATCTACTGAGTAATTTGAAGGCCAAACTATGTAAAAAACTTGCATTTAAACCGGGCTTAATTGCAATTTCGCCGGCATTTAAGGCCTAGAAAAAGGCAAGCAAGCTTGATTTCAAATAAGATTGGGCTGGGATATAGTCTATTAATCTGATGAATGGGATTCTCGGCCTAAAAGAAGCCCAAATCGGGCTGAGAAATCAAATTACTTTCTTTTGCTGTGAAAAACAGTTTAATGATAACGATCAATCAGTAGTGTGTATTTATTCAGTGAAGTGCTTTGACGCAAAGAATTCTGAAAATTTGAAGTTTCTTGAAAAGAGTAAATTAGAATCCAATTAAAGTTAGCAAAAAAGACAATTTATCGATGAAAGATCTGAAACAGCGGTGCGCTATTTAAAAATCTTAAAAAATTTGTTAACTACACACTTTTAACCAAGCAATTTTTATTAGCTGCCATCTGTTTTTTCATATGTAACTATTGTGCAAGCAATTTTATGCTACCATGTACTTCTAGTAAAAAAATATACATTTCACTTTTCATGAAAAGTAAAATTAGCTGTCTTACAAGTATATTTTGTGCTTGTGTATATACTTTTGTATAAAACTATTTTTGCTTGAGCCCGATTCGGATCTCCTCTAGGGCTTATTTGAGAATGGTTTAAAGTAAGGTAGACCCTTTCTGAGCCTCGTTTTTTGCCAACTTTATCTTAAATCGGACCATATTTAGAACAGATTAAGGCCGTATTCACATGTATTCCATTACGAATGAGGCCCTTTTTAGAGCCCTGTTATTTTAACTCGCTTTAGACTCAGTTTTATCTAAATGTCCAGCAAATAGGTCCTGTTTGGGATCTGCATAGCTTCGCGTATAATCGCAATTTTGGGTCTTGTTTGCGGCATTAATTTGATAAGTTGATTTCTTACTCAAGTAATAATATCAAATGAAATATTTATTTTCTGATTTAAATTTTCTCATCGATATCATCAAAAGAATTTTTTCAAAACATTTCTTTGATTGAATTTGCTAAAGCATTTCTCAATAACTCAAAACCTTAGAAATATTTGCTCAGTACTCTTCAAACGATTCTCGCTGATGAGGGTAAAAACGAAATTTTTGCTGGTCCATAAACGAGTTATGCCTGATTTTATCCAAAAAACAGTTGATGATATTTCTTTGACGAAAATTCTCAAGGTTAACTTGTTTATTTTAAAAGTCCTAATGCAATTTCTTTATTCTTTACCCCGCGATTTCGTAAATGCAAATAAAATACAGTAAATCATATCTTTGCATAGTTATTCTATGAAGCAGCTATCAAGATATTTTTTTTCGAGATTAACATATGGGTTGAAGAACCTTCTAAATCACTTCTTTAAATCACACTGAAGAAAAAACTAATCGATGATTTTTATTTCTATGCTTGTGTATTCATGCATATGTTACATTAACCTTGGTATAAAATTGCGAAATCACTCGGAATACCAGAGAATTCAAAAAAACCCTGTCACATGTATAGGCACTTATGTTTTGCCAGACTTAAGAACCCATTTCAATCCCTAGCCTTCAAAGATGGGTTTTGATTTTAGATTCTAAATAGGTATTTATGCAGATAGCTTATGCGCTATTGAACCTGAATTAATTCCTCCTGCAACGTTTGGTTTTATAACCGGAATCATTCAAATATTATATTATCAGATGTTATTGGATTAATTTGTTGCGAAGTATACTCGATTTCATTTGAAAATAACAAACAAGGGAAGAGTCAAACAAATTAAGTGCATTAATTTCAAACGTAAAACTTAATTTATAGTTATTCTTTTCTTCCCATGCGTAGGAATTTTATTCTGTTGAATATATTTAAATAATGAATATTCGAATTTTCCAGAAAATATTTCTGTACAAGGTTACGATGAATTTATACGCAGGTTTTATTTTTTTCAAATTGATCAGGAAATTGATAAATCCTCATTAGTTATCAGTTCAAATAAATCCTGAGTCGAATTATCAAACCTCTTTGAAATGAATAAGCCTACATTTTGCAGGCTCCTACACTTTTTTGTGGGTGGGTGGTGAAGACCATTTACGCTCTGAGGGTGGGGCTCCTAGAGGTACAATACACATAACTACCCACTAAACACCTCCCCTGTCAACCTGAGACATATTACTTCGAGCTAAACCTCGGTTTGTTGCGCTTTGAAACTTCTGCATGTGACACGCTTCATCAAAATTGCATACTAGAACAAAATGGACAATTGACCAATTCATAGATTATTCATAGCTTAGGCTTCTTAAGACTTAAAAAATGTAATTTCAGAATCAGTGAAATTACTAAAGCTGGCCCAAAATTTAGAGCTCGGTACATACTGCCATTCAACTCTGACTTCAATTTTGTTGTTGCAAAAGACCGTTCTTGATATAATGTCTCGATAGTGACTCTAAAATAACAGAATCAAAACCGTTAAAAAATATTTACTGCACTGAAAACTCTACTGAATATTCAAGAATTTCCCTAAAATTCTAATAAAAAAAAATTACGAAGACTTTTAAGCAGGGTCTCCCCATGGAAGGATGTTAAACCTAGAATATTTTTTTTCACGAAAGATAGTCAAGTAGGGTATCAAATTAAAGGTCTTGACAAGATCGCTAATATCCGTTATTAAAATTGCAATATATGTTAGATGACAGGGTAGGTAAGGAAAGAAGAAAAACACGAAAAAATTGTGTCCCCCTTCAGGATTGGACACCTGTGAACCGAAAAATCTGAAAAAAATTTTGGAGGTAGTTCCTTATGAGTAAAACAACAATAAATTGTTAGTACTAGTATGATTTATGAATTTTATATTTCTTTGTATGAAATCGTAAGGGTATGTATTTGGCACTAATCTACCATGCAAATTTCAGAAGGATCGGGTAGTATTTGGTGATGTTACAGTGGCTTAAATTTTCGGTGCAACAACAACAATGCACGGCTATTAAGCAATATGTGCTTCCACTTGACTCAAACAATAGGGGCTTGTTAGGATTTGCATGGAAATTTCAGAAAGTGTGTATATCTTGCACACCTTTGAGAATCCGTTCAAGTATCAGTACAAACCACAAATACCTTCGATGTTGAAATCACTCAACTTTATTAATAATAGCAGAATTAGTAAATATAAATTTTTTTCCAATGAATTCATATGGGTACCCTTAAATTTAAATTTATGTAGTCCAAGAAAGGTCCTTATAGTCTGAAAGTTTAAATAAAGTTAAATCGCATTTACGGGAACAATAGCCATTTGAAAGCTGTCTGAGAACAATAAAAATAATGTACGATTTTTTTACCATTCGGGCCTTCTGTCTAACCAGGCACTACACTTTTAATGGGATCTTCAAACTTCCAGACAAAATGAATAATAAAAACATTTTGAGATTTCATTCAGTCAATGGTTGGTAGCGATATTGCAACACAATAGCGACAGGTTGAAATGGAGTAGCAATGGTTTTCCTTCTAAAACAAGCATGTATTTGTTGTAGATGTCGTTAAAGTTTTTCTTGAGTTTATTCATTATTGGTATCCGCATATCGTAAGTTGAGCTCAAAGCCCTTCTTCATTTGTTAATGATAAATATGTTTTAAAACAGGGGCGACCCACAAATTTCTGAACGCCCTGTAAACCGGCTTAACTTTATATACCTATCATACACATAAAAAACAATTTCTACCTAACTCATGCACAAAGGGCATGACGGTCACAAAATATTTGATTGAAAAGTCTCACCTCCTTGTATATATATTTCTTGATCATCACCGCCTCACGATCTTTGAGTGCACCGGAACCTGGAGAACTAGCTACCAACTCTATCTCAGGACCAGCATGATTTATGTGCAGAAAAGCTTCCAATATTCTTTATAAGCATTGTAGAAACTAAAAGTGCTTATTCAAAATCAACCGATTCCGGTGCACACACGATCTTTGAGTGCACCGGAACCTGGAAAACTAGCTACCAACTCTATCCCAGCACCAGCATGATTTGCATGCAGAAAAGCTTCCAATACTCTTTATTAGCATTGTAGAAACTAAAAGTGTTTATGTAAAATTAACCGATGGACAAAAATACGCATATATGACATTCAATGTGCCTATTGATGTCATTTGGAGACAATGTTATCAAAAACCCTGTCAAATTATTTGCAAAATAGGTTTTGTCGATTATTAATTTGTATCCTATAATAAATGATGTGCCCAATAAATGATAAAGCAGTATACATTTTTTGTTTTTTGAACTTACGTACATAAAAATAATACTTTCGGGAACAATAAGCCACAGGCGAATTCCACAAAATTAACTATACACCGATTGTTAACGAAGGCGGTCCGATAAATACTTAGCCTCATTGCCCGATGACGCCACTATTGCAAGAGAGATTTACTGTCGTGTAGAACATTCTCGTAGACAGCTACTGTCAATTTAAGCCGAATCAAACTTTTAGTTGTCATATTTTTAATAGACTTTACTTTCGGAAAAAATATCTGAAGAAAAAAAACGTTCCTTTAATTTTGCGTAGTTTTTTATTTCTCGAAATCGATTTTTGACCGTTATCGTTCGGTCTTTTTAGCGATTATTTTACCTAATCTAGAAATTGTACTTGTATAATAAATCTTTGATTACATTGAGGGATATTTCCTAAAGAGGCGAATTAAAATTTCTTTACTAAAATATGACCAATTACATTTGAAAGGACTACTCCAGCTAGAAATTGTACTTGTATACTAAATCCTTATTTACATTAAGGGATAAACATTTCCTAAAGAGATAATTAAAATTCCTTAACTTAAATTACACCAATTACATTTGAAGGGAGTACTGAAGTGACTAACTTGAAGAGCCAGGATTTACAATTACCTGCATTGTTGTTCATTAGCGCGGTTTTTTCCCTTAATATGGCAAGACTTTCCATTGCATCCGATTCTCTCGTATCTTTTGCTCCTCGTATTGGCCTTATGATATGTCTTCTATTGTGATTTAGTGTACTTTGTTTACGATATGTTCCGCTATTGCTGGCCTAAAATTATTTTTCTTCCCTTTTTTCTTCGCTGCACTTGCATCACCTAAATGTTCTTGCACTTTAGTGTTAATTATTCTTCTTGTTTGCCCAACATATACTTTGTGACAATCAGGGCACTCGATGGAGCATGTACCGGATCGAAAAACGCGCAAGACAGCTGAGACAGTAGGCATCTCAAAAGACCGTGTGATTCATATTCTGCATGAAAATTAGCCTATAATATAGCTGTCTCCGCGACAGGTGCCACGTTCGCTCCCTCCGAACAACAAACGCGACCGTGAGACCACTTCAGAGCAATGTTTGACACTGTTTAAGTGCAATCCGAAGGAGTTTCTTGTGTCATTTCATGACCGCCGACGAAACATGGGGCTACACCAGAGGCCAAGGTACAGTCGAAACTTTGGAATTCACTCAGCGAGCGTGCTCCGCAGAAAGCGAAGACGGTCCTATCGGCCGGAAAGATGATGGCCACCATTTTCTGGGATTCATAAGGTGAGATCTGCATCGACTACCTGGAGAAGGGCAAAATAGTCACTGGGCTCTACTATGCCGAATTATTGGGCTGATTCGATACCGGATTACAGAAGCAGAGGCTCGGTTTGGCAAAGAAAATTGTGTTTTTCCACCATGGCAACCCACCGACACACATTAACGCCGTTGCCACTGCTAAATTGGGCTTCAAACTGATACCCCATCCACTTTATTCTCCAGATTTGGCCTCGTATGATTTTATTTTGTTTCCAAACTTAAAAAAGTCACTTGCTGGAAAGAAATTCAAGTCGAATGAGGAGGTTATCGCCATCACGGAGGCTTACTTTACATACCTCGAGAAAACGTAGTTTTCAGATGGGTTAAAGAAATTGGAGTATGACTGAGTCAAGTGTATTGAGCTAAGAGGAGATAAAGTCGAGAAACTAATCACCGTTTTCCCAAAATTTTCGTTTTTCTTTTGTAGGGTAAGTACTTATCGGATCGCCCTCGTATGCTCGGAAAATTGTTTTAATTTAAAGAATATAAAGAATGATGGACTCATGTCTCAAACACTATGTTAAGTATAAAATTTTATTTACTCTAAAACCCCTCTCCGTTTAGATTACGGTGGATGTAAATAGATTAATAGGACATAAAAGGTTTTCGATATTAGCTACTTCTTTCAGAATAACACTTTGAGGACTTTTCGTTTTTGATTTCCGTATTCGTTCAGCATGTTAAATGTCCTTATTACTATAAGTGCTCGAATCATGATGCATTTGAAGCACTATATCTATCTCGAATTATGTTTTTCCTGCCATAATCTCTTGGACAAGCTTCGTGGTATGTATTTTGTCATACCAACATTATCTGTAAGTTCCTTACTCTCATTTTATCCTTCCAATTTGTGAGCCAAGAAGTTTGAAAATATTCAAGTTTTTTGATTAAAATCATTAATTTCTTTATTTCACCAACTTCTTTTTGGTAGCAAAGGCATTTGGGGGCCCTACACTCAGAGTGTAAGTAGCCTTCGCCTGCTTACAATAAAGAAAAGCACTGATGAATTTCAAGTTTATCGCAAAATTTGCTGGGCCTGGTATTTTTGCAGCTGGATTCATTCAAAAAAAGTGTTTTTTTTAAGTCAACAAATCATTGTTACCTGCAAATTTGATTGTATTTACTACAAAGAAAGCCTCAAAATAGTCTCATTGCATTGCGCTCTCGACCTATAGAAAATCGGGCTAAATAAAAGTTCATGTCTTTTGAGTACTTTTTGACGTGATAAGATGTAATAATTTTAAGAGCTTAAGTTTTTGCAGGGCATGGATGCCGATGGTCTAGCACAAGTGTTAGCGAGCTATGAAGACCGAGCTTAGCTGACTGGCTTCGCTTGACGACCACGTTCGCGTGCTTGTCGACCAGCTATTTGCGGGATCATATGAGGCGTGTTCTTGTCGCGCCACGAAGTTACACAACAAAATACGAGTATTTATCACTCGTAGTCTGCAAGATATACCGATTAATGTCTGTTATCTTTAGTCATGTTCTATTATGTGTCAATTTAGCTACTCTACAGTAATTCAAAATTTTTTTTGGCGGACACGTAGGCTTGGGACGAACGCAAACATTATACCAAAAGCAACCGTTACTTTCCCTGAAGAAAGTCGTTGCATTACAAGGGGAATGTTAAACCTAAGGATATTAATTTGACGGATGCAGTTAACTTTAAACTAGTAAAACAACAATCTAAACAGTATCGACGGGGTGACCACCTTCTCTCTTCAGGAGCAGCTACTACTGATCACTATGGGGCTGCTCGACTGCTTGCGTTTATTACAAAGACACAATTGATGAATTTCTAGATGCCACAATTTCTATGAGGATAGAATAGTAGCTATGAGCCAAATCCTTTGCATAATAGTCTGACGCCATCAAATAAATACGTCCATTCTTGTTAATTAATTACAGAATGCAACCCTAGGGATAATTTGATTATACGATAATCATTTTTTTTTTTTTTTTGAAAACCCTCGAACTTTGCTGTATTGTGTGAGCAGATGCGTCTTCTTTGAGTCATTTTCAGTGTCTAAAGGATGTGTGGAAGTGATTATAATTTTGCTCAGCCAAAAGTCTATGTGATGCTGACAAATCAAATAAATGAATAATTATAAAGCTATTTATCAATAAATCTGCAGGATAACAATCAATGAGAAAAGTAAGGAACTGCTACTTGAATTTTGAAATTTCAACGACTTGGTTGTTTAAACAAAATTATTAGAAGCGCGGCATGTACAAACCGATAGCTTGGCTGTAGAGCTTCCACAAACATAAAGCAAAGAATTTGCTCTTTTAAATGCAAAAGACCCTTCTGTCCAATCCTGAGTTTGAATTCGGTTGATTAATTATTTGAATTGCATGCCCAAGATTAACATTTATATGCTAAATATTAGCAATTTTAGCTTCTTCTGTTGAAAACTGAACATTTTTGCCGTGATTTAATAATACAATGGAGAAAAATCGGCCAATAGTTCTTTATTTATATTTAAGTGTGAGCATTGACATCGAGAACTATCGAGTGTCATATCAAAGAAACCTCCTAAAATATTGGATATTCTAAAAAGTATTGCGCCTTTTTTGTCATATATCGGGCAATACTAATCAGATTGAGTCAAACTGACATGCGTTTTAAAGGTGATATTCCAGACTACAATTTTCACCTGACAATTTTGTATTTCGTCATTCGTGTCAAAAGTGGTATTCATTTAAAAATGGGTGAAATTTCTGAAAAAATTCGTTATATCAATCAAGGTGAGAATGCATTGCAGGCTCGTGAAAAAATTTGTGGTGTCTACGGTCAAGATACTTTATCAAAAGCCATAGCCAAGAGATAGTTCGCTCGTTTCGTTCGGAAAATTTTGATGTCAAAAATGCACCTCGCTCAGGTCGATCAATCACTGAAAAAGTCGATGAAATCTTACAAAAAAATTGACGAAGGCCGACACATAAGCAGCCATGAAATTGCTAAGAAATTGAATATCCAACACCAAACATTTTTGAACCATTTGCGTAAGGCTGGATACACAAAGAAGCTCGACGTTTGGGTGCCGCATGAATTAACATAAAAAAATTTGATCGACCGAACTCCTATCTGTGAAATGCTAATAAAACACAACGAAATCGAGCCATTTTCGAAGCAAAACGGTGATAAAAAATGGGTTGGATATGAGAATTTCGTTCGAAAAAGATCCTGGTCAAAAAAAGGTGAACGACTTCAAAGCCAGGATTGACACCATATAAGATAATGCTGTGTGTATGGTGGGATTGGAAGGGAATTGTTTATCATGAGGTGCTAGAACCTGGCCACACACTAAATTTGGCTCTGTACTGTCAGCAATTAACCAGATTGCAACAATCAATTCAAAACAAAACGGTCAGAATTGATCAATAGAAAGGGCGTTGTCTTCGATTATGATAATGCCAGACCACACACATCTTTGATGACCCGGCAACAATTGACAGAGCTTGGCTGAGAGATTTTGATGCATCCACCATATAGTCCAGACTATCAGACTACCTTTTGTTTTGGTCTCTGCAAAACTTGCTTAATGAAAAGAAATTCACTTCAAAGAGGGACTGCGAAAATCACTTGACCAATTTTCGCCGATAAACCACAGAAGTTCTACACTGATTGAATAATGGCTCTAGCCAAAAACGGCAAAAGGTCAAAGATAATAATGGACATTATGTCGTTAAATAAAATGCATTTTCATAAAAGACATATTCAATCGAAAAATGACAATTAAGGCTCAATACTTTTTAGACTTTACCAATATACTATAATACGGTTATTATAAATATGCCTCCTATACCGGCATTTGCAGTATAGTGTATTAGCCTATCATACAATAAAGTTGAACTAACTCATATTTTGGGCAGCAATTGGGTAGCCATCGCCTTTAATACATAAATCGACAAAAAACTGTTATATAAGCTAGTATGAACAGGAGTAAAAAGATGCCAATTTTTAAAATTGTCTGAATTTCCTAAGTCCATCGTGAATAGAAGGCAAAGAATCTTCTGGAATACTAAATCAAACACTTACCTAACGACAAAATAAAAACTGTAGCGAGCACTATAAATATCTTCTTCTCTAAATTCGGTAACACAGACAGATCTATCTGAATCTTTCTTGAAACTTATTCTTGCGAGATCTCATGGACCACAATTAGATACCATCTTGGTTTGTTACTCGATTAACCGGTGAACTAAAGCATCTTTCATTTACTTTGGTTAGCAATGCAAATATTTTTTCAGTATAATCCGATAATCAAAACCAAAAAACGTGTTTAAATATTTAATCTTGCAAATTGTATATGCGACACGAGGCCTAGAAATAAAACCAGAAGAAATAGTTTCATAAAATGGTAACAAAAAAATAAGATTAATTCTTATTGCCATGGGAGTCATATGATTAACTTTTGCAATTCTAAAGCGTTTGATTCGTAGCTACTATATTGAATTAAAAATCAAAATGAATATAATGATGATAGCATCTTTAATAGAAGAGGAAATGTAACGGGTTCTCTTATGTTGATCGGTTTCTATGATTTTATCATGGATGATTATGAATTTAAATTAGTCTGAAATGTTTAGAGAAAACAAATTTTAGGTAGATAACCTTATTTATGTTTTCTTAAAAATCCGGCAGGCCTTGCTTTGTTATGTGAGCAGATGCGTTTTGACTCCTTTGAGTCATCTTCAGTGTCTAAGGGATATAGTCGTAGGATATCCTTTAGATACTGACGATGACTCAAAGGAGTCGAAACGCCTCTGCTCACACAACAAAGCAAAGCCCAATGGCTTTTAAAGAAAAAAGAGAACTGGCCTGCAGCTACCAAATAAACAAAATAATTGACTAGATCATTTTGGTTAAAACCTTCCATTATAAAATATTTTTTTATCTCAAGATAATATTCTGAAAAACGGAAATTGAAAATTATATAATATAACAACAAGTGATGCGTTTCCGAATAACCTAAACTCTACAGACATGTGCGTATTTAAAAGAATATTTTAGAAATAATTTGTCTCAACACAGTGTCCTATTACAAACTGTTGAGTTGAGAATTTTTAATAGATCTCACATAGACTTTATAACTACAGAATTTACTATACCTATATTCATACACCTGCCTGAAAATGAACCGACCTCGTCCTAAAAGGGATTATGTGTGATCTATCCAGTGGCGGATCCACGGGGGGGGTCCTCGGGTCCGGACCCCCCCCAGGAGGGTCCGGGCCCGATTGGACCTGAATTTTGAATCCTGATATTCTGTCGCCAAAAATTTGCATATTATATTTCACGATTCGAAAATTCAAAAAAGATTGTAATGTGCAAATGAATGATTTCTCGTATTTTGACATACATGATATTATTATTAAATTCAGTTTACTACATTATATTAGCGATAGTGCGAAAACTAGGAAAAATCTTAATCGTTTTTGAAATTCCGCGGTTTTTTGAAGAATTCTTGCAGAATTTCGTCTTCTGTTAGTCCAATTTGTGGATGGATACTCAAAGAAGCGAGTCCATTCAGGCGCTCCCGTCCCATTGTACTTCTAAGATAGTTTTTTATTCTTCTCAGGGTCGAAAATGATCGTTCTGGAGTTGCTGTTGTTACGGGTAACACTGCCAATACTCGTAAGATCGTGTTCACGTTTTTGAAGCATTTTTCATTGATGACCTAAAAAATAACGTAAAAATTGAATATTTAGCATTCGATAGGTGATATAAACTGATACTGGAAGTGAAAATTCCGATCTAAAGTTACTCACTGATAATGCATCGAGCGCATTTTGAATATTTTGATCGGAGATCCGTTGCCTCCACATTTTGATCTCTGAGATAAAATTCCTTTCTGAACAGTCCAATATTTCGTCATAAAACTTGTAAAGATCTGCGCATTTTTCCTGATCAAATTCCTGTTTGGAAGGAAATAGTTGTCCGAAACTGTAGAAGATCGATTTGTGTTTTTCGAACCGACTTTCGAGATGGAAAATGTAAGTATCAAGGAATGGAATGTAGAAGGCAATTTTGTAATAATCTTCGACGTTTTGTGTTTCGATGTTGCAACGGTTTTTTTGTTGACTGCAACGACGAGGCAATTTCATATCAATTTCGTATTCGGAACAGATTTCAGCAACATTGTCGTAAATGATACGAAAATTTGAATCAACGTTTTCCCGCTTTTCCTTGATATCATTCGTGGCATCATCAGCTAACTTCGTGGCTTCTCCTAGATCTTGATTTTTCGTCTGCAATTCCCGACTCAGAGGCAAGACGATAGAATTGATCGATTCCATTATATGACAGGAGATTTGAAATTCGATTGTCAAAATCGCGGTCAAAAGTTGAGAAGCTTTTTGTGAAGTATCTCGATCTTTCCAATTTTTTATTTCTTCCAAAGCCGGTTGAAGTTCCAGGTAAGTTGAAACTGCTTCATGAGACTGAGCCCATCTCGTAACAGCGAAAGAATTCAATTTTTCTTTCCTCCGGTCACTCTTTTTCGGCATTTTCAAAATTTCTTCCTTCAAAATGCTTTGTCTCTTGGGCCAGTGGAAAAATGCTTCGATTGTTCCGATAGTTCCTAACGCATTTTTTATACCTGATACTCCGCAAGCCGCATTGATGGCCAAACTGAAGCTGTGGGCGGCACAATGAACGTAGATTGCCAGAGGAAAATGAGACCTGATATGGGCTTGTACTCCATTGACTTCGCCACTCATAACTGGTGCACCGTCGTATCCTTGACCAAGCATGAATGAACAATCAACGCCGATATCAAGTAAATAATTCCTTATAGTGTTTCCTAAGCCTTTGCCAGAAACGTCGAACACTGGAACAAATCCAAGAAAATCCTCGCAGACATTCAATTTCGGATCCAAGTATCGTACGCACGTGGAAAGTTGCTCTATGCTAGAAATATCAGTCGATTCGTCCGCCGAAATTGAAAATCCTTTCGCTTCGTTCACTTTGGCAACAATTTTTTTTCTGATCAGTATGTGACAAGTTTCGATTATTTCATTCTGAATTGTTTTGCTTAAATACGTTGCATTTTTCGGAGCTGTTAAGAGATGTTGCTTCAGAATATTGTCACTTTCAGCTCGATATCGTAAAATTGCACGAAAATTCCCTTCGTTCGAGGATTCTTTGTCAGTTTCATTGCCAATCCTAGGCTTATACAAAGGTCCATCGTCTCTGTGACCACGAAGAGCCATCCCTTGCCTGCCACACAAAACAATAGCGCCAACTATGGGTTTAAGTCTCTCATAATTTTCTTTCATGGTTTTTTCCTTCTGCTCGTCGATCATCAAATCAATGGGCTTACTTCTTCCAAGTTTAATATCACGTAGGTGTTCAATACCGAAAAAAGATTTTTTATGATAATCGAGATTTTCGTGGTTTCGGAAGGTTTCTTTCGCATGCTTCCAAACATTGAACGGTTTAGTAACGAGCTTTCCTAGCTTGACATCATGGGTCCCACCGGCTTTAACACCAAAAGCTACGCAGTACTTACAATATCCACCGTCTTCTTTAGCAGAATATGCTAACCAGCTAAACTCTTCCAACCATTTCGTTTGAAATGATAAACTTTTGACACCAGCTTTTGATTTCGGAAATTGAAATGTGGCCGATGGTCTCCATGAATCATCGATAATTTTGAGTAATTCGTCTGGATTTGGTGCATTCCGCAGATTTCGAGCAACGACGCCTATGTCGTTTTTAGGAAAATGCACGTTATTAATTTTAGTTGATGCATTTTTTTCAGTCAGTCGCTCGCTGGGAACTGACACATCATGAGAATCGGTAGTGTTGTTTGAAAATGAATCTTCTGCTGATTCGACTGTCTCAAAAGTACTTTCTCCAGCATTCAACTTCGATTCGTCAATCTTATTCTGAAAAGTATACAAAACTTCAATTCGTTTTTCATTTACGATCCACGGTTCATTCATATTATATTATATTATCAGATAATTATTTCCAAATGAGTAAACTTTATATTACTCCTAACAACATATTTTACGATTGATCTAGTACATTAACAATTGAAATTGTTTGAAAAAATGATTTTCGAAAAACGCATAAGTGAGGTTACGTTGTAGCTGTCAATAAGTGTTGATTTTGGTTGACTGATCCTCGAGGTGACTGTGTTGTGCTGTGGTGATTGTGGGTGGCGTGTTAACAGACGAGATAAGGCGTTTTTGCGTGCGCGTCGTCATTTCCTTTTAATTTGGTGGACAATTGATGTGCAGAAAATACTGCGATATAGAGGGAATACTTTTCCGGCGCCTAAGTGGGAGAAAAAAGGGGAAATACTTGCTTTAGCTTGCTTTACCTGTAATATTGTTGTTTGATATTGTTATTGTCAGCGAATTTCAAACAAATGTAAACAACAACAATATTACAGGTTACGTTTCGAGCTAAAGCAAGTATTTCCCCTTTTCTCTCTCACTTCGGCGCTGGAAAAGAACTCCCTCTATATTGCGGTATTTACTCCACATCAATTGTCCACCATATTGAAAGGAAATGACGACGCGCACGCAAAAACACCTTATCTCGTCTGTCAACACGCCACCCACAATCACCACAGCACAACACGGTCACCGCGAGGATCAGTCAACCACAATCAACACCAATTGACAGCTACAACATAACCTCACTTATGCGTTTTTCGAAAATCATTTTTTGAAACAATCCCAATTGTTTGTCCAATTCCGCGTCAAGTCCGAACTTATTTTAAGCAACTAACTTCATCCCCGGCCACTTTTTTCATGTGAGAAAACATGGATTTACCGGATATTAACAAGTCCAAGGTACCCAATTTTCAACACATTTTTAATAATTATTCATTTGAACAAACTCTCAATTTCAACAAAAATCGCATCGGGACGTCCTTCCCCTTTGAAATACACCCTTTTTTCAATTTTTTTTTTTCTCATTTTGGGCCGGGGCAGCCAAACTATACAAATACCCGAATTTTTTAACTTACCGATTCTTCCTTTTTTTCTTCTCTGGTTCAGATCCGGGATCAAGACGAGTGAAATAAGCGAATAAATTTCTCTTCATGTTCTTAGCTCGACTCAAACGGAATGAGACCGATGAAAATTTCATCGGTCATTTCATCATGAAATTCTCCAACCTTTCGTATCTCCTCAAAATACTGACACAGTTGATCACAAATTACGACAGATCACGACAAAATGACTGAATGACAGATGCATTTTGTTACAGTAAAAGTTCGGGGAAAATCTCACGCCGAGGCGCTGCCATCGCAGTATTGTTGGCGCGCTATTTAAAATGTCGAACACGTGAGATATGTAGAATACAGAAAACGACATTTCTTGAATGTGCATATTTTCATATTCGTGATATTACGTTTTTGTGACTACAACGCATAATAAATATATGCTTTGATTGTTTATACCTTCAATTACGGCGCATATATCTATAGATATATGCGCCGTATGTATATATATGTATGCACATATATGTAAAAAAAAATTATATACTCTGTCGTGAAGAGGATGTTCTGAATTAAAACGTATGTACACACAAGGGACATTATCATAGTTTTATGCGGGATGTAATGAGAGAATTAGAAAATGAGGTTATGTTAGGTTATGTTAGAAAATGAGGTTATGGTTAGGCAGAAATTTTTTGGACCCCCCCCTCGTCGAGATCCTAGATCCGCCACTGGATCTATCACTATTCTCATTTGATGCAGTTGCTACACGAATTCCGCACACATTACGTTTTCCTTACCAAGACCTTTTGTTTCACACCTTTGAATTTTTTGAAAAAGAACCTCGCATTAGCCCTAGGCTCATCAAATTTCCACAAAGTTTGAATATTGTAGTCGCCTTACTTTTTTAGAAAGTATACTGGACCAAATTCACAGATAAGGTGACTCTAGAAGATGTTTTGGAGATTATCTTTATATAGACCTTGAAAAGAGTCAGTACAGCACGAAATCCCTTATATGTTTTAAGTGGATCTTTCAAACTAGACCTTTCCAACAGAACTTACTCTAGAGCCCGCCAAAGACAAGTTAGAGTTCATTGACAAGAGTCACTTGTGACTTCGAAATTGAAGCCAAATCCTTAGCGTATGGCTTTTAAAATCTAGTTGGGCCTTAAATCATTTGACGTTTTGCATAAGTATATATTGTAATATAATGTTATTTACTTTCTTGAGATCATTACTGAAGCTTGATATCATATAATTTAGAAAATATGCCATATCATCTTTTTATCTATAAAGAGTGTCTCGTAGGGAAGATGAAAAAGTATTTACATATTTGTAGGCAAGAGTTCGCTTCCCAATAAGCTATGTTGGTATGTTGTCAAAAATGAATTGCATTTCTCCTCAATATCAGAAATGTTACACTTTTGGGACTCTGTAGTGGTTCTCTGGTAGTAACATGTGTTTTAAGGATAAATGATCTGCAATTTACCATCAAATCCATTGACTAGTACGAAAGAGTGTAATCTTCAAAAAGCAAAATAAGTTGCTTTGCATTCATTTAAATATGAAGAATTAAAGCAATAACACCTTCATGAAGAACGTTATCCACGTCGTCCATGCCCCAAATCGGGTTAACACCAAAAAAGTCCAAGATTTTTATAAGTTCACTAAAATTTGATAATCAGACATTCAATTGATGTCATAAGTATGTCATTTAGTAGCAGGCAGATAATTCTCAATGGTGAACTTTACATGAACAATGTTTCAGCACTTTGAGTAACGAGAATTTAAATTGACGGGCAAAATAAGCAAACGAGTTGAAGTTCTAGTAGTATATCTTGAAAACTATCAATCCGACGTAGATCGATTTTAAGTTGATTAATAAGCATAAGCAAGTTTCAGATCAATTTTCTCTATCCTGAAATGAAAAAAACACCTTCAACAGGAAAGACACCGAAGAAATTCAAAATTACAAGTACGGTACGGTTTTTGCGATGTCAAAGGAATAGTAATGGTGGATATTATTCAATAGGAAGCCATTATTTCAGAATTTTCAAAACACTGGATATATCGTTTTTCAAAACAATATATAGTACCTCATTGTTCGAAGAAGGAATTCGTACCCTCTACAACATAGGATACCTATAGAAGTGGTTAAGAGAACAATCTGCTCACACTATTTTTTTGAAACCTACTCACTTTCGCTATACTAGGGAAGTTATGATTAATATACTGCAGCACTAGGATATGTGAATTCTCAAGTAAATTTGGCAATACAAAATTCAGGACTATAGCTATCAGTACAGGCTTTTGGCCGATTAGAACCAATGCAATCAGGATGCGAGTTACATTAAACGCACATTTTTGAAGAGGAAACGATTGTTCACTTCCTCCGTAAATGTTTGGTTCTAGCTAGATATAGGCACCAAACATTCAGCAGTACCTTAGTTGAAAATCTTAAGGGTATCTACAAAATCGAGATTGATGAGTGGATGTTCCTCGTAATCGCATCAAATTGGATGCTACATTCCAGTGATTCCGGCTCGATTGAGGCGTGGCGTAAAACGGCACCATTATTTGCTAATTGCCGCTGAAATCAACTAATCAACGCACCTCTGTGGTCTGCCTTAGGTGCTAAAGCAATAGACAAGTAAATGACAATGAAAATGAATCTCAAACAAACAAGCCTAAAACTAAACCCTTGAGATCAAAGTATATGCAGACAATCATTTGGAAACTTTAAAATTATGGGAGCCTCGCCTCTTTTTTTTGCTTTAGAATACAGCCCTTTTCAGGGCTCCGAGTAGAGATAGTTACCATCATCGAATGTGTCGACACTCGGGAATGTGAAATGCTCATTACCATGCTTTGGCCATTATCATTATATCAGATCTGTAAGATTACGGCTAAACTAAGCACACAAATCAGCGCAAGAAACATAATGTTCCAGCAAAAGATCGATTATATTTGTATAAAACGAAAGATTCATTAATGTGTCTAACCTTAGAAAGTAAATTAGGCCAGTTTTGAAAAGAGAAAATGTTGCAACGTATCAGCAAATAGATTTTTTTTGAATATAAGGCAATATGTGATGGTCTATTTACCGTCTTGAATCGAGTCCTGTTATAACTATCCTAGATGAAAATTTAAAGCAAAGATATTCTTATGCATTGCTATTCCAAATACGTTTTAGGGTTTTGCAAAACAATTTTGCAAGATTCTACTAAAATAGCGACCTGTCTTTCCGGCTCTCCATCTGTTCGTCAATCCGTTTGTCCATGCGTCACAGCAAGTATTTTCATGATCAACATAAGCTAGACACATGAAATTTAGTGATAGGTCAAAAGTGGAGTCATCTTCAAAATTTCACCAGAAAAAAAATTGTATAAGTTGTTTAAAGGGGAGGCCTGTCTCGCCATATAGAAGTGTTAGACAATATGGATAGCAAACGAAAGGTCTTGATGAGAACTTTCCAAAACAGGTCATAAACTGAGATTGCTTGGAGCAGGTTCCCCCTCCCTCCCGCAAATGGACACATCTTGGAAGCGTGCCTCAGGAGTCAAAATTCGATCAACTTTGTCAATAATAGTACAATTTTTGGATTTCACGGTCCTTGATAATTTGTTGTTCCATTAAAACTATAATTTAAACTTTTCAACAGTGTTAAATATATACACATGCAGTATGAGTTTTACGTTTATTCCTATAATATCAAAAGTAGACAATTGAGTTTGCTTGTGGCTGAGTTTCTTGTTATCAGGTGTTAGCGTACTAAAAATTTCACAAAAATTGAATCACAATCATTAAGTTAAAGCCAATTGTACATATATTTAACAACAACAAAACATGATACTGAGGAGACACACTTTTGCAACGGACCTAGACATTTCAAATATGTATAAAGGAATTTTGACGAATATTTTAAATATGGTTTGTAGTATTGATATGTTATCATAACTACTCAATAATGAAGCCAACACACTGAATTTATGGAGTCTGTACGAGTATATGAGTCAAGTTTTCATATTTAGAAGATGATGTTTTAGTTCTGGTAGGAGCATGTTCCTGCTTCTTCGACATTTTTGAACTTCTTATGAATCATTATAAAAACTCGAAACATAGTAAAAAAAAACATACATCGATACCGGTGTCCATTCATTTGGAAAATAATTATTTTACTCCAAAACTTAAAAACAGAGTCTTTTATAAATTCCTGAACTGACAAACTACGGATAGAGAACAGAGGTTAAAAATTCTATGTGTAAGGTTAAGTTAAGTAAAGCATATAAAGTTTCTGTGCTTTTCTGTGCTAAAGCAAATACAATTAAATTATACAAATTGATAACTCTCTTATAAACTTTGTTATTATATCATACATCTATATTTGGTCATAAGCCATTTTGCTCGTATAGAGTCCTAACGCTGTTTTTGCAAATCGCTCTAATTGCTTGCGACAAAAATATCACTTCACAGCTTAAACTTTTATAACTGCCACAAATTAGTGGTAAGGTCGGGATGATGCTGTTTATGTATTTTACGGTGAAGTATGGGCTGAGATTACTCGGATTCAAATCCAACTATGAGACACTAACTAATGATTTAATTAAAAAAGAAGACAAGGAAAACTAGAAGTTTTAAACTGAGAGAAAAAACTGTAGTAAAGCTAACTCAACTGCCTTGGGTCAACGTTTTTCATTTGAATGCTTATGTAACAATTTGCGTATAACAATCATACTGCTTAACGCAAATTGCATGTGATTAATCTGGGCCAAATATCCAAGTATATTGTGTGAATTATAGTCTAGAATTAAAGTAAATCATACGTTCTGCTTTGCCTTATGTGGACAATTTCGAAAAGCTAAGATAATATGTCTCATGGCTCAATAGGAGTATTTTTGCCTAATGATCTGTGTTATGCAGGTTCGATTCCAGCCCACATTTCTGAGTATATATGAATTTCTTTGTATAAATATTTGAGTGAATTGAATTGAATGAATATTTATTTACCCGACATTAAAAAAGATTTAAAATGCCAGTTACATGTAGGTATATGGCATGGGCAGAGAAAGAGCAGTAATGAAATTGGTAGAATAACTTCATAATAAATATGAGGCTGTACTTATTTAAACTGAGTGATTGGCCATAAGTTTGAGGGATTACTCTAAGCACTTTGAACAAAATGGAACTATTAAAATTTGTTGTCAGGCTGCCAAAGGTTTTTCTAACCCAAAAATGTCTCAAATTATCCATGGGAAACATGAATTTTACGAAATTCCGTTTTTTTTGTTGGTGTGTGATTCTCTTCATTTTACAATCATTATTGTAAATTACTTTTCAAAGCTAAAATAAAATCAATCAAATGCTAAATGCTGTATTGAAGTTTTAAATTTCACTGAAAATACTAAACCATTTTCATCTTAAAATCCTTGCTAAGTATATGATACAAAAGAATCTAGAGTAACTTAAGGAGTAGCATTCCAGAAATCTTTCTTAGTTTCGTCACGATTTTCTTTCCCTAAAATTCTTAATTTCTCTTCGTATGTGCAATTTTCATGCTGTCCTTTCTTATTCAAATATCTATGCTTCTTTGTCTTCTGCGCTCGAACCAATGAATAACAACTTGCCGTCCCTGGCTAAAAATGAGAAAATTTATTTCATAAAAAATTTTTTTGTCGATTTTGCGGTGTGATATGAGGCCCCATCCTCCACAAAGGTAGACAAAGTTGCTTGAAAGTCAATCTCTTCCAAATATAACAACGCTATGGTCTCCGAAACTTTTCTATAGTGATTCTGTCTCATAATGACCTCGGCAAAATTTATCGGTCTCGGTTCGTCAATGGTGATTGCTCCCCATACCATAACAGAAATGCAAATGTTCTATAGTTTTCTGAATGTAAGAGGGTGGTTCAAATATGATCGACACAAATGCTCTGACACGTTTATTTACTACAAATAAAATTACAGTTTTCCTAGGTACTCTCCCTTACAAGGTATGCATTTTGTCCGCCTTTCCGATAGCTTTTTGACGCCGGTATCGAAAAATTGCTTGGGCAACTCGGACATCCATATGCGCACGAACTCCTCTACCTCGTCGTCGGTGTTGAATCTTTGACCTCCAATGGGTTCTTTCAGTAGTCCAAACATGTGGTAGTCACAGGGTGATAGATTTGGACTGTAGGGGGTGCCCTAGTACGTCCCACCCCATCCCAATATTGTATCAAGCGTCAGACGTGCGGTATGAAGGAGAAGAATCGCACTTCGTGCAGGATTAGGAACCCATCGCGCCGATATTGAAGGTGCTTGTAAATGATAGACTCTACCCTACCAATACTGATGCCAAGTTTAGCCGAAATATCTCGAGCATTCATCCTACAGTCCTCAAAATGAGTTGTTCTTCGCGGCAAATGTTCTCTGGTGTGATGCTGGTTTGCGGTCGACGATCGTGCGGCTCATTCTCGACGGTTTCGGGACCACCCTTGAATGCTGTGGGCCATTTAAATACAGCAGCCCTACTCAAGCACTCACTACCGAACTGATTTCGCACAAGCAGAAAAACTTCCGTGTTTTTGACACATTTTCTCACTAAAAAACGAATGACAATACTTTGCGTGACGGCTGTCGGCACTTGACGTTCACTCATGGTCGTAGCACGCGTACATGCACTCCCGACAAAAACTATGCCAGACTGTTTGTGAGGGATCCAGCTATCACATACTCAAGCCACGACCTTCACAACATACATGCGCACCATCTGCAGCGTTTGTCTCCATCATATTTGAAACTCCTTCGTACTTTAAATTAAATTTCTCTCTTGGATACTTTTTCACAAATCCATCAGCTTCTATTAAGCATTGGAGGGTTGATACACCTGTAAAAGTTACGTAAATAATTATAAAATTAAAATTAGAAAATATTAGTTAATATCTTTATTCAGTTTTCTGTGCAGATTTGTGAATATTTTATCCCAAATGCAAGTCTCACGTACTTTTTTTTCTCAGTTAAACATGGTTTCTTAACCAGTCGCCTGCATTGAAATTTGTCATCCTTCAGTTTCCTTCGCGGAGTTCGGTTCAAAATAGCTATGTTAGCCACATGGACCATTTTGTTTGGTGTCCCCAAAGGCGCGCTGTGGTTTGCAGCAGCAATCGACACTGCTTTGCGGTCATCCCTAGGTGTGTCTTTTTTGTCCACTATTTGCATGTTTTGAGGAAGTCACCGAAGAATTTTCCCATATATTTTTTAAAGATTTGGACCATTACATACGAAATCAAAAAACGAAAATCATGCATATTTCTTAGTTTTGTCTTTCTACAATGTATCATAATAATGCTAAAAAATTTCACATGTTGGCTAGCTTCAGTAATTTAATGTTTCTTTCCACAAAACGTTGAAATCCAAGTTGAATATACACAAATTTTCCAATCAAGGCATTAAAAATAGTTATTTAACTGTAAGCACTTCAACAACTGGCACCTTTAACACATCTGGCGTGCTTTCTTATGCTTTTTTACCAAGAAAACTTATGAAACCATCGTTTTATTACCTTAAACTGATCGGTTAATTCAAACCATATAACATTGGTATGCTACATTCGTTTTCAGGAAACAATTGCTGGAATTGATTAAACTTACAAGTATTGTTTTCTTGAAAAGCCGTTGGGTCTTGCTATTTTGAAGGAGCAGATTTGTTTCGACTCCTTTGAGTGCTTGACAGTGTCTGCACTTTTAAGCATGTGGCCTGTGCATATAAAATAAAAGCAATATGCTTTTAATTTTTTTGACCAGGGATTATAATTAGTTCCTAATGTTCTGATCCTCCATTAAGTCGCTTTCTTTCTTCTTCTTCTTGAAGAAGCTGCAAATAACGCCTCCAACTGTCCATTGACTGTGTCCTCAAATTTCGAAATTCGAGCGCGATGAACTATCTTCTTCAACTAAGTCAGACCAGCGTTTCCTCGGTTTGCCCATTGATCTCCGCCCTTCAATTCTTCAAACGAATATATTTTCGAGTATCCGCTGTTTGTCCATTACAGCTTCCGCAGTCTTACAATGGTTGAGCTCTGGCCCGTCAAAAATTTCATAAAACTCATGGCTGTATCGAATTCGCCATTGTTCCCCGTCCAACTTCGCTCCAACTCTTTGCCTCAGGTTCGTCTTTTGAAGGTGTTCAATATATTTGCGGATTCATAGGTTAGAGTCCATTTTTCACACCCATAGCATACCACAGATGTTACCATTATTATTTGTATACTTGACGCTTTGGTTTCCTTAGTATGCAGCCAATCTTCAAAATCGTCAAACTGAATATAATATTTTATTTCCGACCTGTATTGTTCTGCGTATTTCGTCTTTTTCATTGCTGGTTTTTGTTATTTTGGCGCCTAAATACACAAATTCGCTGACATTTTCGATACAGTATTCACTCAGTGTGATATTTTGTTTATATGGGATATTTTTCCTCAACTGCGTTATGAACTCTGTTTTATTTTCATTAATCTGTAGCCCTACTAGTTTTGCTTCGCTGTAAAGTTTCAGGAAGAGTTCTTTGGTGATTGTTAATGAACGTGACAAAACGTTAATGTTGTCCGCAAAGGCTACTACGTGGCTCGTCTTGCATGGTAATTATACCTCGTTTATCGACAGGTAGCTTCCTTATGACGTTTTCCAGAGCCAAATTGAATAGCAGTGGGGCCAGCGTTTTCTTTGGCGTTGTCTATTTCTTCAGCTTAGCAACTATCCACTGGAAAATTTTCTCATAACTTCAAAGGAGTTTATTTACATTTCTCTTTGTTGGTCAAGCGATACTTATCAGAGTAGTTTGAAAACCAAATTAACTCCAACTGTCTCTCCATGAAAATCAACTATCTCAAGTTTTTTTGAGTATTTGAAGCTCAATCCTTGACTCGCACAAATAGTTGCTATTAATCTGATTTGCGTAAAGTGCCTTATATGCAGGGTGACCAGAGGGAAAAGTTCGGACGGAGGAAAATTTGCTGAGAAAAGGAGGATATTTGATAAAAAAGGACCAAATAAAAAATCTGCCTAAATATGCTTTAAATCATTTTTAAATATGTTTATTTCATTTTATTAGTAGTTTTAATATTTTAGTCATACAGAGATTAAAAGTATAAATGTTTAGTTTGTTTATTTTTGCTTTTTTTGCAGAGAAAAGCTTTTCCAATAAACCATTTTTTTAGAGAATCATAATATCGCTCACATGACATTTTCTTAAAATTGTACTTCGTGAGAACAATTCCTCTCACTGTTTCCACAGTTAGCCTATTTTTTTCATTGCTCCACTGGACATTAATTAAAGAAAATACTTTCTCAACATTACTGTTCGATCCAGGAAAATAGGAAAAAATTCACAAATTTTTAAAAGCTCCTTGATTTATTCGGTGTTGCTGTGCTGAAAAAATTGAATCCATTTTTGATGTAACATATTACTAGCTGCTTGAACTCAGAATTTTTCCATTGGATATTCAGGAAGCTTCTCAAAGCTTGAAATTGATCGAATAAAATATTATCGTCAATTTCTAAGCCACGTTTTTGGATAAAGGAAACACTGGAAAAATATCATTGGATGTCAATTCCAAAGTACGCTCATTAAGGCCCATCCATTCAAAACATTAGAATTCAGTTAAAGGAAGAGTCCATTTTCTGATACACTCAACACAAGAAGAGTGGAGTAGCAAGGCCTTGTTCAGAAAGTGTTCGGATCGTTCGGTAAATCCTCTAATCTTGAGAGGCTGCAATAAACGTTTAACTTTAAATGGAAGAAACTTTTCTTTTACCCTATTTTCTGAAGAAGTTTCTACTTCATCGATAAAATTTCCAACCTCTATAACAGTAATACCTTCTTTTTGAAGTTTCTCAACTTTTGGTTGAAAATCACAGATCACTGAGTGCAACAGCCAAATATATGCCTCAGAAAGTTCGTCGTTAAAGAAATCGACTATCTTTTTAGGAGCCTTTTCTTATTCAAGAAAATATGACTTCAATGCCGGATACAATTTGAGGACTCTTTCGATGGCAGGTAACAAACTTAGCAAGCGAGTCTTGCAACGCCTCAAAAGCTGCTGATGTTGGGTTTCAGCAACATCACATAATTCCTTCAACGCTTCTGTATTCACAGTATAAATTGAAAAATTATTATATATTTTCATTACTATTGAATCTATATCCACGCTTAATTGATCACAGCCATAATGAAGAGAATTGTGAAGAATATGTGATGGATATCCGAGAGCAACAAGTTCTGTACATAAGCCATTTCTTTTTAATAAAGTGAATTTATTGGATCCTGGGTATCTGTTGATTCTTCCAAACATAACGTCAGTGTTGTCACCATTAAATGCCACACATTTTGAGAGGAGGTCGTATTTTTTCAAAGTATCTATAATATACGAAGATATCGTCTCAGCTTTCTCAGTTAGAGTGCATTGCAGCTCTAGTATCTTCGTTTGAATTCCTTCCGCTTTCCAATCAAAATATTGAATAAAAATTAGAAACAGCTTTATATTGTTATGATTACTGCCATCTGTCGATAAGCTGAAACATGAAATATTCTTCATGGCTTCCACTACATTGGTTACCAAATGAGGTACGAGAACTCCTTTTACCATTGCCTCGGTTTCCGTTGATCTAAAACTTATGTGATGATTTATCATAAGAAAATCCATAGTTCCTTCGGCTGCCCTTGTATTTTTATATATCTTCGATACTGGCTTCACAAAAAAACTTTCGAACAACCTGCTAAAGTTTGGCGAGTTGTTTTGTGTTTTTTTGTTTCCAAATGCTGTACTAAACTTAATTGTCCTTTGGTTTTTACGGGTATGTAACAGTCACATATGTCGTATTTTGCCTCGAAATCATTCCGGGCTGATTTTAGGATCTTTCCGTTGGTCACCAAATGTATACTTTCTTTTTTCACTCATTTAAAAAAGTTCAACGCTTATATTTAACTCCTTAATCATTAACTTACTGTTTTGAAATCAGGGTGCTTACTTTGGAATATACAATATATCATAACCTGTAAATTCTCAGAATTTTGGGCAAGTAAACTTACACGATTTTCCCAAAATTCTGAAATGTTACGTATTATGCCATTAATCACCCACAATTAATAAAACACGCTTTAGCCAAATTAGTAACCACCGATATTTAAATTCTCGTATGAACTATGGCACATATGCATTCTTTTTAACGTTACTATGCTATATGCTTTAGAACAAAGCTAGTCAACTTTGAACTGCTAAGGAGGCACAGTTTACCTTATATTTTGTAACCATTTGGAATGTTGTGCTCCTTTGCGACGGGGTTTTTACTACTTAGCGCTTTGCAATATAATTCTCAAATTAAACTATGTGCTGCAGTTTGAATTGATTGATTTGAAGTTTGAATTATAATACTTTTCGATGAAAATATTTTAGCTTTAGTTCAATATTTTCAAACAAAGAGATTCATTTATTATCAGGCAGACAGGCGGACAAGCAATGCGTGATACTAGTAGCTTTTCACAAAATCCGTTCGATTGAGAAAAATTAAATGGAAATTGAATAAACAAATGCAGTAAGAGTGCTGCCGCTTTAATATTTGAGTGTTTATGCGAAAACATTGAGAACAATTTTCCGTTGTCCAAGTTGGTTAGGCACCATTGAAAACTAGATGCGAAAAATGCATGTAATTTCTTGCTTGCTTGTACTCATAAGAGCTTTGTTATGAGGAATCCTTCAAATTTCCAGGTGCTCTTTGGAGTCAAGAAAGTTGTAGTTTATCTGCTCTTTCCTATATTGATATTAACAGTTTATGGTTGCCAGAATACTTCCTATCTATACTCACTTATACTCATTGCAAATGCATTTTCCTTAACTTTGTGAAAAAGCAGGACATATTAGCATGCACCAAAAAGGAGGGAAGACAGAGGGCATGACCTGTAAAAGGAGGATATGTCCTCCGAAAGGAGCGCGTCTGGTTACCCTGCTTATATGCTACTGTATATCAAGCTGAAAAACTATAGTTTGTCAAACAGTATTGCTTTTCTGGTTTCAACGTAACCTCAACTCTCATTCCGGATGCATACGTTTGGGTTAAAAATGGGAGTGCCACCAAAACCAAGCATTCTTTGTTCTATACTCTAGAATAAGCCCAAAGGAAACACACAAAACTCTTTTTCTTCTAGCTTAAGCTTCCATATATTTTCTGTATTTAATGAAAAAAAGACTACTTAAATGAAACATGGACTACTCTATTAGAATTCAAAATGTTCTTACCGTACACGAGATGTACTACAATATATTAATAAGCGATGCAATATAAATTCTTTTCTGCCTTCACGTCATGCTGGTTAAAAGAATGTCTTCTGCTTAAACTTTACTATCCTCTGACACGATCGCATCAGGTAGAAATACTCGTACACAATGGCGGAATGTGATTTGATACTGGCAGATATTTGTTGTTGGTCGCAAGTCATGCATTTACCTAAATTTCTTAACAATTCTAAGCCTGATTCGCTTCTTAAACAGCTTTTGGGTTATAAATCAATGTAGATTTTTTTTTCCGTCAAGCCTTACTTTTTGAGTAAACAGACGAGTTTCGATTCTTTTGAGTCATTTTCAGTGCCTCTCTTCATTCACACTGAAAAGTCAAAGAAGCAAGGCCCGATGGTTTTTCAGGAAAAAGAGAATTAGTCGCGGATATAAAATAAACAAATTGTGGAAAGATTTAAGATTCTTCGAATGTTATTATTCAAAAAACTAATCGTAATCTGTTTTTTACACAACGTGGGCCTTGAACACACGAAGTCCAAGAATAATGTCTCGTTAATTGCCGAAACTATACTGAAATAAACTAAATCATGCATTGCCTTGAGTTGGTAGTTACATGTAACCGCATAACATATTGTAGATTACTGGATAAACTTGGTGTCAATTTTTCATAGCGCAAATTTTATAATTTGCATATCTATGTAAATCAACCAAACATTACCAAAAAGGTCGACCACACATATGTACGTGTGAAGAAGGTTGGTTTCTATTTTTTAAATGGCCGATTTCACCCTAAGAAAATCAAATGTAATTTACTAAAGTACCCGAAAAATGAACACATTTAAGTTTATCTGATCTCCCTTAATGGCCTCAGCCATGAATTAATAACCAAGGTCTCAATCCTCTCAAGTGGATTTTTCCCATACTCAATTCTACTAGCCTCAGGGAAGTAGACAAACCTCCTTCAATAATATTTAGATTATTTATATAGCTACTAAATAAGCTCAATGAAAATCCTCAAGAAATTTAATAATTTTATTAAGTTCCATATATTTACTTAAGAAACAGTAGATTTGGAAGCAATTCATTTTGCATATCATTGGTTTACAATCATAAGAATCACAAGACAAATCTGAACGCGTATCCCTCAGGGTTTGTCTTCTGGAATTGCCAAAAAGCTAGCAATTGGTTAGCAAGAACTAGTTTTTATTAATGTATATTTTTATTCAATGCTACCTACACGTAAGATGAGTTAAATGTATCTGAAAAAGTACAAAAACAATTGATAACATGTAATTATATGCCATATGCAAATTTCTGCCATTCAGTTATTGCTGAATCAACAAAGCGGAACATACTGAAAATTTCCATTTCCTCGAGATAAATTTAAAAGCAATATTTTCATATGGTCAAACTTCCTCCAAAAGCTGATTTGTTTGGAATCAAAAGTCAACAGCACTTCCCAAGAATTCACAACAACCTCGCAGTGTTTATATGACAGTGTTCGTTCCTCAACTTGCCATTTCCTCGTCTTACTCTATTTTCCCGTAAGGTAACTTGAGTGTCATCACATCATAAAGCTGGTCAAATTGCCCAACGACGGTCATCAAGGTTGTGTTTTGTCTTAAGGTGTGTCATTCGGTATTCAACCAACGAACCACCTGCGATCAACAATTTCGTGGCTCAAAACATATTACTCGTATGTATGCATGTTGAATCAAAGCTTCCTTGTATGTACATACATATGAATGTATGTAGTAGATGGTTGGTCTATGCTGCAAAGACCGATTTTGCAATTTCTGCACTGCTTAACTCGCACTTTGCCGGTTTGTTAGGTAGCCCAGCTTGCTGGCTTGATCGCTTGCTCGAAACAACTTTCATTTTCATTACGACAGTCTCGCATGCACAAACATAATTTTTTGCGGCATCAACTGCGACTGCTACTGCAACCATTTCTTTATTAAAAATTCAAAAGAAAAAAACGCGAATCAACGCGATGAAGAAGACGAAAAACGAAATACTCTTATATTACATCATATGCCGCTTAAAGCAAAAGTTTGAGAAACAGAAGGCAGAAGACAACAAGGTCGAAGGTAATTTTTATTGGTTTATGATTTCATTGGCCTTTTTTTGGCACAAGGTACCCGCTGTTGAATCCAAGTCTCCTCACGAATGGAAATGTTTTCATTTCATTTTCTTGGGCTTACGGATCAAGATAAGTGTCTGCAAGTCTGTTGAAGGTCTGATGATTCGATGGGCTAACTGGGTTCCAGTGAATATGCTGTAACTTTTCGACCTGTGCAATGCCGGAATGTGGTTTAATGCCGTCTTATTGAGAAATACATACATATGTATGTACATAATTGCGGTGCAACATGGGAGCTTTGGAAATTGTGGGCCAAAATTATTTGGGATTTCGGTCCAGTATAAAGATAAGTTGAAATTTAACGTGGGATTTGAGATTATGCAGTGGATTTGCGGAGATATTGATGGAAAAGTTCTCCAAACGAAGATGCATTTCGTGGAATTTTCTTTTAATCTTTTGCAATTTAATTCGCAACAAAAGCGGAGTAGTAGAATGAGTAGATGTAAATTGTTGGCATATGCATGTGATGCAGCAGTTTAAGTACGGCTCAGAAGGCGTAGCTCACTAAATTACTTTTTCTTTCAGCTTAATTTAATTTTTCATTTAATGGTCGTATAGGTGAATAATTTCATTAAAACTTTACTTGCACTAAAATAATAAGAAACAAGTTGGGTAAACAGACCTACGCTCATGTCAGAAGGGTTTTGTACCCAATTTCTGAGAAATGCAGACACGAGCAATGAATAACGTTAAGAAATATGTCAAAGAGATGTGCACGTTCAAAGGAAAATCCATTGTTCTTCTACTTTCAACGGTCGCCATTTTGTTGCAAACCGACGAAAGTCACTCAAATCATGAGTTCCCAAAAATATTAATGTTATTGATCTTATTGGAAAATTTCAAGAAGATCAAGTCAAAACTGCAGTGACTGATTGGATGGAAGGTCCATAAAATACCAAAATCATGTGTTATTGTTGTTGTGATTGGAGAAATTTCAAACGGCTATAACTTCCGTGTATATCATTCGATTTTCATCAAACTTACCGAGTTTAAGAAGGACTACGTAAATATCGAATTTTGTTCAGTTTAAGGGTACCGATGCGATTTTATTGGGGAAAATGTGAAATTCGAATATCATACAAAGTTGAGCGAATTTCGACTTCTGAGGTATTTGTTGTTGTTGTACTCATAAACACCTACCACCATAATTTTTTTCTGATTTTTCGGATCACAGGTGTCCAATCGCGAGGGGGGGGACACACAAATTTTTCGTGTATTTCCCCTCCCTGCGCATCCCTCGAAGCAAAAAGTATCAAATTAAGACCTGTTTTGAAAAGTCCTCATCAAGACCTTTCATTTGATATCCATATTGGCTACCTTTGATGAAATTTACTTTTCGGGGGCCAGTCCCCTTTATGGGGAGACCCCCCTTAAATACCTTAAAAAAATTTTTGTAGTTGAACTTTGAAGAGAGCACCAATTTACACCTGCATACAAAATTTGATGTTTCTAGCTTAATTAGTTTGCGAGAAAAAGTGCTGCGACACACGGACGGGCGGACAGAAGGACCGACGGACAGACTGGTCGCGAAACTAGTAGGGTTTTGTAAAATTATTTTTTATCTGGTGTAGATACTTAAGCGAAAATTTCTTGGGAGAATTTTTAGGGCCTTGAACTAAGTTAAATAGGTTGAATTGACAGGAGAGTGCTCCTATCAAAAGGGTTTTGTAACCATCTTAAGGTTCTAAACAACTTTTCTGATGGCAAGAATCAATGACATGAATCTATTGAACATACAAGAAATCGTTAAGTTTTATACGAACAGTAAAGAGTTTTATTTCATAAACGCCATACAACCATCAATATATTCCATGAATACCTGGCAAACTAAACTAAACTTCTTGGAATTTTCATGAAAATTCAAAGAAAATTCTAATGTCTACGTTAATTTGAAATATCACCAACTACCACCAAATGTTTTTGCGATTCCATAAAATTGAAATGGCTATAACTCACTTGATTATGATTCGATTTCAAGAATTTTTGCGGGCACTAGGGCTTCAAATAATTTCAAAAAAATGCAAAGATGCCGTTTCTCAAATTATGCTATTGCCAACAAATTTCACCGTCTGAGTTATTTGTTGCCCTTGTACTGATAAAGGACTACCTCCATGATTTTTCTCAGATTTTTTGGCTCAAAAGTGTTCAATCCCGAAGGGGACATAACTATTTCGTGCATTTTGCCACCTTTTGGATCCTTCAACGCACGAATTGACTTTTTTTATTCAAATTCTTCAAATACTGATCCAAACCTTTTCTTTGATACCCCAATCGCCTTTCAGCATAGGAGAGAATTCTCCGCTAAAAGTTTCGATGAGGCCTTATATTTTGAGAGACCGCTACGAATGGACAGTATGCAAAATTAAAGGTCTTAGTATAATTCGTTTCACAAAGTCCTCAAAACTCTGTTGAAATTACAACTATCTGTCCATTTGTCCGTCTCTGTGTCATATCAGTTTTTAACCGAAACTATAGCAGCTTTGAACATCAATTTTGCTAAGTGGATTAGATGTAATGGCTTTTAGAAAATTTACGCACCAAAGAAATGTTCAAAGGTGTACGCAAGGACACCGATAAAAAAAATTTCACCAAAACAGGGCATAAGTAGATGTTACTTGCATCGAGGGGTGCAGGGAGACGAAGAAAATGTACTTAAGGTACGCGTGTGTCCCCTGTTTGCGACTGAATACCGCTGATCGAAAAAATCAATGAATTCGTTCTTCATAAGAACAACAACAATAAATACCTTAGAAGTCAAAATTCACTCTGTTTTAAATTTTATATTTCCCTCAGTAAAATGGTGTAAGTGCCTTCAAATTGAATTTTTAAGTAGTTATGTAACTTTGAGATTCTTAGCAATAGCACACAGTTTTTCTACTGTATGGCCTTTCCATCCAACTAGATGCTAAAGTTTGGATTAGATGTTTTCAAAATTTTCAAATAACATGAGCAATTTCGTAGCATTACGGCCTCTTTCGGGCATTCGCTTCCTGCAAATAGTGCCTTCAACTGTCTCGGTCCATCAACCGCGTCCTCCAATTTCGTAATCCGAGCAGTTATAAACAGTCTTCGCCAACCAAATCAGACCAGCATATCCTTGGTTTCCCCACTGGTCTCTACCCTTCAGTACTTCTAACGAATATCCTTTTGTGTTTCCGTTGTTCGTCCATACAATACACGTGGCCAGCCCATTGTGGCTTTTGCCACACAATCGTTGAGACCTTCGGCTCGTCAAAAATTTCATACAGCTCATGGTTGTATCGAATCCCCTATTGATCCCCGTCTAGCTTCACTCCGATTATTCACCTCAGGACCCGACGCTCAAAGGCGTTCAATATGTTTGCGGATGCTTGGGTTAGGGTCCATGTTTTGCACCCATAGCATAAGACAGGCCTTATCACAGACTTGTATACTTGGAGCTTTTTTTTCGCGTGTATGCAGCTGGTTTTCGAGATTGTTAAAACTGAAAAACTATTTCTATTTGCGAGCTGTGTTCTTTGGCGTGTTTCATCTATTTTATTACTGGTTTTCTTTATTTTGACGCCTAAATACACAAATTCGCTTACATTTTCGACACTGCATTCGCCAAGTGTGATATTTTGTGTATGTGAGGTATTTTTCCTTGACTGCGTCATGAGCTTTGTTTTGTTTTCATTGACTTGTTGCTTCGCTGTGGAGTTTCAGGAAGAGTTCTTTGGAAGTTGTTAATGACTGTGACAAAATATTGATGTCATCCGCATAGGCTTCTACTTGGCTCAACTTATATAGTAACGTACCTCGTGTATCGACAGGTAGCTTCCTTATGATGTAATCCTGAGCCAAATTGAATAGCAATGGGGCCAGCCCATCTCCCTGCTTAAGTCCGATATTTGCATCAATGGCATCGGTGAGTTGGTAATTGAGGCGGACTTGGGAGGTTGTCGATGTCATTGTCATTTTGGGGAGGTGGATTAATTTGTCTGGGATGCCAAAGCAAAGCATTATTGGATACAGTACTTTACGATCAATACTGCCGTATGCTTGCTTAAAGTGGTGAACGTCTATGCTGAACTCCCAACATTTTTCAAGTACATGCTCTGTGAGAAATTGTCTATCGTTGATCCACCTGCTCTAAAACCACCTTGACACTTCCCAATAATACTGTTAGCGTAGGATCCGATTTTACTTACTAAGATCTTTGAAAATATTTTGTACGCCGAACAAAGTAGTGATATCCCTCTATAATTTTCGCACAGAAGCTTGTCACCTTTTTTGTGGATAGCGACTATAACTGATCGGCTCCACTCTAATAGTATATGTTATTGTTGCCAAATGTGCCGGATGACTTTGTGAATAGGTTTATGAATACTGCTGCCACCATATTCCATGAGCTTCACAGGAATCTCATCGATGCACGGCGCTATATTATTCTTTTTGGCTTTCATGATGGAGCAATTTTCATCCAGAGTTGGTGGAGCTAATGAAAGACCTCCACAGACATCTACAGGGTTCAATATTTTGGAGCTGTGCGGAGGATTAAGGAGGTTCTTGAAATATAATGCCCATCTTTCCTTAATTTTCGTTTTATCAGCGATGATATTGCCAATGTCAGCACGACAGAGCGGGGTTTTGGGCTGGTAACCACGATTCAGGCTTTTCACTACTTCGCATGCTTATCTTGTGTTGTTGCTCACTAGATCTAAATCGGTGCTTCTCAATTGGTTGTCATAATATTTCCTAATCTAATCATTCTATTCGCTACTATTCCGAGATTTCATAGAGTTCTCTCTTTGCCCTGGTTTGCCTACCGAAGCTTTCTTTGTACGCATGATTTGTTTTATCGAATGCATTCTGGCACTCATCATCGAACCAATCATTTCTCTTACGCCGGACTTGCTGTCTGATTGTGTGTTCTACCACGGTCTTAATAGCCGCTTTCACTTCCATCCAGAGCTCGTCGCTTGTTTTTGGCGGTGCATCTGATAAGATGGGAGCCTGCTGGTTGTTGAGGGTCTCCGTGAAATTTTTGACCAAAGACACCGTCTGGAGCCTTTTTAAGTCAAATTTTTGTAGCGAGCTGGTTTTCGCCGAATATACCTTTGATATAGGTTAATTTGATTAAGTTATGATCCGAATTTCAATTGGTTCCTCGGTATGTACGGACGTCAAGTATGCTCGAGGCCCAAGTATGCTCGTGTGCCGATGTATGACTAGAATTCTGCTATATGCAAAGTCAATCAGACGCTGGTCGTTGTCATTTGTTTCTTCATGAAGGCTATATCCTCCAGTTGTTCCCCAATGAGATAGCTCATTGGCCACCTTAACATTGAACTCACGCAGAATTATTTTTGTGTCATCTATAGGCAATAAGTCGACCAGTTTTTTTCAATTGATTGTAAAACATTTCCTTCATTTCTTCGTCCTTTTCTTCGGTCAAGGGCTGAACATTCATCAGCCAGATAAGGATCGTACACATAACCGTTCATTGACTGCGTTAAAGTCAATAGCGTGTGTTCTTAACTCCCTATCCACAATGAAGACCACTTCGTGTTTTCGTTTTCCAATAAGCTTCCCACTTTTGAATATTGTGTGCGGTCTCATGTCTTGAATATTCTTTCCAGTCCGCGTCGTTTCCTGAATTGCCGGTTTTTTAAATTTATATTGAATGGCTTTATTGAGCAATCTGACATTTCAGGATCCAATGCCATAGTCCTTTTGCCATTTGCGAGGTCGTTGCCGTGAGTCCAATCCACTGTGAGGCCCTTCTGGAAGTTTCGATATATTGTGGGGTTTTACAGGGATGGAGGGTTAGCCCGTCACCCAATCTTTATTCCGGTGGCATGGTTATTACTTCAATTTTGATATCAGGCACAATATATTGGCCTTTACCCTCTTACGTCGCCACAAAGGAGATGTGAGTAGGATTTAGTAGCAGAGTAGTAGATGTATTTACAGTGATTAGTACTTCTCGGCATGTAATGTCCCATCATTGGGGAATCTGTAAACCCAACGTGCGACCCCGAAAACATCTACTACCATTTGCTCGTGGGGCACGAATGAGAAATCATGGAAGTTGTGGATTGTGGAAACAAGGGCTTCCCTTCTCCTTTCTCAAACGGGTTGGAACCGTCTACGGCGGAGTTATTCTTCCACTTAGCTGTGGTAAAATTACGTATCATTGTCTGAATTGATTAAACAGGAAATACTATGCTTTGCTAATGGACTGACACGTTCTTCATAAAATTTATAAAGATTGCCGCAGAGTTTCTGCGCTTTTCCTATTATATAAACAAGTTGAAGTAACATGAAAGTGATCGTGCCGGAAGGGTTTTATAAACCGATCGGTAACTCCAACAACGTCTTCTGAATATTAAAAATTGAATCAAACATATGCTCGTATATTCTATAAAATTGAGTTCAGAAAGCTATTATATGGTTATCATGTATTTCACCACTATTTTGTTTTCTGTGTACTTTCCTTATTGATCAAGCAATCATAATAACGAATCACTGCTACAAAAAACACACAAAATTTTCTAAATTCCCTTTGTTGCGTGTGTTTCCATAGTATCATTGTATGAAACTTTGAGAAAGCACTTATATGATACCGGAAAATGTGGAAACGGATTTTCGGAAAATACTGTTATTAAAAAAGTTGATCGAATTTTGACTTCTGAGATATTTATTGGCCTTGTGCTCATAAAAACCGATTTTCATGATTTCTGCAGATTTTTTTTGTCAAGGATGTCCAGTTGCGGGATCAGACATAAATTTATCATACATTTCCTCTCACCTTGCATCTCTCGATGCAAATCCTGCTAGTTTAGGACCTGTCCTGAAAAGTTCTCATGAAAACCTTTCATTTTCCTTTGGGAAAAAAAGATTTTTCAAGGGTCAACCCGCCTAAAAATTATAACAATTATACGGTTCGCGAGAAAACTTGCGATGAGACCGGATGGATGGGCGGACAGGTCGCGATTTTAATAGGGTATTATAAAATTTAAAAAACTGTATGTTTTAAAAAATAAAAAAATTGAATCAGTAATAAAATAATATTTACATCCCTGCATGGTAAAATGCAAAAAAATTCTCCTCACGAGTTAAATAAAAAGTATTCATGTACGTTTTGCGGATGAATTAGAGTTTTTATTCGATGCTGGTAACACCAGCAAAGAAAAAAATCGGCGAAAATGGGGTGCTTTGTTTTGAGTCCGGTTCATCAAATTGATTCCGCTAATGTTCGAAGTTGCACTCTGTAATAATATTGGGTCACGGAGCATCTTTGTATTTTTTAGGGTTTTGCATAATTTTTTTTGCAAATCCCATTAAAATTGTTACCTGGCCGTCCGTCAGTGCATCACATCAAGTTTTCACAAGAACTAGAGAAGTTAGAGTCATCAAGTCTTGTGAACTGCAGTTAATGAATGTTTCATAGTTGAAAAAAACTCCAAGGATATTACCCGTAAAATTTTATTTCGTCGCCGTAGGTAGCCGAAAAGGGTTTTTTGATATATTTTAAGATTAGTTGTTAATATTACGATGTTGGTAACGAAGTAAGCAGGAAAAGCGGACAAACAAGCAAATATGATGACATCTCGCCCTCCTCGCAATTGGACGTCTGTGGACCGAAAAATCTGAAAAAATCAAAAATCGCGGAAGTAGTTCTCTCAGAAGTGAAAATTCACTCAAACTTGTTAATACTAGTAGGATTTATGCATTCATTCACATTTTTGCCTATGAAATACGATAGGCAAAAGGCTAGGCCTTTGAAAAGTATTATAGATTCATCGATACTCTAACAAGAAGACTCTTCATCATTATTTTCGAAAACCACGTTTATAATAATCAGTAATGGACGTCATTTGAATAATTTGTCATACCCAGGGCTGCTCTTCTGAGGCTGCATTGTATTGTATCATTTATATGTGGGCATCGTAAAATTATTTTGAAACTTTTATAGATCGGAAGACCAATACAATCCTATGGTGGGTGAAATATGGTAGCCCATTACTTTTATTGTACCCAAAACGTCTTTAGCGCTTTGAGTTCCAATAGCTTACGAAATTCAATTTATCTTGAGTTGCCCGTAAATTTGTTTAAGAAATCATATAATCGCATGCTTCTTTTCTAAAGAAATTCTCAAACAAGCATTGCGGCCTTGTTCATTTAGTAACTGAGAGGTTCACATTACTTCCTCCTAAATATCCTCATTGACGTCTGATCAGTCCTTGTCAAATTTTCTCGGAAATAGACTAAGAAGCCCTACCAGTACCAGGTCTAAGTGAAATAGGCTATAGTCGATTTGCTCGCCTTGTACTAGAAGATCCAAAAATTGGGGAACTATTTTCAATTCCTTGAATTGCTGACAAAAAATGGCAGTCAGTTTTAGTCACAAATGATTTTGGGCTAGGCTGACTTTTTATTAAAGCAACAGTCGTACTAGTGCCTTCGTCAAGATGCTCTAAAATGCTTTGAAGTCTGGCTGTACTAGACAAAAGTTCCTCACCTTCCGATTCCAAATCATCTTTAGATTTTTCTGAACTATAAGGTAAATCAAAAAGATCAGTAAAAACATTCTCGATATATAACTCATTCAAAAGTTTCCAACTCATCTGCAAAAAAAGGAAACGCCGCCTCCAATACGCACAAGCCAAATAAAACACACTTCGAGCTTAACGGACAGAGGAGATAAACAATCCGCCGCAGAAATTTTGTAAGAAATCAAACTGCGTTTTGAATAAAATATTAGTCATATGGCTGAGAACAAACAAAATAACATACGTCAAACAAAAAACAAAAATATTTTTTAGGATCCCGAAATTCTTGAAATCAGCTAAGATTTTCAATGAAGTGTAAAATATCACCACTTTTGAATATTCAACTACTACTCTTGAAAAAAATCAATCGACAGTTGACAACCCTTAAATGTCGACCCAATAACAGATACCTCGTTAAGTTGCCAGCGCAAATAAAAAAAATAAAACAACAAAACGTTATTTCGTTGTTTTTAGCATAGATTTTTTTGTCCTTTTTTGTATCAACAAACTTATAATAAAACTCAAAATATAATACTGTTTTTAAAAACTGATGTGTTTAAATAACCTCACGTTGCACATGAAACGTTAAGACTCAGTCCTGATTTCAAAGATTATCTCAAACATCCAGTGTATCAAATTTTTCTATTTTTAATACTAGGCTGACTATACTAGCTTTTCTGACAATTCCTGCGAATTATTTGTCCATTCTTCCTGCAAAAGTTTCTTGGAGGATTCTTCTCTTTTTTCACTGATCTATTGACTTTGTAAGATTTAATTGCATATTAAATAGTTGAGCGGTTAATTGGTACTAGTTTTGCTGTTTCACCGTAATATTCTTCTTCTTTATGCCGCGGATGGATATTATTAGTTTTGGTTGGCCTTTTGGCAGTTCTATAGGTTTTATTCCATTTTGTATGGTTTTTAATTACTACTGAATCAAATTCAAAATGATTTGCTAATTATCTATCTTATCTATCTATCCAAAGCTCAAAAAAAAATTCTGTTAATTCATGGTCCAGAATACGAATTTGGTGTCCGCAAAAATTCAAAAATAAGAGTTTAAAAATATGTTTAGTTTTGTAGGGTTTTGCACTACTTACATAATCCTATTGAAATCGGTTTTGTCTGTCCATCTGCCAGTTTGTCTGTATGTCACAGCAGTTTTTCTTCAAAAAATAGCAGCTACAGACAACAAACTTCTTAGGTGGATCAGAAGCGACGACCTCTTGAAAGTTTCGATATCAATAAATTTTTCAATGCTTTCCCCATATCGAAAATAGAGCCGCAAAATTATCTTTACCGAAGAAAGTCATGTGAGCTGTCAAAATAAAGGTCTTGATGATAACTTTCCAAAAAACGTTTTAAGACAGCGTCACCGGCTTTGTGCAGTGCAAGGGGAGGTAAAACATGCGGAAAATTTGTGTCCTTCCATTTAACTGGACACCTGTAATCTAAAAAACTTGAAAAAATCAAAGATGTTGTGGCAAAAAATGCCATAAAAGTCGAAATTTGCTCAGCTTTGTTAATAATAGTATGATCTTCAAATTTAAAATGCTTGCCTATAAAATCATATGGACACTTAAACTCAATGAAATTCGACATTTAAGTAGTCATGAAAGATCCTCCCATAGTGTTGTTGTTAGAGTGCTCGCTGCATAGGTCGAAGGTCCCTGGTTCGAATCGTATTGGTGACAACAAGATGTGTTTCATGTGATTCTTTGGACGGACTATAAATCTGTTTAGTTACGATACGTACTGATTTAAAATCAGAACGTATCGCAGCTGGATCGACGGCCAAAGCGTGGTACTGACCAAATCACCCTCCCGAGTATCGAGGTACAATGAAGACAACGAGATACGCTATCTTTAAGCATAAAATATCTTAATACTCTGTAAGATTGAAGTAAATTGAATCATATTCACGGATCTTATAGCCATTTGAAATTTCTCTATTCTATGGGCTTTCCATCGAATCAGATACTGCAGTTTTATTGTTAAAATTTTCAGCTAAAATGAATAACAGGAACATTTTTGGAAATTCATAATGTGAGTGGGTTTTGTTACATTACAACAAAATGGTAACCATTGAAAATGGGACGATAACGTATTTTCTTTTAAAAATGTACATATTTTTGACGTGTTTCTTGACTTTATTCGTTGTTGGAGACTGTATATATATAGTAAATTCTGCCTTCTGACAGAAGCGTAAGTCTGTCTACCAAGCTTTTTTTGAGAGTATAAAAATAGTTGCTTTCCTAATTACTGAGTTTCATTCCTTGTTGATTTCACATTAATTTAGGGAATTATTTGTAATTGTTTTACGAAAATGGGGGTGTGTGAATACGAATTTGGCCTACAGTATATCTATACGTTAATTCAATATCAAATAGATTCATTAGCATAAAACCGGTTTTTATGAATTAATTCTATATTCATCCATCAACATAATTATCAACGACCATAGAGCTTAACAACACAAATCCAAAGTGACTCCAAGTGCAATTTGTATGATGATATCAAAGCCTCAGAAGGAATTTCCCAGCTACGTTCATGAGAAGACGGCAACAATATGTTTATCTTTTTTTTTCTTTTCTTTTTAAAAGGTTCGACATTTATTGGATATTTAATTAGGTTTACCCCAACACAGGCGCTTAAAAGACTTCATTCATACACAACATCGAACGGATTATTTTAAAAACATGTTAATAACGTAAGTGTGATTTATTTATTTATTCTAATATCATTTTGTATATTTTATCGATGAATGCATTATCGGAATATTTTAAATACGCATCTAGTGGATATTTTAAATTTTTAGAATGAAGTTTTCTCTCAATTTATTTTTTGGGGTGCGTATAACATAAGCCATTTAGAATAATATTCTTCAACTAAACTATAATTATTAGTATTTACTGCTATCAAAATCTTTGCATAATATTATTTTTACGTACTGACTCAATTTTGTTCAGCCTGTTTTTCAAAAAACAAACTTGAATCTATAAAATAAAACTATCGGTGGGAAAGCTTTAATATTATAGGACCGATATATAGATTGATTGATCAATTTATTTGCTTTATCAAAACACTACCCATTCAAATTCATGAAAAAAGGTACTTAAAACATAAGCAAGTAAAAAACTTAACGGTCCTTAGATACCTTAACTCCTAAGGGCCCCAAAATACACTAAACATACACAACATCATTATTTGTTTTCATTATATTGATTATTTATTTTACTTTATTTGGGAAAGAGGCTAAAAGACAAATTAAGTTAACAAGTCAGAAAAGAAAATTCTGTACTCTAAGAGGTAGTCGCACGGGAAAAGAACAAAAATAAAAATGCATAGAATGTTTGGAATAAATAAAATTTAGACAATTACTTCAGGATTACTTCCATCTAAAAATTCAAATTTATATTGGTAAGCTTCCTTATTAGTAGTCCACGTAGTGTAGTGGTTAGAGTACCCGCGGCTTAAGTTGAAGGTTCCTGGTTCGAGTCCCGTTGGTGACAACAAGATTTGTACCGAGTGATTCTTCGGATGGACTAGAAGCTCGTTCAGTAATGATATGTGCTGGTTTAAAAGACAAACGGCTAAAGCGTGGTACTGACCATATCACCTTCTCGAGTGCCAATACATATGATCAAGATAATGAGATACTTCAACTATCTCTAAGCGAAATCCCAAAAGGGGCTGCAGTGCTAAAGCAAAAGCTTCCTTATTTGTGCGATACTCCCATGATTCTCGAAAAGGATGCACATCCTTAGCATCTAAAATCATTTAGTGCTCACATTAATCGTACACAGACAGACCTTAGAGCTTCTTAGAAAATTTCCAACCGTCAATTATATTATCAAATTTTGAAATAGACCAGCAATTTTTCTTCGAAAATCTTCCATCAATTTGCAGAAGTTCATCGACTCGTTTTGTTTGTTCCACAGTTGCTTTCTTGTCTACAAGAACACTTCAACCCGTTAGCATTCAAAGAAAATCCGAAATAATTGACGGTGACAAAGTGAAGTTTGCTCATCTAAAGATTGCCAAATAAACGACTTGAAGGTCTATGACCCAGTCGTGTGAAGCTCTGAGTCTAGCATTCACTTAAATCTACAATTTCTTACTTGTAATGGTAAGTGAAAGACGAATTAAAAATCAAATTAATATGAAAAGCAATTTGATTTTTATTGAATTGTACATATTTAACTCAATTCTCATCACCAATTTATTTATTTTATGTCAAACTAATAAGAACATTAAGATATGTTATTTTTTTCCCAGTCACCTCAGGTTTTATGTAAATGGTCATGGACGGTATCAATAAAGCAAATAAATGAATTAATCAATTGTATTTACTCGTATGTTGCTTTGTTACTCATACTTTAAAGTTTGCCGACATTGCCACATTGCAAATATAGTACAATATAACTTACGCATTGGTAGTTAGGCAAACATTGGTAGGCACTACTCTGGCATCCACCTTTGCGTGCAGTATCTATAGTAATAGTTGGAGGGTATCTTATTTCATTGAGACTACACACATAAGTTTAATTTACTACCGTCGTAATCACGGAAAACATATTTGGATCATAGAAAAAAAAATTCATCATTTCTTGAGATCAAACTTGCACTCGGCTAATTAACATACATATATAAAGACTTGGAGGCAGAAATGTGTGACAGGGTATTACCATTCAGGTATGTCGTGATTATGTAATATGAACTAAGTATGTTATGCGAAGATAAAGTAGTGTGAATAATCTTAAACGGAAATAAATATTGTGGCATGGTTTTGACTTTGTCGTCATTTGATAGTTTTTCTATTTATTGAATGGTAATATGATGCTAATATGGGTTATTAGATGTATATTGGCTTGTTAGTTACCTACATATTGTAGATGTTGAGCAAACTTGCAGTGATATTAAATAATAGGGCATACAATTGGGTCTTTTGCTTGCGAAATTGTTGCAGTGTCTTCCAGGCTAAAACTAAAGTGTTAATATTAGATGACCAGATAGATAGAGTAAATTATTTGTGTGAACTAAGCATCTTATATAATAGATATTCGATGATAACATATACCTAAGTATCATTTTGTATAAAGATTAAAGTAAGTAGTAACTATTTATTATTACATGTTTTTTTGTTTTGCCACTATTTAGAGCATCACCGTATGTATCGGCACACGAGAAGGTTATATGGTCAGTACCACGCTTTGGCCGTGTGTCCGTCAACCCAGCAGCGATACGTTCTGATTTGAAACCAGTATGTATCGAAACTGAACGGGCTTATAGTCCGTCCGAAGAATCATTAGAAAAAAATCTCTCTATCACCACCAGCATTGAACCAGGAACCGTCAGCTTATAGGATAGACACTGTAATCACAATGCCATGCGGACAACATTTCAAATAAAGAAGCAGAAAGTTTAGAGCCCCTGATTATGATTGAGCCTGCATATTTTTGGCCGCATACAAGCTAGAATATAATTTTTATTGAATTGAATGCAAAATGTGTTCTGACGAATGAACTCAGTACTTAGCTATATCAGTAATTTTAAATTAGGTACGCAATTTAACACTACCATTTTTATACAAAATTTCGGGCTTTGTTGCAGAAAGTGTTAAAAATTTATTTTTTAAAATACTCTATGCTAGACACTGTTTTTTGCAATTCCTCTTGTAGTATATAGACGAAGTGCTGAAAACGCTAGTCGCCTTATGAGTTGATCCGCAAATCGACTAAAATTTCAGGCCTTTTCGTATAAATCGAGGTGATGCTCCGCCTGACATAAGGCATCTTTTGCGAATAACAGTCGTAAAAATAAATCATGTCCGAAAAGTTTTTTTGTGGTTGGGTGGTGTATGTCATTTACGCACAAAGTGTGGGGCTTCCATGCTTGCAAGTGATTCGACTACCCACTAAACACCTCCCCTTACAACCTGAAAGCCCAACCTTGAACCGTTTGACACATCACTTCCGGCCAAGTCTCGTTTCGTTACGCCGTGAGCCGCCTTCAAGCTAGGAACACCTCTTCTAGCGGGAAGGGAGAAGGGAAAAAGAATTGCCAGACAAGCGATCATCTAGCCTCAATGCCCCCAGCTGCTGTGAGTCCCTTTTATCTTTTAGGACTGCTAGAGCATAATGTGCCACCTGGCTCCATTTATCAACCGATACCGCTACTATATTATCCAGGGTGAGCTCTCTCATCTCCCTGTAGAGGTCCCTTTGCAGCCTGCCCCATTTTGTGCACGCAAAAAGTGTGTGGCAGGCATTGTCTTCCTCTCCTAGGCAAAACCGACAATCGAGAGACCGCGACTTACTAATCTTGTGCAGGTAGAACTAAAAACACCAACATCTACTCAAAAGCTGGATCAGATAGCAGTCAGTTTCATCATGCTTTCAATTTAGCCATGGTCTTACATCGGGAATGAGGTACGCATTCCACCTACCCTTCGTACAATTCACCCTGCTGCCAAGCGTTGAGTGAGTGCTGCCAATCGTTGAGTGAGCGCTGCTTCTCCTCGCAGTCAGCCATTTCCCTTGCGTCTCCGTTTTGACGCAGGTTAATAGCGTGGTACTCTCTAGCAAGGGGGGCAACAGGTATCTCGCCTGCAAGAACTTTCACCCCCAAATCAGAGACTGTCGGATACGAAGATGCAATTCTCAGTGCTTCTCTTTTCAGTACCCGTGCCAAGCATTTTCAGTGTGCCTCCTTTCGAGAGCATCGCCCCATATTTCTGCTCGCCATAAGGTGACTGTATACCGATACTCCCGAAGCAGCTTTCTCAGCCGCTGCCCTGATTTGCTCAGAGAAACTCATCTTTGAATCGATCAGTAGCCTAAGGTACTTCACTGCTGGTTTCGATTTGATAAGTATGTCTCCAATACTGATCATCCTTACTCTAGGAATTCTCTTTTTTGTCAAGATGACCACTTCGGTTTTCCTCAGTGCTAAACTGAACCCCCGAGCAGTTATCCAGTCTCTCATTCGGTGCATTAGCATACCTAGCCGTCGGAAAAGTTTAACTAGTATTTCTAGGTAGGTTCCACCTGAAGTCGATACGGTGAAAAATTAATAATGCAACTGTATGAGGGGTCAAGAGAACCTGAACTTTAAACTGTATTTGGTTTGTATTTCAAAAAAGTTTAGAATTACCTATTTAATGAGTCATAGTATATTTTAATGAAAAAAAAAGGAAAAATTGATTTGTACCTTTATATATACTTGCAAAAGGACTATGAAGCGCAAATACCTACATTTAAAAATAAATGTTGGGCTATGATATAACCTGACAGAAGCCAGGATAAATGACGAAAGGGATATTCAGGCTTACTTAAATTTTTGCTGTTTTTTGTTTCAATGATGGGCTCAAATGCAGTCTTTGTCTCCTATAGCAAGCTTCAATGAATGATCACACCTAGTTAGAAGAGTTAAAAGTCAGTCACACCTAGTACTCAGTACATGCTTCCGAGTCATGGATATTTAGCTTGACCATTAATGTTTCTGCATGACTACAGTACCTTTATGATATTTTCAATTATTGCAATGACCCAACTTTGATTTTAGATAACAATTAGATGAAAAAAATCATTCCTGCCTGTAAACAAGAAACCTCTTTCGACGTCTCTATCATCTCTACACTTGCAAAATAACAATTCTCAACTCAAGAGTAGGACCGGTTAGTCTGATATTTTGCAATTTAGAACCGAATTCCATTCTGAGTACTGTCTGTTTTCGGATTCCTGTCAGCAGAGAAAACCAAATCTTTTAATAGTTCTGAGTTGAGTGCTTCTAGCTATTTATCGATTGGATCAGCATTACTAATCGTATTTACATCAAACTTTTTGTTTGAAAAAACAAAATTGGATGAAGTACAATGCATTAACAGAATTGGATGAATGGATGACTTTGCATCAAATTGGGTTAAGCTAGCTCAAATATTGCAGCCAGTAGTTGACAAATAAAGCTTATTGTATTTATCTTCCAACTAAGTTTACTTTAAAGGGGCTTTCCGGTTTCTAGCTTTGAAAAATGAAAATTTATTTTAAAATAATTTTTTCACACAAACAGATATCGTTTTGAAAATTTACAGTTGGATACAATATACTGACCATATCAGCTTGCTGAGTGGCAATAGATTCGATCAAGATAATAAAGTACTCTATATCCAAGCGGTGGTCCAAAAGGGGCTGCAGAGCTAAAAAAAAAAACAACAAACAAATACATTGGGAAAATTCCAAAAATTTATTTTCGTATTTACAACTGCCATATTTAAGCTATAAAAATTCTTAAAAAACACTGAACATCTGTTTTCGCGATTATTTCGGTCATCTGAATTGTCTAAATAAAGAAACGAAGACGGGGTATAATTTTGTATTGAAGCCACTATTGCATGAACGAGGAGGAGGAGTTTTTTTTATCAAGAAATTAAGATATCGCGGATGTTTCCAGAAAAAAAAACAAACGGTTTTTGAGATTCGGAACAAATGCTATACACAGTCTGCGTATTGTAGTGGTTAAACAGCTTGCTACGGAAGCTGGACGTCCCTGGCTCAAATCCAGTTGATGACAACGTGATTTATTTCATGTAATTCTTGGACCGGACTATTAGTCCGTTCAGTTATGATACTACTGACTTCAAATCAGAACGTATCGCAGCTGGGTGGACGGACATACAGCCAAAGCGTGGTGCTCACCATATCACCTTTTTGAGTGTCGATACAGTGGATCAAGATATAATGAGATGCTCTAACTATCTCTAAGCGAAGGCCCAAAAGTAGTCTGCAGTGCTAACGCAAACAAATGTTCAAATAACATCGCTTAGGTCCTAGTTCATGCGATAACCATAGATACATAGAGCAATATATATATGTTGAAGTGTCAAACAAAACATGATTTTAAGAAATTCAGATTTGAAAGTAAAATCTCTGAATACATACTTCCATGATGGCACACTGTGTAGCTCTTCAAATTAATTTAAATTAGCCCTTTGTAAGCATTTGAAACAGGTTTTCAGTAGTATTTTCTTCCAAAATAAGCTGAAAAATGTTTTCTAAATTCAAAACTTGACAACAAAAAACTCTCCTAATTTGGGCATTTGCAAAATAAATCTGATCGAAGCTATAAGGCGGGGTTATTTGACCAACAATCAAGTCGATCTAATGCATAGTCGCCGAGTAGTTGAATATATAGTGAGAATACGTTTCCTTTTTTTAATGCAACGCCTGTACACTCGGCGTTCCAAGGGCGAAAGTGGTTTATTCAATACTAGTCGTTATAAATTTTAAAAGATTATAAAGCCAATTCCAAACAATAAAGAAATACTTAGACTGAGTGGCTCAAATGTATCTTTAAACTGATAAATTATTGATTAAGAACTTTTAATCAAAAAGAACCATATCAAATTCAATTTAATTCAAATTATTACATATGCATATTATGATTCAATCGGTAAAAATGAGAAAAAAACCAACCAACCCTATTCAAAAATTAATTATAATGTTAACGCAACAGAACAGTGAACTTTTATCCTGCATCTAATATGTTATAACCTAATTCTAAAAAAAATCCAATCAAAAGCTTTATCTTATGCTAATACAATGCTATCACGATATTCCTACCCTAAACGTTTTTTTAGTGAGGTAGTGAGGTGAATCCCATCCATGCACAGAGTGTGGGACCCCCATGCTCGCAAGAACTGGACTACCCACTAAACACCTCCCCTGTCAACCTAAACGTTAAACCTTATCTCTAAGCATAATATAATAAACACAACATATAACTATCCTTTATATTGAAACCTATCCCTAATTATTAATGTAAACTGAAACTCAAAACTAAGTGATGAAAAACACAAAACAAAAAACCACGAGTATTTTAACAATCTCATTAAACCACCAATGCCTAAATTGCTCCACCCCAGCTCAACAGCCTCAATGAATCGAGCAAATGAGTATCTCTTTTGGAATTCTTGATTTCGTGAGCTGAAATTCGCAGGATATTTTATCTTCTTATCGGTGGCCCATCTATAAATGTGATACATGATTGGGACACCGTCAGAATCAAAAACATATTGGTTCATGTCCAAATACACGAATGCTTCTGGTGGAATGAAGCCAGGAGTTAGACAAGTCTCAATATACCCGTCAATAGGTTATAACAGCTGTGAAATCCAGATGTTTTGTTCACAGTTACAGATCTTGCGATATGATTCCAAAGAAATCTCAGTATGAAGATACCGACTTTCGTCACTTTAGCAGTTTGATAAATTCATCAGTTCGATATACTCGTGTAGTGTCCCCAATCCATCTCAGACTTTCTGTATAAACCAGTACATACACGGAAGCATTACCTTTCGAAAACTCTTAATTTTTACATAGTACTAGCACTCTGGTTGTACCAAATCTGACATCCATTTGTCAAAAATGGTCTAACCAGAATCTTGTAACAGATAATTTTGACCTTTTGATCAATGTATCTAGAATGAAAGAGTCTTTTTGTCCTTTACTAAGCATGGTTTTGACATGTTCAGTATAGTACAGATACTGATTGAGATGAACACCGAGGTATTAAACACAGGATATATGTGGAAAACGTTTTGAACTACACTCACCAGCCATAATGTGGAAATCCTTCCAATTACATTTCAGGTCTTGACTGGCCTACAGCAGCGTTGTCTGAAACAAAAACATTTTGCACTTCTGCCCATTGATTTTCATTCACCAATTGTCGATGTAGAGCTTTACATCATTAAATATTTCTGGTATGGAATCCAAACAGGCGATTCGGCATCAACTCATAATGTAAGCGTTTAGTGCTTTGTTTAGTATCACTTCAAAAACCTTGCTGATGCTAAGCAGTAAGCTGATTAGGCAATAGCTTTTAGGGCACAGAGATTCTTTTCCTTTCTTTAAGATTGAAACCACCTTGGCCTTTGTTCACTCATTCGGAAAACATGAATTTTTCAACATATTGTTGAACAATATGCAATAATTCCTAATAGCGACCTCGGGCAAATTTTGGAGAGCTATATTTGGAATACCGCCAATATCACATTACGGCATGTTGTTTATCTTGCCAAATATGAAACACAAGTCTTCATAGCTGTAAAAATATTCAATAAGATTTCCACTCCATATAAGGTCGAAGATCAGGGTTTTATTGAACTGAAAAATGTATTCCCAGTTCAGGCTTGATTTGAAGTCGGAAACTTTTGCTTCAATGGCCTCTAAAAGTATTTAATTTCCACTTTCAGGGTTTGCTAGATGAACCAATTCAAAATAAGTTCCAATCAGGGCAAGTTTCTGCAATTCAATTTCGATACCAGCCCTATCGAGAAGATTTATCTCATCACTAACGACTTCAAGATTCGATACCTGCACTCAAGACTTTTTACGAAATAAGCTATATAAATTCATAAAAACGCCGTCCAGGTGCTTTGGGCCAATACCAATCAAATTTTCCGACCATTGATTGCTGAGCTCACTCCTGCAGTCTGACCGATTAAGTTCCAAACATTCTTCAGGTGCAATTTCAACAAAGCCAACGAGGGAAAGTTTAAGTCCGGAAATCGACGGTTAATATTGTTGACGGTTTCTTTCCAAACTGTTTCGATGTTTAATATTGTGAACTCCTTCCTCAATCGTTTACAATGCCAACTTCTCTAACTTCGACAAATAGAGATTTATTTCGTCCTGAGTTAGATGCTTGTAATTAGATCATCAGAAGAAAGACATTGCTTCTGATAATTCGATTAAATTTCATTTGAAACTTTTTTCAATCTGGTTTTTATAAATTCAACCGATGATTTTCATGTTGAACTGGAATGAGGAAGACATCATTCCTTTGATGATTGATTTTTATTACGATTGAGTTATGGTCGCTATAGTAAGAAAGCACCTGCAGTTTCTGTTGGGGTCTATTCAAGTCTTACATCAACAATGGTTCTCTTTTATCCACGATTGATATATGCTTGGCATTTAGGTCATCTGCAAGAATATAAAAGCTATGCAGCCTGCTCAATTTGAGTGTTTCAGACAAGAAATTGAGCTCCTCCTTGAACTTGAGCGATAACAAAGAAGTTATCCCCACCTGGCAGTGAAATTTTGATAACGGACACTTAAGAGATTCAACATGTTTGAATTCAACTTTATCTATATTTTGGAAACAGTAGGTTCTTCTCCGCCATGGACGGTCCCAAGCCCGTTTGAGATCCTCCTCCCCTTGTTTCCCCAACCCATAGCTTCCATAGTTCTTCATCCCCCCCCCATTAAATGGTAGTAAATGCTCCCCGGGTGCCCATTGGGTTTACTGGTTCCCAAATAATGTAACATTAAATGCCGACAAATGCTAATAACTGGAAATACATCTACAGCTCTGCTTCTAAATCCTACTTACAACTCCTTTGTGAGGACGTAAGAGGGTGAAGGCAAATCTTCCGCACCTGATAACGGAATCGATGTAATAACCATGCCGCCGGAATGGAGGTTGGGCGACGGGCTAGCTCCCCGTCCCTGGAAAACCTTTAATTGTTTCGAAATCTACACATAGGCCTCGGAATAGATTGGACACACGGCAACGACCTCGCAAACGAAAAAAGGGACTATGGCATTGGATTCTGGAATGTCAGATCACTCAATTACCCTGGCGCTGTTAAGGGCCTTCTACAGCAGGCCAGTCAATATCAATTAAAAATACTGGCAGCTCAGGAAACGAATTGGATTGGAAACGACATTCAAGAAATGAGATTTTATTTAAAAGTTGGAAGCCTACTGGAAAACGAGAATTCGGAGTGGCCTCCATTGTGGATAGGGAGCTCAAATCGCACGTTATTGATTTTAAAGCAGTCAATGAATGGTTGTGTGCGATCCGTATAAAAGCGAAATTCTTCAAAATCTAGCTGATTCATGTTCATGTCCTGACCCAAGAAAAGGACGAAGAAACGAAGGAATCGTTTTACAATCACCTCGAAAGACTGGTCGACTCATTGCCCACAAACGACACACAAATTACTCTGGATGATCTCAACGCTAAGATTGGCAAGGAGCTATCTCATCGGGAAACGACTGGAGGATATAGCCTCCACGATGAAACAAATGACAACGGCCAGCGCCTGATTGACTTTGCGTGTAACAGAAATCTAGTCATACGTTCGACTTGCTTCCCACATCGACGCATTTATAAAATGACCTGGGTATCACCGGATGGCAACACACAAAACCAAATCGATCATGTTCTGATCCAACAACGTTGGGCCTCGAGCACACTTGACGTCCGTGCATACCGAGGAGCCGATTGTAACTCAGATCATTACTTGATCAAATTAACCTATCGATGTCGTATGTCAAAGGCATATTCAGCGAAGACCAGCCCGCTACAAAAATTTGACATCGAAAGGCTCTAAACGGCGTCTGTGGCCGGAAATTTCACGGAGACCCTCGGCAACCAGCTGGCTCCATTCTTATCAGACGCATCGTTAAAGACGAGCAACGAGCTCTGCATGGAAGTGAAAGCGGCTATCAGGACCGTGGCAGAACAAACGATGGGACATCAAGCCCGGCGCAAGATGAATAATTGATTCGATGATGAGTGCCAGAATGCATTAGATAAAAAGAATCAGGCGTACAAAGAATACGTAGGCAGGAAAACCAGGACGAAGAGAGAACACTATGAAAATCTCAGAAGAGTAGCGAATAAGATAATTAAGTTTAAGAAAAGAAAATACTATAACGATCAATTGAGAAGTATAGATGTAAGTTTAGCGAGCAATAACACAAGACAAGCATACAAAGTAGTGAAAAGCCTGATACGTGGTTATCAGCCCAAAAACACGCTCTGTCATGATGACAGGGGCAACATTATCGCTGATGAAACCAAAATTAAGGAATGGTGGGCATCATATTCCAAGAACCTCCTTAATCCTCCGCACAGCTCCAGAGCATTGGAGTCTACAGATGCCTGCGGAGAGCTTCCATTGGTCCCACCAACTCTGGATGAAGTTTGTTCCATCATTATAGCCCAAAAGAATAATAAACCGCCGGGCATTGATGAGATTCCAGTGGAGCTCATCAAATATGGTGACAGTAGTGTTCATCAAGCTATTCAAAAAGTCATGCAGTACATTTGGCAACAAGAACATATGCCGAAAGAGTGGAGCCAATCAATTATATTCCCTATCCACAAGAAAGGTGACAAGCTACAGTGCGAAAATTATAGAGGCATATCACTACTTTGTACGGCGTACAAAATATTTTCTAAAATCTTAGAAAATAAAATCGGATCATATGCCGACAGTATTATTGGGGAGTATCCAGATGGTTTTAGGGCAGGTAGATCGACGATAGACAATTGTTCACTATCAAGCAGGTACTTACCAAGTGCTAGGAGTTCAACATAGACTTTCACCAAATTTTCGTTGACCTTAAACAAGCATACGACTGTATTGATCGTAACGTACTGTACCAAATAATGCTTGGTTTTGGCATCCCAGCCAAATTAGTCCATCTTACCAAAATCACAATAACGTCGACGACCTCTCAAGTCCACATCAATAACCAACTCACCGATGCCTTTGACACAAATATCGGACTAAAGCAGGGAGATGGGCTGGCCCCATTGCTATGCAATTTGGCTCTGGAGTACATCATACCGATTACATTCGATTACATTACTATTCAGGCCGAGCCAAGAAGTAGCCTATGCGGACGACATAAAAATTTTGTCACGGTCATTAACAACTGCCAAAGAACTCTTCCTGAAACTCAACAGCAAAGCAAAACTAGTAAGGCTACAAATCAATGAAAATTAAACAAAACTCATGACGCAGTCGAGAAAAAATACTTCAAGTACACAAGATATCACACTTGGCGAATATTGTATCGAAAATGTTAGCAAATGTGTGTATTTAGGTGCCAAAATAACGTAACCGGGGAATGAAAGAGACGAAATACGCCGAAAAATATAGCTCGCAAATGAAATATTTTATTCAGTATTGACGATCTTGAAGACCAGCTACGTACCCAGGAAAACAAAGCTCCAAGTATACAAATCTTTGATAAGACCTGTGTTATTCTATGGGTGTGAAACCTGGACCTTAACCCAAACATCCGCAAATATATTGAACGCCTTTGAGCGACGGGTTTTGTTGTGAATAATCGGAGCGAAGCTTGACGGGGACCAATGGTGAATTCGATACAACCATGAGCTGTATGAAATTTTGACAAGCCAGAGGTCTCAGCGATTATAAGACTGCGGAAGCTGCAATGGGCTGGAGACATGAATCGTATGGACGAACAACGGATTTCCGAAAAAGTACTCGTTGGGAGAACTAAAGGCCGGAGACGAGTTGGCAGACCGAGGATATGCTGGTTTGACTCAGTCGACGAAGACAGTTCATCGCTGCTCGGATTTCGAAATCGGAGGACGCGGTCAATGGACTGAGACAGTTGGAGGCGCTGTTTGCAGGAAGCGAAGGCCCGAGTGGGGCTGTCGTGCAAAGAAGAAGAAGAAGACCGTGACTTACCAACTTTGCGTAAGTAAGACTGAAAACATTCAGGCCCGCTCAAGAGCTGGTTCAGGCAAAAGTCAGTCTCACCACATGTTTGGTTTCGCCAAATTCTCAAATCAGAAATGATGTATGCTGTTTATCTCTCCTTCGTTCTATTCTCCCAGGACTGCTGTTAATCATTGAGTGAGCATTGTCCTCCTTCATTTCCCTACTATAAAAAATATGAAGCAAATTTGAGCTTGCTAACCTCCATACTTCTACTTTTTTATCTTGGGCCATATTTTGTCGTTCCAAGTATAAGGTTTCCCTTCTCTTTTCTTGCATTATAAAATGACTTCAGAAGTTCATCTGTTTTCCTTCGTCAGTATAAAATACAGATTGAGGAGCAAGGTGTAGCCCCTTCATTTTAGAGACATCACATTGCTTACGTCATCGAATAGCATTCATAGAGAGAAATATGTCAGCTAATAACATTAATATTTCTGCTGTTAAACATACTATGATGTCTAAATTGAAAACAATCCAACGATATTCATGGAGAAAATATTTTGAATCGTTTTGATGACCAGTAGCAGGGAAAGTTTTTTCATTCAACCCGACGCAAAATCTTTCAAATTCCTCATCAAATTAATATATTTGATGAGAAATTCAAATTGCAACATGTCACAAATCTCGTCGAGCTGATTTGAAATCATATCACAGTTACATTATCTTTAGATGAAATCTTTTCATGTGAAGGTGCCTAATTAAGTTTCTCATAAACTGTGAACCACCATTCCTTAGGGTATACAAGTATCAGTATTATCTCCTAGGCTCATTTTCATAGTGATGAAAGACTTATTGCAATAACAATGTACCAAATGGCTTAGAGCAACCAATTCATCAGTTAGCTTAGTCATTCAAGCTTTGTTTTCTGCAATATGTCAAAACTTAGTCATCTGAAGAGACTAGCGTGGAAGGTTAATGATGTGTTTGAAACTGTTAAAAATCTTAGTTGGTTAAAATTTGCATTGCTTTTTATATAAGCTATTTAAAAGTATATTATTATATAAACATTCTAAAATTTGTCTTTGAGGAATAATTTACAATTTATTGTCAATAAGTCTAAAATGAATTAACACATTCATGCAAGCTACCTACAAGCGACGAAATATTTTTTTTTTAATTCTAACTGCAACCCATTGCCTTGAGTCAAAACACAAAAAGCTGCATGTGCAACATTCATCTTTCGACTGTTCACCTTCACTTAATCTTAATTCGTTTCATTTTTCGGCAGATTGTTGTTATTTTGATGAACGTCTTTTATGAACATATTGCACAAGACAGTATTTTCTTCTCCTGTTCATACCTTAAGGTTAATGCATGATCATTGTACTGAATTCACGCTGGATAAAATTATATGATCCGGAAGTATAATGGTAAAACTGAAGTGTGATAAAATTAAATAGCTTTCCGAGGCTTTACTCAACTTTGAACGGCATGTGAAAATGTGTGAGTATTCTGCTAGTATGTAGTTGCATCAGTAGACCTACTAGTTTGAATCATATCGGGTCGAAAAATTGATGGGAGTTTTGACGGTCAATTGGACTAAGTTGGGTATTTTCAACTGAAATAAGCTTGTTGCTACATATATAACCATGACTGCATTGCACTTTTAAGGTTACAATACAATTACATGGCTCTTACCCAAAAAGTAGTAGATTTCGAACTTGAATTTAATTTCCGCTTGTACAATTGACATTGAGAAATGTACCAAGCTGCAATTATTGAATATATTGTACTATATATAGTAGGTTCTCTTCCGATTTCGCAGTCATGTTATATTTACAATTTGAGTTTAGTTATTAAATGTAATTAGTATGTAATCCTTATATTAATATAAATATTTGATCAGAATAAGCTTTCCAACTCACTACCGAATGGAAACTAGTTACATATGAGCAAAAAACTCTTCCTCTCTTTCTGTCTGCAAAGATCAAATTACTACTATTAAAAATGTAGAGCATATGCTCGATAGTCTTTGCCAACACTTCCATAGAAGGAAAATTAACATTAATCGAGAGAAACCCAGATTTTTTTCCTAGCATATGTGTTAACTTTTGAGGGTCTGATGAGCTTCAGTACTTGAGAGTCAATTTCGACAAGAAAAACTAAGGCTCAAAAGTTTTAAAGGAAATTTTGACCCTTTATACTTTGATCAACGGGAGATTATGCTAGAAAGAAAAACTAAAATTTTTATCATAAAAAGAAAAAAATTTTTTGTCCCTCATGATATTTCAAACGATTCTACCTAGTTCTTTTCGTTTGAATTTTCATCTTCTAAGAAAATTTTCTGCTTGAAAGCTTTGTACACGACCTTGTTTTAGAGTCACTGAGCTTAGTTATCAAAACTCAGCGATACGGATTCCTGAAAAACCACTTCACTGAGTCAAATTTACAAAGTTTTTAAATGAAAATGCAAATGCCGCATTAGATTTGCAGCAAGATTTTGGTATAACAGACTTCTCCAAAACTTATGATTCCGAACCAGTAGTACTTTTTTCAAATCTTTGCTATCTCTGGTTCCCTATTTTGCCTGGAGTTTATTTTATCTTTCTCATCATTCATGTTATCTTACACTTTACAAAATAACTTGTTCTCCAATTCACCCGTCATGTAATGTCTCCCAAGCCTCAATCCCGAGATCCCTCGTTTTCCAACTACTTATTAATGAACTTCCTTCTGTAATTTCCTGTTTCTGCTTCTTTTCTACTGATGACATCAAGGCGTTGCTGATGTCTAGATCCCTTTAGGATCGTCAGCATCTCCAAAATGAATGAATTAACTTCTTTAACAGGTGAAACTTAAATTCAATTTGTCTCAATTAAAAGATAAATTATAAGATGAGCTTGAGCCTAAAATTTACCCTGTAATATTCAGTTATATCTAATGAGATGTTTTTCTGTCTAAATCAACATAGGTGACGCTAAGCTTAAATTCCTTTTTAAGGAACCTTTATAGGATCATTCATGTATATGTTTGTCTGTCTGTCACAGCCCCAAATCTACTGAACCGATTAAGCTCGAATTTGGTGCACGTATTAACTCCTGTAAGCCGAACACCATGTGTAAGTTGAATAAATTAATTTTAAAGATGGAAACACTTTTTGCGGAGGAGGAGGGAGAAAAAACAAAGTTTTGTAAAGTGTACCGTCTAATATATGAAATAAAAGATTTCGTTGTAAGAGTTTCAGATATAAAACAAATAAAATTTACAGTTTTCAAGGGAAAAGTATTCAACTTATTCGATGAAAATTGACCGTACTTTTCATATTCATCACAAAAAAATGTACCTCGAATTCAAAAAACAAAAACTGTCGGATTACAAACTGTTCCTGTGAGATCTTCCCCTCTTGATGCACGTTTGACATGTACTTTTCAGTGTTTTTTTACCAATATTTGTTAACATTTGGATACCATTTTACAATCGGCCTATTTGTAAGTTTTGCCCCTGGGCCGCCTGATGCACAAAATTGAGGGAACCCTCTTTAAAAGTTTTGAAATGTTTGACTGATCCTAAACTTTTGACAGACTACCATTTCTGACCTCCTCATAAAGTTTGAGCTCCTGAGGTTACTTGCTGTGACGCTAGGATAGGCAAACAGATGGACGGATGGGCAGATGTACTCGTACAAATAGGATGCGAAACTAGTAATTCTTTGTAAGATTCGTTTTATAAGGCTCTACAAATGCTTTCTCATATGAAGAGCTGGTTGGGACACAGTGAAAGATCTGCTGAATGTTGTCGATGTTATTCCATCGCAATATCTTACTTTTTCACTATCTTTTTCATTCGTTATTTCAAATCCCTGTCAGTTAATTTAGTTTTCCTATAAAAATACTTTTTCATTAAGCGAAAAGTGCATATTTTAGAAAAAAAAGTATCAAACGTTTTTATCAAGAATGTTTAATCAAATAGTCAATCTACATAACTTTCTGTGGACTTTGTTATCTGATTAAATTGTTGTTATTTAAGACTTCAATTTATAAATTTTAATGACTTTTTTTTTTTTGGTTTTTATTCTCCTTTTTGGGCTTTATTGATTATTTTAAAACGCATTATAATAAGACTATTGATTATTTTAAAACAGTAACAAGAAAATGTTTCGAAGGGTATGACTTCTAGATGTTGTCAAAAGCATGGTAGTCACCGCAGTTTCTGACATTAAAAGATGACCGAGGTGGCATACAGAGGCCGGCTAGCACTCAGTCATGCAGGGAGGATTGGGCGACCTTACATTGAATAATAACACATAATGAAAAAAGGAAGCGGAGGCAAGACCATATAGAGAAATGAAATATTTAGTTTCTTTAAATAATTATGGTTTTTTTATTCCAAATGAATAACCAATAACAAATAAATACTCCCAATACTTAAAAACAAATTCGACCCAAAATATTCCGTATTCACAAAATATAAAATGAAATAGCAAAAAAAAGGGTTAAATGACTCATAAAATACGACTCAGCAGACGATTCCAATTAAAGCTTAGTTCGCACTATGCAAGTTTTTTAGTTGAGTAATTTAGTCACTAAATATGCCTGAACACTAACAATTTTTTCGAGTATTTTAGTCTTGTCAATCTATTTTGTTCAGATTTTCAGCAGTAGTGATTATTTCAGCTAATTAAATAATCTTCATTCAACTAAATACTAGCATAGTGCGAAATCAGTTTACGCAAGCTGAATTATCGAAAACTTAGCTGCTTTTTTTCCTCTGTGCGGTTTTTTTTTTCGTGGAATTACTTTCTGATCAGGTTTTCTTCACTTGCACAATCTCAGTAATGGTAGTAAAAACACAACCAAGAAACAAAAAAGCTGCAGGGAAACAAAGTACTATACAAATTGCCCGCAAGTCTTACACAATATCTTTTGTTCTCCACTCTATGGCCTATCACCAAAGCTCCTGTCGTTACTATTTTAGCTCAGTATCGTTTATTTTGGAACGCACCTTGTATATACAAATCATTATCCACTCAAAAATATTATAATTTGACGAAAACTAAAAATATTTTGCCCCAAAGAGTATTGAGCCTACAGTCCCAGTGAGACGCCAGACTGGGAATTCGACACATTAGCACATAGACTAGCTTCTGGCATTCTTCTACTTATTAAATAATCAATCAAGTTCCAATTGTTTGCATTCTTATCACTTGCATCGAAAAGTCTATATGCTTAAACTATTAAAATGCAATGAAGAGATTAGAAAGTGTAATTACTTTATGATTGCAGTCCGATTGCAATGAATGAATAAGAACAACAAGTACGAAAGGTTAAAATGAAATTTATCAATTGTAGACGGGAAGGTCAGATTTGGTGTGAATAGAAATCAAAATGAAAATATAAAATTTGTGATAAAAGGGGATTGTAAAATAGGAAAATGAATAAATATTTTAAATAAAGGCATGTGCACTCCATAGAATATGGAACATGGCATGAACGAAATTTAAATTGGTGAACTGCAGGATGCCGGTATGGTCTTAGGGGCGATCCAGACCCTAACAGTCTCATTCAGCCAGGAAAAGAAAGAACGTTGGCAGAGATAATTAGAAGCTAGGTCGAATGTTCTTAGCCTGAAAGATCTTGGGCAGCTTACCGGACCCACCCTTGAGCTCATATAACACCTGTCCAATGCGGCGGCGAATCATTGCAAAAATAAATCGTGGAGAAAATTTGGATCCAAATTAATCAGCTGCATTACTCACAGTGAAATTCAATCTGAAAACCTTTTGACCCTGAGCAGTCCATGGAAACAAGCCCAAATATTGTATCTTTGAGCTCCTTTTTGATATGCTTCCTTTGGTTTTGCTTTGATATGATCATGCACAGCTCGAAGCACATTTATCGGTACTTTACCATCCTCAAAAGCAATCAAGGTACTCAAGAGCAAGTATTCAGAGCCATGCTGGATTGGGTGATACCGAAACATGAGGAAGTAAGCCGAAAATTTTGTGGAACTATGCATCACCTCGTAGAAGGCCAAACATGATTTCAAAAGATTTTCGTCCCACTTGCTTTATTTGGATCCTATGAAGCCCCTGTGTCATTCAGTGTCGACTAGTTTGACCTCTTTGAGGCATTCACTTGCTGTAAACTGTAAACTGTATGCTTTGAAGCACTGCTGCCCACACTAATTCGTAAGCTAGCCGTATACCTTGGAGACGATTTGCACATCGTTGTTGGAATGAAGCTATTCGATATATATTATATCACATGACTGATTCCAAAGTGACTTTGACCATAAACTTGAGCCATATGAGCTTGATTTAGTGGTCCAGGATCAGAAAAAATTATGTTTTTTCGGTTTTTGATAAGGGTATGGAATATAAGGTCCACAGACAGGCTTGGGGGTCTCAAGGTGAAACTCAATAGCTTACCCTGTTTACATGTCGAGCAATTTTAAATCTGCTGGATTACATTTTGACGCAAATGAGGCCGATAATAATATCATTGCGAAACCACAATTGTTTTCCGGACTCTGCAATGTGGGCCCAGGGATCATCATGAGCTTGTATTAAGAGAGCCTGCCGGTAACTCTAAGGAAGCCATAATTTTATTCGTTGAATATCTGAAGTCAGCGTTGTAGGAGGAACAGTACTGATGTAAACACGACCACGAGTAAAGTGCAAGTTCTGAAACTTGTCAAGCTGCTACAAAATTCACTCCTTGAGATGCTCGCATGCAAGGAAATAAAGCATATCAAGTGCAAAATATTTAAAACCCTTCTAAATGATTATAAATTAACCAGAAAAATTTACACACTTAAGTGCTTTTCATTCAAAGTACTTGTAAAACATTGAGATATCCAGTGAACATTCGCGTGATTTTCGATTAAACATTTTATTTACTTCCTTTCCGTCCCATTAACTCAATACTTTATTTCTTTATAAAGGACTTGTTGGTAAACTTCTTCTTCGTAGTACTGCAGCCCCTCTTGGGCTTTGGCTTCCTGCGAATAGCGCCTTCAACTGTTTCAGTCTATTGACCGCGTCCTCCAATTTCGAAATCCGAGCAGTAATGAACTGTCTTCGTCAACCGAGTCAGACTAGTGTTTCCTCAGTTTCGCCACTGGTCCCCGAATACCTTCTTGGGTATCCGTTGTTCATACATCCGATTCATGTAGCCAGCTCATTGCAGCATCCGCAGTCTTACAATCGTTGAGATCTCCGGCTCGTCAAAAGTTTCATACATCTCATGCTTGTATCGATTTCGTCATTGATCCCTGTCTAGTTTCACTCCTACTATTCGCCTCAGCATTCGTTGCTCAATGACGCTCAATGTATTTGCGGATGGTTGAGATAAGGTCCATGTTTCACACCCATAGCATAACACGTACATAGCTGTGTACACTTGGAGCACTGTTTGCCTGTGTATGGATCTGGTCTTCAAGGTTGTCAAAATCGAATAAAATATTTTATTTGCGAGCTGTACTCTTCGGTGTATTACGTCTCTTTCATTACAAGTTCTCGTTATTTTGGCGCTTAAAAATACAAATTTGCCTATATTCTCAATATTGTATTCGTGTAGTGTGATTTTTTGGGTATTTGAGATATTTTTCCTCAACTGCGTCATGAGCTTTGTTTTATCCTCATAGATTTGTATCCCTACTAGTTTTGCTTCGCTGTCGAGTTTCAGGAAGATTTCTTTGGCAGTTGTTAATGACCGTAACAAAATGTCAATGTCACCCACATAGGTCACTACTTGGTTCGGCTTGTATACTAATGTACCTCCTGTACTGACAGGTAGCCTTCTGATAACATCAGAGCCAGCCAATCTCCCTGCTTTAGTCCGATATTTGTGTCAAAGGCATCGATGAGTTGGTTATTGATGCGGACTTGGAAGATTGTCGATGTCATTGTCATTTTGGTAAGACAGACTGCATTGGCGAGGATTCCAAAGCAAAGTATTATTCAGTGCAGTAAGTTGCGATCAATACTGTTTTGTTGAGTTTTGACTCCTTTGAGTCACCTTCATTATCTGTATTTTGCAAGTGTTCAAAAAATGTTTAAGATTACATGTAAATCAGAGATAGTTTTTACTGTTTATTGACCTCTAGGATAGTCCAACTAATCGATAGATGTAAGGATGCCTACTTTTACCTTGAAAGGTATTCCGCCGAAGTGTACCTTATTGTTACAACTCCGTGATGTATAATTTTACAACCAGGTGAAAAATTTTACAAAATAAATGCAAAATGCCTCAAAGACAATATAAAGCTAATGTCACGCATTGTTTTGTGGTTAGGGTTCTCACTGCGTAAGCCGAAAGTCCCTGATTCGAGTCCTGTTGGTGAGTGATTCTGTAGACAGTTTTTAAGCCCATTCAGTCATGATGCGTATTGGTTTAAAATCAGAACGAATCGCAGCTATGTGAATGGATCAACGACTAAAGAATGTTACTGACTATATCACCGGCTCAAGTGCCGATAAATTTAATCAAGATAATGAGATACTCTCAATATCTCTAAACAAAGGTCCAAAAGAGGCTGTAGTGCTAGTACGAAAAATATTACGCGATAATCACCCGCAAATTCATTCGCTAGCTCACCTCAACTCTCCTAATTAATTTTTAAGATATGATTGGTAACGCTTGGCACGCGTCCAGACTAGTAAAGACAAGAAAATTTTTCGTAAGTTGAACAAAGATTGTTTGTTAGGGTTATGCAAAATAATTTAATAAACCCTACACTAAAATCACAAGCTATCTGTTCGTCTGTTCGTCCCTCCGTCTGTCATAGCAATTTTTCTCGCAAACTACTTAAGCTAGAAACATCAAATTTAGTGAGCCGCTGCAAGGTGGTAACTTCTTCAAAGTTCAACTATGAAAATTTTAGGGGGATCTCCCTATATAGAGGAATAACCCTTAAAAAAAAACTAAATTAAAGGTGGCTAACATGGGTATCAAATAAAAGATCTTGATGAGAACTTTTCAAAACAGATCTTAAATTGTAATGTTTAGCTTCGGAAATCGCGAAAGGAGCTGAAAAACACGAAAAATGTGTGTGTGTGTGTGTGTGTGTGTGTGTCCCACTCGCGATTGAACACCTGTGATCTTAAAAAGCTGAAAAAACTATGGAGGCAGATGTTTATAAGTTCAACAGCAACAAATACCTTAGCAGTCAAAAACCACTCAACTTTGTCAATAATAGTATGAACTTCGAATTTCACATTTTCCTCAATAAACCCGTATGGAAACCCTTAAATTCAACAAAATTCGATATTTAACTAGGGTTATAAAAGGTCCTAATACGCTGAGTTCGATGAAAATCAAGCTATATTCACGGAAGTTATAAATATTTGAAATTTTTCCGTTCACAACAACAATAACACACGATTTTGGTATTTTATGGACTTTCCATCGAATCAAGCATTGCAATTATTTGAATTCTCGGTATTTTTGCGTTTGTTCAATATGGATTTGAAGGAAAAAATTTTCCTTAAAACGCAAGTAAAATAGTTTGTTTTTTGAAAAACAAATATATACGTGCAAGTCTAAAAAGTATTAAGCCTTTTTAGTCATTTTCGTTTGAATATTTCTTTTATTTAAAATGGATTTTATTTAAAAACATATTGTTCATTATTATCTATGACCTTTTGCCATTTTTTGGGTAGAGCCATTATTCCACCTTTGTAGAACATCTGTGGTTTATGGGTGAAAAACTTGGCCAAGTGATTTTCACAGTCCTTTTTTGAAGTGAATTTCTTTTCATTAAGGAAGTTTTGCAGAGACCGAAACAAATGGTATTCTGTTGGTTCAAAGTCTGGACTATACGGTGGATGCATCAAAACTTCCCAGCCAAGCTCTGTCAATTTTTTTCCGGGCCATCAAAGATGTGTGTGATCTGGCATTGTCATGCTGGAAGACAACGCCCTTCTATTGATCAATTCTGTCCGATTTTTTTTGAATTGCTTGTTGCAATCTAGTTAATCGCTGACAATACAGAGCTGAATTGAGTATTTGGCCAGGTTCTAGCACCTTATCATAAACAATTCTCTTCCAATCCCACCGTACAGTCAGCAAAACCTTATTTGGTGTCAATCCTGGCTTTGAAGTCGTTTGTGATGATTCACATTTTTTCGGCCATGATCTTTTTCGAATGACATTCTCGTATCTTACCCTTCATTTATCGCCGGTAATGATTTGCTTCAAACATGGCTCGATTTCGTTGCGTTTTATTAGCATTTCGCAAATGGAATCTCGGTCGATCAAATTTTTTGTGTTAATTCATGCGGCACCCAAACGTCGAGCTTTTTTGTGTATCCAGACTTACGAAAATGGTTCGAAACTGTTTGGTGATGGATGTTCAGTTCCTTAGCAATGTTATGGCTGCTTATGTGTCGGTCTTCTTCGATTTTTGTAAGATTACATCTACTTTTTTAGTGATTGGTCAACCTGAGCGAGGTGCATATTTGACATCACAATTTCCAGAACGGAAACGAGCGAACCATATCTTGGCTGTGGCTTTTGATAAAGTATCTTGACCATAGACACCAAAAATTTTTCACGAGTCTGAGATGCATTTTCACCTTGATCGCAGCGATATTGTTAAATATAACTATTTTTTCAGAAATTTCGCTCATTGAATACAGCGTTTGACACGAATCGCGCAATGCAAAACTGTCCATATGAAAATTATAGACTGGAGTGTCACCTTTTTAACGCATGTCAGTTTGACTCAATCTGATTATATTGCCCGATATCTGACAACGAATACCATATAGTGACAAAAAAAGCTCAATACTTTTTAGACTATCCAATATTACGAGGGTAGGTATTCCCTCTTCTTCAGTGTTTGTCTCTGGCCTAGTAATAATTTTTCTTTTCCTTAAATACCTAAAACATTATGACCTCTTGTCAGCTTCCTAATAAACTTAATTATCTTCTTTCTTAATTTTACTTTCTTTTTTTCTTATCTTGCTTTAAATTACCATATTTAGCCTATGTGCTTATGTTTTATTACTATCCAAAAGCAAATTTTAATGTCCCTAAAATTTGCTTACATCGAATTAGCTCTAACATCTTTGAAAATCCATTACCGATATCTTCATTCAGCCGTAAATCTTCCAGTTGTCTTAGTATCCACAAATTTTCATATGCATCCAGTTTTTGAATTTTGTTTACCTCCTGAATGTCTTCCAGGTCATCCCAATTTATCTCGTGGTTATTTTCTACCATATGCTTTGCTACTGATGAGTTAATCTCTTCAACTGGTCCTTGTTTCGCTATGAATTTTTCCGCTTCCTTGATATGTTCGATGAACCTCGTTTTCATTGACCGCCAAGTTTACTTTACATAGTTTTTTTGACATACCTGGCACGTGATTTTGCAAATCCCACATTCTTTTTCCTTTCAGTTTTGCATCCTTCGTTGTACCTAACCTCGTTCCCAGTTTTAATTTACGACTGTTGGGTATAGCTTCGATGTTTACCGTCCTTCATTTTCTTTTTTATTTTTTCAAAGATTTTCGAGTAAGTTATTGCTGCTCTCTGGATTTCCTGTAGTTTTTTGTTCTGCGGGTACAGTGTAGTGAAGTTTTCCGCATTTAACTTTCTCTTCATTCTACCGATGATCAAGGCCACTGCTCTTACTCGTACGTTGTATCTATTGATTTTTGCTGTGTCAAGAATAAACTTCCGTTCTTCCTCAAAATGTTGTGTAGTCAACATACGTATATAGTATATCCAGCTATTGTAGGTTGCCATCTTTGTTGCGTAGGCATGGTACGATGTCAATCGTGTTAATAGGTTTCCTAGAGCTGTTGAATTCAATTTCCTTGCTACCCTTGATGATTTTTAAGTCTAAAAAGGCAAGTTCGTTGTCCTTTTCCACTTCAATCGTGAATATGTTTTAGTGGATGCCATTGATCTTTTTCAGCGTAATTTCTAGATCTTTCCTCTTAACGATCGCAAACACATCATCGACATAACGGATCCACACTCTTGGCAGGACGTTCTCCTTTGCAATTCGTTGTTCTATCTATGTCATAAAGATTTCACTGATTAAGGGAGATAGTAGATTCCCCTAAGCTACACTCAATTTCCGTTTATAAAAGTGTCCTCTAAAGGTGAAATATGTTTCAGCTATGCAAAGTTCGATGAGTTTATATAAGAGTCTCGCTTGTTTTTTCTGTGCCTGGTTCGCGCTGTGAGTTATCAGCCAGTCTTCCAATAACGGTAATGCTTATTTAACAGGTATACTAGGGAACAGCGCTTTCACGACAAAATACACTAATATTTCGTCGTGCTCAATTTAATTAACTCGTCTTAGTTTCTCGATTAATTCCGCTCTGTTCATCACTGAATAATTGATCAAAGGATTCCCCCATTTGTTGCATTCATCTATTTGCCAGTTCGCAACCTCGCTTATCGGCGCATCGGTGGTGGTGATGATTTCACGCATTTCGTTTCCCGGTTTGGGAATCTTTGGTAAGTATTTTTTTCTTGGCAGCACTGGATTCGTCACACGTAGCATTATTTTGCTCGGAATAATGTCTTTGTCGTCCTCTATGGCTTCTTCTACTCTTCTCATAGAATCTCCAAGAGAGTGATATGTCAATTCGAACTATTTGCCGTTGTTTAATTTTTCGAAAACTACTTCATCGTATTTATTTTTTAGGGTTTTGTACTAAAATACAAAATCCTATTGCAATCACGACCTGTGTCCGTCCGTCCGTCCGTCTGTATTGCACAGCACTTTTTCTCCGAAACTATAAAGGCTACAGCCATGAAACTTTGTGGAAAGGTCAGAAGTGGTGACTTCTTGAAAGTCCAAGGGTGGAAAAATTTTTCAAAGGGGTTTAAGGGGGGGTCTCCCCATATAGGGAGGTGACCCCTCAATATTTTTTTTCATCATTGGTAGTCGAGTAGGGTGTCATTGGAAAGGTCTCAATGAGATCTTTTCAAAACAAATTGCCTTATGAGTACCGAGGGGGCAGGGGAAGGGGAAATGTACGAACTTTTCGCATAGCCCCCTCGCGATTGGACACCTTCCATCCGAAAAATCTGAAAAAAATCATGGATGTAGGCCTTAATGAGTACAACAACAACAAATACATGAGAAGTCGAAATTCACTCAACTTTGTTAGTAATAGTATGATTTATTGATTTTATGTTTTCTTGGATAAAATATAAACGGTAACCTTAAATTCACTAAAATTTAGCAAACAGATGACAATTTATAAGATTGATCTTTTATGAAAGTTTCATAAAGATCGAATATTAATTAACGAAGTTATAGCGGTATTGATTTTTCTGTATTACTATGGCTATTGAGCTATTGAGCCATATGCGCTTTTTACCGACTTAGACACTACAGCTTTGCTAGGAGTGATAGGTATCATGAAGATGAGTACATACAATTGAAACAAATCGTAGAGGCAGGAGAGAGCTCCTAGCAAAAGGGCTTTGTAACCATTCTAGGATTCGAAAAAATAAGCCATGAATCGATGATTACAGTACAAAGGAGTGGCCCCTGAAAAAAAATTTTATGAAAAGTAGCTATTGATAATTGCTTCCAATGGCATGAAGTATGTGATCTCTTTGGTGGGAACTCTCTTCCCTGCTAATTTTATTCACATCGGTGACCCAGACCTCGTTACTTCCCCTTATGTGTCGACATCTTGCATTTTCAATTTGCTTACTATTTAGTGCCGAAAAATGAATAAGCAACACCTTCCCCAATGATTACTTGATTTTATTGGTTTTCACAGTGTTTATTCCGCAGCGCAGGGCTTAAAAGCATTCAATTTGGCTAAATGAATACAGAATATATTGAAAAAAATAAATTCTCACTAAAAATTCAAAATTAATCATAAACGTACAATATTGCCTTGGATTTACTTTCATTCTTTTACATGATGTCTGAATTTTTATTTTAAATACCCATCAAAGTTCGTGAAATGTTTAAAATAAACTGCATTTATTTTCTTTTAAATGTGGTTTGACCCTTTAAAAAATTTTAACATGAATCGATGAGAATATTGCAATTGTTTGAATTTTCCCCTCTTTTCCTCTCGCTACAACCAAATCGACCCTTGAATTCGTTTAAAATGTAAAGTGCAACGAACTTCATTTATCTGCTTGAATAAATACCAAAGAAATAAGCACGTAAAGACTAGATTTAAAATCTCCTTGTATGATTCTAAATACCTATATTTAGTATTCAAAATCAAAGTGCAGAAACTTTATTGAAGTGTGCAAAGAGAATCTCAATTAATTTTAACTGCTCAATTTTTATGGTTTTACCAGAATCAAGCCTTAAGCTACTTGCATGCGAACACAACCACTCAAATATTTTATGCATTGTAATTTCTAGAATTATGCTTCTTGAAGCGTAAATATCAAGAAAACAACATTATCATCATGTCCACCATGAAAGGTGCAATGAAACCTCAACAAGCTTCATACGATTGAAATTGCAAAAAGCGCAATTCATTGTGAGTCATAAGAGTATTTCTAGTTATTTTATATAAGTAGATACACTTACGCAGTCAACTAGATACCACCAGCACTTTAAGGATGTGCGTAAGCTTCGAAACAACGACATTGCATAGCTTAGTAGATGTTGCAACTACGGTAAAACCAGCCTTACACTTACTTGTACACTAGTTTTACTTGGAACTTGTTTGCAATGGAATTTATTCATGTTTAGTAAGCTTGCGTTAATTGTGAGATGCGATTGCAAGAATTTTCCATTGAAAATCAATTAGTGTTTGTAGTGATTTGTAAATATTTTTCATGACGTGAAACTAGGTGGTGCTTTATTATTTAAGATATACAGTGGGTCGGAGCTTACTTCATGCAGTACCAATTTCAAAATTTGTCACACTTTTATTGGAAAACTATACACAATAATGATAAGATTTAAATGCCAAGTTTTAGGAAAATATTTATTCTTAAAGCTTCTAGCTTTTAAAATAACAAAATTGTTTATAATAATAAAATAATGAAAATAATGCTTAAGTTTATTTTATGCACTTAAACATGGATCTTAATTTAAAACAAGTTGAAGTAGCAGGAAGATGCTCCTGCCAGAAGGATATTGTAAGACAATTAGTAAATCAAAGAATATATTCTGCATATCAAAACTTGACTAATATATAGATTCCATAAATTGAGTTCGAAAAATTATTATGGTCATTATGATTTTAAACTCGCCGCCATTTTTTTCAAGTGGTTTGACCCCATCGCTTGATTAGTCATGATAACACATGGATACTATAAACCATTTCTAAAATTTTTATCAAAATTCCTACATATTTGTAGTGTCTCGGTCCGTTGCAAGCGTGTATCTCCCTAGTACCACGTGTTAATGTTGTTGTAATTGTTAAATATTCAATCGGCTGGAACTTAGCTGTTTATTGTTCAATTATTGTGAAATTTTCGAACCATATACAATCACCTTCAGAAAATTTAAATTATATATTTTGGGAAATCTATAGGTCCGATCTTGATTGTATAGAAAAAAAAGCAAAATTTATTAAATGTACTATTATTATCAAATTTTGACTTGTTGCTCTTGTGAAGGAAAAATTGTCAGTTCAAGTACTGTTTTGAAAAACTCTTATAAAGAACTTTCGTTTGATATTCATTTTGGCTACCTTTGACGAAATATTTTTTTCAGCGGCCACTCCCCTGTACTGTAATCATCGATTCATGGCCAATTTTTTCGAATCCTAGAATGGCTACAAGGCCTATTTGCTAGGAGCTCTCTCCTGCCTCCTCGACTTGTTTCACCTATGAGTATTAATTGTAGGTACTCATCTTCAGTCATTCATTAAACTGAACCAAGTGGTAAAAGCATGCGCCTTATACGTTGAAGTTGGGGCAAAATAACTCAAAATTATTCAATCTTCGCATTTAAAACAGCCACTATTTTGCTTTACGTTTACTAATACCACTAGCTGAGCCAATTCCCAAAGGAATTCATGATACCTATCATTCCTGAAACTTTCATGCAAATCCTCGCAAAGCTGTAGTATCTGAGTCAGTAAAAAGCGCATATTGTTTCATAGCCATATGTTTCCATAGTAATAGAGCGCATATTGTTCCATAGGAATACAGGAAAATTCAAATCGCTATGACTTCATTGAATACCATTGGATCTTTATGAAACTTTCAGGACAGATTAATCTTATAAATAGTCATCTGTGTACTGAATTTTATTAAATTTAAGGGCATCGTTAAGATTTTATTCAAGAAAACATAAAATCGATAAATCATACTATTACTAACAAAGTTGAGTAAATTTCGACTTCTCACGTATTTGTTGTTGTTTTACTCATAAAAGCCTATATTCATGATTTTTTCAGATTTTTCGGGTCAAAGGTGTCCAATCGCGAGGGGGGACACAAAATTTTCGTACATTTCCCCTTCCCCTGCACCCCTCGAAGCAAAATTTGTCATTTTAAGACCTGTTTTGAAAAGTGCTCATTAAGACCTTTCATTTGATACCCATATTGCCTACATACAATGAAATCTTTTTTTTCAAAGGCAACTCCCCTATAAGGGGAGACCCCCCTTAAAGACCTTATAAATTTCTCTTAGTGTTGAAACTTTAAAGCTTATGTAAGTTTGCGAGAAAAAGTTGTGTGACACACGGACGGACGGACGGACGGACAGACGGAGAGACAGGACGCGAAACTAGTAGGGTATTGTAAAATGATTTTACAATACCGTAAAAACGATAAATTTTATACAGAATCCAGTAACGCGCATGGTAGCTTTTTTGCATTTGGCACATTCTTAAGCATATTTGGCCCAGAATTCACAAGTTTTTGGGTATTTTCTGGGGATCAGCTCCTCCAAAATAGCCTTTTTGGGTTGTTTCTTGTTCGAAATACTGTGTTTCTGAATATAATTTTACAAAATTGCTCATAAGTTTTCAATTACATTCAAACCTGAGTGCAGTGCCAGTAGGGGCAGAACATGAGGCTGGTTCCAAATCAGCAAAGACTGCACAATTCCAGATTAATGCTTGTGGTCGTTGTTTAGGTAGAAACGAAATATATGGGGTATTTCAAGATTTGCAGCACTCTGGAGCATATTTTGTTCAAAACATTGAGGTACTTGATTTTGTGCATGTTACCTTCAATGAACTACAAATTTCCAATCCCGGCTGCTGACATACAGGCCCAAATCATTTCGCTTCTGCCATCATGCTTCACAGTTGTTTTAAAGTTTTCTTTTTGCAGCTCAGTATTAGATTTTCGCCACATGTTTGTCATGCCATCAGAGTCAAAGATATTAAATTTAGATTCGTGGGAAAATATGACGCTGTTCCAAAAGTCCGAATTTTTGTAAGTTACTCCTTGGTAAAGCCGAGTTGACTCATCTGATTTTTTTGCTTATGAATGGCTTTTTACTAGCTACTCGACCATTGAAATTATGGTCTCAGAGTACGCGAAGGATAATTTCTACACTGCATTGCCTACCTAGTCCTTGCTGTATCTCTGTGACTAGTTTTGGAGCCAATTACTTTGGGTTTACCTAAGTTTTCCGTACAATAAATCGTTCATCAGATGAGTTTAAAATTTTGTTACGTGCTCGTCTGCCCTCATCTTGAATCGGGTTTTCATGAGCGATGCCTTTGTAGCGCACTCTTAGTTTTGTAAAATAAAAGCTCACAATTATTTTTTGTAATTTAGATGTAATTTGATTTCATTTTCGCGTGTTCCTTCTGACTGCGCACATTGGCTTCTCTTTTTTTATTCAAACCGGATTTTTTTTCACCGCTGTTAGTGCAGTGGTTTGGTTATTATTGCTTTTAATGCAGTGGAATAAACTGTACAATTTAGAAAAGTGTACTGGCAAATATTGACATGTACTTGTAGAATATTAACATGTACTTGTAGAAATAAAAATGTATGAAATGAAATAAAATGTAAAAAATGAAATTAATTTGCAGTCGCTACACCGCCCCCTGTCCAGTATGATAACTGTCATACGAAATGGTTAGGCTTGGCTATCTCGAAACCTCACAGTTCTTCCGTATCGTGTTTGGTATGGTGATTGGGAATGATTGTTGCGCGGGTTTGGCTGGTCGTCATCGTTGCGGTGGTGTACTGATTTACTGGATTTCGGTGTTTGGTCGTCCTGATTGTGTGTTTAGAGTAAGGTGGACGAAAACTTTACTACTGGTATGATGCGTGGTCTTTTCAGGTTGAAAAATATTCATTCTTCGTCGAAACTTTTTTATAAATTCTTCATCACTAGGGTGCTCCTTCGATGGCTTGAAATATTCTCCTGGAATGCGAAGTGCTTGTCCGAAAGTTATTTCTGCCGGTGTTGCTTTTATATCGTTTTTCCAGATGCTGTAAAGTCCTAGTAAAACGAGGGATAGTTCGCTGTTCGAATCATTAGATCATTTGGCTCTAAGAAATGATGTTAACGGCCTATGCCATCTTTTTATAATGCCATTTGTCGGCGGATGGTAGATTGTCGTTCGCAGATGTAAAACTCCTAAGATTTTGTTTAGCTGGCAAAACAATTGCGATTCGAACTGTCGTCCTTGATCCGTGGTTATTCTTGTGGGGACGCCAAAACGAGATATCCATCCAAATATTAGTGCAGATGCGATACTATCTGCGGTTATACTGCTAATTGGAATCGCCTCTGGCTATCTTGAGAAACGTTCAATTACTGTTAAAATGTATGTGTACAAATGGCTTCTGGTGATTTAGTATGGTGGTGCACTTTGGTCCTTTGACAAGAGATGCAATTTTGTTCGAAGTTTTTGCTATCGCAGTATAGATTCGGCCAAACATAACGCTCTTTTACGAGGTATGTAGTTGTTCTTATTACGGGATGGATTAAATTGTGAATTTTGGCTAAGACCTTTAAACGAAAGTTTTTGGTTATGAAAGGTCTAGCTTTCATACTTTTTAAATCGCAGTAGAGCTTTATGTCTGAATAAGGTAGTGCAATGCATTTAAGCTGCAAAGAAGTTGTGTTTGAATGCAAGATATTTTGTAGTTTATCATCAGTTTCATGATCCCTAGCTTTCGCTTCGAACTGAATTTCGGCGGAATTGATTGAATTAGTTCATGATAGAAGATCGGGGATGATAATTTGACGGCCGGAAATGTAGCGGATATCGGACGAAAACTGACCAATGTAATCAAATTGCCAATCTTGTCGAGCTGATGCTCTATCCGCTTTCCGACAATAGGCAAAAATAAGTCGCTTATGGTCAGTATATATGGCAAACTCTTTTCCATCCAACATGTGCCGGAAATATTTAATTGCTTCATAGACTGCTGGCAGCTCTGAATGGTAAGTGCTGTATTTTTTCAGAGCATCATTTAATTTCCCCGAAAAAAAGGCCGAAGGTTTACATCCCTCGTTTTCAATTTGGTGCAAAATGACACCAATTGCTGCGTCTGATGCATCAGTTTCTAGTGCAATGGGTGCTGATTTGGATGGATGAACTAGCAGTGTTGCATTGGCTAGCATTTTCTTGTATTTTTCGAATGCATTAGATACGTCTACAGTCCAAGCGATAACAGAATTTTCATTTTTAACGTTGCCTTTGATAAGACATTGCAGTTTGGCTTGAGTAGTTGCGGCGTTTGGAATGAAACGCCTATAGAAATTTATCTCCGGAGTTGTTTTGCATTAAGAGGCTTTTCAAAATAGATTATGGCTTCTACTTTACCAGGTAATGGTTTAATACCTTGGGGTGTGACTAAGTGACCCAAGAACTCCAGTTCACTTTGTGCGAAATTGCACTTGTCCATGCTGTGAAAGTCTATCCAAAACGGTTCTAACATGCTCATGATGTTGCTCGATATTCTCACTTTTGATAACAAATATCATCTATGTATGCTATGACATTATCAAGTCCACGAAGCACTGCATAGATCAGCCGTTGAAATATCTGCGCGGCATTTCCGAGCCCAAACGTCATAGATGCAAACTCAAACAGGCCAAAATGCGTAATGTTAGCAGTTTTTGGTATATCGCACTGTTCAACCAGAAACTAATTAAAAGCCTTTTTTAAATCAATCTTGCTGAAAATATTTTTGCCATGTAAAATGCATACAAAATCTTGTATGTGCGGGATCGGGTACTTGTCTGTTACCGTAATAGAATTGAGTTGGCGATAATCGCCAGATGGTCGCTAAGTACCATCAGGTTTTTTGACCATATGAAGAGGTGTTGCTCCATTGCTCTTTGATGGACGGCATATGCCCCTCGATTGCAAGTCATTAAACTCTGTTTTAGCGGCAGCAAGTTTGTCGGGAGACAATATTCTTGCTCTTGATGCGACTGGTAGATCTTTGGTGACAATGCAATGTGTGACCATTGTTTTAATTTTTTCCATCGGTGCCACATGTTCATGCAACATTTGCTTATAGCCTTGTAATATTTTTATAAATAGATCCTTAGAATCAGTAAGCATTACTTGAGGTGTTAAAGATTTGTTGACGATGTCTATGCTAGTAAGTTTAATTGATGTATCTACTAGTGCTCGTTTTTGTAAGTCTACTCCAAGGCCGGGATACTTCAAAAAATCTACCCCTATTAGCGGTGTGTTAACATCAGCGACAATAAAAGTCCAGTCGAAAGTGCGGCGTAAGTTGAGTGAAATGGTAAGTTTTCTCTGGCCGTATGTATTTACCACTGTTCCATTAGCAGCGTTCAGTCATATATAATTGGCATTACTGGCATCGTACTGTTTTTATTCTAGTGTTGATGGAATGACGCATACATCTGCACCCGTATTTATAAGAAATCTACGATAAGTAAGGGTATCGTATATAAAATGGCGTGGTGTGGACGCGCTAAGCTTGTCCGCTTCAAAACAAACCTGGTGCTTTAGTTTTCCGATCTCCTGAATTGGCAAGGTGGCACACATTTGGTTGAGTTCTGCCCAAACTTATGATGATACCAGCAGTTCTTGTATTTGGGCTTGCTAGCGCTGCGGCAAAGTTTATCCGAACTGGACCATGGTTGATTACGCTGCTTTGCGTTACGCAGCTTCTGAACTTCTGCTTCTAGTTTCTCAATCCACCTTTGAAATGATCCAGTATTTTTGTCCGTTTGCAGTTGCATAAACCTGATGGACGTCAGTTGATTTCCAAATTTTGTCGGCAATTGTCGCTATACTAAATAAAAGTTCCGTTCATACAGATAGAATTGCACACAAAGTTTCGGAAAAGTTCTGTAGCCATAGAGTTTTTAGGATATCACCACTGACAGGTGCTGATGCCAATTGTCTCATTTGACACAGTTAAAATGAAGGTTTCCTATCACTCAATTGTATTTGTGACAATAATTTCCTTAGTTTGGTCTGTTCGCTATCAGAAAATTCTTCAAGGGTTCTCGCTCTCAAAATGAGAAATTTATCATCTGTTGGATGATTTTTAATGATATCGAAAGCTTTAAATGCGATGTTCGCCGGCAGTTGACTAGCTGCATGATAAAATTTGAGCCGATCCGATGTAATTTTAGCTACTGTGAATTGTGACTCAATTTGATAAAACCACAGCTCGGGATAAGCCGTGAAAAATTTCGGGAGCTCTAAATACAAAGTGTTACATACAGGCTGCTGGGGCTCCACTGGTGTATCACTCTTTGGATCGTTGGGATGATTTTCTGACGTTTCATCTGCCTCGTTGTGTATTTTTGGTAGCATTTTTAATTATGCGGTACGACATGAGCGTTTTTATTGAAGTTTTTCTTTTTAATCTATATTCAGAGGTCGTTTAGTAAAATAAAAGCTCACAATTATATTTTCTAATTTAGATGTAATTTGATTTTATTCTCGCGTGTACGTTCTGACTGCGCACATTGGCTTCTCCTCTTTTTATTCAAACCGGAACTTTTGTCACTGCTGTTAGTGGAATGGTTTGATTATTATTGCTTTCAGTGCAGCGGAATAAACAATTTAGTATAGTTTACTATTGACCTTTCTGGCAAATATTGATATGTATCCATAAAAATGTATAAAATGAATTAAAATGTAAAAAATGAAATTAATTTGTAATCGCTATACCTTCAATGATACTTTGGACTGTAGTGGGAGTCAAATTAACTATTTGAGCGATTTTTTGTTAGGGTTGACCATTCTTGAAATGACTTATCACCAATTCTCGCCGCTCAACTGTCGTGCGACGATCAATTTTTTTTTCAAAAACTGCTTCTTAACCCTTACACGTACAATATCACACTAGATATTGACAACTGCCGATTGTAAGTTCTTCAACAAAAGCAAAGGAAAAAAAGTCCTGTTAAACAGCGGACACACTGGAACTACAGTGGAGACAAGTATCTGCAGGAAATAAGCTGTGACCTGCGCCTCTGCTGCATTATCGGATTTTTCAGCCTTACACCTACCGAGATTTATTTTTGTAAACATTTTTTTTATTCATTGCTGTCAATAAGCATGCTATTCTGAATAAACTTACAACATTTCATGATAATCTTATTAACTTTAAGATAAAGTGTTCTCAAGTTTATAAATAGCACTGCCTGAAATAAGCTGTGAACCACTGTAGATATGATTAACTCGGATAGAAAGATAATTTTCATTAATATTGCTTTATTTTATCTTATGATACGATTAGTAAACTGTTTTTACAATTAGACTGAGAGTTTTGGTAATTTTAGGAGCATCCATCAAGGACGTTTTGAGTATGTTTTCTAGAGGTTCTCAAAGGTGTTTATATGGCTCTTGAAAGTAAATATCTGGAAACAGGAGCGTAGATTAGATTAGGTTTCAGAAAGTAAGCATTTAAATAAATAAATTTGCTTACGCATTAATTTTAGCCAAGGTAAAATTTATTATTTTTCCAATAAAAATTAGATAGGTATTATTTTTGACCAATAGCACTTTTTATTGGCAAACTCTTGTTACCATCTAATTGGAAAAACAATATATTTTCTATGCTCAAGCACTATAATATCTCGTAAGAAACGTTCTTTTAATGCCTTATTAAAATCGGAGTCTGTCAAAAAGTCTTTAAAATTTGGGAAAATGTCAAAAGTTGTGTTGCAATGTCTAAATTTTTAGTTCATTATTTTTGAACTAGACTTGAAAACAGTTCTCACTTACGAGAAAGAACCAAAGAACCTTTTTGCATTAATTATTAGGACTGCATTATCTATAACTTAATCAACAACAAGTTGGGTAAACAGACCTACGCTCATGTCAGAAGGGTTTTGTATTCAATTTACAAAATGCAGTCACCAGATCGAATCACATCAAGAAACATGTCAAAGACGATTTTATTGGAGAAAATATGAAATATGAAGATCATACTATTATTAACAAAGTTGAACGAATTTCGACTTCTGAGGTTTTTGGTATTGGTATACTCATAAATATCTGCCTTGATAATTATTTCACATATCCAGCCGCGACGGAGGAAACACATTTTTCATGTATTTACCCCCTGTGCCCCACTGAAGCAAAAACTGGCAGTTTAACAACTGTTTTGAAAAGCTCCCATGTAAACTTTTATTTCATACTCATATCAGCTACGTTTGATGATTTTTTTTTCAGGGGCCACTCTCCTGTACTGTTATCATCGATTAATGGCCAATTTTTTCGAATCCTAGAATGGTTACAAAACCCGCCTCCTCGACTTGTTACACTTATAAGCATTAATTGTAGGTACTGATCTACAATCATTCATTAAATTGAATCAAGTGTTCAAAGCATGCACCTTAAACGTTGAAGTTGGGTAAAAATAACTCAAAATTATTCAATCTTCGCATTCAAAACAGCCACTTTCTTGTTTTACGATTACTGATACCACCAGCTCAACCGATTCTCAAAGATATACATGACACCTATCATTCCTGAAATTTACATGCAGATCCTAGCAAAACTGTAATGTCTGAGTCGGTAAAAAGCGCGTGTTGTTCCATAGCCAGATGTTGCCATAGTAATAAATGCAGCGCATATTGTTCCATAGTAATACGGGAAAATTCAAACCGCTATAAATTCGCTAAATATGATTCAATCTTTATGAAACTTTCAGAATAGATCAACCTTATAAATAGTCATCTGTGTACTGAATTTCATTGAATTTAAGGGCACCGTTAAGATTTTATTCAAGAAAACATAAAATCGATAAATCATACTATTACTAACAAAGTTGAGTGAATTTTGACTTCTCACGTATTTGTTGTTGTTGTACTCATAAAGGCCTACATTCATGATTTTTTCAGATTTTTCGGATGGAAGGTGTCCAATCGCGAGGGGGGGGGGACACAAATTTTTCGTTAATTTCCCCTCCCTGTGCGCCCCTCGAAGCAAACTTTGCCAAACTAAGACCTGTTTTGAAAAGTTCTCATTGAGACCTTTCATTTGATACCCATATCGGCCACCTTCAATAAAAATTTTTTTTCGGGGGTCACTCCCCTATATGGGGAGACCCCCCTTAAATGCCTTATAAATTTTTTTTATATTTGAACTTTGAAGAGATCACCACTTTACACCTACATACAAAATTTGATGTTTCTAGCTTAAGTAGTTTCCGAGAAAAACTGCTGTGACACACGGACGGACGGACGGACAGACAGACAGGCGGACAGACAGGACGCGATTTTAGAAGGGTTTTGTAAAATTATTTACAAAACCCTTAAAATGAAATAAACACTTTAAAATTATGTCCCTTGAGCTAACCACGACTGACAAGACAAATTTCATACCCCAAAATTAGAATTCCATGAAGTTAAATTTGGGCATGAGAACAAAATTTCTTTTTTCTGCGAACGTTTCAATGGAAATATTTACAACAATGATAGCTACCAGCTTAGAGGGTGTTAGCAACAAATGCGTCAAAATATACTGGACAGATTTTTGAAAAAATTCGAAATATTTTCATGCAACTAAATAGGCCATTAATATAACAAGAAACCCAAAAGCATAATAAGGATGATTTTAAATGAAACTCGCTTGAACCAGTCAATATGCAGCTGTGGTCAAATGTTATGCCCATAACTACGCGAAAAATATGTGCATATTTAACAATTTATGAATTTTAATGTGTTTTTTATAGGCATGTGTTTTATGTTTTAAAACATTAATTAATTTTGTTTTTTCTGTTAGATGTTTAGAAACAATTTGGCATTGAGAATTCTAATGATTTACAAGCATCTGGCCGTATATGTATGTATATTCAGATTTTTTTAAACAGCTTTTCTATGGATAACAGAATATTTATGCATACATATAATATTTTATGTCTTATTAAAATAGGCGGTAAATAATATTTGCCTAGTGCTTACTCCCTTTTGAATAATTGTCAATTATTGTGTGGGCTCTTCCATGCAATAATAATGCTTTGGTGTAGCGCAAAGGTGACCCAATATGCTTTTAATGCTTCCAAGAAAAGCTAGTGGAGCAGGAACTAATTTTGATTATTCTACCAGATTTTATCGTTAGTATAATATATTCTAATCTATTTGCTTCTCCGCTTTATGTGCAGTTATACATTTCTATAGGTTAAAAATGCCAAAGTATAATGCAACGAATTTGACAGCTTTGAAAATATGTTCAAAAGAAAGCCGACGTAAATTAAAACACATTAGTTACGAAAAAAAAAAAATCTGCATTGATGTGACTTTTCAACGCACACAAAATTTTTAAATATTTAAATAATCCGAACTTTTGCTCAATTTGTGGTCTCTCCTTTATTGTAGTTTCTGTGGGCAGTGGTCTTAGCACCACTTCACCGGCTTTGACCTTTCCAATTATCAATAAATTGTCGCTGTATATGTTTTTTTTGCTATAGCTTTGTTGAAGTTGTAAACTATGGGCGACTCTGTCTGGTGTTGCCTTTTCGCTTTTTATCATATTAATAGTACAATCAATGGTGTTTTCAGCTTTCAACAGTGGCTGCATTCATCCTGAATAAATTTCCCATATATTGCAAAGATATTTGAGAAAACCGGCTTGAAAGTATAACTTCTTCGGTAACGGTGGCCAAAAATTAACGTTCACAGCCGAGTGTCGACTATAGTCTATAGCCAAATATGAGCTTATTCGACAGGCAAAATGAACGTCCATCAATGAACCTCAATACATATCGTTTGTGCTGAGTGCCCACTGTGGGCAGAATTTATCGGCCAGTAAGCGCCGTATCGAAGTGGTTGAATTTCTTCTTACCTTATAAGCGTGGCTGGTGGTTTTAAAATGGCAGGTTGGCGGTTCAATTCCCCAAACACATTTTCCGTGATCGTTTGTATTATATCAACCTGTTTTGATCCTAAACTATTGACAGTAATGATGTTAGAGCACACCTCATGGCCCTTGACCACGCTGAGAACGGTATTATTGTCTCCTTGTGGCAATGGTATTGGCTACAAAGTCTCCCCAATGATTTTATTTAAAATCAAGTGAATAAAACCAGAATGCTTAGACTCATTACCAACAGGTTCAATTCGCCAAATAACTCAAAAGGGTAGTATAAATGTTAACGCTTCTGTCGATTGAAATCACCATTTTTCTAAATATACGCTTACTGGATCGTATATTTTGATAATTGCTAGTTGCTATTTGGGTGATTCGATCGTTGATGATGCAGAAGCAATGAGCTACAATCTGTGGACAAATCAGTACCCAGAACTTTTGGACACTACTGGAATGAAGAGATATTGATTTTATGACCAGTATCATAACATCAAGATAAGAGAGTCACAAAACAGAGATTTAGAACAATTTTTTTTCAAAACTTGGGGCAAAGCACTAGCTTTGGCAAATTCAAAAGCAGAATTTAAGGCTAGAGAAATATTTATATGGGATCTCATGGAAAATCAAAAGAAGCACGGATGCCAGACATTCTTACTCACTGTGTTCTCCGGTCACTCCTGAAACTTACACGGAACTCAAATCATCACCATCTACAAAAGTAAATGCTTGCGCTAGTGGTGCAGTGATTAAAATGCTCGCTGTATAAGTCAAGTGGTGACAACAAGATTTGTTTTGAGTGATCCTTCGGACGGGTTATAAACCTCTTCAGTTATGATACGTACTAGTCTAAAATCCGTACGAATCCCAGCTGGGTGGACGGATCAATGGTCAAAGCGACTTGATTGGCTTGAAATTGAAAGTACTGACCATATCACCTTCTCAAGTACCGGCACATTCGAACAAGATAATGAGATACACTAACTATCTCCAAGTGACGGCCCGAAAGGGGCTGTATTACTTAAGCAAAAAAATATAAAGCGCCGGCTGTATCATGTAGTGTGTATGATAGTGAAGACGATATTCCCTCGGCAGATTTACGGGAAAGAATTGAAACCAAAATTTCAAGCCAATCAAGTCCAAATTCTAATAACTCAAATTTAATTTTTGACATACTGTTAATGCCAAACAAGGTGTCTAGACTAGTGATCGTTTCAAGAAAAATGGGCTTCAATAGTTTATCTTTAGAGGTAACCAACAGAAACTTCTCTAGTCATATAAATATGTCTGGATCAGCGTCAACTCTCCATGAAAAAAAACTAAATAAAAATAATCGGATAGCTCCAAAACTGGCGATAGATACAAGCCATATGGTAGCAATTTGCATATGTATTAGTCGGCCTACTATGGACAAGCTTCCGGTAGCTGTCACCTAACTGCGGCATTAGCAAATGCTTATATTTCGTCAAATATACTATTTTCCGAATAAAAAACATGCCGAACGCATTCCGTGCATGCTATAAATTCACCTTGTATAGCCCATTGTGCTCCTAAACTTTCCAAGACGAGCAAATGAAGCACACGTTTTGCACCTTCGACTGATAGCTCAGCGTTGAGATGTAAACAAGCTCCTATAAATTCAATTTGGAAGGCGATAAAAACTAAATGGGTATAAGAACTGAAATAATTTTCACTTCACTAGGAGCGCTATTGTGTTCTTCGCGGATCATCTGGATTTCACTGTAGAAATCCGTCTCTAAACCGTACAAAACCTCGAATTTTTGTTGGCACCTCCACAATTCTTCATATAACGCCATGTAAGTTAGCCAGCAAAGTCGGCCTACTAATGGTCATGTGTGTGGTAGTAAGCGCTGCTGCCATATGGCTTGTATCTTTCGTCAGTTTTGGATAGCTCTAAACAAATGAAAAGGGTGCGAAAAAGCAAGCGCACTACTAATACTGTATGCTAGTATTGTTTTGTTTGCGATAAAGATAAAGTCGCTAATATCAGGCTTTATATCAAATGTTCATCATGCGCCGACGAGGAATGTATGGAACTCACTTCTAAATCTGGTTAATTGTCTAATTATTTAAATTAATTTTTCACTTTGAATTCCCACCAAGAATAATTATATTTATTTTATATTTATCTCAGAATGTGGTATTATTTGAAACTTGTAATTATCTCAACATGTTGGATTGTTTTTATTTTATACAAATGTTACCAAAAAACGAAATGACTACGTAAAATTCTCGCGTGGCACCACCAGCCAAAGAAGCATATTCCCCGTAGGTACTTTTATTTTCAAAAGCAAATAAAAATTTTATTGGCCACCACTTTGACAGTCAAACACTATTTAAAGATAATATTCTGTTGCATAAGTTCTCCCAATTTAAGCCATTTCAAATTTTTAAACAACCTACTAAAGTAGCGACCTCTGACCCAGCTTTTGAGCGGGTACGGGTGTTTTCAGTCTTACCTGCACAAGATCGGTAAGTCACGGTCTCCCGATTGTCGGTTTTGCCCAGGAGAGGAGGACAATGCCTGTCACACATTTTTTGCGTGTACAAAATGGGTCAGGCTGCGAAGGGAACTCTACAGGGAGACGGGAGAGCTCACCCCGGATAATATAGTTGCGGTGATGCTCGAATCGGTTGACAAATGGAACCAGGTGGCACATTATGCTCGGGCAGTCCTAAAATATAAAAGGGACTCACAGCAGCCAGAGGCGCTGGGGCTGGGGGATCGCTCTTCTGGCATTTCCTCTTCCCCTCTCCCCTCCCGCTAGGAAAGGGACTCCCCAGCTTGAAGGCGCCCCACGGCGTAACAAAACAAGACCTGGCCCGAAGTAATGTGTCAAACGGTTCCAGGCTAGGTTCTCAGATTGACAGGGGAGGTGTTTAGTGGGTAGTTCAAGGGTATCCTCCATGGGAGTCCCACACTGCCAGACTCGGCGGGCGTAAATGCCTTCACCTCCCTACCACAAAAAAAAAGTAGCGAGTTTTGCTTAATTTTTGACATTTCGATTTAGTTTTGGATTATTTTGAAATATATCTGTATTAGAATCTCATCAACCACTGTGCCCAATCTCATTTGAATCAAAGTTGGCTCTGAACAGAACAAAAAAATTTGATTTTTATCAAAAGTGGCAGCTAAAAATATTGTAATTTCAAATTTTAACTAACCGCCATTATGTAACTTAAAACCTTACCTCGAAATTTGTTCCACTGTTCTTTAGATACTTATACGGTTTACCATACTGCCAAGTTTTATTAACATCGATTGAAAGGTTTGGTCACAACTACAATAACAAATTTTTGCACGTTTTCGACCTTCTGGCGGCCGCCATTTTATTTCATCCGGTTGCAGTTTTTATTATGAGGCTCATCACAAAGTTCAATGTACCTTTGTAAGCAAATTTGTCCAAATCGGAGCTATATTTTGGTCAGAACAAAAATCACAGATTTTCATCTAAAATGACTCCTAGTTTGTTTTCACTCGGCCGATTAACAAACTCAAGCGAAATATTTATTCAGAACAACTTTTCTGGAAACTTTGTGAAAACAAAAAAAATGCTGCCTCTAGGGTGATTGCGAATTTCGTTAGATCCTATATATACAGGGTGCGTCATTTTTATGTCGGTATATAAACATTGAATAGCTGAAAAAACCAATTTATGCATATAACGTATTTTTTGATTCAGTTTGGCCTTTTGCAATTTATTTAGAGTAGTTTTTGAATACAATATCAACCAAACCGCCGCCTCTGTTGGTTAAAATATGTCCCATTTGTTGCATTTTCCATTGCCTTTTCAAGCATCTCGAGCGGAAAAGTAATGGTTTAGGCACGACTTTGTCAATGGTCTAAGGCTTGTTGGCATGCACTTTACTTTTCATATAATACTACAAACATACATATCTTTGGAGAAGTCAAATCTGGAGATCTGGATGGCCAATCAATGTCGCCTTCTTTTAACATCAGACGTCCAGGGAACTTCCTTTGCAGAGACTGAATCCTTTGATTTGCAATGTGGCATGGTATACCAGCTTGCTGAAATCAGTAGCCGTCAAGACCTTTTGCGTGCAATTGCGGGCAGACAAAATGAGCCAACATCCACCGACATCAATTTCCATTGACTGATTCGTTCCGTTTGAAAAAATGGCCCAATAATGGTTTTGACATGTACACCAGCCTAAACAGGAATTTTTTTTCATGCAATGGCCTTTTATGGATCTCGTGTAGATTCTCCGTTCCCTAAAAATGGCAACTTTGCATATTAACCCCGCCAGAATGTGTGAAATCAAAATTAGTTGTAGTGTCAATCATTTGAGCGGCTGTTTGACCGTACTCCAACCAACGTGGCTGATCCGTCTGGTTTCACTGTTGCTGAACGCGGCGACGATATGACACTTTCTCTGACCACCTCAGACAGTTCGTTGGAATGTTTTTTTTTGTGGGTGGGAGATGAATGTCATTTACGCACAGAATGTGGAACTTTCATGTTCGCAAGAAGGCGACTAGACTTGCCACTAAAAACCTCCCCTGTCAACCTGAGAATCCAGCCTGGAACCGTTTGACACATTACTTCGGACCAGGTCTATGTTTGTTACGCCGTGAGGCACCTTGAAGCTGGGGGATCCCCTTTCTACCAGGAAGGGTAAGAGAGAGAGGAATTGCCAGACCAACGATCCCCCAGCCCCAACGCTTCCGGCTGCTGTGAGTCCCTTCTATCTTTTAGGACTCTTCGAGCATAATGAGCCACCTAGTTCCATTTTTCAACCAATTTAAGTATCACCACAACTATACTATCCGGGTTGAGCTCTCCCTTCACAGCCAGTTCCATGTTTTGCATGCAAAAATTGTGGGACAGGCATTGTCTTCTTCTCATGGACAAAACCGACAATCGTGGGACCGTGACCTACCAATCTTGTGCAGGTAAGACTGAAAACACCCATGCCCGCTCAAAAGCTGGATCAGATATAAGTCAATTTCACCATGTCTTCGATTTAGCCACGGTCTCACATCTGGGATGAGGCGCACAGTCCACCTTCCCTTCGTGCAATTTGACCAAGACTGCCGCCAATCGTTGCGTGAGCGCTGTCTCTTCTCGCAGGCAGCCGTCTCCTTTGCGTCCTCGTTTCGACGCTGGTAAATAGCGTGGCGCTCTATAGCAAGGAGGGCAGCAGGTGTCATCCCTGCAATAATTCTCATCCCCGAATCAGAGACTGGCAGGTGTGAAAGTGCAATCCTCAGTGCTCCTCTTCTCTGTACCTGTGCCAAGTGTTTTCGGTATAACTCCTTACTGAGACCATCGCCTGATATTCCTGCTCCGTACAGGAGCACTGACTCTACAGCACTGATCAAGAGGCGTTTCCTTGATAGGTTGGGTCCCGTTACGGTAACCATAAGTCAACTCAAAACCGATACTCCCGAAGCAGCCCTCTCAGCCGTTGCCCTGATTTGCTCAGAGAAACTCATCTTCGAGTTGATCAGTAGCCCTAGGTACTTCACCGCTGTCTTCGATTCGATTAGTATGTCTCCAATACTGATTATCCTTACTTTAGGGATTCTCTTTTTTGTCAAGGTTACCACTTTGGGTTTGCTCAGCGCTAAACTGGACCCGCGAGCAGTTATCCAGTCTCTCACTTAGCGCAAAATCATTACTGGCCTAAGTTGCACTTGTTCAACGGTGCGTCTAGTAGCCAGAGCGACGCGTTGCAGGTCTGGACCAGGGATAGATCCTTCAGCGACACCCGATGTAACTTCCGTCCTTCGTTAGCCCTATGTCGTGTCATAAAGCGGCCTCCGATCCTTAAGGTACTCCTCCAAAGTCGCATTCGATATTCTGGAACTTGAAAAGCGTTTTTCAGCGTATCCAGAATATTCACCCATCTAGCGGAGTTGCGCGCGTTCGTTACGTCGAGTGTCACCAACAGGACGATCCGTCACTTGGTGTGGCTATATGCCTCTGCCTTATGAACCGCGCTCACCTCCTTTGCAATCGGTGGAACGCCCTGCTCTAAAGCCGTACTAACGAGGAGATAGGATTTAGCAGCACAAATCACGTCAGTGAGTCTTCCCTTGGTGAGCTTCTCTAGCACTTTCCTGGCAGTGTCTAGCATGCATAACAGGGGGTATGCAAACGGCAATCCAAGGTTTCCCTTCCCCTTGTTAATCAACAAGGCACCTTCCATCGTATTGGAACGTCTTAGTCGTTAATAAACGGTATGATGTCGATCTCTCACTCCCCCGTGCTCATCGAAATTTGACATCAACCGATGAATAATATTTTCAGACGGTGCCTGTTGGTCACGATACTTTCAACGATATTCTTATTGAGTTAACACAACTGAATGACTATTTTCAATGCACATCGTTACTAAATTGACGTTTCTAAAACATGTCTAATCAAGTCAATCGGTTAACAAATGTCAAAGCTATTTAGTTGAGATACCGAAATAAAAGACGGTGCCCCTATATATATATATATATATATATATATATATATACATTTTATAATCCTACGTATGCTGTGACAGTTGGTATGCGTTTTGTCGTTAGTTTGGTTTGCTATTTTATCATGAATAGGTTGACGCCTGAGTAACGTCTGCGAATTTCGAAAAGAACGGTTCTGTTCGAGAAACTCATCACGCGCTTAGTCAATTTTATGGCCGGCATAATCGTACATCAGAACAATTGAGTCAATTAACCAGGAATCGTTTCCACGCCACGTATACTCTTACTGATAGTACGCATCCAGCCAGACGTCGTACAGTGCGTAATGAAGAAACTATAGCAGCTGTGGAGCGTAGTATCGATGAAGACCCAAGTGAGTCCATTCAGCGTAGTACTCAACAATTAAACATACACATTATGGAAGATATTACGGAAAAATATTAGTTTGCGGGCTCCAACTTGAAGGAGTTGAAGCTAAACGACCACTAGGAATGGCATAGATTCTGTGTATGGGCCCCAAAACAAATTGCTGCAGATCTCGAGGTTCATAAGAAAATTTTGTTTAACGATGAGGCTCACTTCTGGTTGAATGGCCACGTCTATAAACAAAACTGCCGCATTTGGAGTGACTGTTTGGTGTGCTTTATGGGCCGGTGGAATCATTGGTCCATATGTCAAGTGTTTTCGGTATACCTCCAGTCCAGTCTTCAAAAATGCTCCTGGGAATAACATTACAGTCAATGGTGACCACTATAGAGACATAATCAATGATTTTGTCATTCTGAAATTGCCTCGCCGTAATGCAGGGGATTTAACAGGATGGCACGACATACCATACAGCCTGTGCAGCCATCGAGTTGTTGAAAAAAGCATTTGATTAGCGCATAATTTCTCATTATGGACCAGTAAACTGGCCTGCAAGATCTTGTGATTTAAAACCACTGCAATATTTCTTGTGAATATACGTCAAATCACTCGTGTACGCTGACAAACTCGAGACGCTTGACCATCTGGAAGACACCATTTGCCCCATTATTGGTGATATACGGCCCCAATTATTGGTTAGAGTAGTCAAAAATTGGACCTCTCTTTTGGACTTCCTCCTTGCCAGTTGTGGCACTTGCATGCCTGATATCATATTCAAATAAAAATGGCAAAGAATTATCTTTCCAATAAAATCAATTTCACTGCAATCAAAACAAATTATCCGTATTTCATTTCAAAGTTCTATACCTCTAAAAAAATTACCCTTTTTAATTGCAACTTTCACAGTTTCTACCAACGTATAAACGGCTGCACAGGGTGCAAGAATGTAAAAAGTTCATTGAAAAATGCCCATAAAGGACAAAAAAGTGCATAAATGCCTCTTTTTAGGGTTTTGTAAAATAAGTTTACAAAACCCTACTAGTTTCGCGACCTGTCTGTCCGTCTGTCCGTCCGTCCGTCCGTGTGTCACAGCACTTTTTCTCACAAACTGCTTCAGCTTGAAGCATCAAATTTTGTATGCAGGTGTAAAGTGGTGCTCTCTTCAAAGTTCACCTACGAAAAATTTTATAAGGTATTGAAGGGGGGGGGGATCTCCCCATATAGGGGAGTGGCCCCCGAAAAAAAAAGCAAAGGTAGCCGATATGGGTATCACATGAAAGGTCTTGATGAGAACTTTTCAAAACAGGTTTAAATTTGATACTTTTTGCTTCGAGGGACGCGCAGGGAGGGGAAATACACGAAAAATTTGTGTCGCCCCCCTCGCGATTGGACACCTGTGATCCGAAAAAATCTGAAAAAAATCATGGTGGTAGGTGTTTATGGTACAACAACAACAAGTACCTTAGAAGTCGAAATTCGCTCAACTTTGTTAGTTATAGTATGATATTCGAATTTCACATTTTCCCCAATAAAATCGCATTGGTACCCTTAAAACTGAATGAAATTCGACATTTAAGTAGTCCTACTAAAGGTTCTTAAACTTTGTAAATTTGATGAAAATCGAGTGATATACACGGAAGTTATAGCCGTTTGAAATTTCTCCAATTCCAACAACAAAACACATGATTCTGGTATTTTATGGACTTTCCATCGAATCAGTCACTGCAGTTTTGACTTGATCTTCTTGAAATTTTCCAATAAGGTCGATAACATGAATATTTTTGAGAACTCATGATTTGAATGATTTTTGTCGGTTTGCAACGAAATGGCGACCATTGAAAGTAGAAAAACAATGGATTTTCCTTTAAACGCGCACATCTCTTTGACATATTTCTTGACGTTATTCATTGCTGGTGACTGCATTTCTGAGAAGTTGGGTACAAACCCCTTCTTAAATGAGCGTAGGTCTGTTTACCCAACTTGTTTTAAATTCCAGCTGGGAACAAATAGTGCAAGAAATCAAAATGCAAATATTACAATTCTTATATTCTGAATAGGGTTGAAATATCATATGATAGACTTGGTCATTTGGGTGATACATAATAATCTTATTAATTTGGTGTCAACTTGGTGGCTAGGGCTTTGAGCCACCACTAACTCATATCACGACTTTGATACTATACCCGAGAATCACGTGACAGATTCAGATAAGAATATAAGAATGAAACTCAGTTTATTGTCAGGCAAATTTAATATTCAATTAAAATTTTTCGCATGAATCATTATTGAATACACATTAAATTCTATCATAGCATACGTGATTTGAATGGGAATAGTGTTTCAAAACAATTAGAGTAGTATATTCATACCCAACGAGGACACATTCTATAGATACATTAATCACGTAAATGGTGGTTAGAATTTCTATTAATATTACTTTAAAGGAGATTTTCCTTCATTAAATAGTTCCTACTAGTAAATTCCAAATAGGAAAATCCATAAATAAGAATTCCTGGCAACTGTACTCTGGGAGCAAAACGTAATCATTTTGCAAGGTTGATTAGCTAATTAAAAGTACATTATTCAGCTATCAAAAAGACAGAGGCATCTTTTGTTATTTCATACTTTGAAAAAAGTTTGGTATAGAAGATACCGATGAATCTTTTTTTAAGGTCTTTGTGTGTTCAAATAAAAAAAAACTATATTGTTGGCCTGGTATTTTGATCCGTTTCTTCGTATGTGTGCCCATTATAAAACCATGGGAGGAAGTCATAACTGGCATTTTCGTATATGCTTAGAGTAAATGAATTTCCGAGATGCTAATGGCGGTCCTGCACTCTTTACTAACTGAATTGAGTATCAAATTAAAGGTATTGATCCGCTCTTTACAAATCAAATCTTCAAAACATGTTGCTGGTCTTATAGCATAAGGAAGGAGGTATATATAATGTATTCTCTGATCCGGCAAATGTGAAATGAAATCTAAAAAGCAAGTCTTGATGTATTGCGTTTCTTCAGGAACGTCAGTTGTGCGTAAAAATTTTTCTTGAAGGAGTGTATTTCTGAATTAAAGTAGCTTAAGGTGCTGAATGCATATGAGGTGAATTTCGTCTTTCTTATCAATAGATAATCAAATTTACTGATTCCATATTACCTACAACCTTTAATTATTTTAAAAAAGGATATCTAAATCTTTTTTCTCAAGCCAGACGTATATGCATGTAACTTTCTTTGAAACATCTTCAGATGATTTTTCAGGAAAAAAATTGAGTTGATTTTTTCTATTAAATAGATGTTATATTTACAAACCTATTTTTTGGACATACAATAATACCAATTCCTTTCAAATTAGCATCACTCTGCTCGTACAAATCTTTACTAATTGATATCTGTGGTTATTTTAGCAAAAAAAAGCCAAAGATAATTTCATGGCATTAGTAATGTTTACAATTTGGCTAAACCTCGTTTCCTCATTTTATTTTGACTATTATGATACAATTATCCATAAACTACATAACTAAGATTTACCTTTCACTTCATATTCAATAATATTGTCTAGAGGTTATCTGCCCGAAGCTTAATCTTTGAGTGCATAAGCCAAAGATTTTGAAGAAGCTTATTTTCTAATCTTGAAAACTGCTCTATCATTGATTATCATAAATAATGTATAGTTGTGGCTTACTTGAAAAAAAGTTCTGCTAGAGCAAACTAAAAGCTCATTTTATGAGAGGTCAATTAGCTTCACGCAGTTAGAATTAGTGAGAATATGTATTTAAACCAATCTCAGTTTCATTTGTTGTAAGTTTGAGAAAATCACAACCCTATTTGTTTTAATACTGGATTTTTTTCAGCAGTTTGCAAGTTTTAGAGCAGATACATGCATAAATTTGAATAGTAATAGTGTTTGACAATATATGGCATTACCCTCTTATATCCTTACTCTACCTATACTACAAAGGCGTTTTCAAGTTTTCACATTTTCCAAAGGCTTGTCAAATACTCTGTTGCTTATTTTAACGAAGGGACTGGAGGGTCCATCATACCATATATTTTGCAAGCCGCTGCAATGCGATCAGTTAGTCTCAAGCCACCTATGATAGAGAAAATCAGTGCTCCCAATTCCCACAAATTCATAATCTTACTGGCTTCCATATCGAAATTCCTACAATCTAAAGTTTTCTATTTCAGAAAATTCTTTTTGCTTGGTGTTCCCAAATTTTAATTCTAATTTGTCAATGTTAAAAAGCTGCAGTAGCGCTATTTCGTGTGCTGTTTTGAAAATATGCTTATTGTTTACGTACGCGAAAAGTTCGTACATTTCCCCTTCCTCTGCCCCCCACGTTACTGATACGGCAATTTTAAGACTTGTTTTGAAAAGATCTCATTGAGACCTTTCCAACGACAACCCTACTTGACTACCTATGATGGAAATTTTTTTTTGAAGGGTCATCTCCCTATATGGGGAGACCCCCCTTAAACCCTTTGAAAAAATTTTCCACCTCAAAACTTTCAAGAAGTCGCCACTTCTGACCTTTCCACAAAGTTTTATGGCTGTAACTTCTATAGTTTCGGAGAAAAAGTGCTGTGACATACAGACGGACACAGGTCGTGATTGCAATAGGGTTTTGTATTTTAGTACAAAACCCTAAAAATTGCAAAATCTCGCAATTTTTTCGTCCAGCATTGATTTGCATAAAAATTTAGGATTAGGCTCACTTAACCCTCTAAGTCATTTTCTATATCATGCCGTTGTACGCCTTTTGTTTTTCAAGATGAAAATGACCCCTAATCGTAAAGAATTATAAAATAACATTTTGAACCTTAGCATGGGTAAAATTTGGTTTGGGAGGTGGAATAATGATTGTTTTAAGCTTTAGGATATAATATCATAATATCTCAATCCTTAAAAATTAGCCCTTGTTAGAGTTTAATGAAAATATAAATAACCCCCTCCAAAAAATATTAATTATCATAGTGATTAAATTTAAAAAATTTTGTTGTTTAAAGCATAGACCAAGTTCATTTTGCAACTTTCCAACCCTTAAAAACCACCCTTCAACACATTTCAATTTTATAAACTAATTTAATAGATATGAATAGAAAAAAAAAGAATTACACACAAAAAAGACGTTAAACTATTAAAATTGTGCAATATAGAGCATATAACTAAAACTGACTAGTATAACATGGCATTGTATTCCCATTGATACAACAGGTACAGCCTCTATGGTTGGAAACTCCGCAATAATATGTACGAATAAATCCTTTAATTATAAAAGTATACACTAAAGAATTTTAAAACTCAGGCACTTGAAATAAAAAATATAATAATGAATTTTTTATACACTAACCGATTTATTTTTATAACTATAAAAATAATAATTGAATAATTTTTAAAAAAATTGTCAGAGCACGTGTTATTTCTTTTGAACTTGAGAATACACTGTTGAGAAATCAACGAAATATACACTCACACACGCAGACAAATGAGCAGATGTTTCTTCTTCTCTGTATTTTGATTTGAATGGAAAAAGTTTTGAACGTGCAACGCACTACTGCAAAATATACCGGTTATGTAGATTATTACGCTCTGAAGTAGGCTTTTCGAATTTTTTGAAAAAAATTAATCGGTTTTTTCAACATAGGTACTTCATTTTTAGTGATAAAGCGTTTTTTTAAAAACGATTTTGCAGAGGTTTTCGAGAGCTATAAGACTATGTGAATTAAATTTCTTAAGATCAGTTAGTTTTAAATGGCGTGAGTATAAAGGGCTCGAATAAGCTGGTGTTCCCTCGTAAATAAACGGTTTAAACGGCTACATCTCGCCAAATATTTAATGTACAGAAAATCTACGCACAGTAAAGTGTTTGTCCTTAAAAAAGCTACAATCTGGTACTCAAGCATTTTTTCTTAGAATCCAGTACTTTCAGAGATATTTTGAAGGAAAGGGTGAAAAGTAGAAAATTACAAAAAAATATTTTCTCTTTATACTCCAATCTTTCTAGAATCAGGCATTTCCAATTGGTCAAAATTCTTGGATGTATTGATAATACATATGTATATAAAGAGATTAACAGAAGAGTGAAGATCAATTTTAATTAGGGGGGTAGTTAAGGGTTGTTTTCACTGATTTTTTCGTAGAAAAAAAGTAGGTACTGACCATATTTTGATCATAAGTCACTCAATTTTTATGCTAGAGACTATTCTGTTTTGAAAAAAGAAAAGTCTCATTATATACCTCAAAAAAGATTTGATGAATTTTCCCCGTTAGGAGCAAAGTTTTTTCGTTATTCGACTTCGAATCTTTCAAGTTTAGCATTTGAAGAAAAAAGCCAACCATTAACATACCGCATCTCGGTTCGTATCAGTCCTGAAAATTTTAAAAAAAGCATTTTTTTTTTGTTGCTTTAAAAGCTGAAATTTTCTCTCCACAATTTTTTTTCATTGAAATGCATATTTTTCGCGTTATTTGGAAAATAAAACCATTAAAAACGCTGATTTTTTTGTTGAAAAACTGTTACTTTTAACCGTGAATAGCTCAAAAAATATTAGTTTTACGAAAATGTTTAGAACCTTTTTTTACTTAGAATTACTTTTTCCATCGTTTCGTGTAGTTTAAATGCAATGAAAAATTTCCACCCCCCGAGATGGGGTGGCAACCACTCCCAAGGTTTTAAGGTACAGCGGCACGATATATAAAATGATTCTTGGGGTATTCCCTACCTTCTGTGAAAACTTCAAGTAAATCCATGCTAGACAAAAAAATTGCGAGCTAAAATGCTTCATTTGCTGTACTGTTGCGTTTTGTTAGGACTTAAAATAAATAATCTACGTCTGGCACTTTTTTAAAGTACATATGTATGTTTTTTTTCAAAAGCTCCTGTTAATTTAAAAATTAAATAAATATTCTAAACGTCAATTACAAAATAATTTTTCTGAATAAACTTTATTATTTGTCACACTATACAAACCATTGATTCATCGCTTGATACTATTGTATTACTGGGTTCGGTACTTGCGCTATCAATAAAGCAAAAGATTCAAAAGGGATTCAAAACAAGCAGCATGAAAGAACCCGACGGCTTCCCATAATTCCGGCACCTAGGACACCCAATGAAAAGTTACTAAAAAGGAAAATTGAGCACAAATATTTAGATGCTGAAAACTTCACATTGCAGCAAAGATAAATCAGAATAAGTTAAGAAAGAAAGTGAAGAATCAAAACTTCTCATAATGTCTTTGGAGGGTATGGCTCGAGAATCTATCTTTAAGACCAGTAAACCCAAAACGTTGAAGCAACAAAATATGAACGGAAACAAAGAAGCCATACAAAAATACCAAAAAATGATAAAATCATCAATACAAAATGCCAACTATATATATATATTTAGCACAGGCAAGACTAGCACAAATTATTAGGTGGTACTTGCTGCGACGGAAGCAAAGTTGACTATGAAAATAATATTGGTAAAAATTTTAATTACAATTCGAGTGAAAATTCTATAGAATATTTAAAAACGATGAAACCAACCAATGTGCCTGCTGGTTTTACTATGAAAATGAAGAAAGATACGAAAAAGTTCCATGTATTAACGTCTCCGGGGAGCGCGGACAGGAAATGGTTCGGGTATTGGCAGCTGAACATAAAATAATTAACGTTGAATACAGAAGATCAGACAAAATCGCAATGAAAATTAAATTACTGATTCACTTCAAGTCAAAAGAAGCTCTAAGTTTTGAGGAGGTTCCACACTTCACCTAAATCCAAAAATAGAAAATTATCAGACGTTTTTTTGAAGGGTCTAGACTGTGGAGGGAGCACGACTGATCTCCTTCAGCAACTGAATTTATTTCAATAAAGAAAGAAAGAAGATTGGCTAGCGAATAGAAAAACCTTATCATTTTATAATATTTAGTAAAAATTTCTAATAAAAGTAGCTCAAGTGCCCTTCAACAAATAAGGTACCTACTGGAATTTCAGAGTGATGAGGTGAAAAAGTCTTTAGAAAAGAGAAGTCAACCAGAGATCCTGATGTCAAGGATTGGGTTATTCGGCTGCCAACTGCGCCCTGCACTACCGGTGCGTCAAATACAAAGAAATTCATGCCCCTGCTGAGTGTGAATTGGCCCAAAAAGAGTCTAATGGAAAATTATATTGTGTCAACTGTGGTGTATACGATCACCTTGCATCATATCTAGGATGCCCCTGATATCAAGATGCAATAGTTAAGCCGCAGCCCCCAGTAAAACGACAAATTTGGGTAAACTTTACAACTGTTCACCTCAGAAACGATACGAACATTTGCAAAATTTTTTCGCTAGAAGTCAGAATAAACATTTGGCTATTGAATCATTTCATTACATTTTGCAAAAAATTTGTTTCGTAAATTACAAAATCTAAACAAAATAGCAAGTTTTCGTTAGACAATGTAGTAAATCTCGGAAAGTACTTAACGTACCGAGTGAATTCTTGCTACGTTTATTAGATCTAAATTATTTACATTGAATCAACTCATCTAAAATTCAAAAAAGTCTTTTGCAAAAAATCTCCTATAACAAAATGTGGAAATTGTTCAGTGTGTGCAAATTACACATTATGTTCTAGGAAATTTTTTGCGAAATCTTTTTTAAATTTTTGATGAGTTAATTCAATGTAAATAATCAAGAGGCTGTTTTAATGTGGGTTATGTCGTTGACATTTCAGTAATCCTCAAACATATGCGAGGTAAACGCTGTTCCCTGATCGGTAACCATCACACGCGAGAGACCAAAATACATCGTGATTGACTGCTTCGAGGAAAGGTTTCGACTTCGTTAACCTTGTTGGATTGATGACCGCGTACCGAGTTCACGCATCTATCATGACCAGCACATACACGCTACCGTGGCGACTTCTAATAAACGAACCCAAGTGATCCATATGGACTATATCAAATAGTAATAGGGGAATGTTCATACCATGTAATTGACATTCCTTTATTCTCGGCTCTCCCACATAGCTACAGTCAATGTTTGTCTTCATGTAGTTCTTTATGAAGTTACGCATTTGAGGGAACCAAAAACTTAATTTCATTCGAATTAGTGTAACACAGCTTAACCACGCGCCAGCGTATGCCCTTCGGAACAACAAACATTTTTTCCCCTCTTTATCTTCTCTGAGGAGACGGCTGTTCTTTACAACATACGAGTATTCCTTGCGAATTTGCTCCCTCTACTCAGACATCGCCTTCATCTCGAGAACGTCCATGATGTTTTTCACGTCTGAATCTTTTCGGTGTAGAGTGCGTACCAAATTCTTCATCGATGAGTTGACGCTACCGACGTATTCCTCTACTCCACTCGGTTCAGCCGGTGGCTCCATAGGTGCTCGACTCAATGCGTTGAAGTGAGGCATCTTTATTCCGGGACGAAATACAACCCGGCAATCGAACTCATGTAGTTTCAAAAACCATCTCGCCACTCGCGGAATGAGAGGCGTTGTCGCTTTCATACTGGCAATGGCTTGGCAATCAATTGCTATTTCTAACTCCTTTCCCAAAAAGTACATTCGGAACCGTTCATACGCGTCGACGATCGCGAGCACCTCCAGCTCGTAGCTATGGTATCGGCTCTCCACTGGATTGCACAGACGGCTATAGTACGCAACGGGATTCATCTGTTCTGATCCATTTTTCTGCAACAAGATGCCTGCTAGGCCCACGGAGCTCGCATCATGTGCCTCCTCACCTTTGGTCGACCAGTAGAATAGTACATCCTCTTTTAACAATCGCGTTAGTGGCGCGGCTATGATGGCATAATTCGGAATCAATTTCTTAAAAAATCCAGAGAGCCCAATGAAACGTCTGACCTCGGTAGCATTCTGTGAACTAGGGAATTGTTGCAACGCCACGGGTTTTATCTTCCCGGGCCTGATTCCTTCAGCCGTTAGTTCATGTCCAAGGAACTCCACTGTGTTCTGGAAAAATAAACACTTGAACTTGCGCAACGTTAATCCTTCGCGTTTTACGTCTTCTAGAAACTCCTTCAAGACCTGCAGCCCCTGCTTGAAAGTCTCAGATGGAATGATGACCTCGTCCACATAGCTTATTGCCTTGCCATTCATCAATGCTATGAGCCTCGCCATAAATCGTTGGAAATTGTTGGGGCATTTTGAAGCCCAAACGGCATTTGCTTGAGTTCAAAGTGGACATGGTGAATTATGAACGCAGTGTTCTGTTTGGCCTCCTTCGCTATCTCCAACTGGTAATAACCAGACATCATGTCAAGCGCGGTGAAGTAGTTTTTCCCCGCCAACGTTGACAAAACGTTGTCGACCATGGGTATGGACCATGGTTCGGAAGTCGACAAAGAGTCTGTCTTCGCCATTCTGCTTCCACACCAAAACAATGGATGAAACATACAGCGACATTGACGGGCGAATTATGTTGAGTTTCAGTAGCTCGTTGTCGATGCTTTCAATTTTTTGCTGTTTAGGGATGGGAACACGGTACGGTTTTTTATTTACGGGAATGTCTGATGTCAAAAAAATGTTCGTTTCCATAATGCTACACTTTCCGAGGCCCTTAAACCTTCCCGCGAAACAGCCACGATATTCATGGAGTAACGTCTCGGCTCGCTGTTTTTCGAACTTGCTCAAAATATCATTGACATTTTTGCACGCACTATTAAGTACATAACATTTACTCTTATCAATCACTATACGATCACGCGAAAGTACATCGGTACCAATGGTGACGTCATACACTGAGATTGAGTTGTCTATTATCCTGAAGTCACACACAAATTGCTGCTCGTCAATTGTGACGGTTAATGTTTTTGTTTCGCGGCACTTCACTTGTCCACCGGTGAATCCTCTCATTGTCTTGTTGGACGGCTTAACTGTACCGACACATTGATCCACGATGTTCCGTTTTATAAATGAGTGGCAACTGCCCGAGTCTATAAGCGCTTTGCACACAATATCGTTCACGGTGACGGTCTTCATGACCGGATCACCAGATGGTTCCCTGATGGAGTTCTTTTTCCCCGGTGGTCTTGTGCGATCGCGTGAAATGTGTCCTTGATCCTGACCATTGAAACATACCGGGCCACCATTATCGTGAGTTATCACTTTTTGCATGGAAATGTTTTTGTCCCCGGTTGGACAATTCATGAAACTAGTCTTATTGTCAACCACAGCGCGTGCGCCAATGCCCGAAAACAATTGTAACAGATCAGTACATCGCGGAAAACACATGACCAATAATATCCAACTCAAATTATCGTCCGTTAGTCAACTTTTTCGCCTTCATTAATTTCATATGCACCTCGGCGGCGGAAAATCTGCGGAAAAACCATGCGGAATTCCATCCATGTAGGAAACATTGGTTGCGCATTAACCCACATCTTCGCCGAACACTTAAGTTTGGCTATGACAGCTAGGAGTAGCAAACGATCTTCCGGCTTTCAACGAATTTATGGCTAGCTGTTGTGATAGGGTCATCAATTGCTTTTGCAATTCCCCTACATCACCTCGCAGCTTCTCAACTTCCTTCATACCATCTACGTTGACCTCGTGGAACAACTCTACTTCGCCTTCATGGTTCCGCAACCGCGTAATACTCGTAAGCTCTTCCTTCATGCTGGACACAGATAAACTGGCTTTGCGAATCGTCAGATCACCCGTTGCCATTACTACACTACTTTTTATGAAAACAACTCGCGAAATTAGGGAATATCCCACTTCTGATTTTGTCAACAGTCAGGGCTTAAACAAAAACCCGAACACCGAGGGCTTCGATTATACTCGTACGTCTTACTTTATGAAGTATGTACGAGTATGTAGACGAGTCTCTTTTCAATAAGCTATTTATTTTGCTTCCCATTTAGTCCCATATGAGAACATGAAAATTCAATAGCGTTAAAGAATATTTATATACTATGATAAAATATTTTTCGGTGCGATATCATTACATAATATTCCTGGATGGTTGAGGTAACCAGAGTCTTCATTTGTTCAGGCTAACGATATATTTACACCAATTAAATTAAGTTGAAAATTGAATTGAATTAATTATTCAGATTAACTTAGATGATATAATTTATGATGACTAATGGCAAGATCTTCAGGGAAATCTCATGAAAGCATTTTTTTTTTAAATATTCGATGTAGGTCATCAACTGATTAATAACAGATAATTAAAGTATTCATTAAATTATCTTACTTCCGCAAATATATATATATATATATATATATATATATATATATATATATATATATATATATATATATATATATATATATATATATTATGTTGGAAGAAATTAGAATTGCATGACTGAAAATCATAGATTTAACTGACATTTTGAATACACTTGTTGGATAGTCTATACTTTCATTGTGCTACTTAAATAATTTATTACAAATTTTTGTAAAAAACATAACTAGCGAATTTTAACGTTGAAAAATTATTTAAAAATAAAAACAGCCCTGTGGCTCTTTGAAAATACTGACTTATGTATGTATTTCTAGTATTGAATATAAATGGATTCAATCTAATAGATTTCTGATGTAAAAGCTCTCTACTTGTTTTATCTGAAACTGAGAGTTGTGGATTTATGCACAGTATTTTTGTAAAGCATTCGTGAAGTATTTGTTGTAGTTTGAGTTTCAGCTGCTGGCACATACTTGAGTTTTAATCAATTTATTCTAAATTGCAATCCTTGATTTTAGATAACAATATTAGATCTGCTTCTAATAATTGCGAATGAAAGAAAAACATCAAACTGTGTTAAAAAGGTAGTAACAAGTTTCACAAAAGCTTCCCTATCTTAATGTTATGATTAACAAAAAAGCATTATGACGAAAAAAAACTGATTTATCACTTCTTCCATGAAAACATGTTCTACCATTTTAGGTAATCTGATGCGGGGTCGTTTTGCTTTCTTTTACCATAAACATTTATGGAGAAAACTTAGTTTACTATCATTCATAGTTGAAAATAATTCCTTCCATACCTTTTTTGAGGCTTTTGACAGAAGTGCTTTTACTAACATAGTTAAACCTCTTACAAGACGCATCCGTCATTGCAACACACAACCACCAACGTCATGAATGTCAGATTCTTCAAAAATATAATTAAAATATAGCACACACATTTCTATTAGCTGGTTTTGTGGTTTATTACTGATTGTGATTTTATAATAAAAACTAAAAAAAAATGAAACTGATAATGAACAAAAATAGTAAAAATCCTCATGTACCATAATTTATATTTTGTCATTTTCATAGCAATATATCCCCTCGGGGTCTTTGCCTCCTGCAACAAGCGTCTTCAACTGGCTCGGTCCATCGACTAAATCCTCCAATTCAAAATCTGACCGGCGATGAACTGTCTTCATTGACCGGGTTAGACCAGCATGGCCTCGGTTTCCCCACTGGTATCCGCCCTTCAATTCTCTCAACGATTACGTTTTTGGGTATCCATTTTTAATCCACACGATTCACATGGGCAACCCATTGTAACTTCTGCAGTTTTAGAATCGTTGAGACCTCCAACTCGTCAAAAATTTCATACAGATCATGATTGTATCGAATTCACCAACTTCGTTCTGATTGTTCTTCTCAGGACGCGGCTCTTGAGTTAGGGTCCATGTTTCACGATCATAGAATAGTACAGCTTTGTTTTACTATATACGACACTGGTCTTCATGATCGTCAGAGCTGAATACCCCATAGTGTCGACATTATATTCGCAAAGTATGATATTTTGGGTATTTCAAGTATTTTTCGCGATTGCATCATTAGCGTTGTTTAATTTTCATTTGCCTATAGCTCTACTAGTTTCGCATTGCTGTTGGTCAAGTTTCACATAAATTTTTTCACTTATGTTTTGAATGGATGGTGCTTTATTATAAAAGGGTTCAAGACACTGTTGTTGAGATAATTCAATTCAAAAATCGAAGAAATTCATCGCACGATAATTTTCCCGAAATAATTTCATTTATGGCCAAATTTATTTTTTTAACTCACTGCATATAACACAAATCGCGCATGTAGATCAATATGCTCTGAGTATGTTCATGTTAAAAAATGTCAAGCTTTCCGATGGAAATGTCAGGTTTTAAGGAAAGACACAAGAACATCCCTATTAACAAAAAAAAAACTTTTGTAGTGGACGCCGTACGGCTTGCTGTTGTAAAAAATTCTTAACTCTCCTCCATGCTTCACTGGGCCATATATCCTCCTGAGCATTTTGCATTCAAATATGCCCAGGGGCTTTTTGCAAACATTTGTAAGAGTCCAGGTATCACATCCATATAGCAGCGAAGGTTTTATTGGTGGCTTGCTTACGCGAATATTGTTTTGCCTGTAAACATACTCATATCTGGATCGTAGCCATAGATATAGAGAGTACTGGGTCCGCAACTGGTTGCGAGACGGGAAGCAATTAGCAACATTCGCTTAAGTTGTGTGAAGTTGAGGTTTGAGTGGGTAAGACATAGATATGTTTTTGTTATTGCGCTTAACTTCACTCCGAAACACGTTCACGTTTATAAAGTTTTTGATTTTGAAGAACGCGTGTATAAAATTAGCACTTTAGTTCTCATTTTTTATTCAAATGTTACAAATTTTCATCAGTTTTGACGTACGAGTTTTCTAACCTCTACGTTTGCTTTATTCTGAGAGAACGTTTGTTGTATTGTACTCATACTGTTCAAAGAATGATAACGAAGGCGCAATCGTGTGCAAGTGCAACGACATTTTGTAGGTGTGCGCGGGTTTAGTGGGGGGAAGTTATCCTTCTGAAGAGAGGAATGCAAAATCTCTCGGGGAACAAAGGAGAAGGAGAAGCAAAGGCAATCATATAGTTTCGAAAGCGTAACGTATTTATGTGTTAAATTTGCTTGCCACATGGACGAGTACACAGTACACATTTATTTATATGTCTTTGATCGTAGCGTAGGGTACTTAAAAGTAGGCTTTGTCTGCTGCGCTTATCTGTTTCCATATTTCAGTCTTTTCTATGCCCTTTCTATTAAGATGGAGTCCTAAGAATGGAAAACTATCCACACTTTTTAAGTTATAGTGTCTTAATGTCAGGTTTTATCGTACAGGTACGTCTAGCTTTATTTCGGACTTGAATTTAGTTTGAGTTTAATTAACCAAAAAACCGATTACTTTTGCTTCTGACGTCAGCAGTATGAACGCTTTCTCCACATCTGGAATAAATTTGTACATAATATTAACGTCGTATTCATACGATACTTGTGATGCGTGGACATATGGAATAGCGTGCATATGATGTCTGCTAGCATTTTCCTGACCAAATGTGCCAGAGCAATACTAAATAATATTGGGACTTGCCCGTCCTCGTTTTTAAGGCTTGAATGCATTGGGAAGCTTTCAGTAGAATCGCCGTTAACTTTGACCTAAGACTCGGTGCTTAGTATTGTAATTTTGGTCATGCGGACGAGTTTAGTTGGGGCGCCAAACTCAACCATTATTTTATTCAAGCAATTTCTGCCAACACTGTCATATGCCTGCTTGAAGTCTACGAAGAGCTAGTGCACATCGATATTATGTTCTCAGCACTTTTCGAGCACCAGTTATACTGAAAACATCTGGTCAATTGTAGACCGTCCATTTCAAAAACTACCTTGGTACTCCCCAATGGTATTTTCATAATGGGGCTTCAGTCTTTATTCAATGGTTTTAGACAGCTCTTTTTATATTTTGCCCAACAGCGCGATCCCTCACAGCGTAGCTTATCTCCCTTTTTATGTAAGGGGCATATGTTATGGAGGTTATAGTCGTTTGAATTTTCTCCGATTATGCAACAATAATACAGGATTTTCCTACAAAAGGACCTTTGCACCGATCCAGACACTATATTCTTTACTGGATCCTCATAAAATTTTCACAAAAAAATGAGTCATAAAATATCCCATTAAGTTAATGATTTAAGTAATCTAGCAAAAGAATGGTGGCCTACTTAAATCGGATAAAGGGTAATTTTTTCTTGAAACCAAGCCTTCAATCTAAATGTCATTTAGATTTTTCTACATTTTATTCAATATTTTTATCTGAATATCATAGAGTGAGTGTAAAATCCTTCTGACAGGAGTCTGCGTAACTTGTTCTTTTCTTAAAGGACTCTGTAGAGGACCAGTTGAACAAATAATTAAAAATGGATCTTAACCAAAACGTTTCAGCAGGTGAGCTTTAATGGCATTTTAAATAAAAGATGAAAAAAATGGTAAAAATAAAACTGCTTCTGTTGTTGTTTAGATTTAACCCATGTGAATGCTTGGAAGAGAGAGAACTTTGCATATACATATTCATAGCCTAAAGTACAATATTTACATTGATTGTAAAATGATTATTGTTATGTTCTTGAACCAAAAAAGAAAATACACACACTTATGTTTAATGATAGTTTATTGTAAATATTAAATTGGTGATACAATTTAGTGTGGAGGTCGGTACGTGTTATCTCGAGTCGCACGGAGCGTAAACTGAACTGTGCACCGTTTACGTATGAAACGCGGCGCGGCTCATCGACTCGCGACACACACACACTCGTACACATACCTATCATACGCGCTCACTCACCACATACTTATCATACACCACAACTCTCCTCCCTCTAATTATTTAAGTTTTGGAATCGCGGTGACCTGCGTACTTCTTTGTTCGGCCCCGGGACTTTTATTATCTGATCCTTGTGGCGTTTATGTATAATATTGTCCTCGTCTTTTACGGCGAAGGTGGACGGTGATAGCTTTTTAATAATTCTTGCCTTGCTTCTTTTCTCGGCATTCACGCGGTAGTCGTCTATGAATACTTCGTCGTCCTTTTCTAATTCCAACCGTCGACTGCCGCTTCTTGCCACTATTTGTGCTCGTTGATGTGCTTGCACCGTTTCTGCAGTGTTGTTCCTGAATACATCGCACCTGGTACGCATGTCCCGCTTGTACATCATTTGGTATGGGCTTTTACCCGTGGTGCAGTGTTCAATGCTCCGGTAGTCGAAGAGGAGCTTGTTTATTGCTGATTCGACTGTTTCTCCCCCTTTTATGATTTTTGATACCTTGTCTTTGAATATATCCACGAAGTTTTCGGCTGCACCGTTTGTTGCTGGGTGATACGGAGGAGTGAGACTGTGCTTTACGCCGTTTTGTTTTAAAAACTTTTCGAATTCGCTGCTGCGAAATTGTGGCCCTCCGTCCGTCACCAAGTGTACTGGCAATCCGAACCGTGCGAAAAGAGTTTTAAACTCTTCTATGAGTTTTTGAGCCTTAGTATTTTTTTTGAAATTTATTATTTCAGGCCATTTTGAGTGGGCACAAATTACGACAAGGTACATGTCTCCGTAAAAAGGTCCCAAGAAGTCTGCGTGTAATCTGGCCATGGCCACGTTGTGAGCGGCGAGTTCGGTGGTTTCTTTGCTTCAATAATGCACGTGCTGCAGTTTTTCACGGTGAATTCGATGTCGTGATCTATTTCTGGCCACCACACAAAGGAACGAGCGAACATTTTGATTTTTACAATTCCCATGTGCGAGGCGTGGAGCTCACGCAGAATCGTTGGCCTCATGCTGGCAGGTATTATCGCGCGTAGACCCCAAAATAAACAGTTTTTCTCAACTGTTAGTTCTAACTTCTTTCTGTGATAAGGTTTCAGTACGTCCGTGAGATCGCACAATTTTGGCCAATCGCTTTTTGTGTACGCCATAACTTTGTTGATTACTCCATCTTTGATGCTCTCTCGGGCTAATTTTTTGCTATCGACTATGTCGATTGCTTCATCGAAATAATGCACATTTGAAAATGTAGCTTTTAGTAGGTGTATGTCCGCTTCTGTTTTGACTGGCAGTCGAGATAGCGCGTCGCAATTTGCGTTCGCTTTCGAGCTTATGTGCTCTATTTTGTATCTGAACCCAGACAAGTAGTAGGCCCAGCGTTGGAATCGGTTGTCCGCTGTCTGTGGGATACCTTTCCGTGGTCCGAGAATGAGTTGCAACGATTTGTTGTCGGTGCGTAGAATAATTTCTTTGCCGAATACAAAGTCTCGGAATCTTTTGAATCCGAAGACTACTGCCATGGCCTCTTGGTCTAAAATGGTTCGTTTTTGTTCTTTTTTTGGTATTATGCGCGATGCATATGCGATAGGTTTTTCCGTGTTGTCCTTGTATCTGTGCGATAAAATAGCCGATAATCCGTAGTCGGAAGCGTCGCTTGCCAGTACAATCTGTTCCTTTGGGTCGTAGTGAGCCAGTATTCGGGGAGATATTAGTTCGTTTTTGACCCATGCGAATGATTTTGTACACTCGTCGTTCCAAACGTAATCTTTCTGATTTGCCAAGTCGTATAGCGGCTTCAGATTTTCGGATCGTTTCTCTAAAAAACGGGCGTAGAAGTTTATTAACCCCAGGAACGAAGCTAATTCCTTTGCATTTGACGGTATCGGCGCATTTACCATGGCGTATACTTTTGATTTTGATTTGTGCAGTCCGTCCTTGTCAATTACGTAACCCAACACATCGAGTTTGTCTTGCATAAATTTGCTTTTGTCGGTGTTGATTCGGAGATTGAAATTTTGCAGTCTTTCGCATACTGCCCTTAAATTTCGCAGATGCTCTTCGTTGTTCCGTCCTGTGATGTATATGTTATCGATGTAGGTTATTGTGCCGCTTATTCCCGCTAAATATTCGTCCATTTTCTGTTGGACGTCCGCTGGAGCCGGTGCAACTCCTTCTGGGATTTTCGTATACCGGAATAGCCCTTTGTGAGTGACGATCGTAAGTGGCGCCCTGCAGCTTTCTTCCACTTCAAACTGCATATAAGCATGGCGAGGTCTAATTCCGTGAACGTTTCGCCCCCTTGCAGCGCTGAAAAGATGTCGTCGATTGTATGCAGCGGGTATTTATTCATAATTATGAATGGATTCACCGTAATTTTAAAGTCGCCGCAAATTCTTATATTTCCATTGCTTTTGAACACGGGGACTATGCGCGTAGCCCATTCGCTGACTTCCACTGATTCTAAATGTTTCAAAGATAAAAGTCTGTTCAATTCATTTTCTATTAATGGCCTTAGCGCATGCGCTACATGTCGTGCCTTGAATGCGACTGGCTTAGCATCGGCTTGCAAGTATATTTTGGTTTTGCTTTTATTGTAACAACCCGGGGTCAAACTGAACAAATCATTATATTTACTTACAAAATCATTGGAGATTCTTAGTTTATGAATTTTGTTTACTGCGATATTATCCCGTTCTTCGATGTGCAACGGCCAGCACTCGAATGCCGAAAGCCATTTACGACCGATCAAAGCCGGGCCCGATCCCGATAAAACATAGCAATCAAGCGTGCGGGTTTTATTTCTAAACGTTACTTTTAATTTTGTTATTTTACCGATCGGACTCATTATGGTGCCATCGTAACCGCGCAAATCTACCGGTGTATCGGAAAGCTTCGCGTTCGCAAATTTTTCGTGCCAGATTTTATTTGAAATTACCGATTCGTATGTGCCCGAATCGACTTCCATTCTCGTGTTTACATCGTTTATACGTACATCAATATACATCGGCGCGCCGTCACGATCTCCACTTACAAAATGTTTGTTTACAAAATTATTTTCGACTATGTCGAGCGTGTAGAAAGAACAAAGAAAAAGTCTTTCCAAAGTAAGAAGTAAGAACTAGTGACTGATTATTTTAAAAAGGTTGAACAGAACACATTAGTCATTATGTTGGTCATAGCGCAAGGATTATGCTGAACTAAATTTTATAGTATGTATGTTTGAATGTTTTATGTTTTTTATATAATAAAAGATAGTTTCTATGTTAACATCTTTTTTGTGTTCGCACCTAATTTATAATCTTTTGTCAGGTTATCCGCGATTTTTTTATCCGCAATGCCCTTGCCACTCAATTTCATGAATAATCGGGGCTCTACTGTATATGCATTTGTTTCAAATCGAATTTTCTTCAGATTTCCAGAAGTAATTCAGGAATAGATTTTATTGGAGTATGTTTGATTGCCCAAGTATTTGGAAAAATTTATTTCAAATGAAACGAATTAGCGGCAGTTTTATGTTTATGAAATGTACCTTGGATCTTTCATTTATAATTGAACGATTTCTTGGATGTTCAATCGATTCATAATTCAAGTCATTGATTCATGTCATTAGAGAAATTGTTTTGATCCCTGCAATGGTTGGAAAGCCCTCCTGGTAGGAACACTCTTCTGTTTGTTCAACTTCAACCTACATATTCAATGCAAGTATCCAGTATCCTATCGAGGGCAAAAACAATTTTTGAGAAAAATCTTTATTTGCAAGCAGCTTCTTACAACGTATTTGTTAATAATAATAGCAGTTATACTTTGACAAATTTCATTTATTTTGGGCTATGTATTACAAATTTTGGTTAGCTTCAGAAGGACATGAAAAAGATTAAATTGGATGCTTTGAAACTATATGTGCGCATACAATTTTTGACATGACTGCGTGCATTACCTATACAGCCAATCATCATCTATGGTGCGATAGTTCAATCCGGGCCTAAGCCTCCAGGATTACTCTCCTCCAAACATGAAAGTTCCGCGACCTTGTCCGCCGGTTGTTTACTCCCAACAAGGATCTGCTGTCAGCTTCTATCGTGTCTTTCAATCGAGTCCTCGGTCTACCTTGTACTCTATCCTTTAATGTACTTTTGAGTAGCCGCTTATCTTTCATTCTTTCTACATGGCCCGCCCATTGCAATTTGCATTGCTTTACGCAAAAAGAAACAGGTGGATCGTCAAAAAGTTCATACAACTCATCGTTGTAACCTAGTTACCATTCTGCTGCTTCGATTTTCCGGAGCACTTTGCATTCAAATACGTCCACTGCCTTTTCAGATTTGTAAATGCGGGGCTTATTTTGCCTGTGCAACACACTAGACCTAAGAATGGGAAGTACGGAGCAGCAAGCTTTATTTACAGCGTTTATGCGGCGCCCAGTCTCGTCTTTCTTGGCGCCTCTTCTATTTGGGTTGACTCCAAGGTAGATAAAATTATCCACACTTTCAAGGTTGAAGTTGCCTGCAATCAGGTTTTATCGAACTGGAGCTTTCTTCCTTGTTTGCGTCATGAATTTGATTTTTGTGTTATTAAACTGTAGGCCAATTTGGTTTGCTTCAGATTATAGGCTTAAAAATGTTCCTTTAGCATCTAGAATCGAATATACCATAATATGGACATCATCAGCATATGCTACCAATTGTGTGGACTTAAACATAATTGTACCCGAGATTTCAGCTGATGTCTTCCTGATGACGAGTTCCAGCGCAACATTAAACAGCATTGGGGCAAGTCCATTCTCTTGCTTTAAGCCAGATTCCGTTATAAAGCGTCTGTTGGTTCACCGTTTACCTTGACCTGGGACTCTGGGCTTAACATCATGACCTTGGCCATGCGGACTTTTTTTATTGGAACGCCAAAGCCAAGCACTATTTTGTACTGCGCATTTCTGTCGATATTGTCGTATGCTTGCTTTAAATCTACAAAGATTTGGTGCGCTTTGATGTTATATTCTCAGCGCTTTTTGAGCACCTGCTTTACTGAGAAGATTTGGTCTATTGTAGACCATCCACTTTGAAAGCCACTCTGATACTCTTCTAGAAACCTTTCATAGTATGGCTTTAATCTTCTTTCGATGATTTTGGAGAGCACTAGCGATGCCTCTATAATTTTCACACCTTAATTGGTCTCCCTTTTTGTGTACAGGACATATTGGACATATTTTACTTTTCTGCTAGTCCTCTGCTGATTGCACCTTGGACCATATTCTGCAGGTTATTTAGATAGGGATCCCCGCTCTGGAGCAGTTTTGCTAGTATTTCATCTATACTAGGAGCATTATTTTTTCTCAAGTCCCGTACTGCTGCCTATACTTTGTCTCTGGTTGTTGGTAAGAATGGGACCTTTTGCTTTGCTTCTGGAATGCTCACAGCTTCAGCCATTGTGGGGGGTGCTTTGAGTGGCTCCTGGAAATATTACAGCCATTAGTTTTTTATTTCGATTGGTTTGCCTATAATTGTTCCTTGTACACTTTTGCAAAAACTTGTTTGTAGATTGAAGCCATCTCTTAGTTGTTTGACAGAGGCATACGCTGATCTGATTTCATGTTAGGTCATGTTTTCGTCCATCTGTTGAATCTTGGTGTTGATGGCCAGTGGTTTTTGTCTTTGGCACATTTTTTTTTAAGCTTGACGTTGAAGGCATTTATATTGTTCTTCTTTGACTCAAGTTAGTCATTATATGTATTCTTTGTACGCTTATTTTAATCGCTACCTTTCATTCTTCGCCGTTCCAGTTGTTCCTACTTTTCTTTGGCTACTACGCCTCTTACTGTCTGCCACATCGTTTTGATGTCATCATTACTTTTCCCCAGCTGCGGGGATATATTGATGCAATTTTCCAGCGTTGACATGTATGTGGACATTACGGAGCTATCATCAACTTGTGTATATGGTGCCTTGCAGTAACTAATACTCCATGCTTACAGCTCTTGGAGATAAAGCATCGGAATTTGACTTTTATAAGGCAGTGGTCCGAATCACAGATAGTGCCGCGGAATGAGCACATGTCGAGAATTCTGGTAGCAGCTCGTTTTCGTATGAGAAAATGGTCGATATGGTTGAATGTTCGATCGTCTGTGGATGCCCACGTACTCTTATGGATGCCTCTGCGGTGAAGCTTTTACTAGTCGCGAATTCTATTAGCTGTTGTTCGTTGTCGCTGGTCTCTGTATGGAGGCTATATCCTTCGATTGGTCCTCTATGTGGCCTTTCTCGGCCAATTTTTGCATTGAAGTCACCCAGAACAAATTTAATGTCATTTGACGGCAATGCATCGACAGTGCATTCAAGAGTGCTGTAAAATTTGTCTTTGATTGCCTCTTCCTTGTTTTCTATGGGCGCGTGACAGTGGACCAGCCAGACATTAATGAATTTGGTCTTGCTACGAATTGCACAGAGCCTTTCGTTAACGGGCTTGAAATCGGTGATAATTTATTTAAATGTGCTGCCGACATTGGAAGCTACTCCGAACTCATGGCTTCTTTGCAGTTTTCCACTTTTAGACATAGTATACGTTCGCATGCCAATACAATATTTGCACTTGGATGCGGGGCGCCGCTCTGAGTCTTGTTTGTGTTGTTGAGTGTTTCGTTTTCCTACATTCATTTCTTTGCGATTGATCGCGTGGTGTTTTATGAACAGAACAGCTGTTTCGCTTTCGTGAGGATGGTTTCTCATACTATTTTCTTCAATCATTTTAATTTTTAGAAATTCGATATCTGGGAGAGTATTTCGAGTCTCGATTGCACATCGGAAATTTTTGAAGCTATTCGTCAAGCTGTATAGCAACATTTTGTGAGCAGGTTGCCATTGATTTCCACCTCCACTGACTACAATTTGTCCACAATGTCAAAAACTTTGCAAGGTGCTCCTTCACATCTCCTCCATCCGCTATTTTATGCTGCGTGAGTTATTTCAACAATGTTGCTTTGCAAGCCGGGACCACTGAGACTCGAGTTTGTCCTAAACTTCCTTTGATGTGACACAGCAACGAATTTGTTTTAATTTTGAAAGAGCAATAGTGAGGATGATGTCCGATTTTGCTCTTCTGTCTTGCGCGAGCCATACCGCATGTGTGCAAGAAGTGTTAACGCAGGAGCCCAAAAAATTAAGGTGAGGAATCAACGACCCGAGCAAAAAATTAGCGAAGTAAAGTTATATACGTCCGATGCATTTAAGGTCAGGTGTACTATCAGTGAAAAAATTAATAAAACAAAAAGAAAATAATTCATGTATTTGTGTATGCGGGTGAAAAGATGAGAGCGCACTAAAAGATTTGAATACATATATATTTCAACAAGAAGTTTATAAAGAGTTTGCGCAGATATATGCATGTTATACAGTGGAACCTCGATATAACGAACCTGAAGGGGAATGAGAAAACTTCGATATATCGAATATTTCGGTATAACGAGGTTCGTTATATCGAGGCGATTTCTGACTGACTTCGATATATAGAGGTTCAAAATAACGTGGGATAAATGTCGGTACATTTTGCAAATACTCACTGCATTTAGATAATTTATTTTTGTTAAGTTCAAAATATGTACGTAGGTTCTGCTATTATGAATTAAAAAACATGAGCTGAAAACAAGGATTATATTTAGCAGATATGTAGTTTTATAAAAAGAACGTAATATTAAATATGGCACAGAATTCTGGTAGCAGCTCGTTTTCGTATGAGAAAATGGTCGATATGGTTGAATGTTCGATCGTCTGTGGATGCCCACGTACTCTTATGGATCCTCTGCGGTGAAGCTTTTACTAGTCGCGAATTCTATTAGCTGTTGTTCGTTGTCGCTGGTCTCTGTATGGAGGCTATATCCTTCGATTGGTCCTCTATGTGGCCTTTCTCGGCCAATTTTTGCATTGAAGTCACCCAGAACAAATTTAATGTCATTTGACGGCAATGCATCGACAGTGCATTCCAGAGTGCTGTAAAATTTGTCTTTGATTGCCTCTTCCTTGTTTTCTATGGGCGCGTGATAGTGGACCAGCCAGACATTAATGAATTTGGTCTTGCTACGCATTGCACAGAGCCTTTCGTTAACGGGCTTGAAATCGGTGATAATTTATTTAAATGTGCTGCCGACATTGAAAGCTACTCCGAACTCATGGCTTCTTTGCAGTTTTCCACTTTCAGACATAGTATACGTTCGCATGCCAAATATGTATTCTCCGTGGCATCTGGTTTTTTGCACTGCATGGACGTTGATTTCGTATTTCTTTATTTCATCCAGAAGTTGTCGCAGTGCACTTGGTTTTTTCAATGATCTAATATTCCAAGTTCCAAAAGAATAGTCCTTTAGACGATGCAATAGTCGTTGCCGTTTATCCAATCCGATCCGAGGCTATTGTCCTGGTTCCATGACAAGTAAATACTAAGCGAAACGTTGTCAACGCTTCGACTAAGTCGGTTTTGGTCCAAGGATGTTGTTTTATTTCCCACATACCCACCGGTTAGCCGGTTAGGGCACTCTCTATCCGCTATCTGAGGACGCGTCCCGTGTGGGACCGAAAACTTCACAAGGCGAATCACTAGACATAAATTACGCTTGCCATCACTCTGCAATATTATATACTTAAAGCAGATAAATCATAAAATTGCACAGGAAAAAATTATTAACAGTGACGATATGGTCTCAATTTCATAGCGAATTACACCACCGAATTGATTCAATATCCATACTGATTGAGGGATATAGTTGAGATAACGTCATGAGTTGCTAGACCAACCTAAATTAGATTTCCATTGAAGATACAAAGTCTAATCAATCAATCTTATGTATCTATTCTAAATTGGAAATTAAGTGAAAAAATCATTTAGTTTGGCTATGTTAAAATATTAACACAATTTATTTTTTGTTTGCATAAAAGTTAAATATGATCTTTTGACCTCCATACAATAAAATTAATATTCACATATACCAAATTATTGCTGTATAACAACATTGTTCAGCAAAATGGGACATTAGTTTACGATCTTTGAAAGATTGAAAAGAGAAAATCTTACATCATCTAACATTCCATTACATGACAAATTAATAACATAAACTATGTTCATCAGGGCTCATTGTTTTATATATTATATGCTCATAGAACCTTGTAAAATTATCTGTGAATAGTAAAATCAGCCACTTTTCTAGATTCATAACCCACAAGCCATATTTCTAATTTCAAGTTCAATTATAAACTTTATTTTCACGCAACCACGTCAATCCTCATACTAGGCTTATGAAATACCTATTAGCTAATCCTACACATCAAACCCAGACGTTAAACGGATTGTAATAAAATACGATTAAAAATATTTTCGCATCAAATATTTCTATTTTCAACTGCGGTAAACACGATCTTGCCAAGCATATTATACACGATAAATATTCTTCCATTGCCCAGAACAACTACTCAGTAATAACCATAATGAAATAAGTCCCTCTTTTGTGGAAATAATATCGTGAATATAAATTAAATGGCGAACTTTGCGGTTTTCATTCTGAAAGAGATATAAGTGATACAGCCAATGACTCTGGTGACATCAACTTCCATAAGTGAGATGAAAATTTCAATGTCAGTACAAAAAGCGTGGAATTGTTATCAAAGATACTAGCGAAGAAAATTTCTAAGAATTGTAATTCGTGGATTGTTTGAAAGTGGCGAGAGCATAAACTTTACCATAAAATTTTTATTAAATCGATGCTGATGTATTAAAAATAAACAGTCATTTTAGAATCATAAAAGCCTTTAATGAATAATATGTTTATGTAGCATAATGTACATTTGATGGCATTCAAACATCAAATGTATTTGAATTTATGATAGAATTTTACATTCATCATGCCCTAAGAGCGAATAATACGAAGGAATAACTTTTCTTATCCTTTTATTAAGGAGCCTAAACAACAAACTCTCGAACTTTGATTCAATGGCAAATCAATGTCCTTGTACACGTACATAAGTAATGGAAAGTTAAAAGTATTTCACTTAAAGATAGCTGCCGACCATAAAAAATCCTTTGAATTTAACGAATCATTAAAGTATGATCGAAAAAAATACCAGCTGATATTCATAATTTGAAACGACTTGTTAAATGTTATTTCCTTGATGAATCCACCAGGACTTTTCATTTACTAACGTTCTGTTAGGAAATGAAAAATAGGAACAGAAATTGTGAAAATGAAAGCTGGATTAGGAAGGCATATTTTCACGACAGTGATATCAATCAAAAGAGTTGACTTTCATTTTTAAGGTTTTGTAAAAAATTGTTTCTAAAATACCCTATTAAAATTGGTACTTGTCCATTCGTCCGTCCGTCAGTGCGTCACATAAAGTTTTCTCAGGAACTAGATAAGCTACAGTCATGAAATTTTGTGAGTGGTTTAGAAATATTTTACTAATGAAAGTTCCATAGTCAAAACAATCTTTATCTTTACTTTGAAGAAAGTAGACTTCGCACCAACGACTTTTATCGTCCGTTAATGTCATAAAGTATCACATTGCACCAATGGAAGTTGAGCGCATAGGGCCGCATAGATCTGTGGGTACGTTTCCCAGAATGTCTGGCGATCCATGAATGCGAGTTGGAAATGGTTTCCTTGTAAGTTTACCAGCGGCACATACTTTAAAATCTCGTAGCTGGTCCGCATTTTCCGTGAAAGCGCATCCATTCCTAATTTTTGGCATTTTCTTTAGATTGTATAGATTCATGCGGCCGAGTCGCTCATGCCCAATTTCCATATCGAACTTCGCTGCTTCGATGTCCACCACACAAGCCTTGTAGTCCGCGTTACGAAGATAAAACGAATTTCCTACGCGATAGGCTATCATTTTGTTGATACCTTGCTCCTCTCTGACTATGGCACAGTTCTGACGAAATAAAATTTCGTGACCTTTGTTGACGATTTTTATGATTGAAATTAAATTAGCGCGGGATTGAGGAACGTAAAGCATATCTTCAAGCTTTATATTTCAAGTTTTCTTGCGATCTATCGTAGAGACTATGACGTTTCCGTATGCTTTTGCTTGAGTTGTAGCATTGCTAGCCAACCTAATTCCACTGTTGACTATTTTCACGTTTGTAAACATTGACTTATTGTTGCATATTTATGTCGCGCAACCAGTGTCTGAACACCATTTAGTTTTGAATGCGTGTTTGGCGTTCTTGTCGGGGTATGTGGAGAATACTTTGTTTACGCATTTCGCTTCTTCTGTTTCTATTGCTCTTGAACCAGTATGATGAAATGGTGTGCCCTTTCTTTTTACAATATTTGCTCTTGGATGCGGGGCGCCGCTCTGAGTCTTGTTTGTGTTGTTGAGTGTTTCGTTTTCCTACATTCATTTCTTTGCGATTGAACGCGTGGTGTTTTATGAACAGAACAGCTGTTTCGCTTTCGTGAGGATGGTTTCTCATACTAATTTCTTCAATTATTTTAATATTCAGAAATTCGATATCTGGGAGGGTATCTCGAGTCTCGATTGCACATCAGAAATTTTTGAAGCTATTCGTCAAGCTGTATAGCAACATTATTGTGAGCAGGTTGCCATTGATTTCCACCTCCACTGACTACAATTTGTCCACAATGTCAAAAACTTTGCAAGGTGCTCCTTCACATCTCCTCCATCCGCTATTTTATGCTGCGTGAGTTATTTCAACAATGTTGCTTTACAAGCCGGGACCTCTGAGGCGTAAATTGACTCGAGTTTATCCTAAACTTCCTTTGATGTGACACAGCAACGAATTTGTGTTAATTTCGAAGGAGCAATAGTGAGGATGATGTCCGATTTTGCTCTTCTGTCTTGCGCGAGCCATACCGCATGTGTGCAAGAAGTGTTAACGCAGGAGCCCAAAAAATTAAGGTGAGGAATCAACGACCCGAGTAAAAAATTAGCGAAGTAAAGTTATATACGTCCGATGCATTTAAGGTCAGGTGTACTATCAGTGAAAAAATTAATAAAATAAAAAGAAAATAATTCATGTATTTGTGTATGCGAGTGAAAAGATGAGAGCGGACTAAAAGATTTGAATATATATTTCAACAAGAAGTTTATTAAGAGTTTGCACCGATATATGTATGTTATATTTTGATGCTTGTTTTACTAAAAAAATTAGTCAATATGTGAGGGCCCGCTACAAAATACGAATTGGTAAATACCTTTGATATCCTTATAGTTGGGCTTAAATTATCAATCAATAAAGTGATGACAACACTGCCTGCACCACAAGCGAAAAACACTCCACCGGCACTAGTGATTGGAAATGAATGGTGGGGGCAGGGCGAACTGTGAGTGCATTTTAGGTTCAGTTACTAGTATTAAAATTTTTCAAGCTGCCTGATTGTAAAGTGTAGCTAAGTTTTATCTATCTTATTCGCCCCATATTTTAGATAGAGTAGGAGGATGTTTTGAGATTCCTGAAGATGAGATATGAGAATTAAATCTTGAACTACTAGTTGATTGATTCAAAATCTTTGCAAGGAAAAGGATGTTACCGTAGATAGTAGAGGCATCTTATTTATTTACTTGCGAAACACATTTTATTGTGTGTGTTTCGATGCTGAAGTTGGACTTCTTCTCGTTGTGAGCGTTGCCCACGTTTAGGGGTTTGTAAAATTAATTTGCAAAACCCTACTAAAATTGCGACCTATCTGTCCATCTGTTCATCCATCCGTTTATCTGTGGATCACAGTAAGCTTCCTCTTCAGCCACATAAGCTACAGACGTGAAATCTTGTATGTTGGTCTGAATTTATGCCCTCCTTGAAGTTTCTTGATAAAAACAAAATTATGAGCAGTTTAAAGGAGGTTTCCTCATTTAAGGGGTGACCCTTAAAACAATTTGTTCCACCAAAGTGGTTATCAAATGAAAGGACTTGATGATAAATTCTCAAACTTCAACTGACATGTTTCGCTTCACAGGATGCAGGATAAAAATAAAGTTGTCAATAAATTGTGTTATCAGTGTTTCATCCAAAAACATAATCTGAAAAATCAAAGGTCTACTTCACTCCGTTCCTCTTTTAAAAGCTTCGAGTATCAAATATGTTAGCCGTGAAAGATCGAAAGCACCATTAAGAAATCTCCTAGAACTTACGGTAGAAAACGAGAGCTTTGGGTGATTGTGAGGATTATCCATTAATTATCGCATCTTTCCTGTTAATAGTACTATTAAGTACAATTGTATCCTACATTTTTCATATGCTTACTTCGACATTACTTATTTCCTCTCCAGACTTGGAGAAGAGCGGGATGTCAAACGAGTTGGAATCCTATTTCCATTGATTTTGTGACCACAACTGCTTTCTTTCTTGTTCGTCCATTTCTTGAAAATCACTCGACTTCTTTTATTCACACAAGTGTCAAACACAAAGAAATAGACAAATACGGGTGAAACTTGGTGTGCGATCATTCAAGAGATGCTACTAACTAAACATGGCCTCGATACGTGCCGGTGGTGCCATTTCTCGGAGTTTGCACGAAATTTTCAAATGCTCCTCGCAGGTAGGTAGCTCAATTTGTATTTTTCCTTGTTAGCCAATAATGATAGAACAGTTGAAGCTGCTTGTTGTAGGAAGCGAATGCCCGTGAGCGGCTGTGGCGCTACGAAGAAGGACTACTTAAATAAATTCCTCGAAAATGGGACAAAATGATTGAAATATTTCGAAATATATTCATGGACCGTTTGTTTGTTATCTTAGAGTTTTTGATTTTATTTAGAGGGGAAAAATCAGTCAATATTTTTATATCTGAATCAATTTTAATAAATGCTTAAAAATTTGCAAACAAAAAGTATGGAATGTGCATAGAGAGGTTACAAAAAGAAAACATAGTGCTTAAAAATTGTAGATACAATAAAATTGGAGTCTTCCCAGATTTATTGGAATCATTATTGCATCCCGTCAAATTATTTGTACATGCACTTTTTAGGGTTTTGTAAAATAATTTTACAAAACCCTACTAAAATCGCGACCGGTCCGTCCGTCCGTCCGTGTGTCACTGCACTTTTTCTCGCAAACTACTTAAGCTAGAAACGTCAAACTTTGTATGCAGGTGTAAAGTGGGGCTCTCTTCAAAGTTCAACTACAATAAATTTTATAAGGTATTTAAGGGGGTCTCCCCATATAGGGGAGTAGCCCCCGGAAAAAAAACAATTTCATCAAAGGTAGCCGATATAGATATGAAATGAAAGGCCTTGATAAGAACTTTTCAAAACAGGTCTAAATTTGATATTTTTTGTTTCGAGGGACGCACAGGGAGGGGAAACACACGAAAAATTTGTGTCCCCCCCTCGCGATTGGACACCTGTGATCCAAAAAAAAATCATAAAGGTATATGTTTATGAATAAAACAACAACAAATACCTTAGAAGTCGAAATTCGATCAGCTTTGTTAATAATAGTATGATATTCGAATTTCACATTTTCCCCAATAAAATCGCATCGGTACCCTTAAACTGAACGAAATTCGATATTTACGTATTTCTACTAAGAATTCTTAAGCTTTGTGAGTTTGATGAAAATCGAATCATATAAACGGAAGTTATATCCGTTTGAAATTTCTCCAATTACAACAACAATAACACATGATTTTGAAATTTTATGGACTTTCCATCGAATCAGTCACTGCATTTTTGACTTGATCTTCTTGAAATTTTCCAATAAGGTCAATAACATTAATATTTTTGAGAATTCATGATTTGAGTTATTTTTGTTGGTTTACAACAAAATGGCGAACGTTGAAAGTAGAAAAACAATGGATTTCTTTTGAACGTGCACATCTCTATGACATATTTCTCGACGTGATTCATTGCTGGTGACTGCATTTCTGAGAAAATGGGTACAAAACCCTTCCCTTTCTGAGCGTAGGTCTGTTTACCCAACTTGTTTCCTTCTTTTTTTCGAATAGTTTGCATTGATTCAAAAAATAATCGTTCGAAATGAAAACATAAGCAGTGCCTCTAAAAACATATGCAAAATGAGACAGCAGACATTATTACATGGTGCGTGGACAGAATGCCAAAAATCAGTTCAACAAACACGAACTGCGCTTAGTCGTGGGCCTTTTCTTTTTGCTTTTTTAATCATTGTGAGCAGTAAAAGGTTGCAATGTAAGAAATATTGTTTTTTGTAAGACTACACAAAACTTAATATCTTATATGTTGCAAAAATACTGTAGAAAAAGACCTTCATGCAAAATTTGGAGTCTTCCTGGCATAAGAATCATACGTTTGACCACCGCTGCATATTGGCTATAGTCCCAGCTTGTTATATTTTCGAAAAATATTTGTTCTACTTTAACTGTTAAATGCTCAGTCTTGTCCCATAACTAAATGGGCTGATTGTAACTCTGACAAACGTTCAAAATCTTTAAAATAAATCGTGCAAAAATGGAACCATAAAATTGGACGCATCTTCCTGGACCACAAGAAGAATACTGATAAGATGCGCTTCTTTAATTACTTCTTCTTTATACCACTAAAGCTCCTCCCGGGCCTTTGTTTTCTACAAAAGTGCATCAAACTGCCTTCAATTTTATGTCTCGGCCCTTGATTTCTTCGAACGAATACTTGTTCAGGAACACTTCGTTTGTCAATAAGAATCACGTGCGCAGCTTATTGTAGCCTCTCTAGTTTCATAATCATAAAAACCTTCAGCTTGCCAAATAATTTACTTCGATTACATGCCTCAAGAACAAATATTTGCGTTGGCGAGGATCTGTGATTCTCATTCATAACATAGCACAACTGTTATCAGAAACGTATGTGCTTTGGGGTTTGTTTTCCTGTGTGTGCAGCTAATTTTTAGGATTGTGTGAAGTTTTTAAAATACATGTATTTTTTATTATTTCTCGAATTTAAATGTACCTGTTCCTCACACGATTAGAAGTGTTTAGCGGTATTTTATCCTAGCACTACCGCAAACGTTCATTCTGAAACTCAACTACATTTCGAAATAAATCGTATCATCCTTTAAGTTAATTTAGTAGAAAAAGCCAACTAAGTCGTATGTAGTTCGCGTCGTATAGCGGTTAGAGTACTTGCTGCGTAATCCAAAGGCCGCTGGCTCAAATCCCGTTGGTGACAATGAGATTCATTTCGAGTGATTCTTTGGTTTGTTGAAAACCAGTACATATCTCAGCTGGGTGGACAAAAAAACGGCCAAAGTGTGGTACTGAACATATCTCCTTTTCGAGGGCTGATACATTCGATCCAAATACTCTAATAATCTCCAAGCAAAGGCCTGAAAGTGGCTGTAGTGCTAAAGTAAAAAAATCAACTTATCATCAAAAAATAAAATTTCCACGACGAGTAAATTAGAAAAATTGCTTAAAATAGACTTGGCTTGGCTTTTAGGCTAGGTATGGGTACATTTAAAACCAAATTTTTCTCAAATATGTTCGATATACGAATTTTTTGGGATTTCCTCAACCAAAATATTCAAAATTTGAATTTTTTTGAATGCTCTTTAGGCTATAAAATTAGATTAAACATGGCCATTTTAGGGCTTGTGCTATTTTTTTTTGTTGGGATGAACGTAGATATTCTGATGAATGAAGCTTTTTTTGAGTTTGAGCTTTATCTTGCTTGGTGCGCATATTGAAACATAATGACTAACTCGTAGTGGTTCTGTTGGGGCCCGTAAGATGTGGGTTCGATTCCCAGTATAGGCACTGGATGTGTAAATAGAAACTGTTTTAATTGAATATACATTGAACCTAACTGACTGTTGTTTTTATGCTTATGCAAGCTGATATCACGTAAATCTTTCCATTTATCATGCAGCATTGAAAATACTTTAAAGAACTATTTAACTCGCAGAACGCGAGAAAGTATTGAATTCAAAATATCAATGTATACTTTTTTAGTAGAAAAGCCCTTGCCAAAGGCAACCATATTTTTGCTAAAAAAGTTATTCAGGAGGAGCGTACTCCTATCGAATAATGTTTTGAAATATTCTGACAACAACATATCACCATCTATGCAAAACAAACGAAAATACTTTATTATGAGTTTCTCTTATTTCAATGATTAAATACTATAGTCAATGAATAATATGGACCAGTTTTATTAGCCTTATTAATAACCAAAAAGTGTAGCTTACTTCACATCATTTTCATTTATTTCAATATTCAAATTAATAATATCCAATTCAGGAACTAACCTCATTAATCACATAACCTTTTAATTTCACTCTTAATTACGCTCTAAGACCCCAAAAACTTGAACTGCTATCTATGAAAATATTATGTCATTGCAACTAACAGATTTATAAAGTAATACTCAACAATCAGAATTAATTCAACAATTCTATTGTACGAAGTTAATTATGTGTTTTCAAAACATTAATCGAAAAATTCACACACTTTCCCTTTCACTCGGTTATATCTGTGGCTTTTCTTCTTATCTTCTATGTCATTCCATTACATTGCAATCACATTTTTCTTCAAATTTTTTGAATTTCAATTAGACACTACCACACTTAATAATACCTAATTTTATTTAATGTCAGACAGACAAGCGGTCAAAATTGTTAACAGATTAGTTTATCCAGAGTAAACTCATTATAAGTATGTTGCATAATCGAGCCCGAGGTATTTACGTTTGAAGATGAATTTTCCATTGAACGTATGAAAAAAAAAAGTTTCATGTTTAGCCTATCATCAAAGTCTTTTGTTTTCATAGTTCGTATTGCACCGTCTTGTTGTATGTCTGGCGTTTATTGCCTCCGGAAATGAAATGTGAAAAGCAATTAACAATCGTTTTAGAAGATATTACCGCGTGAGTTGTTGAGCAGATTGATTTGAAGATTTTGAGTTTTTTTTTGTGGTAGTAAACAAACAAACAAAAAATGACAAAAAACATCAAACTATGAGAAGCTGAAAGTAATTAGAGCATTTAATTAGCAGTTTTATTATATTTAGTTGCAGGTTAATATCAGTTGTGTAAACTGTGACTGCTTTTCTGAGCGATTAAAGATGACACAAAAGTTCGTTGTGTCAAGGCTTTGTCAAAAGTGGAATGTATGTCAAGGCCATGAAGCAAATAGGATTATGAGATAATAGCAAATCGGCTTAAGGGAATGAGAGTGAGGTGCTAGCGCTTTTATTATGGATATAATTGAATGGTCATGATTAGTTAAGTATCGATGAATATGGTTGAATAGTGTGGAAAAGACCATCAATCACTTTAGGTTTCATGATTTCGGTTTTGTACTTTACTTCTTGCTTTACAGTCTTGGCCACAAAATAATGAGATTTACAGGGGCTATCAATGCTAACTGCATGGCCTTGGTTTATTAAAAGTTTAATCAGATGTTCGAAGTTTCAGACTATTCCAACTTAACAAGTTAAAAGCAGAAATATATCAGATTATACCAAACTTGAATGCGTGAGATTTTACCGTGAGCAAATTTGAAGCATTCGTATAGTTGAAAAAAAAAAAAATGGAATATTTATAATTCTGCATCATTCTAAATTCTGTGTTATTATTAGAGAAGACATGTTAAAAGTTTATCAGATTTAGTATAAAAGGAAGTCTTATCCAAGCCTAGAAAATATATGATTTATCTCGATGAAATTTGTCAATTGAAATAGCATAGTAGTATAGTTGCAAATCTTTCAACGCTCATCATTTAGTTGCTTGACATACAAAATCGATACTTTCCAAGAAGATAACTTGTTTACGTCAAGATTGTACATATTTCCTTCAAAACAAAAAAACAGCCCGAAAGGAATTGTAATGATTTTAAGTCTAATTGCGAACGAGGAACCGACCTCTCATCGGTTCTAGACGTTAAGTACGGAGTAACGTAAAGTAGATTTCCTCTCCGTATGGTTTTGTTTTGTGACGCGTTTGAAAACGGGCATGTATTGGTGGCTGAAGATTGTAGATGAGCTTAATCCATTCGGAGACCCGCGGCCGAAATCCTCTCCGATCTAGTTGGCCGACAAGCAGCCACCGCGTGAATGGATTACGGTGCACGGATTGGTTGACCGGTTGGTACCATCCGTTGGCACTACTCAGACTTAACGTCTAGAACCGATGAGAGGTCGGTTCCTCGTTCACACGTAGACTTAAAATCATCACAGAATGAACTCGCCTTTGACATAATCATCATCATCTATGGCTAAGCTGGACGTTGGCCTCCAAGATTAATCTCCTCCAATCATCACAGTTCCGCGACCTTGCCCACCAGTTGACCTTTGACATAATTACAAAAGCAGAAGAAAACTAATAACTCAATTAGTAAGAACAATCTCAATAAAAATATAAATGTGAAAAAGGAGCCAAGCCCAGCTGAAAGGACTTGTGGAGTAGTTTCAGAGTTACCAAAAAAATAATTAAGATTCAACGGGTACCAAGTTCCACAGCAAATTCTCCAAACATAATTCAAGGAATGTGTAAAATTCTGTAGTTTATTAGAAAAAACTGTTACAGCGGTAACGGATGTCTAACTTGGCACGTTTTAGGTGTTAAAAGGTTAGGTTCGAAAAATTGGACTCCTTTAAATACTGCACCTTGCCATATGATTTCAATGACTGCTAATTAAAAATTTGAAATGCAGATAACAAATTTTTGGAATGTAATCTATTGAACATTACTTCGTCACAATTTGAAAATCTGATATCGGTGAAAGCAAAAATTTTTTTAAAAATAAACTGAAGAGTATTGCACATTTTTTGTTTTATGTTCAAAGGAACTATTTTGTAAGAAATATCAAATTTTATTGAAATCACTACATAACTTCGACTATATCCTTTCAATCAATTCAATAGATATACTCGTATATTTGCTTGAAATGCTGAATAAGCCAATATTTTTCTTCAATTGTGTGATATAAGCAACCGGTGCTTGGTTAATGATGAGTAGATATAGATACATTTTGAGTGAAGTGCACGGAGAACATAAGATTTAACTTTCCGATTTAATTTACATTTGAACATATTTTATAGTTTTAATGGTTCAATGCCATATTTGAGCTCTTCAAACTGATTCACAAACAGCAAAGAAACCTGACGATAAACAAAGAAACACAGGAAAAAACTATAGCAAGCCATAGAAGTAAAAATGGGATCACCGATTTTTTTTTGCATATTAAAAACGTTAACAATCAACAATAATTAAAAGCACTTAAAGGTAAAACCTCCTCAAAAAAGGATATTTCTGGAATGCAGAACGGATCACCGAAAATGGTAAATGGCCCAAACACCCATGCCTATAAATAGCCTTGACAGAAACTGGCTGGAAACCGTTTCAAGATAACACGAAGCCTATCTCAATCGGACGAAGAAGTAACAACATCAATTTCTTACACAACAAAACAGACCTCAACTAAACGACGCGCTAACAAAACTACGCATTTAAGCCTGATGCTTTGGCAAACTCTATGACATTACTGCACAAACAAAGCAAATTACAGTGATCTGACATCCCAGAAAGACTTCAAATAAATGAAAGACAGATGGTAGCATTATTAACGAAGAACTTATTTTAAATTCCGACGCAATTTTCTCAGTACTAAACCACACCCTACAACGCAAACGAAGCAAAACGAACCAGAGCAAACGGATATAAAATAACCCTTAAAACAAAAACCATTTACCTCTCTACCTGATTTAACCCTGGGTCTACCTGTTTTACTTATCAAACACTTACTCCCACATAAAGTCTTTACTCTCACTTATCCCTTAGACACTGAAGATGATTCAAAGGAGTCGAAACTCAAATTAGCTTCTCCTGAAAGAAGCAAGTGAAGCAGACAGAAAAGAGCTCCTACCAAAAGATTCTTTGTGATCATCCTAGAGTTCGAAACAAGTTTTTCAATGGATTGAATCGAAAACATGAATTGTCCATCCAATAACGTATAAAATCATTCAGATTTGTAGCTGCTATGGTTTCTGAGGAAACTTGCTGTAGAGCACAGATTCGTTTTATAAACCTAAAAAAACATCAAGAAACTTTGAATGTTATTATTATATTATTGAACGCTAAAACTTCTATTCTGGGAAAGATGAAATCAACCGACTTAGAATAAATCGTAAAAGTAGATTTGATTCTGCTATAATGATTCCTGACATGAAAAATTCTCTCTTTCATTCCACTACCCTAGGGGTCATCACCTGAGTAAAAAAAAATAACATAAAAGTCCGTAGCCGAAACGTATACCAAACAAATCCTAAAATTTCATTAGTTTCACATATCTTTCAAGGGCTAAAAAGTGTCTAAACATTGCCTATTTGCAGGACATTTTGCCCACACAAGGCTCAAATTACAATCAAATTGGCAGTTACCAGGCCGAAAAATAACCTTAACTTGGCCAAATTTGCAACACATCAGGCACAAAAGTGGCCCAAGGGTAGCTCAAAAGTGGCCAAAATGCACTGAAAGGTTCTTTTTTACTTTAGAGGTGTTATTAGAGAAAAAAATGGTAGCATATTCCAGAATATATAAAAGAAGCTTGCTTGCCCATATTAATATTGGTTGTTTAAATGTATGGTTAGTAAGTCAAGCTTACTGACTATAAGCGAAAATGGAATGCCACCATGGTCTCTCATCATAATACTTATATCTCATAAACCACTTTACAACCCATTGTGAAACTTGGCATGGACTATGAACATAGTCTACGTAGTCCACGTAGAATAGTAGTTACAATGCTATCCCATAAGTCGAAGGTGCCTAGTTCGGTCCGGTTGGTGATACCGAGATTCGTTTCAATCGATTCTTGGGACGAACTATAAGTCCTTTCAGTTTTTATACGTACTGGTTTAAAATCTGAACGTATCATCGCAGGATGGATGGGCATATAACCAAATAAAATAGCAATTTAAATATAAAATAAAAAAAGAAATGAATTTGATCAAAATTACCAAAAAATATAACTTCTTGAGACAATGACCCAACGTGAGCAAATATCTGGTATTTTTAGATTTTTTCATTTAAACAATGCTTTAAACGAAAAACGAACAATTTCATTCTTAAATTTCATTTTTTTATTCTATTAAATTGCACCGGGACAAAAATGTGTACCTTAGGTTTATACATGTGTCAAATTCTCAATATATTTCATATTTCCGTATAATATGTTTCAAAGCAGTTATTTTTTAAAATGTAATATGTATACGTTGCACCTGATGCAAATTCTTCGGCAATGGTGCAAGCATGGTAGATGCCTGCATTTTGAAGTGTATTTGTCATTCATGAAACGCAGCAGGTGTTTGATTCCATCAAGGTGGACTTCTGGTTTTGGCTTTTTTGCGATGGTTCAATGCTTCTTTTTTGATGATTTCCTTGCCCATGTCCAATTTAGTCCGTTTTTCGATACCTATTCTGCTCGTGCCTCGTTCCAAAAAAAGTACATCAACAGTTTCACCTTCGCATTTGGTCATAGCTGTTGCCACATAAGATTGTAGTCAAGCAGGCCTAACCTGTTCTTGGCAGGTACTCGTTTCACGTCGCAACACCGTATGTACATGATCCAGCAGTTAATGATGCATAAATCTATGAAATGGCTGAAAATGTGTACTGTCTATCACTCAATGTGCATTGCACTATTATAGTAACTGATCAGTCTATCACTTAAAGCAGTTCCGCCCATTTATTTTTTTGTGATTCCTAACCACAATTAGCTGTGCCACATCTATTTTCTGCTAGGTCTGCCTACACTATTGTGTGTACGTCCATACTGGTGCACTTTTCGTGCGCGAAGATGGCATGGTGACAGCTTTGGTATCATTCCATTCCAAAATACAGACACCCATCTCTTCATTTTTTAGTTTGTTGGAAATGTCACCAAACTAATTACTTATACCTGTCCCTGTGATGAATTTTGTTTATTTGTATTAAAAAAGTCTGCAAGTCTCACACTTGTGAAAGAAACAGTATACTAAATACCTTGATGAGTCATCCGACACAATAGTTTGACAATGCTTCCACCTGAGCCTAATTTAGTCAAAGCACCGTGAAGGTACCGTATTATATCCAACGTAAATGGCATAGTCCAATGCAAGTCCGTTCTTCGCAGCCAAAAATTTTTTTTCAACCCTAAAAGATTCGGTTTCGACGGTACATTTTGATGAAAGTCACGTCTTTCTAAAAATGTTATCATCTGCTAGTCCATGGACATGTGTTTTGACTGTAGCAGACTGTGCACTTTGAATTTTAGAAACTAACGGCCTGATTTTCCCGAGTGGATTTCTATCTCAATTTCCCGTGGAGTTATTAGCAAAGTGAATGTGATTTCAGGGGTCGAAGAAGTGATCGCACGTGAAAGTTTCGCTTATGATAGCGACAGCGCAGCCACAGCACAGCTCTCGCCTGAGAGTAATTCAGCGTGCCTATCATGATTGGTACACCAGTGACGTTGATCATTTCCCTTTGACTTGTTTCCCCTTATGAAAGGTCTCTTTGTTTTGCAGACCACCAAATTCCAAAACTTGAGGTCCAAATACTCAAAAAAGGACTATAGATAACTAGTCCTTCAAGTTCCCTCACATTAGAGTTTGTCAATACCCGGACCACGAGAAATCATTTCTTTTGAAAATTAGAAGGTTCTGTTCCTCTTTGGATTCCAAAGTGGCGGTTTCTGTTGCATCTAAACTAAACCACTATCATCACTGTCGGAAATATCAACATCACTAGCATTTAAGAACTCCTCTTTCTCTACATATGTAAAAAATGCGGCATGATGTATCCTGAAAAAAATGGACGGGGAACCGTGACGAGGCAATCAACCGCGCAGCAGCATATAAGTCAACCAGGAAATAACTTTGCGAATTGATCAACAATAGCAAGGCTCGCTGCTGGCAAAATCTAGTGGATAACGTGAACAAGGATGCGTGGAGTCTTGGCTACAAGCTAGTTATGCGGAAGCTTGGTGCCCTACGGAAACCTTGTATACATGATGCGGAAAAGATGGACGAGATAGTGCGGGCACTCTTTTCCGCCCATCCCCACCGTGTTGACCCTGTCCATGGTGAAACAGCAGTCGAGTGTCCATTCTTCACAAAGCCGGAACTGGAAGAGGCAATCCTTTCGTTGAAAGCGAGGAAGGCTCCAGGTCCAAATGGTGTTCCAGCTGAGGTGTTGCGGCTTGCTATCACCATTGTCCTGGCTTGCTGCTGAGCACATTCAACGCTTGCCTTCGAGACGGGGTTTTCCCGGTACGATGCAAGGTGGCGAGGCTTGTACTGATCTGCAAGGGGAAGAGAAATCCCGAATCGCCGTCTATATACCGCCCGTTATGCATGCTTGACATGGCTGAGAAAATGCAAGAGAAACTCATCAAGAGAAGACTCACTGACGCGATTCGTGCTGCTGAGGACCTATCTTCTCTGCAGTATAGCATTGATGCGTTGCAGAGGTGGTTAACGCGATCCATAAGGCAGAGGCATATGGTCACACCACGCGACGGATCGTTCTGTTGGTGACACTCGACATCAGGAACGCCTCAACTCCGCTAGATGGGTGGATATTCTGAATACGCTGGAAAAGCCTTTTCAAGTTCCAGAATATCTAATGCGGCTTTTGAGGAACTACCTAAAGGACCGAAGCCTGATCTACGATGCGAAGCAGGGCATACGAAGGACGGAAATTACATCAGGTGTTGCCCAGGGCTCTATCCACGGTCCGCACCTGTAGAACGTGTCTTACGACGGTCTACTGAGCCTCGAGATGCCAGATGAGTCGCGCTTGGTCGGCTATGCGGATGATGATGCGGCTCTGGTCGTTGGAGGCACCGTTGTACAGGCGCAACTTAGGCTAGGTATGCTAATGCGACGAGTACTGGAGGAAACTGAAGTGGTCATCATGACAAAAAAGAGAATCCCTAGAGTAAGGATGATCAGTATTGGAGGTATGCGAATCGAATCAAAGCCATCGGTGAAGTACCTGGGGCTACTGATCGACTCGAAGATGAGTTTCTCTGAGCAAATCAGGGCAACGGATGAGAAGGCTGCTTCAGGAGTATTGGCTCTGAGTCGACTTATAGCTAACGTAAGGCGACCCAGCCCATCAAGAAGACGCCTTTTGATGAGTGCTGTGGGGTTAGTGCTACTGTACGGAGCAGAGGTATGGGGCGACGCTCTCAACAAGGAGGTATACTGAAAACGTTTGGCACAGGTACAGAGAAGAGGAGCACTGAGAATTGCATCTTCGTATCCGACAGTCTCTGGTTCGGCGGTGAAAGTCATTGCAGGTGTGAAACCTGTCGGCCTCCTTGCTACAGAGCACCACTCTTTTTATCTACGTCGAAACGAGAATGCGAGGGGGATGGCTGTCCGTGAAGAGAGACAGCGCTCACTCAACGATTGGGTGAATTGCATGAAGGGAAGGTGGACTGCGCGCTTGATCCCTGATGTGAGACCGTTGCTAAATCGAAAGCATGGTGAGACTGACTTCTATCTGACCCAGCTTTTGAGCGGGTATGGGTGTTTTCAGTCTTACCTGCACAAGATTGGTAAGTCATGGTCCCCTGATTGTTGGTATTGCCCAAGAGGGGAAGACAATACCTGCCACATATTTTTTGCGTTCATAAAATGGGACAGGCTGCGAAGAGCCCTCAACAGAGAGACGGGATAATATAGTCGCGGTGATGCTCGAAATGGAACCATGTGGCACATTATGTTCAGGTAGTCCTAATAGATAAAAGGGACTCACAGCAGCCGGGGGTGTTGGGGCTGGGGGATCGCTTGTCCGGCACTCCCTCTTCCACTCTCCCCTCCCGCTAGAAGAGCGATCCCCTAGCTTGAGGGCGCCTCACGGCATAACAAAACGAGACCTGGCCTGAAGTAATGCGTCAAACGGTTCCAGGCTATGTTCTCAAGTTGACAGGGAGGTGTGGAGTCCGTCGTCTTTTTGCGAACATGGGAGTCCCACACTCTGTGAGTAAATGGGCATTCACCTCCCTACCACAAAAAAAGCTTTATATCTTACAATAATTATTGGTCTTGTTTTGCGAAAAATGTGTTACCTTGGAATTTCCAAGGGTTTTTTCTTCATCCACGCAAGGAGTGTGGTGTGCAAAAGAAGGGAAAAAACAAATCACAATAATTTCTCAAGTTTTTATATCTCAAAATACAATAATATAAAAACTTAAAAATGTTTATTTGTTTTTTTTTTCATCTTTTCTATTTTTTCTCTAATGTTTGTTTAAATTCTAGATACGCTAATCCATTCGCCAATTCGAATTTTTATTTTATTTCTCATAATTATATTTATAATTATAATAGAAATTAACTTATTCCTCTAATTTTGCTTAAATTCTAAATTTGCAATCCTTTTTCTCAATTTTTATTTCCCATTTTTCCTCATAATCGTAATACAAATTATCTTATACTCTATTTGAACTTGTTTGTTGGATGTTTAGCGCTTACTAATAACATCCTTTTAAGTTTTGTATCAGAATTGCCTGTGTTCGTGTTTAACCGGTTATCCGCCGTTGTTTTTAGGATCAATAAGCTCTGATATACAGTTTCATACTCTTAACTTCCTTCTTTACCTTCCACTGCATTTTGTGCCGATAATCGACGGTATGTTTTGTAACGGTTGATTTGTACGTGGTCTTTTTCCCACGGTCTTTGTAAAAAAAAATTCTGTCCCGTCTGTCCGTGCGTCATAGCAAGTTTCTTCAGAAATTATAGATGCTAGAAAACCCAAACTTTGTGAAAAGGTTAGAAGTGGTAGTCTCTCAAAAGTTTAGGTTTTACCAAACATTTCAAAATTTTTTAAACGTAAAGAAGTAGCCCTTAAAAACTTATTTTAATCAAAGGTAGCCGGGTGGGGTATCAAATGAAAGGTCTTCATTAGAACTTTTAGAATCTGAATTTAAAAAAATGTTTTGTTCGTCAGGGGGTCCAGGGGGAGGCAAAATGTACCAAAATTTGGTGTCCCCGACTCGCGATTGGACACCTTTGAGCCGAAAAGTCTGAAAAAATCACGGAGATGAGCCTTTTTGAGTACAAAGGCAACAAATACCTCAGAAATCGAAATTGACTCAACTTTGTTAAGAATAGTATGATTTGTAGATTTTACACTTTCGCCCATTTTTAAACTTCTTGCAATTCAGCAGTTATATAAAAAAAAGCAAGAAATTGACACATAATAAAGTGAGCTATAGCCATTTCAATTGTGTGGTATTACAACAATAACAACACATGGTGATGACTTTTATTTTCTTCCAATTTTCTTGAAAACTTAAAGAGTAGTGTTTGATTTGAACATCTTCAATTGGCCGAGCATTCAGAAAAATTATTTAAGCTGGAACAAAGTGGCAATTGCAACGTGCTTATGAAGGAAACTCTGCACCGTTTACACAAATTTGAACGATTTTTTACCCACGTATTGGACGAATAATTCAAGTCATTAATGCACAATGTTATAAAACTTGTTTTGAACCCTTGGATGGTTACAAACACCTTCTGGTAGGATCACTCTCCTACTTGCTCCATTTGTTTTTTTGCTAATTCTGCTTCGTGAATGAGCTCGTAAGCTTTGGTTGTAATTAATCGCTTTGTCCACCGTATGTAGTTTTTGGAGCAATTTTCACATGCCATCTCCTAGATTCTGCTTTTCTCCTGATCAGACTTTTTGTCTTTGGTGGCTCTCAGTTTTGAGCCCAGCTTTGTATCTGAGCTCGATGTTACTGTTGATAGTCCCTAAGTTCTGAAAATATTTTTAATTTTACTTTCAAGATTAGTATGGGGTATTGAAACCCATGTACTTCTTCTCATTCATTTTTTTCAGTATCTTGCTTTGTTAGTACACATTTTTTCACGCTGTAACTTATATATAGTCATTTTCCTTATTGGTGTAATGCGTATTCAATTCGTAAGAAAAAAACCGGTGGATCTATGAGTTAAATATTGCCATTTTATGTGACCAGCTATGATGAGAAGCTGCTAGGATGATCCTTTGCGACTGCATTGATTTTCTATATACCTCGTAATTGAATGTTTTTGCTTTCCCAAATATAGGAAAATCTAAAAATGTTAAATACCCGTTCTTTTCTTCTTCCCTTGAAAATGTAATTTTAGGATGAATAGAGCTTATATTGTTGAAAACATTTCTGGCTGGTCTTTTTCACGATAGCTAATGTATCGTCTACATACCTAACCCATAATTTCAGTAGTATTCCTCATTTTTCAACGCCTTCGAGCGTGTCCGTGAATAAATCGCTAAGTAAGGGAAGAGATATTTAGATTTTTGAAAAGTACTTCCTTAGATAGATATAGGAAGAGGCTAGATAAGCCCTGATACAGCTGTCTAATTCATGGGAAAAATATATATCCAATCTTAGAATGAAACCTTTGGATTTTTTATTTCTTTTTTGCAAGGTTGCAAATATTCAAAAAATAAAATTTTGGAAAGTTGTAGTTCAGTCCTGAGGTACACAAGTATGTAAAAACTTACCAAAACTGAATTTTTTCACCTGAGGTGTAACTTTTTTCCGATTTGTCTTCAATACACCAAATATATTTGCACTTTAACACTTTTCTTGACCAAACTTAAAATTTAACGTGGTATTCTTTTTATATGCAGAACCCACCTTCTGTAATTTTCAAGAATTAACAAGATTCCAGATGTACACTTGATGTTTCTTTCCTCAAAAGATGGCCCCGGCAAGAGAAAGCGGACAGAAGGTACGCATATTTGTACCCGGGGTCTAAAGAGGATAAAGAAGTTAAACAATTTGGGTAAACAGACCTACGCTCATGTCAGCAGGGTTTCGTATTCAATTTACAAAATGCAGTCACCAGATCGAATCAAATCAAGAAACATGTCAAAGACGATTTTATTGGAGAAAATAGGAAATACGAAGATCATACTATTTTTAACAAAGTTGAACAAATTTCGACTTCTGAGGTTTTTGTATTTGTTATACTCATAAATATCTCCCTTGATAATTATTTCAGATGTCCGTCCGCGAGGGAGGAAACACAATTTGTTCGAATCCTAGAATGGTTACAAAGCCCTTTTACTAGGAGCTCTCTCCCTCCTCCTTGACTTGTTTCACTTATGAGCATTAATTGTAGGTACTCATTTTCAGTCATTCATTAAATTGAATCAAGTGTTCAAAGCATGCACCTTAAACGTTGAAGTTGGGAAAAAATAACTCAAAATTATCCAATCTTCGCATTTAAAACAGCCACTATTTTGTTTTACGATTACTGATACCACTAGCTGAACCGATTCTCAAAGATATACATGACACCTATCATTCCTGAAATTTTCTTGCAAATCCTAGCAAAACTTTAGTGTCTAAGTCGGTAAAAAGCGCACGTTGTTCTATAGCCATATGTTGCCATAGTAATAAATGCAGCGCATATTGTTCCATAGTAATACAGGAAAATTCAAACCGCGTAAAATATGATTCAATCTTTATGAAACTTTCAGCATAGGACGATCTTATAAATAGTCATCTGTGTACTGAATTTCATAGAATTTAAGGGAACCGTTAAGATTTTATTCAAGAAAACATAGAATCGATAAATCATACTATTACTAACAAAGTTGAGTGAATTGCGACTTCTCATGTATTTGTTGTTGTTGTACTCACCAAGGCCTACATTCCTGATTTTTTTCAGATTTTTCGGATCACAGGTGTCCAATCGCGAGGGGGGGGACACAAATTTTTCGTGCATTTCCCCTCCCTGTGCGCCCCTCGAAGCAAACTTTGCCAAGCTAAGACCTGTTTTGAAAAGTTCTCATCAAGACCTTTCATTTGATATCCATATCGGCTACTTTCAATGAATTTTTTTTCAGGGGGTCACTCCCCTATACGGGGAGACCCCCCTTAAATACCTAATAAAAAATTTTTGTAGTTGAACTTTGAATAGAACACCACTTTACACCTACATACAAAATTTGATGTTTCTAGCTTAAGTAGTTTCCGAGAAAAACTGCTGTGACACACGGACGGACGGACGGACGGACGGACAGACAGACGGACAGACAGGACGCGATTTTAGTAGGGTTTTGTAAAATTATTTTACAAAACCCTAAAAAACTTGGGATGGTCGGTTGGATTTTGGCTTTTCTAGATGTTCGAACGTTAGCGACATATTTTAGATCCTACATTCATGCTTCTGACAGAGATATGTCAAAGCAATCCAACTCGAATTGTTGATTTCTGTTTAGATTGATAGTAATTCATTCATGGGAAGAGTTTTGTGAATATGCTTAGGATTTGGAATGATTTGATTATAGCGCTTGATCAAGCATATATTCTATATATCTCGGGATTAGTCACAATAAGAATAAACTAAGCTTAATTTGTTTTATTAATTTCAAATCCAATGTGCTCTTCAATAATTTGTCTACTTAATTAATTAAGTTTTATTTTGCTGAGTTTAAGCCAGATATCAATTAACTTTGAACTCAATAAGACAAAACTTAATTAATTTATTGTAAAAGTTTTTGATTTCAAAATATGAAAATACCCTACTTAGATTAAATCATAATATTTATACGCAGTTACTTATCGGTCACCATGAATGAATTATAACTAGGCCAAAAAGCAATCAAAAATTTGAGCTTGCTTGAGCTTACTTACTACTATCTGCTGCATCGATATTGCATCTAAAGTTCACTACTAACATTATTTACATCTAAAAATTCAATCTACCAGTCCATGTCAATATCCAGTCCAGAAGAAAGTATTTAAAGTACTTGGAAAGGAATTAAGTTCTTGCGCATTCGCGTCTTTTCCAACAAATAATTTTTCAATTCCCGAGTTTCCGGTGCAAATCAATTTCTAAGTCCAAACACTATAACTGTACTCGTGATAGGGGAATTCCCAATTTAAATTCTTTGAGAATTGAATTTTTCAATTCCTCGACCATAATTACTCGTGTTTAGAATTGAGGAGGGAATCAAATACAAAAGTAATTTGTCTTCTTTCTTTTGGCCAAATTTGAAGACCGCTATACGAGTATCATTTCGACCATGGGTATTTTTCATACTGACTAGAATTTTGAGGGTACTTAATCCTTTCAAATGAGTATCATGCCAACGATATTCAGATACACGACGCAAAATGGTGGTAGAGTGATATTAAATAATATTTCAAATTTTAGGCAGCTGAAAGAACATTTTACCTACTTTGCTGTTGAGTTTAAACTAATTCTGAAATCTTCTTCCCTCAATTTGCTTTATTAGGAAAAAAGTTACATTTGATTATTGTAATTTCTCAAAATCATTGATGAAATCGTTTTTTTTTTGTTTTAATTGGTAGTAACTTTTTCTTATCTTTGAATCAAATGGTAAGTACTAGTAGATACAACTTTATATTGAAATTCATACAACGAAATATGCTTGCTTTAATGCATGATGCTCCTCTTGCATCTCTTTCAAAACTCTTAAGAAGGCATTCTTTTTATTCAAACGGCTCCTTTGATTTGAAACCGAAAATGCCTTTAATATTCTCAAAAATTTAAATTTTCATTAAATTACATCTCTGGCTTTTGTCTACTTGATGTAGTTACCTCTAGTCCTACTGGTCCTGGGAATAATGACGAAATTTTGGAATTTATTCTCAGAGATAGTACCCTATATATTCAAAACTTACAGCAAAAAGTCGCACTTAAATATTGTTTGGCAGTTTTAACCTCTTTATCCCCCAGGGGGTTTTCAAGCAATAATGAAAAACAAAGAACTTTAGAATCATCCAATAAATGACAGCATTTATTAATTTCTGATCCAAATATCAGTAAGCGAATGAGTAGAAATTTTAAGGTGAGTTCATCTAAAATTTTAGATTTAATTGAATACACCATCCATACTATTTTAAGTTTACCGAAACCCCAGATACTGTATCTAAACTTACAAATATTGTCCCAAAAACAACACCAATAGATGCATATGTACCTCCAAATAGCCTGGCATCGTCAATCCTCTAACGAAAACACTATCTAATTCGGCATCAATCAACGAGAAAACGAAACTAGGTTATATCTGCGGTGACTTGACCAAATATACAAAGTATCTACGTTCATAAAAAGATACTAAACACCTTGCACTTTTTCTGGCCTCTTTCCGCCTTATATGTTTCATCACTATTATTCAATAGCAGTTCGCTGAGTTGCTGCGCCACCGTTCGGAGATAATGAAAGAGTTAAAAACGTGTTGTTAGGTAATACGGGCAATACAAAATTTTTTATTTTTATATACGAGTTTATTTAGTTGATTGTGTTCGCGTGAATTCAGCGCTTTTTTCGTATCTCCCCAGCACTAGACACCAATGTTGTCATGGTGCGAATCTCAGCAAAATCAACGTTGTATTATTAGTTTACTGTTTTATACTTTTGAAAAAGTTTAACAACGGATGAAAACAATCTATGAATTTGTCACCTGAGCATATAACATTACAATAACATAACAGTCATTAACATCTGCTTTGATTGATATATGAGACGTTGAGAGTGCTGATCTTTGTGTCAGATACATAATTGCATCATATTAAGGAGCCTCATAATTTCTTGGGAGATGGAATGGCATGTTGCTGAACGTGTTAAATTTAGGTGGAAATTTATGTATGTTACGCTAGTCCATGCGAAAAATGAAATTTTAGGTAAATAATTCATCAAAGATCTATGTCAAAGATATCGCGTGGATTTTAAGTTAGTCTGATGAATAAAATTATTGTATAATATTATACCTTAGGTATATTCATTTAATTGCAATAATATGCATTTTAGTGCATATGTGAACAAAATCAAAATTATTAAAATTTATTCCTATAAAGTTGCATTATACATGATGCTTTAATATGATTTTGTTTTTTCTTTTACAGAGGCAGCGAAACAAACAACACAAATTCAGATGATGGAGGGACATCATGGATCCGAAATCAACAACATGCGGTGGCGGTGCGACATGCTTTTAAGTCCTACGGACGGAAAAGTAACGTGAACCAAGTTCTTAACAACTTAAACATGACTGTCGCTAAAGGAACAATGTAAGTACTTAAAGTCCTGTTTTGAAGTTTTCATAGCGATCTCACTCGCAATAGATGGACATGCACTACCATATCTATCTTCATTTGCGTTTCAATAGAAATAAATGAATGTCTAATTTACTCAGTATAATGTCCAAATTCGTTCACGTTAAAAATGCTTGAATATCAAGTTTAAGTGACTTGCGAGTAAAATTGACCGTGAACTGAATACTTGTCAGCAATTAAAGAAGTTCAAGAACTTAGGTACGAGACATATTTGTCGTTAGGTTGGTTTGAATAGTGATGCGATTGGTCAAGTCATGAATGTCTTCATTGAATTAAATGATAGAGAAATTGTTTAAATGAACTTTAAGGTCGTTTGATGTTGACCGACTTACTATAAATGATTGTCAATATCGCATAAAAGGGTCTAGTAGCAGTCAGTTATTTTTTTTGAAGGGTTAATATATTTCAAGGTCTTTTTGTATGTATAATGCCTTTATATTAATTTAGAAAAAGTTTTGTCCCTGAACTCTTATCACAAAGCTATTTCGAGCCCAAAGTTATTTTATTCTCAAGCTTCTAATGCCAATAAAACTCACGGGCCACCGGTTTTCTTTAAAGAAAATGAAATTGCCAATAAAACTCACGGGCCACCGATTTTCTTTAAAGAAAATGAAATTTTTAAATTACTTTTTTAAAAGTAATTCAAGCAAATGATTCATTCTGTCATTCATGAGATTCCTATTCCGTAGACTTCAAAGCAATACTGAAGTGGAATTAAAATTATCAATCAACTATTTTTCGAAGCCAAATGGACTCAATTTGTGATTCATCTGAAATTTTGCAACCAATGAATTCCATGTATGCGGATAATTTTCTTCTTGAAATACTACTGCGATCATAAATCTTGTGTTATCTGACTAACAAATCACCATCGGCCATCTAGGTGATGTCACAAGAATTTCATAAGGCACAACAAAAACATTGACATGAAAACAGTGATTGCTTGTTGGGCACTCAAGATATTAACTGCCGATTTAAAAGAAGAAATGTGAAATCTACCGATTTTTAAGGCTATATTTAATCAAGAAAAGGTCAAGACCCATCATATTGAACCTGAACCTCCCGAACAACAATATTCTTCTTCGTAGCACTACAGTCCCATTCGGGCCTTCGCTTCTTACAACAAGCACTTCCAACTGTTTCGGTCTATTGAACGCGTCCTCCAATTTGGAAATGCAAGTTACTATGAACTGTCTTCGTCGACTGAGTCAGGCCTGCTTTTTCTTGGTTTCCACACTGGTCTTTATCATTCAGTTCTTCCAACGCATATCTTTTTAGGTATCCGTTGCTCGCCCCTACGATTTATTTGGCCAACCCATTGCAGCTCCGGCTCGTCAAAAATTTCATACAGCTCATAGTTGTATCGAATTCACCATTGTTACTCATCTAGTTTCGCTCCAATTATCTACCTCAGGACCTGTCGCTCAAAGGCGTTCAATATATTCGATATTGTAAAAATTATTGAGCGTTTTTTTGTCATTTTTCGATTAAATATTTCTTTTATTTAAAATGAATTTTATTTAAGCACATATTATCCATTATTATCTATGACCTTTTGCCATTTTTCGGGTAGAGCCATTATTCCGTCTGTGTAGAACTTCTGTGGTTTATCAGCGAAAAATTGGGCCAAGTGATTTTCATAGTCCCTTTCCAAAGTGAATTTCTTTTCATTAAGGAAGTTATGCAGAGACCGAAACAAGTGGTAGTCTGACGGTGCAAAGTCTGGACTATACGGTGGATGCATCAAAACATCCCAGCCAAGCTCTGTCAATTGTTGCAATCTGGTTAATTGCTGACAGTACAGAGTCGAATTGAGTGCTTGGCCAGGTTCTAGCACCGCATGATAACAATTCCCTTCCAATCCCACCATACACTCAGCATAACCTTATTTGGTATAAATCCAGGCTTTAAAGTCGTTTTTGACGATTCACCTATTTTTAACCATGATCTTTTCGAACGAAATTCTCGTATCTTACCCATTTTTCATCGCCCGTAATGATTTGCTTCAAAAATGACTCGATTTTGTTGCGTTTCATTAGCAGTTCGCAAATGGAAATTCGGTCGATCAAATTTTTTTGTGTTAATTCATTTGGCATCCAAACGTGTATTTGTGTATTTGTGTATTCAGCCTTACGCAAATGGTTCAAAACTATTTGGTGATGGATATTCAGTTCCTTAGCAATGTCATGGCTGCTTATGTGTCGGTCGTCTTCAATTTTTTGAAGGATTTCATCGACTTTTTCAGTGATTGGCCGACCTGAGCGAGGTGCATCTTTAACATCAAAATTTCCAGAATAAAAGCAAGCGAACCATTTCTTGGCTGTGGCTTTTGATAAAGTATCTTGACCGTAGACACCACAAATTTATTCACGAGCCTGCGATGCATTCTCACTTTCGTAGTGATATTTTGAAATATAACAATTTTTTTCAGAAATTTCACTCATTTTTCAATGAATATAACTTTTGACACGAATGACGAAATACAAAACTGTCCTGGTGAAAATTGTAGACAGAAATGTCACCTTTCAAAGGCATGTCAGTTTGACTCAATCTGATTAGTATTGCCCGATATATGACAACGAACACCATCTAGTGACAAGAAAGGCTCAATACTTTTATCCAATATTTGCGAATGTTTAAGTTCGGATCAATGTCTCACACTCATAGCATAAAACAGGTCTTATCACAGATTGAACAACAATCTAGTTCCTTGAAAAGGCAGTTTTTACTAGCACCAGAACACCCTAAGTTCTATACAATACCACTATTATAAACGCTTACAATACATACCAAATGACCAGATTGCGGAATGCTATCAAAGATAATAGGCAGGGTAAACTTCGAGCAAGCATTGAATTAGCATACAAAGTTGTAACAGCTGCTCGTCAAAAAATGGGTTCAAAATCTAACCAACAACAAATTTTACCTCTCTTTTTGTTTTTAGGAATATTTCAGATACAAAAAATTTGAAGAAAAGTGTTAGCAGCTGTAGAAAAGCGTACGCAAAATAAGTTTAAAATTTGACATTTATTTTGCACCATATAAATTTCCCATTGACGAGTACAGCACCACATAAATTGAATGTTGGCAAAACTACCGGCGTTTCTAGAAAACGATTAAGCGGTAGACGCTGTCACTCACTCAAAGAATGTTAATGTTTCGGTCAGTTCGATTAATTATTGTGTGTTTTAAAATAAATCAATTGCCTAAAGGGCAACAATGGCCTGTATTTCACCTAAGAAGATATCTTCTGTTTGAGATTTTTCTTACTAACAAGCAGGATACTAAATAAATAGCATTCAATGCATGAGGCACCCTTAAAAGATGCTATAGTGGCAATTGCTAGGCAAGAGATGCTGGATAGGTTATATTTTGTTTTGCAATGAATATTCAGCGAAATGGTTACACTTTACTTCTCTAGTCGCGGATGGGAGTAGCTTAAGAAATCGAAAGCGCTCTGCCATTCGCGGAACTTAGTATGTTTCCAAACTGTATCCGGTTCGCTTTGCTATATCAACTGCAATCCCTATGCACTGCTGCCTGCATCATTTTGGACCTGGATAGACTCTTTCAGCTGGCAAATAAACCCACGATCATTGTAGGGCACTTCAGTCATTCTGGCAGCTAGCACCGCAAATTGTTGCTATCAATCCAGTTGAATTTCAGATCACCTGTGTATTGATTCGCCATCCCCAATCTGTAAAGAATTGACAAAGTGACAGTAGCCACAAGCAAATCTTAATTATCAGTGGCGTTTATTTGGATAAGGATTTCAGCCTACATAAATTACTATTATGCCCCGAGCATGTGGGGCAAAATGGCTGACAATTTGATAATATTCGAATGAACTTTATCCTGACTGCCAACGACATCAATGACTACTTGAATTGATAGGATAGCACTTCGATATATCAAATGTTTCGAATTCATCACGTTTGGATCGATTAAGATGAGTAGTAAAATAAAACTGCTTTACGCATACATGAATTAAATCTTCATCACCTTTGGGTGATTGTTGAAGTGGTTATTAAAATTTACTATTTAATCAAACTTGGGCAAAAAATTTTATTTTAATCAAATCTAGATATAACGTTTTTATTTCAAGTAGGAATAAATATTCAAATTACAAGTTATATACTTAAAGTTAAACTATCCCAATTATATAAATCTATTTAATTGCGCTTGAATTGGCAAGTCATAAAAGTAAATAATTCTTTCGAATCATACTTCACAAGTCACAAATTCCTTTGAGAACTATCATGATCACAATATTTCACGGAATGTTTAATTTTTTTTTATGCATTAACTTAGTGTTATACTTTGGACCAGGGAAGAGTGCAACGTACTGATCAGTCTGTTTTTCATTTGAAATTAATAGATACTGATGAATGCGCTCAGCTGATGTATAAATTGTTGACGTAATTGAGCCTTCCATCATCATCATCATCATGTATGTCGTGACAGCCAAAGCTTAGCTCTGATCTTCAGGATTGATTCCCTCTTTATTGTCATGGTTCTGCGAGCTCATTTGCCATTTGATCATTTCCAGTAAAGATCAGCTTTCATCGTATCTTTGCATCGAATTCTCGGTCTTCCAGCTGAATGCATCCCGTGTGCTCTGCACTTCAATGCTCTTTTGGGTAGCTAGTTCTTTTTTCGTTCCTTCTACATGGCCCGGCCATTGTAATTTGCATAACTTTACACAAGCGAATACTGGTGGTTTGTCAAAAAAATTATACAACTCATCGCTGTAATGTAATCTCCACTCTGTTTCTTGTTTCACTAGCTATCGATTTTCGGGAGAATTTTGCATTCAAATATGTCCAATGCCATTTCGAATTTACTCGTTGAGGTCTATGTTTCACTTCTATATAACAGCACAGGTTTGACTAGTAATTTGTAAATACGAAGCTTATTTTCTTGTATGAAACTTTGGACCTTAGAATGGTGAGTACGAATGCGATTCGAAATTTCCCTTCCCCTTGATGATCAACATGAACTTTGCAACCTTCGATTAGACCGGGAGAATCCGTCTTATAGGCAATCGTTGAATGTGTGGAGCAGCAAGTAAGGGAAATGGTGGCAAACAAGATGCAACACGTCAGCTGGAACGCCAGTCGAGTCTCGAGCCTTCCTTGCTTTCAATGATAGGGCTTCATCTTCTAGTTTCAATGTACACTCAATTGTTGCTTCACTATGGACAGCGTCAAGAAAGACGAAATGGTTGGGATAAACCGCTCACACTATCTCGTCCATCTTTCTGCTTTATGAATGCAAGGCGTCCGTAAGGCATCAAGCTTCCTCACAACTAGTTTGTAGCCAAGACCCCATGGATTCTTGTTCACATCGTCAACTATATCTTACCAGCAGTGGGTCCAACTGCTGTAAATCAGCTTACAAACACATTTTTAGCCAATATGCTGCTACCCAGTGGCATGCTTCGTTATGGTTCCATACCCGTTGAGTCTCACGCTGGAGCTTGTGACACTCCTTTTACTTTTCAGCGATTCTGGTCAACCGACAGTACACTAAAGGCTTGCTGTGTCACGGTTTCAACGGAGCATAGAAGCACTGCAAGCAGCCGTGATGATGCTCATAGTTGAGCTCACAATGTTTTGAGGAGCCAATTCTTCTGTCTCTTAAAAATCATTCTGCTGCAGATCGTGAGCATCTCGGCGAATCCCTCTACGTTCACTCTTTCTATGTTCTATCTAATTGTAGAAGAAGCGTGTACGTTGGGAGCCAAAATCATGGATCTTAAGAAGAATGTACTGATAATCACTGGCTGTGTAGTCCTCCAATTATGTATCTTCCGTACTAAGGACTCCATTGCGAATATCGTTTCTAGTATGGTTCCTTCACAGCCAATACGGCAAAAAGTTGGTGTATTTCTGTTGTTGAACACAACGAGTGCTGCTCTGTTAAGTGCATGCTCCATTTGATTACTTCAGCGCTGAGCTCCTCAAACGAGCACGATGTAATCTGCATTCAAGATAGCATTAGGCTTGACTTGGAATGATTATATTGGTTCATTTGGCATCAAGTACACACTATAGGAGGAAGTCCCTAGCAACAAACCCACACAAACCCCCCTCGTCCACAGTCTTTCGCCCTGAAATCACTGTTGCGAACCCAGATGGTGGCAGTACGAGTTTCATTAGGATACCATGATGACGAACTTTTATTGTGGTTATGCTGAGTCAGCAGCAAAAGTTTGGCTTTCATGTTTCTGTTTCCTGGGAGGCCCAACATTTGGCTGATACTAAGACGTGCCGGAGATCCAATCTTGGATCAGCATCCATGTGGAGACAGTGTATTTTCATCTCACACCCTATCCTTTGATGTTCTATTTCACCAAATTTATAGCATAGGGTCCTTTGCATCCTTGTGCGTTGTGATCATAGACAACGCACTTGATGCATTGAAAAGGCACTTTTCTTCACTGTGTGCTGCAGATGATCCACCCGTTTCATACTTTGCCTTTAATTTTGGTATCCCTTTTGATCAAATCAATGGTAGTTATACGTTGTTCCTTATGGTTCCTGGAGTCAGCCTCTCTTTGATCTTGTCCACGCTAAGAAACTCCATTTTGATGGCCTCTTCTACCCCGACCAGGCCCGTGATGCAGTCAATATTTCTTATTTCGACCCTTGCTATCAACTCAAGCGTGGCTGCAGGTGTGCTTTTGTCGAGAACCTTCTTTATTGCATCACAGAATGCTTCTTTATTGTTGGCTTCCGCTCCAAATTCGACCAGTATATAGCCCAACGGGGTTAGTTGTATTCTGCTTTAATAGTAGTATTAGTGCTCTCTAAGTCCAAGGAGCCCATTCTATACTCTTCTACTGATTTTTTACAAGTCGTATGCTTATTTTATTCTTCTTAGAACAATTTCACTTTTTGAATTAGCCTTTATTCTTTATGTCACTGGACAGCACTTGTACTTTGCGGCATTCTTTTTTGGAAGAAGTTATCGGCTTCTATTTTCAAGTTCAATACTTCAGCTACATTTTCAACAGTAGTAGCAGAATCGTACAACGGTGCTTCGCTTTCTGGTCACTGGGTTTTTTTCCTGCTGAGATCACTTTGTGGATATCACGATTTTTGCATCAAATTCTCGATGTTCTTTACATTATCTTCCACCACGTGAACATCTGGTGCGTCTTGCAGAATTCAACGCTCCTCCTTTTCAAGATGCTCTAGTGTTTGCATAATTTTTTTGCTGCCTCGGAACTTCGCATGAACTCCAGTTTGAACCATCGGTTCCGTCGTCGCTGTTGATGTTTTCACTTTTTTTTTTAAATATATTTTTTACTTTTGTAGTTGAGATATTGGCTCCCTCCTTGGTTATCTTTGGGGCAAGGAAGCCAAGAGTCGGTTCACACAAACCCATATGGGGATAAGTACTCAGAGCTAGACCAGCGCTAATCAGGAGTCCGTCTCACCCGAATCTACACCAATGATAGGAACTTCGAACGCACTCCGATGCCTGCCAAGGTTTTACCGGGTCCACGTATGAGAATTACCTCGGCACTACCATAAGAAGAAACAAGGTCCAAACCATCATGTCCGCAATCCCAAAGTATCGATTCCAGTTCGTTGTCCAAAGCGTACTCCAGATTTAGTGAGAGTCGTTACATTTTATTCTAGGAAGAACCTCACGGTGGCCTCCGTATCCTCGGGTCCATAGAACCGATACCCTCTAAAGAGTGCTAGTCTATAAGAATATTCCTGTCGGGGAATTTTCTTTGTTTATAACTTTTGGAGGTACGGCATCGGAACTGGACCCTTATAAAATCGCGCTCTGCATCACAGACAGCGCCGTGGAGTAAGCGAGTGCCAAGAATGCTGGTGGCCGCTCGTTTTTGTGTGATAACATGGTCGATCTGGTTAAGTGAGCGTGAGTTAACGTTTTCTTTTTGATGTCTCGATGAGGGAAGTGTATGGAGCTTATGGTGAATTTTCTGCTATTGGCGAAGTCTATCAGGGACTGTCTTTTGTCGCTGGTCTTTGCAAAGGCTGTGTCCTCCAGTTGTTCCTCTGGATGTCGTTTCTCTGCCAATTTTTGCACCCAGAATAATTTCAATGTCGTTTGACAACAATGCATCGAAAGTTCACACTAGGATGCTTTAAAATTCACCTTTGATCACCTTGTCCTTATCTCCTTTTTTATTCTTTGTGGATGCGTGACAGTTAATTGGCCAGACATCAAAGAATATAGTGTTGCTATGAACGGAACAAATCCTTTAGTTGGCGGGCTTGAAGTCGATGATAATTTGCTCAAATGTGCTGTCAAAAATGGTAGCCTTTCCAAACTTACAGCTTCCTTGCAATTTTCCACTTTTGCCACTTTGAGGATGATAATTTTTTAATTCTTTATTTTTCCCAGAAGTTTTCACGGTGCACCTAGTCTGCTCAATGATCTAACATTCTAAATTCCAAAAGAATAGTGCATTATATGTTGCAATAGTCGTTGCCATTTATTCAATCTGTGGAGCATTGTCAGCGCTTCAACTAAGTCAGTTTTGATTCTGCGATTCGTATTTTATTCCCCTCATACCCGCCGGCTAGCCAGTTATCCTCTATCCACCACCTGAAGACGCGTCCAATGGGGGAGCGATAGTCTCAGATGGTGACTGAGCCTTCCATTGATAGAAAATGGTGGACTGTATTGAGAGAAAGTGTAATTCGGAAAAACATTACATATATAGGACATTATTTGTACTAGGGCAACAAATACCTTATTGTTCGTGTGCCCTTGCTTCCTGCAAAAGGAAAATTCAAAAAACTTGCATATCATCAATACGCTTAATGTTTTGTTTTAATCGCATGATACAATCATGCAACACGATGTAGCATTCAATGTTCAAGTTATTAAACAGTTCGTTAAGTTGATTTAGGAATGGCTTAATATAGAATTTTACTTTTCATACTTCAGATGAAAAGCCTTTCTGGAAGAACCATACTCCTGCCTACTCTGCTTATTTTTGTCTTGAGTTGGGGCCTATAGCCGTCGGGCTTAATTGGAGCAAAATTTTCATCAGGCCCCAAAATATAAACGAAAAAACTTACATAACAGATCCGATGTCCTTACGTCAAATCTACAATGCTTCATGCCCATCAAATACTGAATTGCAAATGTGTATGTCATATGCAGGTAAAAATTTTGAGCGCTTTATCATAAAACGATTACAACCAAGTTTGTTTGGAAAATTCGTTTGTATTGATTTAAAGCAAACAATTCAACGTTTAAAATTGACTTAAAATACTAAAGTGTATTAAAACAACATATCGAAATTTCGAGTAGAAGCGTTTAAATAAAAGATCGGGTCGTTTATACGACCTACTTTATAGCGAACTTGGTTGAGAGACTTTATTTACATACATGAAAACAGTCACTTCCAAATCGGGACCTACCTGGCCGACCGTCTATTTGTCCGTGCGTCATGGTAGTTGCTCTCGGAAATGAGAGAAGCTTCAGTTGAAAACTTGAGAAGAGGTTCACAAATGGTCACCACTCCATATTTTCCGTCAAGAAAAAAGGCATACGATTTTTAATTGGGTCCCACCTATACATGGAAATGTCCTTTAAAATGTTTTTACCGAAGGTAGCCAACATATGTACCAAATTCAATATCTTGATAAAAACCTTCAAAATCAGATGTTGAAAAAGTTGTAGCAGTGCTGAGGTGAGGGGTGCGGGGGTGTCAAAACATATAAAAAATTAGTCTTTCCACTCATGAACCTAAAAATCTTAAAAATATCATTGGTCTTGGCACCTCCAACGTTAATGTTTCAACAACTAACATATGTTAGTTTTATATGATTTATGAGTTTTGTATTTATGTCCATAAACCAGAAGGAGAACCTTAAATCTGCCACAAATTTTGATACAGGTATCTTTTTAATAGACATACATATTTATGATAGTTATTGATTTTTAGGTCTTTGTAGAACATTTTATTACAAAGACCTACTAGTTTCGCGACCTGTCTGTCCATCTGTCCGTGCGTCACAGCTAGTTTCCCCAGAAACTATAGAAGCTACAATGCTCAAACTTTGTGAAAAGGTCAGAAGTGATCGTCTCTCAAAAGTTAAGACATTACCAAAAATTTTTAAGGGGGTCCCCCCTTATAACGAAGTAGCCCTCAAATTTTTTTTTAAATCAAAGGTAGTCGAGTGGAGTATCAAATGAAAGGTCTTGGTTAGAACTCTTAGAATCATTTTATGAATAAGAGGGTCCAAGGGTAGGCAAAATGTACCAAAAAATGAAATGTGATTACGAATATTCGCCGTAATCACTAAAACTCATTTAGTATTGTTTGACAAATCATCATTTAAAGACTTATACCGTAACAACGTTTTCAAATTGTTCAGCTGTATTACAAAAATCAGCGTTCTGTGAGAAATGTTTTTCGTGTTCTTAAAGTAACTAATGGTGTGCATCATTGACCTACCGAAACCACAACCTCATGTCACATTTGGACCAGTAAATTGGCCGCCTAGATTTTGTGATATCACACCTTTAGATTATTTTCTTCTTCTTTGGGGTTACACGAAGTCTCTGGTCTTCAGGAATAAGCCAGCTTCACTCGACGCTTTGGCAGCCTCGTGTCATTCGCGAGATACCGGCCGCTATGCTGAAATGCGTCGTCCGAAATTGCATCTTCATGATGGACCATTTACGGCGTAGTCGCGGTCAGCATTTAAAGAAGAAAATCTTTAAAAAGTGAATGTCAAAAATTGTTCTTTCGACTCACAATAAAATTTTTACTATAGAACTCAACTTTAAGCCTTTTATTTGAGATTAAAAACCAAACCTTATAATGAATCACCCTATTATAACAAGTTGGGTAGACAGACCTACGTTCCTGTAAGAAGGGTTTGGATTCAACTTACGAAATGCAATCACCAACAATGAATAAAATCAAGAAATACGTTTAAAGGAGAATCTATTGTTATTCCACTTTCAACGGTCACCATTTTGTTGCAAACTAACAAAAATTACTCAAATCCCAGGAATATTTATGTTAATGATCTTATCTGAAAATTTTAAGAAAATCAAATCAAAACTGCACTGTCTGACTCGACGGAAAGTCCATAAAATACCAAAACCGTGTGGTATTGTTGTTGCAATCAGAGAAACTTCAAATGGCTATGACTTCCGTGAATATGCTTCCATTTTCATCAAACTATCAAAGTATCAGGTCCTCTTGTAAGCCTAACCAAAGACTAGTTAAGTATATCCATACGTAGGACTAGTAAAGGATATCCATAGGATTTTATTGGAGAAAATGTGAAATTTGAAGATCATACATACTTTATTATAAGTATTAACAAAGTTGAAAGAATTTTGACTTCTGAGGTGTTTGTTATTCTTGTACTTATAGACATCCACCTCCATGACTTTTTTAGATCATAGGTGCCCAATCGCGAAAGAGGACACAGTTTTTTCGTGGATTTCCCTTCTCTGTGCACCCCTCAAAGCAAAAAATGTCAGTATAAGGTCTTTTTTGAAAAGTGCCTGTATGAGAAGACGCCCCTTAAATGCATTATAATTTTTTTTGTAGTTGAACTTTAAAGAGGGCATCACTTTATACCTACGCACAAAATTTTGTGTTTCTAGCTTATATAGTTTGCGAGTTTCTAGCTAAATAAATTATTTTACAAAACCCTAAAAATAAAATAATTTTTTAAGAGCTTGTCACACTGTTGGCTAGATTATTCGTACTACTATTATTCCATCTTTAAATTAAGTGGTTGGATTTCTATCAGTCGATGAAGACAGCTCATCGTTGCTTGGATTTCAAAATTGGAGGACGAGATCAATGGACTGAGATAGTTGAAGGCGTTGTTGCAGGACGCGAAGGCCCTAGAGGGGCTGTAGTGCAACAAAGAAGAAGAACAATACCAGATTCGATGACTGCAGCTTCTCTAGATCCTGAGAACACTTTCTGTGATGCACTGACGGACAAACTGAATATTTTACAAGACCCTAACAAAATATGTATGACATAAGGAAGAAAGGGAATTGCTCGTCGATTTTCTCGTACGAGGAAATATCGGCCCCGAAACAACATTTTTTGTTGTTTTTTAAATACCTCAATTCTCTACCACTTTTGCCATCACTCTTTCATCGTCGCACAACACCTGTGTGATCTACACTTCACACGTCCTCGATTCCTACGTGTACCTCGCAAACAATGTTAAAACATCGGTAGAAGGGGGAGAGGGAGATAAAAAAATAATAATATGATACAGTATAAAAAAAACTCTGAGTTTATAAAAACTAGCTGAGTTTAAGTATCTCGACGCTAAGGTCTAAATGCCCTAAGATACTGCATTGTCAATCCTCAGGATTTATCATCAATTTGAATTTCTCATATGTTTCTTAAGTCTTTTCTTAAAAACCAATAATGAGTTTTATTTTTTAACGGTTTCTAGAAGATTGTTATATATAGTATACGCAGAGAATCATTCGTTGCATCGTTCTTAAGTCGATCACTTCTGGCGTAAGGTATTACAAAATTGATCGCATTTCTTGAATTACATGGACTTATCTATGATACTTTTATAAAGAGTCATTGCATTTTAGACGTTTGAAGACAAACTTAGTTCTCTCCATAGTAATGATATGACTGAAGGCAAAAGCATTGACTGTTGATATACTAGCCTTATTTGAGTGAGAGTTGGAAGATTTAGAATATTTTTATAGGCTTTAGTTAACATCTTGAACATAATATTAAGGTTTTACATTGCCGGTTGACTTCAAATAACCACCGCATAATGCAGCTTTGTTAGTACAAATGTATTTAATATAAGTTTCATTATATGCACTGGGAAATCTCCCATATCTTCTCAACATTACTATCATTGGTGCTAATTGTCGCCTCAAATTATTTATGTGTGGCAACCATGTCAAACGATGATCTATGGAGAGACCAAGATACTCAATTTCTAGCACTCTGCAATTTTTGCTGTTAATTTTTAGGTCAACTTCTATGTCTTCCTTATTCTTCTGTTTAAAAACAATGTATTTTGTCTTTATAGTACTCAATACCAGCTTGTTTTCGATAAGCCATGAACGATATTTTTCTAGATCCTCGTTGACGATATTCTCCATGGAAACTTTATCATGTACACAAAACCAGATCGATCATGTTCTGATCTAATAACGTTGGGCCTCGAGCATACTTGACGTCTGTACATACCGAGGAGCCAATTATAACTCAGATTATTACTTGATCAAATTAACTTATCGATGTCATATGTCAAAGGCATATTCAGCGAAGACCAGCCCGTTACAGAAATATGACATCGAAATGCTCCAAACGGCGTCTGCGGCCAAACATTTCACGGAGCCCTCAACAACCAGCTAGCTTCCATTTTGTTAGACGCATCGTTAAGGACGAGCAATGAACTCTGGATGGAAGTGAAAGGGGCTATTAGGACCGTGGCAGAACAGACGATCGAATATCAAGCCCGGTGCAAGAGGAATGATTGGTTCGATGATGAGTGCCACAATGCGTTAGATGAAAACAATCAGGCATACAAAGAATACGTAGGTAGGAAAACCCGGACGAAGTAAGAACACTATGAAAATCTCAGAAGGGAAGCGAATACGACAATTACGATTAATAAAAAAAATACTACGACGACTAATTAAGAAGTATAGATGTAAGTTTAGCGAGCAACAGCACACGACAAGCATACAAAGTAGTGAAAAGCCTGGAACGTGGCTATCAGCCCAAAACCACGCTCTGTCGTGATGACAGCGGCAATATAATCGCTGATGAAACCAAGATTAAGGAAAGATGTGCATCATGTTTCAAGAACCTCCTCAATCCTCCGCACAGCTCCAAAACATTGGAGCCTATAGATGTCCGCAGAGAGCATCCATTGATCCCACCAACTCTGGATGAATTTTGTCCCATCATCAAAACCCAAAAGAATAATAAAGCGCCTGGTGTCGATGAGATTCCAGTAGAGCTCATCAAATATGGTGACAGTAGTGTTCATCAAGCTATTCAAAACGTCAGCAGTACATTTGGCAACAAGAGCTTATGGCGAAAGAGTGGAGCCAATCAATTGACAAGCTTCAGTGCGAAAATTATAGAGGCATATCACTACTTTGTACGGCGTACAAAATATTTTCTAAAATCTTAGAAAATAAAATCGGATCATACGCCAACAGTATCATTGGGGAGTATCAAGGTGGTTTTAGGGTAGGTAGATCAACAACAGACCAATTGTGCACAGTCGAGCAGGTACTTGAAAAATGCTGGGAGCTCAACATAGACGTACACCAAATTTTTGTTGACTTCAAGCAAGCATACGACAGTATTGTTCGTAACATACTGTACCAAATAATGCTTTGCTTTGGCATCCCAGCCAAATTAGTCCGTCTTACCAATATGACTATGACGTCGATGACCTCCCAAGTCCGCATCAATGACCAACTCACCGATGCCTTTGACACAAATATCGGACTAAAGCAGGGAGATGGACTGGCGCCATTGCTATTCAATTTGGCTCTGGAGTACGTCATACGGAAGCTACCTATCGATACGCGAGGTATGTACATTACTCTACAAGTTGAGCCAAGTAGTAGCCTATGCGGACGACATCAACATTCTGTCACGGTCATTAACAACTGCCAAAGAAATTTTCCTGAAACTCGACAGCGAGGCAAAAGTAGTAGGGCTACATACAATGAAAATAAAACAAAGCTCATGACGCAGTCGAGAAGAAATACCTCAAATACACAAAATATCACACTTGGTGGATACATTATCGAGAATGTTAGCGAATTTGTGTATTTGGGCGCCAAAATAAATTCTGCTCTTCTGCCGGGTCTTATGTATTATCACCCAAATTTTGAAGAGTATCACTTTCATGTGAATCATTCATTTACTACCTTAAAGTTGGTTTTCACTTTTCAGCAGACTTCCAGCTTTTGTATGTTGTGTGCGTTCCCATGTTTTGAAAATCGTTTCCAGTACCAGCTCGATTCCTGTTGCTAGCACGTTTAATTTGTATTGACTAGTCTGTAATAAAACTCCCTAACAGTGCCAGAGTTCGTTAGTGATCTAACATTACAGGATCCAATGAAATAGTCTCTCTGCATTGCGAGACTGTTACAGATTTTGAAACAATTTCTCGGAGAAGGGTAGTTAGAAAGAGTCGCATTTACCCTCTTACGTCAGCTTTTTAGAATTAGTAAAAGTTTTGTGTGATCACCACAAAAAAATGACTTTGAGCTATTGTAAAATAAACCTATCATGCCATATCTAACAAAGTTAATAGAACTGGGGCTTCCAAAGTATACGTTAAATTTTTGTCCATTCCTTCCCTTCTTTATTATAAAGACCAGGTTCAATAGACCACTCCAATACCTTTCATATGAGCCTAAAATACATGTTGAAACTCATGAGTTTCGTCAACGTAAACAATCAATCTCGCAAATCTTTAAATAGTATTTTAACCCTTTATGGCGCAAGAACGTGTTTTTGTTTTTTTAAATTGAAAATATGTTAAGATGAGCTATATAATAATGGTAAAATAGTTAAAAAAATTATATGTAAGAAAAGGTATTTGCTTTTGAAAAAAAAACATTGAAATGCAGATTTGCATCGAGGTGTAAAAACATCTTAATATTCACAAACTGTGGAAAGGACGGAAACAGCTATTATTTTTACTAAAACATAAGGCTACGCCACACTTTTCACATTCCATTTGGGCTGCTCCAGTACATCCTGGATATTTGAACCAAAGCCTTCTGTCGGGACAAGCAGGCCAGTGCCCTAACTGATCGAATCTGATATATTTTAGCGGGATATGCTGACAAGGCCCTTTTTTCTTTTTGTCCTGGATGAGTTCTTTTACATCGCTAGTGCGCTTCAGCCGGTTCGTACTTTTATATTTGGATAAAGTTTCAGCAGCTTCTGGTCGAAAATCAGCAGGATTTAGCACCTTGACATTATTTTCCGTGTCAGCATGAATTCTTCTATACAATAGCCAAGAATTAGTCATGGCCATGTCCAGGAAACGGTAAAAGAGCCTTATAAAACAACGTTCGCCCTGAAGTCTAATTTTATAATGATCCATTACGGAGTCCATGAGGTCTACACCACCCATGTGCCGATTATATTCTGCCACAATATAGGGCCGTTCAACATTGATTGTTCTAAGGTTCTAAGGGGTCCGTCACTTGTAGTGGCCAAAAATTACAAAAAACGTCGTCTAGCGCAAACATGGGGTAACTAATTCAGTAGAATGCTTTGCTGCAAATATGCTGTGCCGCGTTGGAAGGTATTTTATTCGTTGCTTTGAACGATTTTGCTAGTTCGAATAGTATGATGCAGATCTGCTACTCAGCGCCGCAAAGGGTTAAATCTCTAGAATGATATTTCCCGCGTTGGTTTTTGCATGTAATTTCAATCCACGTGCAAAGCCTTCCAATATTTCTTAGAATAATTTTGTCCAAAGTCATCCTATGAAACGATGTAACATTCTACAAAACAGTTTTGAAATTTTTCCACCTTCCGACACGTGTATCCGACATTACATATGTACGTCATAAAACAGTCGATTCATCGATTGTTAAGTGTGTAATTCCTGGCCAGAACTAGTAAAAAGTATAGTAGAAAGCACAAGCTTATTTTGAGAACACGTGTTATGATGACAATCCATTTATCGTTGATTTGTTTCTTAAGCTTCATCATTCAGATCCTACCTCAATTAATTTCAACTTTGTATATATGTACATATGTACAAAAAGTGATAATGTCTTTCAAAGTAAAAACATGTTTCAAGTCAAGATGAAACATGACTCTTACGTGTGACGCCTAAATATTAAGTTCAAAAATTCATTTTACATGTTTTAAACACTCTTCTGACTTTATCGCCGCTAAATATTAGGATCCAAATGCGATATGTACGACACAAAAGACTTATAAATATTTCACATAACATTTCATAGGAAAAATCCTTTTTTCATGCGGAAATTGAAGGCAGCTAGTAGTCGATCTTTTTGTGAATCATCAATTTTTACGTTCACTAATCTGCGTCACATGCCTATCTTGATCTTAAAATAGCATGTTAACATTTTCAGTACGAAAAAACCAACAAAACGAATGAATTGTCTATAAACCATGATAAACAGAAATCATATGAAGTTTTATCTATATTAGTTTGAGGTATTTCCGATAATCATAGTCTAGATCAGACGAACTTAAACTTTTAAATTAAGCTTTTCATAGTGGTCTCACCTTTTTTTGCTAGATCATTAACAAAAAGTTTAGCATTTTTAGAATTTTTTCGTGTCTTGCATACGAAAATTGGTTGCAATTTACAATTATAAATGCTAAATGAGAATGCAAAACACATCTGCAATTTATCGCTATCTTTGGTCATTGATTGATCACGTGTATTCGGAATGCAGGAGAACCTTACGTCACATACAAGTTTTTTTAAGGAAGAAATTAGAAGCTCTATTGACTAAAGAAATAAGGATGTGGGCTTTTTACGATCACCAAAGATTATATCTTCTTGACTAGTCATTCTGTAAATGTTGACGCTTTTTCAACGAACCAGACAAGTTCAACAATCTTATTAGCTTGTGAAATTTCAAGGGAAAATTTACACGTACATATGTACATAAATAAAATAGTTCGTCTAATATGAAACAAGAAATTGAGAAAAAGATTAGCCGATGCGCCAGTAATCTCGTCGTATATTTAGCATACCCAAACACGCTTACAAAAAATATGTTAAACTTGACATTATCGTATGAGTAGCTAACATCTTTTCAATGGAAAAAAAAATAAATTGCGAAAAATGCATATGTTGTCGCATTTTTGTTAATACTTGACGCGAATTTTGCGGTTTAATGATGTCATAAATGAAGATAGATGATGAGGTTTCAAATCCAGATGTAACCCACTTGTTTGCTATTAACTTAATGATACGAACAAATCTACGTCACAGCATTTTAAACCATCATATAAAGAATTCAACATAATAAGAGTAAGGAGTAACACACGTTCTGTTAGAAATAAATTAAATTAAATAATTAAAACGTTTGGCAATATCCTATTAAAATCAGAAAAACACTTTGTCGGGCCCCGTGTTACAGCGATTTTTGTCAGGACTTTAGAAGCTAAAACCATCAAATTTTGTAGAAAAGTTGAATATGATGTTTAATTAGGATGCTCACGAAAATTTCAAAAACGGATTTACGCTACAAGTAGATATTTCAAAGGATATTTTCAATCAAAGATCTGAATATTACGACAGCATAACTGGCTACTTCAAATGGAATATGAGTGAATACATGTCCTTTTTATTTTACAAAACCTTACTAAAATCGCGCCTGTCTGTCCATATGTCCATCCGTCCGTGTGTCACAGCACTTTCTCTCGCAAACCCTATAAGCTTGAAACTTAAAATTTTGTACATAGGTGTAAAGTGACGCCCTCTTCAAAGTTTTATTAAATTTTTTTGGGAACTCATGATTTGAATGTTTTTTGTTAGTTTGCAACAAAATGACGACCGTTGAAAATACAGAAGCAATGGATTTTCTTATAAACGTGCTGGTGATTGCATTTCGCACGTTGGGTACAAAACCCTTCTGACATGACCGTAGGTCTGTTTATCCAACTTGTTTTTAAATTTATGCATTTAATTTACATGTTATTGACCTGTTAGTTAAAACAAGACATTTTTTGGTGAGCAAAGATATCTGAAGTAAGATAGAGGAAGAAATTATGCGAAATATAAAGAAAAAAATTGGGCCAGCTTTGGAAAGAGAAACAAGCATACAGAAAAAAGTGAATTACGTTCTTGCAGTAGAGTGAGCCTAATATAGGCCGACGAGGTCAGTGGCGACACCACTTTACATCCATTCCTAATGTAAAAAAGCCTGCGCGTTTGCTACATTAGATGCTTCGGTGACATTTCAACGTGCCAGTGAACTTTTCATCTCATACTTTTTTCAGAATACTGAAGCTTGACAACCAAATTAGAGATGCCGTACTGTCGCCCCTTCCCCAGATTGTCCACAGTTAGTCACTCATTATTAATTCTCAGTCTTCAAGCGTGCGCTATATAATACATTGCCAGCAGTGCACGATAAGAAAGCCATTTCTTTTCTATCGCAGCCTTTCCAGAGAGTTTTATTAGTATCCAGGTTGTTGAACAACAATATCTAACTATGGCTGAGGCTGCCTATGTTGCAATTGTAATCTAGCACCTTCCATCTGACAACTGCTTAAGGCTTCTAAAATTATGAGCTTCTTTGAGAGATACAGCTTCATCTGTCTATTCCCAGTGTATTTTGTATGCAAGTAAAGTGATGGTAATGGCATTAGGACATTTAAAAATTCAGAGCACGTGCTACTCAGTGCACCAGTACCTCGCAGACATGTCTACCTTTATATAATTTCAAGTTGTTATACGTACATTTCTTTGTTAAGACTAAACTTTTAGCGCGAAATTCCTTAAAAAATAATGGGCCTTACGATAGCTGTTTAAATCGAGAGCCACTACTTAATTTTTTTTGGGGTTCAAAAGCAATCGTTGCCTGTTTTGATCTTTCTCGATATTGGCTTTTCAGGGCAACAATCAACCAAGGATGGGTTTTCAGTTTTGTTCTGGCTACCCTTGGCACATTAAAGGCTGAAGGTTGTTATTTTAGTATTAAGGACTAGTTCAATTTTCTACTAGCTAGTACTGTGCTTCTTTATAATTGTATACTTTCTGAATTTGCTTAAAATATTTCAACAGAGCATTTCGAAATATTTACCTGGAGCTAGCGACACTATGTTAGATTTTCAGCGTACGACTCAACCTCTACTCTATCATAACTTCCAAGATACCATTAGAGTTATTACCAAAAGCTGTTAGGAATTGCTTGGTTTTTTGAGGGGAAGATGAAAACTACATCACAACGGGCATGAATAATAGGTTTAGGATTATGGTATCGAAATCGGGTCCTTTTGTCCCATAAAGAGGTAAATGTCCTGCAGATCCTAAAAAATCTTGTAATATTTGATCCAATAGCTAGGTGATGCTGCAAGTTTTCTTTGGTGCTGAAGATGATGTTCTCTACAAGGCTACACAGTGATTAAAAGTTACTAAATTAAAGTTTTGGACCATTTTTGTTGTAGTTGGGAGGTGAATGTCATTTACGAACTGAGTGAGGGACTCTCATGTTGGCAAGCGACAGGACTACCCACTGAAACCTCCCCTGTCAACCCGCAAACCCAGCCTGGAACTGTTTGACACATTACTTCGGCCCAGGTCTCATTTTGTTATGCCTTGAGGTGCCTTCAAGCTGGGGGATCTCTCCTCTAGCGGAAATGGAAATGAAAAAAGGAATTGCCAGGCAAGCGATCCGCCAGTCCCGACGTTCCCAGCTGCTATGCGTCCCTTTAGGTCTGCCGGTACATATTTGTCAAATGATATAGGCGTCACTGCAACTATACTATCCGCAGTGAGCTCTCCCGTCTCTTTATAGAGGTCCCGTCGCCATCCATTTTATGTACAGAAACAATCTGTGGCAGGCATCGTCTTCTTCTCCTGCGTAAAACCGACAATCAGGGGACCTTAACTTACCAATCTTATGCAGGTGAGATGGAAACACAACGCCCCCTCAAAAGCTGGGTCAGATAGCATTCAGCCTCACCATGCATCCAATCGAGCCGTGGAATCCATCTTTTTTTCATGCACTTCACCCAAAGCTGCTGCCAATCGTTGAGTGAGCGCTATCTCTCCTCGTGGGTAACCGTCGCCTTCAAATCCTTGTTTTAATGCAGGTAAATAGTGGGGCGCTCTCTTGCAAGAAAGGCAACAGGTACCACGCCTGCAATGACTCTCAACGCCAAGTCAGAGACTGTCAGATATGAAGGTACAATCCTCAATACTTCTCTTCTCTATACTTGTGCTAAGCGCTTTCGGTATACCTCTTTACTGAGAGCGTCGCCCCATATTTCTGCTCCCTACAGTAGCACTGATCCTCCAAAAAATATCAAGAGGCGTCTTCTTGATGGGTCTCACTTGGCATATCAGCATACCTAGCCGAAGTTGCACTTGTTCAACAGTGCGTCCAGCGACCTGAGCTACAACATCATCTGCATAGCTGATCAAGCGTGACTTATCTAGCATCTCAAGTCTCAGTAGCCCGTCGTAAGACCAAGGACCAAGGCCAGATACTTGAGCAATGACCAATGCAACCTGCATTCTTCGTTGGCTCTGTGTCATGCTGTAAAGCAGGCTTTGGTACTTCAGGTAGTCCCTGAGAAGCCATATTAAAAATCCTGGAACTTGAAAGGGGGTTTCCAGTATATCAAATATCCACCCGTCTATCGGAATTGAAGTCGTTCCTAATGTCGAGTGTCACAAACAGGATGATACGTTGCTTCTTGCGGCAATATGTCTTTGCGTGCTCATCACCTCTGTAATTGCATCAATGGTGGAACGTCCTGCTCTAAAACCATACTGCCGAGGAGATAGGTCCCCAGCGGCACGAATCGTGTCATGGAGTTTTCCCTTGATGAGTTTCTCAAGCACTTTTCCAGCTGCTTCTAGCCTGCATAACGGGCTGTGTGCAGACGGTGATCCTGGATCTCCTTTCCCCTTGCTAATCAGCATAAGTCTCGCAACCTTCTATTGAACCGGGAAAACCCCGTTCCGTAGGCAAGCGTTGAATGTGCTGAGCAGCAAGTAAGGACAATTATGATAGACAAGTTGCAACACCTTAGCTGGAACACCATCTGGGCCTCGAGCCTTCCTCGCTTTCAGTGAAAGGACTGCCTCGTCCAGTTCTGACTGTATGAAGAGGGACACTCGATTGCTCTTTCACCGTGGAAAGTGTCAACACGGACGGGATTGGCAGGAAGAAGTGCCCGCACTATCTCGTCCATCTTTTCCGCTTCATGTATGCAAGGCGTCCATAGGGCGCCAAGCTTCTGCATAACTAGCTTGTAGCCAAGGCCCCACGGATCCTTGTTCACATTGTTCACTATATCGTGCCAGCAGCAAGCCTTACTGTTGTTGATCAATTTGCGGAGGCATTTCTTGGCCGACTTATATGCTTCTACCCGGTTGCATGCCTTGTCACGGTTCCGTTCCCGTTGAGCTTCATGCCAAAGCCGTAGACATTCCCTTCGCTTTTTGGTGAGTTCAGTGGACCAACAGCACACTGTTGTCTGCCGTGCCAGATTTCTCGGTGGGGCATAAAAGCATTGCAAGCACTCATAATAATGCTCTCAACGTCTAGATCTGCCAGTTATTCTCTCCCCTCCAAATCACTATGCAGCGGAGCACCTGCCATGAGCACCTCGAGAACCTCTTGACGGTCATCCTTCCGGTATTCTACCCAATTTTAGAATGTCGAGTCAAGCAGAATTCAATGATGATTACTGGTTGAGTAGTCCTCTAGTACTCTCCCATTGTGTATCCTCCGTACTAAGGACTCCAAGGTGTATTTAACTTTCGGTATGGTTTCTATACAGCCAATACGATGGAAAGTCGGCGCATTAACGGTATTTAGTATGACGAGCGCCGTCCTTCCCGCTATTTCTAGGACTCGTTTTCCCACGGATCTGTTTGAGCCATACCCCATTCAATTGCTTTAACGTTTGGGTCTCCCTCAATGAGCACGTTACCGTCTGCGCTCAAAACAGCGCCCTCCAAAGCATTAAGCTTGTCTTGGAAGGATGATATTGGTTTCTCCGGCGTTAGGTAGACACTAAAGTAGGTGATCCCTTAGCATCGAAACTGCGCGAAATTACACGAAACCAACCCCGTCCACAGCTCTCCGCCTGGAAATCACTGTTTCTAACCAAATGGTGGCAGTACTAGTTTCATCGGAATGCCATGATGCAGAGCTTATGAGGATACCATGATGCTCTGCCTCAAGGTAGTGACGCCGTTTATTTCAAAAGGCCATAGATGTGAGAAATTGGTGACTGGACGTTCCATCGTGACAATCATACAAGCATTACATCAGAACATTGGAGCACTGATAGAATATGTGTATATTCGACAGGAGACTACCTTGTAGTGAATCCAAAACTGTAACTTCTAAGTAATGTACGTTTCATGTAACAACTCTAGTGTTTTTGGTCAATAATTTCTCTTATGTAGCCCTCTAAGACTTTCTCAAATTTGTTAGGCTGATACAAATATAATTACGGGTAATTTCAATTAATTTCAATGCTCAGGTTAGCAATGAGCTATTTCATTCGAAAACAACTGCGGAATATAGCCTCCACAATAAAACAAATGACAACGGCTAGCACCTGGTTGACTTTGCATGTAGCGGAAATCTTGTCATACGTTCGACTTGCTTTCCACATTGATGCCTACGTAAAATGACCTAGATATAACCAGATGGCAACGCACAAAACCAGACTGACTATTTTGCGATCCAATAACGATGGGCCTCAAGCTTACTTGACGTAAGTACATAACAAAAAGCCAATTGTGACCCTGATCATTATTTAAACAAATTGACCTATTGATGTCGTATGTCAAAGACGTATTCGGTGGGGATTATTCTGCTACATAAATTCGACATCAACAGGCTCCAAATGGCATCTGTTGCATAAAATTTCATCGAGCCCGTCGACAACCGCAAATCGCTCTCATCCTATCAGAAACACCGCTGCAAACAAGCAACGAGCTATGAGTAGAAATGATAGCGATAATTAAGGCCGAGGCAGAACAGGTGATTGGACATCAAGCCCGGCGACAAAGAAATGATTGGTTTGATGATGAATACCAAAATGCATTAGCAACAAAAAAAAAATCAGTCATAAAAACAATATTTAGGTGTGAAGACCAGGAAAAGACAGAACGTTATGAAAATCTCAGAAGAGTAGCAAATAAAATAATTGGCATTAAGAAAAGAAAATACTATGCCGATTAATTGTAAAGTATCTATGTAAATCCACTGACTTACAACACAAGACAAGCATACAATGTAGTAAAAAGCCTGAAATAAGGTTATCAGCCCAAGACCACCCTCTACCAAGATGACATCGGCAGCATAATCGCTGGTGAAAACAGGATTAAAGAAAGATGTGCATCATATTTCAAGAACCTACCAAATCCTCCACGTAGCTCCAGAACATTGTAGAGTGTAGATATTTTCGGAGCTTTAAATTACCCCACCAACTCTGGGTGAAGTTTTTTCCACCATCAAAGTTCAAAAGAATAATAAAGCGTCGGGCATTGATGAGATTCTAGTAGAGCTCATTAAATATGGTAACGTGGTGTTCAGAAAGCCCTCCATAAAGTCATCCAGCACATTTGGCAACAAGAACATGTGCCCAATTATTGGAGCTAGTCAATTATATTCCTTATCCTCAAAAAAGATGACAGATCCTACGCCAATAGTATTATTGGAGAGCATCAAAGGAACTTTAGAGCAAGTAGATTGACAATAGATCCCTTTTTAACCGTCAAGCAGATACGTGAAAAATGCTAGGAGCTCAATATAGGCGTACACCAAACTTTCGTTGACTTTAAGTCAGACTACGACAGAATTGATCGTAACATACTAAACCAAATAATGATTCGCTTTGGTTTCCCTACCAAATTAGTCCATCTTACCAAGATAACACTGACGTTGACACTCCCAAGTCCGCATAGATAACCAACTCACCGATGCCCACGAGACAAATATCGGACTAAAGCTAGCCCAATTGCTATTCTCGAATATGTCATAAGAAAGCTACCTGTCTATACAGTAGTTACGTTACTATACAGGTTGAGCCAAGTGGTAGCCTATGGGGACGACATTAATATTTTGTCACGGACGTTAACAACCACCTATGAACTTGTCGTGAAACTCGACAGCGAAGCAAAACTAATAGGGCCACAAAACATAGCTCATGATGTTGTCCAGGAAAAATACAGCAAGTGGCCAACTCATCACGTTCAGTGAATACAATATCGAAATTGTGGGCAAATTTGTTTGTCTAGGTACCAAAATAACGAGAACCGGTAATGAAAAAGATAAAAGACCCCGGAGAAAACAGCTCTCAAATAAAATATTTTATGCATTTTTGAAGATTTTGAAGACCAGCTGTATACACAGGAAAACAAAGCTTCGAGTCTACAAATCTTTAATAAGACCTGTGCTATACTATGGGTGCGATAAATTGACCCTAACCCAAGCATCCGCAAACGTATTGAACGCCTTCGAAAGACGGGTCCTGAGGCGAATAATTGGAGTGAAGCTAGACCAGAGCATATATACTAACAAGCAACTGCACCAGCTGTTTTTCCGATTAGAAAGGGACTTAAAATAACATAAGAGAAATTATTTTGCATTTCTTTCTTTCCTTTCTAACAATTTGAGAGGAAAATAAATTTTACTCAATACATACACAAATCGATCTCTAATTTTACGCAATACATACACAAATCGGTTTTTACCGTAACTACCGTTAGATGCGAAATTTGTTCTATGTGAAATTGCTTGTTAGTAGATATGCTCTGGCTAGACTGGGACCAATGGCAAATTCGATACAACCATGAGCTGAGTAAAATTGTTCATGACTCGGAGGCCTCAACGATTGTAAGACTGCGTAATCTGCAGTGAGCTGGCCACAAAAATCGTATGGGTGAAGAACGGATACCCAAAAAGATATTCGTTTGGAGATCCGAAAGGCAAAAGCCAGTGGGGAAACCGAGGAAACTCTAGTTTACCTCGATCGACGAAGACAGTTCATCGCTGCTTGGATTTCGAAATTTGAGGACGCGGTCAATAGATCGAAAGAGTTGGAGGTGCTTGTTGCAGGCAGCGGAGACAAAAGGGGGGGCTGTAGTGCAATGAAGAAGAAGGTGCAGGTAACGATATCAGGGCATTCTCTCATATATGTCTACCATTTCAATTGTATGCTTATATGTTCCCTTGTTACAACTAGACCTTGAGCCTGAAATTCGGTAAAAAAGAATGGTTGTTACGATGGCTCTTTAAATCGATAGGCATCACTGAATTTCGTGTCGAGCTCAAAGCTAATCGTTGTCTATTTTGATCTTTCCTCGATATTGGCTTTTCACGGTAACTTTCAACATTTAAGATTGGAGGTTGATTTTTTCTTGTAATCAGGACTAGTTCAGTCTTTTTTTTAGCTGATTCTGAACATTTTTATACCTGTATATTTACTCTCTTAAAATAATTGAATAATGTATTTAAAAATAATTACTTGGAGCTAGAGACACTACGTTTTCAACGTAGGACTCAAGCTCCACTCGCTTTGATATCACGGCTTCCAAGATGCCATTAGAGTAATTACCAAAAGCGAGAAGATTTGTCAAGAATTGCTTGATTGTTTAGAGAAGGATGAAATCTTCTTGTTGTGGATTGACATAAACTATAGGTTTACGGTTATCACATCAAAATAGGAGTCCGAGGAGAAAAATGACCTCGAGACCATAAAAACTCTTGTGATTCTGAGGGTGATGTTCACGACAAAGATACACAGAGAAGCATAATTACTAAATTGAAGTTCTGAAACGCGACGTGATTAATTGTAAAAGGCCAGATCTCGTTACTTATTTTTGCCATCACGACAATGCCAGGACTGTTTCAGAAAGTTGAACCACCGATGGAATATGTGTATGTTTGGGAGAAAAGCACCTTGAAGATAATACAGAAATGTAACTTCTAAATAAAGTACATTCTATTTTATTCATTTATTTATTTCTATTTAACAGAAAAAAGTCCAATTACAAAATAGATAAAATAATAGCACAGCAAAATAAATTAACACAGCATGCAAATAGCAAGATAAAAGTAATAAAAAATGCAAAAACTAGGCGAAAATAAATAAGAAAAATTACTAAGAGTTGAGAAGAAGACAGTTGACAAATCTCTTATAAACTAAATACAAGGGGGGAAGGGCCCAAGCTGAAGGTCATCATGGCTACGAGGTAATCTGAGCATGGGTGAGTGAAAATACACCAAACTACATGCGAATGGAACATCAAAGATATTCGACGATCTTGTAGAACCTGTAACGCGCCTCACTGGAACCTGGTTGACAAGGCCAGTATCGAGTAAGCCGCGGCAAAGCCTGTTAAGGAAGCATTCATCAAGGTAGAGTCAACGCATTGCCAGCGAAGGAATATTGAGGATAGCGAAGCGTGATTCATAAAAAATGAAGGAAATCTAGAATTTCAAGAAGACTTTCCTGATAAATATTTTTTGTGCAGCTTCTAGCGTGAACTTCAAACACTTTAATTGAGGCGACCAAACTGGTGAACGGTACTCAAGGATTGGACGAACCAAACTAGAATATTATTTAACACACGACAAAGGATCGGAAAAAATATAGGAATTTCTTAAGATCAAGCCAGAAATGCGATAGGCTTTAAAATTAATTTCAGAAATATGAACGTCTAACTTTAATTTAAAGTCGAAAGTGAAAGTAGTAAGCCTCCAGTATACTGGTGGTCAAACGAGATCGCCGAACAAAGAAGCGAGTGTCACAAACTTCGGCGAGAGGCCCAGCGGGCGCGAACACGGGAGGAGGCAGACACTAGGCTAGCAGCATACAGGTCCGGCAGGAAATATCTTCGCAGGCTTATTAACAAGAGCAAGGCCCGATGCTGGCAAGACCTCGTGGACGATGTAAATAGGGATCCGTGGGGCCTTGGCTACAAGCTGGTCATGGGGAAACTTGGTGCCCCACGGAAGCCTTGTATACATGACGCGGAAAAGATGGACGCGATAGTGCGGGGACTCTTCCCCGCCCATCCCGTCCGTGTTGACGCTGTCCATGGTGAAACAGCAGTCGAGTGCCCACTCTTCACACAGCTGGAACTGGAGGAGGCAGTCCTCTCCCTGAAGGCGAGGAAGGCTCCAGGTCCAGATGGTGTTCCAGCTGAGGTTTTGCAGCTCGTCTATCACCATTGTCCTGACTTGCTGCTCAGCACATTCAACGCTTGCCTACGGGACGGGGTTTTCCCGGTACGATGGAAGGTGGCGAGGCTCGTGCTGGTCAGCAAGGGGAAGGGAAATCCCGAATCGCCGTCTGCATACCGCCCGTTATGCATGCTAGACACGGCTGGGAAAGTGCTAGAGAAACTCATCAAGGGAAGACTCACTGACGCGATTCGTGCTGCTGGGGACCTATCTCCTCGGCAGTACGGCTTTAGAGCAGGACGTTCTACCATTGATGCGATTGCAGAGGTGGTGAACGCGGTCCAAAAGGCAGAGGCATATAGTCGCACCAAGCGACGGATCGTCCTGTTGGTGACACTCGACGTCAGGAATGCCTTCAACTCCGCTAGATGGGTGGATATTCTGGATACGCTGGAAAACTCTTTTCAAGTTCCAGAATATCTAATGCGGCTTTTGAGGAACTACCTAAAGGACCGAAGCCTGCTCTACGACACGACACAGGGCCAACGAAGGATGGAAATTACATCGGGTGTTGCCCAGGGATCTATCCTTGGTCCGGACATGTGGAACGTGTCTTACGACGGGCTACTGAGACTTGAGATGCCAGATGAGTCGCGCTTGGTCGGCTATGCGGATGATGTTGCGGCTCTGGTCGCCGGACGCACCGTTGAACAAGCGCAACTTAGGCTAGGTATGCTAATGCGCCGAGTGAGGGACTGGATGACTACTCGCGGGCTCAGTCTAGCACTGGAGAAAACCGAAGTGGTCATCTTGACAAAAAAGAGAATCCCTAGAGTAAGGATGATCAGTATTGGATATATACAGATCGAATCGAAGCCAGCGGTGAAGTACCTGGGGCTACTGATCGACTCGAAGATGAGTTTCTCTGAGCAAATCAGGGCAACGGCTGAGAAGGCTGCTTCGGGAATATCGGCCCTGAGTCGACTTATGGCCAACGTAGGGGGATCCAGCCCATCAAGAAGACGCCTCTTGATGAGTGCTGTAGGGTCAGTGCTACTGTACGGAGCAGAGGTATGGGGCGACGCTCTCAGCAAGGAGGTATACCGAAAACGATTGGCACAGGTACAGAGAAGAGGAGCACTGAGAATTGCATCTTCGTATCCAACAGTCTCCGACTCGGCGGTGAGAGTGATTGCAGGCGTGATACCTGTCGCCCTCCTTGCTAGAGAGCGCCGCGCTATTTACCTGCGCCGAAACGAGGATGCGAGGGAGATGGTTGTCCGCGAGGAGAGACAACGCTCGCTCAACGATTGGCAGCAGTCTTGGGGGAATTGCACGAAGGGAAGGTGGACTGCGCGCCTCATCCCGGATGTGAGACCGTGGCTAAATCGAAAGCATGGTGAGACTGACTTCTATCTGACCCAGCTTTTGAGCGGGCACGGGTGTTTTCAGTCTTACCTGCACAAGATCGGCAAGTCACGGTCTCCCGATTGTCGGTTTTGCCCAGGAGAGGAGGACAATGCCTGTCACACATTTTTTGCGTGTACCAAATGGGCCAGGCTGCGAAGGGAACTCTACAGGGAGACGGGAGAGCTCACCCCGGATAATATAGTTGCGGTGATGCTCGAATCGGTTGACAAATGGAACCAGGTGGCACATTATGCTCGGGCAGTCCTAAAATATAAAAGGGACTCACAGCAGCCGGAGGCGCTGGGGCTGGGGGATCGCTCTTCTGGCAATTCCTCTTCCCCCCTCCCCTCCCGCTAGGAAAGGGACTCCCCAGCTTGAAGGCGCCCCACGGCGTAACAAAACGAGACCTGGCCCGAAGTAATGTGTCAAACGGTTCCAGGCTAGGTTCTCAGATTGACAGGGGAGGTGTTTAGTGGGTAGTCCAAAGGTATCCTCCATGGGAGTCCCACACTGCCAGACTCGGCGGGCATAAATGCCTTCACCTCCCTACCACAAAAAAAAAAAAAAAAAAAAAAAGTCGAAAGTGACACCCAAGTCTCTGAAGTGTGTCACCGTACATAGGTACGAATTATTTAACGTTAAGTGAAACCTAATAGGGCAAGGATTATTAGAAAATGAAAGATTGAACCTAAACACGAGGCTCAGTTCAAAAGACTAATTTTTAAATAAATGTTCGCATTTTTTTATGTTTCTGAGCTTTATTTAATTTTATTAAATTTGTAAACCAAAAGCTCTCTAGAATGTATAGCTCAGGATAGTTTAATGAAATGGAAAATGTTGGGTGTAACTCCTTCCTTGCACAACGAATCGATTAATTCCCGTAAAAATAACCTACTTTGAAAATTATACTAGCATTTCGTGGAATTTAAATATTTTGAAGCATAATCTTTTCAGCATCCATGTCACTCGCAACAATAATTTAAATATTTCTATTCATATAAGGTATAACTTAGCTTATTATCGAAACGATGCGATAACGTAGTTAACATTATTACATCATGTTGCACAGAAGAAGAAAAAAAAACATAACTCAGTAGATAACGAACAATCACGCTACTACCATCATCAACCATTCATTCGGCCTTGCTGACGAAATCAAGTCATCGCAGTTCACACTCTAACCAACTAGCAGCCATCATCACCTCTATCATCGTCTTCTTCGTGGTACGAAAGATTTAAGAGGATTGCAAAAGTTTGTTTTTTCGCAGCCGTATGGAAGAAATTTATTTGACATCACACTACATGTGTGTTAATACGTTTGAATAAATGTAAATGCATCAGACAAGAGCTTCTTTCAATGGCGGATGACTAGTTGAAGCTAGATCCAAGAAATGGATTTCTGTGTGGTAACTTTAAATGCTGCCCTATGTATGTATGAATGCATTTAAAACTTTTGAAAGAGTGAAAAAATATTATTTCACTATGGACTTATAGGATTGAGTATACAGTTTACAAAAGTGGATTTACACGCTGTTTTTTGATGATTTATGAATTATATTGGCGGAAGCTGAACTGACGCAAATGAGATTCTTCTACTAAAATTTATGGAGACACACTTAATAGTGTAAACAGTATAAGTTGATGGAATTACGTAAAATTTTCATGGGAATTTAAGGTAATTTGGTAGCTTTTTGCGGGAAATTAATATTAAGTAAGTAAACAAAGAATGTTCCTAAGAAATACATATGTATTGATCATTCATAGTTGCGCTTAAGATGTTTTTGGAATTAAAACATTTGTCGAAGTGTCCTGGTAACATGGCTTAAATAGTAATTAAATACTCTACATTTTATTACATGTTTACTTCATATTAAATATGAACTGACCAATTCTGAGCTTCAAAGAATCGGATACAGTAGGCTCAATCAATAGGGCATGCGATGGGGAAATAGGCGAACAATTTTTCTTTGGTATATGTCAATTGTATAATTCTTGCATTGGCAAAAATGAAATGATTACGTCTTATGAAATGAAACCTTCCTGGTAATAAAAGCGTCTTTTAATCTGCCATCCAACGTAGTATTTTTAGCCTTAGAACGTCAGTTAATAAGCCTAAATAATTCTGGTAGGGCTTCATTTAGTTGTCAGCTTCCCTGTTCATTAGGTTGCTTAAGCTTGAAATGTAAAAAGTATCAAATTCTGGTATTGTTTTGGGTCTGATCGCTACCTTCTTACTCAGGCCTATAAGGAGATTGAGTAGCGTATCTGACGTCGCTTCGCGTACCGGAAACAGCTGCTTAATCGCCCTAGGAGGCTAGAAGGGAGCATCTCAATAGCCCGAAAGTAGGCTTTTGAAATTGTCAAGTATGACCGTCCTCAGATGACATTTTTCCGAAATGATGCAAACGAGAACGAAATACATATATTTTTTCGCGCTAATGTCTTCGGCGCCTCAAATCTAAAATAAATCGTTGACATATTGTGGATCAAATTTCAAACGTAATATCATATGTACTATTCAAATTTGTTTGATTTGAACAGCATTAAATGCTACTGATGAGGCTACTGAAAGAGATTAGTTCGCGGTGCTTCCGCTTTCGGACCTGGGTAAGAAGGCAACGGCCCGATTGAAATTATCTACTGGTTTGAACTTTAGCGTTCCAATAACATTCAAGATCTTTGATTTCATATTCATGTTGAGCGAATACATTTTTTCGATATGAGCACAGAGTATGTTACCGGAAAGAGGAATTCCAAAGAAGCATCCTTAACCTTAAAAAATACTTGACTATAGAACACGGGCCTTCAAAAGACCAGTATGATTAATATTTGACTAAATAATATACGGTACCAAGTTTTAATATCAGAAACTAATATTGAAACTTGGTGTATATTATTTAGTCAAATATTAAGCATAATGGCTTTTTGAGGGTTATAGTAACTTGGATGATTACATGATCAAATTAGCCTATCGATGTCGTATGTCAAAGGTATATTCAGCAAAGGTCAATTCTCTGCAAGAATTTGATATCAAAAGGCTCTAAATGGACATCTGTGGCAAAAAATTGCACGGAGACCCGGTACAACAGAAATGATTGGTCATAGTGAGTGCCCAAATGCGTTGAATAAAAAGAACCAGATATACAAACAATATGTAGGTAGGAAAACCAAGACAAAGAGAGATCATTATCAAATTCTAGAAGAGTAGTGAATAAGATCATTAGAACTTAAAAAAGAAAATACTTTGCAGACCAATTGAGATGCATCAATGCAAGCCTAGCCAGCAACTACACGAGATAAACATACAGAGTAGTGGAAAGCCTGAAACGAGGCTATTAGCCCATGACCATGCTCTGCCGTGAAGGCATCGGCAACATCATCGCTGACGAAAACAGGATTAAAGAAAGTTGGGCATCATATTCCAAATTCTCTGTACAGCTACAGAACATCGTAGTCTATTGACATTTCTGGTAAGCTTCAATTAGCCTGTTCTGGATGAAGTTTGTTCCATCATCAAAGCTCAAAAAATAACAAAGCAATGTGCAGTAGTACTCAAAAAGTCATCTATAAAGTCATCAAGCATATTTGGCAGCGGGAACATATGCCGAATGAGTGGAGCCTATAAATTATACTCCCTACCCATTGAAAAAGGGTGACAAGCTACAGTACAAAAACTGTAGAGGCATGTCACTACTTCGTGTGGCGCACAAACTATTTTCAAATATCATCGAAAATAAAATCAGATCATACGCCAGCAGTATTACTGGGGAGTATCAAGGTGAATTTACAACAAGTAGATTGATTCTCGTCCCTTTTTACAGTCAAACAGGTACTTGAGAAATTCTGGGAGTTAAATATAGACGTACATCAAATTTTCGTCCACTTTAAACAAGACTACGACAGTATAAATCGTAACTTACTGTACCAAATAATGCTTGACTTTGGTTTCCCCACCAAATGAGTCCGTCTTACCAAAATCACAATGACGTCGACAACCTCCCAAGTACACATCAATAACCAACTCACCGATGCCTTTGATACAAATATCCGACTAAAACAGGGAGATGGGTTGACCCAATTGCTATTAAATTTGGCTATGGAACATGTTTAAAGAAAGCTACCTATTGACACAAGAAGCTCGTCATTATACAAATCAAGCCGGACGACATCATAATTTTGTCAAGGTCGTTATCAACCGCCAAAGATCTTTTCGTGAAACGTGACAGCGGAGCAAAACTAGTAGGGCTACATATAAATGAAAATAAGACAAACCTAATGACGTAGTCCACGAAAAACACCTCAAATATACAAAATATCACACTTGACGAATCCATTATCGAAAATGTGGAAAATTTGTGTATTTAGGCACCAAAATAACGAGAACTGGTAATGGAATAGACGAAGAATACAGCTCGGAAATAGAATACTTTATTCTGTTTTGACAATTTTGAAGAACAGCTTTACATATAGAAAAACAAAGCTCTAAGTTTACAAATCTGTGATAAAATATATGGTGTGCTATGGATGTGAAATATGGACCCTAATGCAAGCATTGAATAACTTTGAGCGTAAGAACCTCAGGTGGATAATAAGACCCTGTTGCGATTTACAGAGGACGCGTCACCCAAAACTCTGGCTTCAGTGAATATCACTGACGTAAATAACCAGACGCAATTACTTACGCCGACAACTCAGCAGGTATGCATTAGGGGCTCAATTACGCCTGTACAAAAGCCTTCGATCCTTACTCGTAGTAAATCGCTGGCAAAGTTATCGGCCTCTAAAACCCCGAACCTTGCTGCTGGTTCTAGCACAGCTACGTCGTATTCTAATTCTCCTGTGCCTTCAGCAGCAACTCAGCATATGGTTCGTAATGAATTACCTGTGGCATGTGATAGCTTTCCGGGACCCTCATCAATAAATCGGGGGGCGATCCCTAAAACCAAAAATAATCAATCACCTAGTCTTCCGCCCTCATCTGGTGTTGACACCTCGGCTGTGGCTACTATGATTTCGGATGACGAAGTCCCAACACTTGACATCGTATCCCCTCCAAAGGAGATCTTTATTTCGCGCCTAAGCTACCATACAACTGCGGAATACCTAAAAAACTACGTTTGTAAAAAATTTGGGCCAGCTGTTAAAGTTATTAGTTGCTACAAATTAACTAAGGACAATCTGGAGGACAGAGTGGTAGCTTCTTTCAAGCTAACAGTGCCCTCAAATTGTGATACTATTTTGAATCCTGAAGCTTGGCCGCCTGGAGTACTTATTAAACCATTCAGCTCAAGAAGAAGGAAGTCCTTTCGTGCACCGGGTAGACAGCAACCTACAAACTAGTATAAGATTTAATGACTGTAGCTTAACTTCAAATATTTCAGTATATTACCAAAATGTAAGAGGGTTAAGGACCAAGCTTGACAAGCTCTTTTTATCGTTACAACTCAGCGAAGATGTATTTATATGTCTTACGGAAACCTGGTTAAATAGTAACATCTTAAACTCGGAAATATCCCTTGATTTTGATATGTACCGTTGTGATCGGGACTTGGCCTCTGCAAATAAAGTAGATGGAGGTGGTGTTCTTGTAGCTGTTAGTAATACAGTGCGTAGCTCCCTTTGTGCTGATTTTTGCTTTTCCCGTGTTGTGGATTGTGTGATTGTCAAGATCTTCCTTCCTAACAATACATCTTTATTAGTTTCCTCTGTCTACATACCTAGTAACTCTCCTTTGTATGTGTATGAGACATTCTTTGACGAGTTTTCCTCTTATGTCTTATTGCAACATCCGCAATCTTTAATTCTTATATGCGGTGATTTTAATTTGGGAACAGTGCAATGGACGAAGAACCTTCCTTTCTCTGTTTCATCAACCGATGCATCTTCTTTATCACTCTCCTCGTTTCTATCACTCTGTTCACTATCGCAATTCAATAATATCCCTAATGCTAATGGTAGGGTACTTGACCTAGTTCTTTCTAACTTTCCACTAAACTGTCTAACTGTTTCCACTGCATTAAATCCTCTAGTGAGTATCGATAGTCATCATCCGCCATTATCGCTTGATCTCTCCATTACACCTTTGTCAAGTCGTACGTTTGCTTCTTCGCCAAAATTCAACTTCTTCAAAGCAAACTACGAAGCTTTAGCCTCCGAGCTGAGCTTGATTGACTGGCAGGAGTTTTTTGATAATTTGGAGTGTGAGGAAGCTCTGAATAAGTTTTATAATTACCTCTATGAGTTGATTAAACAATTCACACCTTTACAAGCTCTTCGCAAAGTAAAGCAGAAACCATGGCTAACCAAGCAAGTACTAAGTGCCTTGAATGCTAAAAGTAAGGCGCACCGCCGTTTCAAGCGTTGTGGTACTGAAGAATCCAGAGCCCACTTTTGTGATATACGTCTTGCAGCAAAAAAAGAACTAAAGACTGCAATGAAAAACTACTTCAGTAGCTTGGAGAGTTCCCTCATGGCGAATAATGCGAAACCATTCTGGTCATACATTAGATCCTTTAAGTCCTCCTCTTCTGTCCCTCCTTCAGTCCGCTGGAATAATATAGTTAGCTCTTCTCCACAGGATATTTCCAACTTGTTCTCTCAGTTCTTCTCGTCAACTTTTATTCCTTCTTCTCATGTCTCTAATCCAGTTAATACACCTGTACTTCACTCCATTGACATTTCTTCACTTTTCACTGACCATATCGAAGTTGAATCCCTCATTAATTCACTTAATCCTAATATATCACCTGGTCCTGACGGCTTGCCGAATATTTTTGTCAAGTCATTAGCGTCTTCACTTTGTATCCCTCTGGCATTTCTCTTCAACCTCAGTCTAAAGACTGGTATTTTCCCTACTTATTGGAAAAGAGCAAACGTTGTTCCTATTCTTAAAAGTGGTGATCCTTCTTCTGTGTCCAATTATCATCCTATTTCCTTAATTTCCTGTTTCCCAAAATTACTTGAGCGTCTGGTACACAACCGGCTTTCAGTTTCATTGACCCCTATCTTGTCAAAAGAACAACATGGGTTTCTCAAAGGTCGCTCTACGACTTCAAATTTAATTGAACTCACCGATTTCATTGCTAAGGCCCGAGACAATCGATTGCAGGTTGATGTAATCTTCACTGACTTCTCGAAGGCATTTGACATGGTCAACCATCAACTTCTCTGTTATAAACTGAAAACTTTTGGGGTTGTTGGCCCTCTCTTATCATGGATGGACTCCTACTTGTCTTCTCGTATATGTTGTGTTAGTTACTGTGGAACCACCTCTATTCCATTCTATCCGTCCTCTGGTGTTCCTCAAGGTTCCATTCTAGGTCCCCTCTTATTCCTATTGTTTATAAATGATCTTCCTTCGGTTATCGCTTCCAATTGCCTACTGTATGCCGATGATTTTAAAGTCTTTCGAGCTATCAGGTCTGTACAAGATTGTCAATATCTTCAGATGGACCTGATTGCACTAAGTAACTGGTGTTCGTCTAATTACCTCTGTCTTAATGTTGCCAAATGCTATAAAATGACTTTTAATCTAAATCGTTCTCCGCTGAATTTTACCTATATGTTGAACGAAGTCCCACTCGCTGCTGTGAGCTCTGCTAAGGACCTTGGCGTTACTTTTGATCCTAAGCTCAATTTTGATGCACACGTTCTAATCGCGACTACTAGGGCCTCGAAAATATTGGGACTTATTTTCAGGCACGCGCATAAATTTAACAATATATCTACTCCTGTCCGCTTGTTTATCTGTCTTGCCCGTCCTATCCTCGAATATTGCTCTGTAGTTTGGTCTCCCCGACACTCCTACCTCATTGACTCGTTAGAGAATGTCCAGCGTAAATTTACTCGTGTCTTGTTTTACAAATTCAAAATCCCATATCAACCCTATGACTGCCGTTTATCCTTCCTACGTTTGCCTACTCTGTCATCCCGTCGCATGTATCTAGATCAGTGTTTTCTGTATCAACTCTGCCACAATCAAATTTCATTAACATTGCTTGCAGACCTACGTCTTCGTCAAACATCGCGTTCTTCTCGGGCAAACAATTTTTTCGTGCCACCGTATGCCCGTACAAATGTATATTTTCACTCTCCTATTATACGAATGGTAAGGAATCATGATAGGCTTGAGCTTGGTCCTTTTTCCGACTCATACCTAGTTTTTAAATTGAGGTTAAGAAGCCTGATTCTTAAAGCTCAACTGGAGTAAATATTAGACTTTATTTTCTTTTTTTTGTGTGCTTTAATTTAATTTTACACGCATATTTATTGTTGTTAGTACCATTGAATTTCTTTTTTTATATTAACTTTAACACTTAATTCTAATTTTCATTAATCTTCTTTTCTGTTTGTTTTGTTCCATTTTGTAATTGGATAATTTTGATCTGTTAAATGGAATTTAAATAAATAAATAAATAAATAAATAAACAACGGATAGCCAAAAAGGAATTTGTTGGGAGCACTGAAGGGTGGTACGGACGAACAGCGGATATCCAAAAAGGAATTTGTTGGGAGCGCTGAAGGGTGGAGACCAATGGAGAAATCGAGGAAGTGCTGGTCTGACTCAGTCGAAGAAGACAATACACCACTCCTCGGATTTTGAAATTGGTGAACGAAGCCGATGGTTGGTCCTTTTTGCAGGAAATTGCGGCCCATGAGGGGCTGTAGTGCTACGCAGAAGAAGAAAACTTTGTTCATCATTTTCAACGATATTTACCACTGAATCATTAACTACGATTTGCCAAGGTAAAGGCCCTACCTTCAATCTCATTACAGTACTCCTTGTGGTGGTCAGATAAATTTCAACAATGTGTAAAATATATATATTTAGGTTATGCTGTTGTTGCAATATGAGAAAAATGATATGACTTCAATTTCGATGGGTATTATTTAAATCTCTTGAAAACTTTAGAATATAATATTTAATTAAATAAATATCTAAACAAAGAATCTCATTGAGTTTGAGAGAATCTGATCAATTTTATTGAGTAAAATATAAAATTGGCCAGTCGTTTCTTTTTTTGCTTTTTGCACTACAGCCCCATTTGGGCCTTTGCTTAGAGATAGATAGAGTATCTCATTATCTTGATCGAACATTTCGGCACTCAGGAAGGTGATGTGGTCAGTACCACGCTTTAGCCATGTATCCGTCCGCGCAGCTGCGATACGTTATGATTTCAAATCAGCATTTATCACAATATATAGTACACTTAGTGTATTGGTTAGAACCCTCACCCCTCAAGCTGAAAGTCCTTGGTTCGAGTCTCATTGGCAACCACGAGATTTGTTTCGAGTGATTCTTAAGACAGCCTTTAAGCCTGTTCAGTTATGATATGTACAGGTTTAAAACATAACGTGGCGGACGTGGTACTGACTATGTAACCTTTATGAGTGCCGAAACATTCGATCAAGAAAATGAGATACTCTAACTATCTCTAAGCGAAGACTGAAAGTGGTTGGAGCGCTAAAAAAAACTATCACAACTGAATGGACTGTCCAAAGAATCTCCCGATAGAAATCTCGTTGTCACTGATGAGATTCAAACCAGGTCCTGTAACTTACGTATCTAGCACTCTAACTACTGCACTAAGCGGGTTACTCATACTCTTCTTAAAAAAATCAAGAGGGTTTAAATTTCTCATGTGTCTATTGCCTTAGTATACATAGATACCTGTTCTTCAAATTTTTATGTTGATATGTGTCCAATCGCGAGGGAGGGAGATTACGGGGCAGAATTTATGCATGTTCTTTCTCTTTCCCCGTGCGCATTGTTATTGATAATGTAGTTTGGGTCTCACCAATATCTTTCATTTAATACCACACAACTAGCCTAGGAGAAAAAGAAATGTTTGGGGTTACATTCTCATATGGGGAGCCCCTCTTAAAATCCTTTGAATTTTTTTTGCTATGAAACTTTCAGGGGACTAACGTTTTCGAGCTATTTATGAAATTCTGTAATCCTAGCTTGTACGGCTCCTGAATCTTCCTATGGGAGACGGGTGGGTGGACGGGCAAATAGGTATTATATTTTAATAGGCTATTGTGAAAAAAATGTTTACAAAACCTGAAACATTGAATAGTCAGTCTCCTGATTGGAGTTTCCTTCATTATGAAAAACAGATTAGACTAAACTATCGGGAATGCTGCACAGAAAGTCAATCCACTTACCATGAGAATTCCTTCAGTTACACAGATCTAACACAAATTTCGGTGATACAGCACAATCTGTCTAGGAAATTCGACTCAAAGATGAAGTTCTCTGAGCAAATTAGGACAACTGCTGAGAAGGCTTCTTCGGGCGTATCAGCTCTGAGTCAAGTTATGGCCAACGTAGATGAACCCAACCCATCAAGCAAACGTCTCTGGATGGATGCTGTAGCGTGGGTGCTTTCACTCTCTCCTGCAGAAGATTGGTAAGTTGCGGCCCCCTCAACTGTCTGTTTTGCCCAGGAGAGGAAGACGATGCCTGCCACACATTTTTTGTATGCAAAAAATGGGACAGGTTGCGATGGGACCCCTACAGCGAGACGGGAGGGCTCACCCCGGATAGTATAATTGCGGGGATGATTGGATTGGTTGACAAATGGAACCATATGGCACATTATGTTCGGGCAGTTCTAAGAGATAAAAGAGACTCACAGCATCGGGACCATCAGTGCTGGGGGATCTCTTGTCTGGCAAATCTTTTTCCCCTCTCCCCCAGCTTGAACGCATAACAAAACGAGGCTTTGCCCAAAGTAATGAGTGAAACGGTTCCGCTCGCAAGCATGGGAGCCTCACACTCAGTGCCAACCACCAAAAAAGGCACTCAGACATTATATTTATAACATTGCTCAATATATAGGAATGCAACATGTAAAAAGGACATCGTTAATTTTCGAGAATCTCACTGGAACTGATAACAGTTCCATTTGTCAAAAAACCTTTCACCGACCTTTGCATAACTTTACGCCAGACTATTTGAATCATCGATAAGATTATCAAATTTCCAGTTGTTATCTGAAACCTGGCGTTTTTTTGATTGCGTCAATTGATGACTTGAATAATTCATCCAATATTTGCATAAGGAATCGATCAAATTTATACAAACGATGCAGAGTCTCATTGATTGGCAGGTAACAGCCGCCGTTCTGCTCTAGCCTAATTAATTTTATTCAAATGAAACAATTTTCATGAAAATCCGAGGAAAATAAGAGTGCACGTGTGAATTTGAAATCTGCGTCAACATCAACGTGTGTTGTTGTTGTAATTTCATAGAATTCAAATGGCCATAGCTCATTTTATTATGATCTGATTTCCATGAAATTTTGTGAGCACAAGGATCTAATATTCATTTAACTGTGTTAACTACATTTTAAGGAGTTTAAAGGGTACCATTTCGAATTTATAGCAAAAAATGTAAAATAAACTAATTATTCTCTTATTATGAGTAAACTGTGATTTCTAAGGAATTTGTTGCCCTTGTACTCAGGGATACTTAACTGCATGATTTTTTCCTGATTTTCCGGCACAAAGTTGTCCAATCGCGAGAGGGGACACACATTTTTTGTAATTTTACCTCCCCTTGAACCCCATGATGCATAAAATAACTTGTTTGTATCATATTCTAAAAGTGCTCATTAACACTTTTCTTTTGATAAAAAAAAAAAATTTTTGAAATGCTCGATAAGACCTACATTTTTGAAAGTCCACCATTTCTGATCTTTTCATTGTGCTGAAGCTTTGTAGCTGCTACAGTTTTGGCGGAAACTTGCTGTGACTGTCGGTCCGTCCGTTCGAATGATAATTTGCAGAATTCTGTTTAAGACCCTTCTTTTTACGTTTATGTTCATATTTTATTGGGGACATCAGACTAGAGAATTTAAACGTTTAAAGCTCGGGAAAATAGCATTCCATTAGCCTGTTCATTCCGCAGACTGCTACTCAAAGTTTCTAGGACAAAATGTTAAAAATTCAAATATTAGTTTAGGCCAGCTTTAACGAAATATTTGAAATGCCGTTTGCTGTCAACACGAGTACTAGTTAAATTTTAAATCATATGGTATAAAAATCACTTTAATTATCTCAAACGATTCAACTAAAAAACAAGTTGAAGTATGTGTCTTTGTTTTTTACGATTAAGCGTAAGCAAAATTTAAAAAAATTTAATTTAATGGGGCTCATACCACTTCGTGAGCTCTGTCTATGTTTTTTTACGTTGTTCTTTAATAAGTACTACAAACACACCATTATAATCACTTACCCAACAGTTTTCTTCAGGAGAAAACGATATGCTCTCAAGTTGAGTAAGAGTGTGAACAGACTGCCATACGGTCTTTTTCGTATCTACAATCATTTTTTCTATAATTTCTTCTTATTTCAACGGCATTAACCCTCTTTACACTATTATAATCTACGATGACATCAACATGCCTTGTTTATGTTGAGACACAAATTCTCACATCCTCACACCCTACAATGATCTTTCGATCCTAATTTCTTCTTTTTGATCGCTTTGCTCTCTATCGTAATTAAGTACGATCCCGAACCATAAAAACCAACTTCTCGACTCTGCCTGTGGTTAGTTTATCTATTCTTGCACCACAATCCATGTGCACTCCTATTTCCTCAAGATTTAATTTTTGCAAAGCCAACTACGCAGCCGTCGAGCTGCATCCAAACAACATTGACTGGACTTGATTGCTACAGGAGCCAAATGTCAATATAGCGTTTTCTAGCTTCTCCCAATATCTTATTAGCATAATAACAAATCACATACCTATCTGCCGTTCCTCTCAAAAATACTACCCCAGCAGGTTTTCAGATGACGTCTAAGACGCGCTGACACTGACCTCGTAAGTACCGACTGCTTTACAAAGAAGACAAAAAAAACCAATGCGATCTGATTATATTATCATTGTAGATTCTGTAAACTGGGTGTCCTACACTTCAACCTTTGACAGACAACCTCTCAGAAAGTGGATGATCTTTATTGGCTCCAGATGTTCTAGTTGCTCCTCAGCTAGGCAGTAAGTTCCCAGAATGTCCTCCCCGTTTCCGGAACAGAGCTCTGTAGCACGTCAGAAGATGTTCTGGTGTTTCATCTGCAGAGCTTGCACTCACGATTCTCTCTAAGACCCATTTTCTTAAGGTGTCCTACGAGTTCACAGTGCCCCGTGATGTACCTTTTAAGGATCCTTAGTTGATTCTTGCCTTATTTGATGCACGATTTGTATTGTTTTTCATCATAGGTACTAAGGAACGCTTTCAATGTTTTAAGTCCTGGATAACTACTCCATTGTTCTTGCGTTCTCTAGTCTCTACTTTCTTCAGGTATCCTGCACAAAGTGCATCTCGACCGCACTGAAGGGGTCGGGAGCAACGAACGTTGTCGATTATCCTTTCCTCGCTAAGAGGTTTGCTTTTTCGTTACCTTCAACCCCTGTATGCCCTAAAACCCAGTACAGTATCACCTTGTTGCTCCACCCAGTTTATTGAGTTTTGTACAACATTCTTGAACCATCTTCGATTTTATCGTTGACGCTTGAAGGGCTTTAATAGCTGCTTGGCTGTTGGATAAGATGGCTATCGTTTTGTCCTTTCATCTTTTGTTTATGTAACGTTGTGCAGTTACTGCAATTGCATAGACATTCGCCAAGAATATGCTTGGCATCATTCCCAGTGGTTCTTAATGTTTGATGCCCGCCCCAAACACTCCGATTCCTGTACCAGCGTGATTTTGGCAGGGTTGAGGCTCAAACTAATTTGCTGGTACCAGTTACTGAAAATACAAAGTGCTCCTTGCATGATGTGACACACTGTTCTTTCGTGTTTTCCTCGGACTAAAATAGCGATAACATCTGCGACCGCTTTTTTATAATATCATTGAAATATTCTGCAATCGAATAGTCCCTGATGTTTGGAAGCAGGATTATATCTTTCCGATTCATAAATCTGGAGATCGTAATGAAATCTCGAATGACGTCTGATTTCTTTAGCGTCTTGTTTTGGCTGCTTGAATTAATCGAGCATAACAAAATATATGATACCATAATCATCACGTTAGAAAACGAATAATATGGACTCATTAAAGATCGTTCGACAATAACTTAACTTTTAGAACCTACGAATACCATATCTCTAGCTATTGACAAGAGCCAATAAGTGAATGTCATACGCACCAACTTTGCTAAAACCTTTGACAGTGTTTATCATAGCCTCCTGGCTAACTAACTCCGATCATTTCACATTTCTTCGTCAATCTTCATGGATCTTATACTTCTTATCCCATCGCTTTTGTATTGAATAATTTTTGTCGGTCTCAAGGAGGATCAATTTTAGGCCCTTCGCTAATCGGCATTTTCATTCACGACCTTCCCCAATACCAGCCCTCTAATTCATTTCTTTACGATGACTATTTAAAAATCTATCGTACTGTTAACCCCAAGAAAGACTGCTCATACCTTCAAGATAATCTTGGCAATCCCCAAAAATGGTGTCACGATAATTAACTTCTTCTTAATATTTCAAAACGTTACCACATGTGGATCATAAACAAAATTTATCCAGTAATATATGAATACTGGATTGATGGACCGCAGCTCGCACTTGTGGACAAATTTAAAAATATTTTTTGACCCTAGTTTCAAATTGAACATCCATAGTTCCTACATTACTTCTAGTGATAGATTTTATTTTACATTTCTCCTGCAAGTCCTTCAAATCTATTTGTACTCTTAGCCCGGTCAATCCTTCAATATGGTATGGTCTCCTCACTATACCAAGCTATCGGACTCTGAAGAGTCCATACGTCGTAAATTCACACGTTCTCTATTGAGGAGCGCTTACAGATCCTCAAAATCCTATCACTCAGAAAAAGGAGAGAATTTTCCGACCTTTGACCGGGAAAGGCTTTATTTACGTCCCACCTCACGAACACGTTCAGCCAACATATTCATCGAGCGCTTTGTACGAACCGATATATATTTTTAATAATTTTTATTGTGCTTTTCACGTTACTGCAATGGGCTCAAGCAGAGTCCCCTGCCGCTTTCCTTAAATGCCTTTAAAAGTATCTGACGTAACTTTTTCCTTAGCTCCTAATACTTTATTAGTATTTTATGTTCTTGTATTGTATTCAATTTAAGTAGCTTTGTTCGTTTACTCTTACATTTATTAAACTTTATATTGCCTATTTTGTAGTTGTATTGATGACCTGCAATATAGTGTCAACAAAATAAATAAATTTAACATAAAAAATTTATACCTACTCCGATTTTCAAACGAATCCTTTCCACTTAGAAAAAACTAAAAGGGAACAGTGGGTCACCCCTTGCTTAGTGAGCAATCAAGGCTTATCGAAGAGGATGCGCACCCGTCGTACTGGGTTATCCATTTCGTGGCAGGAAAGTATAAACCTGTCATTTGACATCTGTCAGAATTAAATGTCATCCAGAGCGTGTTTATTTTAGTTGAAGGTTTGCCATTTAGAAATATGGATCGTTTAGCAGTCGAAGAACGCGTTAAAATTATTAAATTTTATTATAAAAATGGTGATTCTGCTGTATCAACATTTAGGGCTTTACGAGCCGATTATGGTCAACATAATCGATCTACCCAGCAAACAATTTCGAACACATTGAGATAATTTTTAAAGACTGGATTGATTATTGATATTGCAAGGCCTGTGCATCATCGCAACATTCGTTCTGCTGAAAATATTGCTGTCGTTGCTGAAAGTTTGGAGAAAGACCCGAATTTGTCGATTCCTCGACGGGCTCAACATTTGGGCTTGTCTTACGGCTCATTGTGGCGGATTTTGCATTTGGATTTGCATTTTCATCCGTACAAAATCCAACTTACTCAAGAACTTAAGTCTCAAGACCATACACAACGCAGAATGTATGCGAATTGGGTGGATTGAACAACAAGCAATTGATAACGATTTTCCGAACAAAATTTTCTTTAGTGATGAGGCTCATTTTTCGCTCAGTGGTTACGTAAATAAACAGAATTGCCACATATGGGGCTCTCTCAAAATACTCAGGTGATCGCAGAAAGGCCTTTGCATCCGGAAAAAATGACCGTTTGGTGTGCATTATGGTCTGGTGGTGTTATTGGCCCGTTTTTTTTTTTTTGAAAACGATCAATTCTGACCGCTATGGACGGATGTTAACCGATTATTTTTGGAGAGAAATTGAAGATTGTGATCTGGAGAACATGTGGTTCCAATAGGATGGAGCCACAAGCCACACCACACAGGCAAATCGAGCACTTTTGCAAGAGAAATTTCAAGGACGCGTAATTTCGAGATTGAGTGATGTCAATTGGCCCGCAAGACCCTGCGACCTAACACCTTTGGATTTCTTTTTATGGGGCTATGTTAAGATCGTGTTTTCGCGAACAATCCTTAAAATCTTGAATAATTGAAAACCAATATTCGTGATGTTATGGCCGAGATATTGCCGGGAATGTGCCGAAAAGTCATTGAAAATTACCTCAAAAATATTGAGGCCTGTAAGAGGTCCGGTGGGGGACATTTGAATAATAATGTGTTTCACGTATAATGGCAAGGTTCAATCTTTATATTGAATAAAAAATTTCGTTTCCATCTGAATATTTTATGTGTTTCCTTTAGCTTTACTTTCCCAAGCGTAAAATGGATAACCCTATACTTAGGAGTTGTCATTTGGAAATTTTCCTACTGCCAGATAGTTGAATCTTGAATGATTGAAAACATGACTGCCTGAAACGCAAACTATTATAAGTGAACCAAAAAATGCCTAAAATCTTTTGGTGAATATCTTGTTCACTTTTTCTCCCCTCTAAAATTTTGCATGAACACTAGAAACATAAGTGCAAGGAGTGTTAACTAGTTAACTTGTTCCTTAGACTCTTTAAAATGTTATTGATAAAACCCGGTCGATGGGAAATGCTTGTTTAGCAGAAATCTGCGATTAAATATGCATTTTCAAACATTTAAAATAAACAAAGCAAATACGTTGCTAGCTCTCCGTCTAACAGAATATGTGCATTACGCCAAAAATGCACATATAGCTGTTACAAAAAAAGTGGATATGACTTGAACTAAATAATTTTGTTTTAATGATTAGCATATTCACACAAAATAAAAAATTTGAAAGTTCTTGTGAAAAAATTGTGGTTGCCAGTTGTATTAGTCACCATTTTTCATCTCATATAAATTGCATCGTCATTTGTTTATTCTCTGCTTAGTTCAATCGCGTGTTTATTTCACACATCGTTTGAAATGTAGGCACTGCATAATATTGAAATTCACTTTAAATTTATAAAAAAAAAAAATAACTAAACATGAGTTACTTTGAAAATAAACTATATGAGTATATTTCTAGTGTAGAATAAAATACATAAAATAACTCAAATGATTTTGCAGTTCTAATTAAAGATATGACGTCATAAATTGTAATTTATCAGTAACTTTTGTTTATCTAATAAGTCAACAAAAACTCTCTCATACCTTCAGCAAATTAAAGTATGTATGCCTGGATGCAACATTTACGCAAAGTGAATTCCCAGTAATTGTACAGTAAAGATTTTAAATAATCTTTACTTGTCGGAATGTTTACTTGCAAGCCTTGCAAATTCAATATTTGCTCTTTATAATTTATTCTTTGCATTGAGATACCGGGAAATATCAATAACCTTTGCCTCCAACGTAGCGGATCAAGATTGTAATCTTAAACAGATGCGAAGAATGTTTTTCCCCCCTAATAAGGAAGCATGCAACTTGCTTGTAATATTACAAGCTTAACTTTTTTTTAACCAGAAAACAAAGTTTACTTAACGTAAAAAAGCCCGTTGAGTATATTTACGAATCACAAAAAACAACCTTAACGTGGAATCATATTCGTTGGCATCAACATAAGTGTTATGGGGTTTATCATAACATTGCACACTAATTCGCATTAATTACCTAAATGAAAACCATTCACAAGCCACTGAAACGTTAATTAAACTGGTACCCGATTAAGTGAAATATTAAAATTACGTTGTACATAGCTATGATATAATGTAGACAGTGTACCTACGTAAGGTTTCAATTAGATTCGATCATAATTAAAATCAAGGTTTTAATTATTACCTTACCATAATATTAACCTGAAGCTTAGAATTTTTTTCAGTCAAAAAAGTTTTCCATTGATATGTTTACTTTTTAGCTTGAGTCAAAGTATTTGTTTAGTATTTCGAGGTTGTATAAGATCCACTATTTATCTAACATATAGAAGGTCAATTTTAGGTGATTCTAAATCAGCAGAGACTCATGAAAAAAATTGAATAAATACCTTGTTCAAAAACGGTATAGCCCCAGGCAAAATAATTGAGGCCTACCTATCCAACCCTAGTACGCAGAAATGCGATGTGGATGGGCACTCTTTACGAGAATTTTTATTATAGCTGCAATTCATTTTTCACCTACTATGCAAGTATTCTGCTCTTACTAAAAGATGAATGATTTAAACCACTGCTTTAACGCTTTATTCTTTCAGAATAGTAGAATGAAAAATATTTATCATGAATATTATAAATTTTAGTATTGTCGCTATAATTTTATCGACTTTTGTCCTAATAATCATCGGATGGACCATTTTGATTATTTCTACTGTGGTATTTGAGCACCAAGCTTGACAAGGAAGAAGTATAATTTCAAATATAAGACTGACGCTTTTAAGTGGATATGATCTACCCTAGTCCTGATGCTACCCAAGGAATATTATTGAAGGCCCAACGGAATATTACTATTCTTTATTGTACCAAAGATGTGAAGGCTATTTACCCCAACTCCTAGACTGCCTACTAAACACCTCCCCTGTCGATCGGAAAACCTAGCCTGGCACTGTTTGACATATTACTTCGACCTGGCCTCCTTTTTCCTGCTGCATGAAGCGCCTGTAGGATACAGGAGCCATACGACGGAAAGGGAAGGGATTGCTAGGAAAGAGAGCCCAACCAACTCTCGGCGCTGCAGTATGTACTGTTGATCTATCAGGACTCACCGAGCAATATGTGCCACTAGGTTCCATTTTTCACGTGATCTAAGCATCCCTTCAAATATGATTTCTGGATACAGCTCTCCAAGTTTAATGAAGAGGTTATGCCGCAGTCTATCCTAGGTATCGTCCACCTCTGTGGTACAAAACATACAGTCGAGAGACCATAACTTACCAAGCTTGTGCAGCTAAGACCGAACATATCTGCGCCCGCTCAAGGGCTGGATCAGGTAAAAGTCAGCCTAATTGCGCCTTTGATTAAGCGACGGCCTCAGGACTGGGATTAGCCCACGTGGTTCACGTTCCCTTTGTATCGAGAGAGTGTAGCCTTTCCACTTTAGTGACATCTCTGTTGTTGCCTTCATTTCTATGAAGATATATATTTTGCCACTCTCTGGCCAGGAGAGCGATGAGTACTAATCATGTGATCACAAATATCGCCAATCCGGAGACAGTTCGATACGTGGTTGTAATCCAAAGTACCCCTTATCTCTGTACTTATGCCAAACATTTTCGTGGAGTTCCTTGCTGAAAACGTCCCACCACAGCTCTGATCCATAAAGTAGTATACATAGATTGCATGGCACTCATTAGGAGTCATTATCTTGATGAGGGCTATCACTATACCCAGGTATTTCACTGCTGGTTTGGATTCAATAGATTAATCTTTAATACTAATAGTCGTCACTTTGGGGATTCTTGTCTTTGTCAAGATAACCATTTTGGAGCAGGAAATCCACACAGTGTAGGTGCTACGGGATTTATCAATTACGCAAGTGAATCCATGGCATTGATAGCTATGATACCGTAGCACATATGTTGTACCATTAGCCTTTTGATGCAAAATCATTAGATAATCACACAAACAAATGTTATACTGAACATATCACCTTGAAAAGTATTGACGAAATACTTACAATTTTTTTAAAGTATATTCAATCATGACAAGGATAAAAATTAATATAAATAATAAAAGATAGATAGTTCGATTTGGCAGCAGCCTGAGGGAGTCTTACGCTGGTCGACTAGGGCTCATCATGAAACCTCGATAAGAAAGAACAGGTAGAGTAGACGCATTTACATAACACTAACAGTAAGCAACATTGTTTTCCCATGTACTCGTTTGTAAGTACATTCCACAATATTATTGTTTGACTTATTCAGCATGACTAGAATCGTTAATTTAATGAAAATAACTTCACAGACAAAAACGTATGCATGAAATCTCAGAACTGATTTCACGTTTTCAATGTAAAGGAATCTGACAGATAAAAATTCACGGTTAGCCTATCAAAAGTCTCTCACTTCAAGGTACAAGGTATTCCAGTTTTTCCAGCTTTACTGTTGTATATTGGCTCGAAGATAATATGCCTACCGGAACGTTTGTGTTTCTGCGTTATCAGATTAAGTTACTTGAATGTTGGATAACTAAAACGATATTAAGGGTGATTTAAAATATTTTCACAGATTGTATCGCCTAAAAATTTCCTGCACTGGTTTTTATATCATCTGTTTGGTCCTATTTTGCATATTTACGAGTACCTCTGCCTCGCTTTTGGACCCTAATTTTGATCAATTTTGCGCAATGTCTAGTTGCACTTTCCAACCACAATTCAGCCATTTTTTGCCAAAAAAGAATAGAATAATTACTGTTACCGTTAGCTTTTGCATTTCTAAAGTATTTCAAATCTTGAGTAGATTCAGATTCCATTTTTAGTGATTCTCGAAAGTTCTTCTAAATTTTAGCCTCTAAATGGAGCTACACCTATAAAATGATCATTTAGATATTTTAAATACTAGGAACCCTTAATATTCTGCTAATATCCATCATATTAAAATGGTCAAATCCTTCAGGAATTCTAACAAAAAAGAAAATTTACTGATTTATTCTAGGCCGATGATTCTTGCCATTCGTTATATTTACAGACATGAGTCCAAAAATCTGCTATCATTTTCAAGGTTCTTTTAAACATTTTTTACAATACCCTTTTAACACCGGTATCTGTTTGTCCTTCTGTCCGTCTATCCGTCCTTCCGTGTGTCCATCCATCTTTCCGTCAGTGCGTCACAGCAAGTTTTCTTAGAAATTAGAGCATCTACCGTCATCAAATTTTGTGGACAGCTGAGAAGTTTCTGGTTTATGAAAGTTTCATAGTCGAAAAAAATTTCAACGGGTTTCAAGGGGGATCTCTCCATATAAGGATGTGACACCTTAAACTTGAAAGGTCTTGATGAAATCTTCCAATAGAAGTTATTAGAATTGCAATATCGATAACGGAGTAGGCAGAGGGAGTGAAAGAACAGAAAAAATGTTGTGCCTAACCTATCGCGATCAGACACCTGTTGCCCAAAAAATTTGAAAAAATATATAAACACAACAATGACAAATACCTTAAAAATCGAAACTTGCTACACTTAATTAGTAGCGATTTATAAATTTTATATTTTCTTCTATAAAATCGCGAGATTACCCTCAAATCCAATATTGGCTACTTGTAAGACTGACAACAATGAAAATTTCAAAAGAATCGAATCGAATTTGGCGGAGTTATGGTTACGGAACAATATAGGCTTCCAATCAAGTCAAACACTACAGGCTTGTTGGGATTTACATGAAAAATTCAGAAAGGATATATAAAACGAATATTTTTTAGAATTCATTCCGTAATTGTTAAACCAAATGTCAGCCATTTTAAATGAGTATATTCAGTAAACTTGTGTTATTTTTGCCCAATTTCAACATTTAAAATACAGGCTATTAACTCTTGATAAAAGCGTACATTTAAAAGGCGACAAAATCATGGTGTTAGGCTCTTATATATTTAACGCCTTCAAGATATGGGTTGCAGCGAAGCTAAACGGGGACCAATGGTGAATCAGATACAACCTTAAACTTTATGAAATTTCCGATGAGCTAGAGATCTTGACAATTGTAAAACTGCGGAAGCTGCAATGAACGTGAATTGTAACGGATACCTAAAAAAGTATTCATTGAGAGAACTGAAGGGTGGAGACCCGTGGGGAAATCGAGGAAACACTGGTCTAACTCAGTCGACAAAGACATTTCTTCGCTGCTCGAATTTCGAAATCGGAGGACGCGGTCGATGGACGGAGGCCGCTTGAGGCACTTTTTGCATTTGGCGAAGGCCCGAGAGAGTCTGTAATGGCATGAAGAAGAAAAATATGGTTCTTATGAATGCATCAATAAAAAATGCCAATGTGTCATTCAAATTTTTTAAGAATAGCAGAATTTGTAAATGCAACATTTTTTTTAGTAAATTTATGTGAGGACCCTTAAATTCACTAAAATTTAAGTATACCAAGGATAATCTGTATACTCTGTCAGTTTCAATAAAATCTAATCGTATTATTATATCGTATATACGAGAGCAGTTCGATTAGTGCTTAGCCTCACCGCTTAATGGCACCACTATTGCAAGAGAGAAATTCACTATCATGTAATACGTGCTTGTAGACAGCTACTGTCAATTTCAGCTGAATTGGCCTCGTAGTTTTGTTTTAACCGCGTCTCGAAGTGCGGATTTTAAAAAAATTGAGAAAACCAATATCGGTCGATGATTCAATTCTTGTTTTTTGGAAGGGAAATCGCGAAGCGAAATCAAAGAGCGTTTTGATGCTGTGTCCAGTGACTCTGTTCCTGCGATAGCAACCGTAAAAAATCGGATTAACAAGTTTCAACATGGTCGCACGTCGGTTTTTGATAAGCCACGCCCAGGTGTCTGAAAAACGACTACCACGGAGAATAACCGACAAAAATCCATGAGCTCGTATTGGCAGACCGCCGATTGAAAGTGTGCAAGATAGCTGAGACAGAAGCCATCGCAGTGCTCTCTTCTAGGTGATTACTCCACATGCATATCTCAAGTATTTACCACCTACTTTCAGTGCACTCACTCTGTTATCTTCTATTCTCAATAGCGTTCGCCTTATGCGTCCTCACAAGCTTTCGTCCACCTTTACCAGTGATCAATTGTTGACTTTTATGAGCTCAGGGCTATTTCAATCATGGGTCTTAATATGGTTTCTAGTGCTAGATGTTCACTGTTTTCTATAAACACCATCAAGTCGTCATAACATTGGAGTTGTACTGTTTAGTGTGCCAATCATCTATTAACGTTTTTGGATTGTTTACATACGAGTACATATCTTAAACAGAATATCACATTTTCTGCCTTTGAAATGATATCGTGTGAAAATGTTTCTCCCCTACGAAGCCTTTGGTTATAAATTTATCTGGCTTAATGATATTGATAACGACTTCATCCTGTATTGATGAAATGTGTTCCTGCGCTTTTATTCCATTTCAAAGTGTTTGCTTTTCCTTAAATATTAGTTATAGGTAAAACCTAGAGTACCCGGTATGGTAGGAGGTGTCAGTAGAATTACACCTTTTCTAGGAATTGCCTTACTTATTTTGTCATCCAATGCCACGGTGTTTACGTTACACAGGTTTTACCTCCCACATGGTCCAGATGATTAAGCTCAGGATGACAGAGCAGGCATTTGTGTCCTGAGAATATCAACTTTCAATCAATGTAATAATTCTTTCAGTACGTATACTCGATGAACACAAAGCTGACAATGCTGATGTTATCCAATTATAGAATATGGGTCGATCTTTTGAATTTACACCTGATGGACAGTATTCTCCTAATTTGTCAGGGCATTTAATACAAGTAGGCTGGGCGGTATTTTCCAGACGTACAGCTAATTTCTGTTGGATTGAATATTTTAAATGCCGCGTTTAGATGTAAGTTAACCATCAAAGAGGTCTGAAAAAAAAGGCACATTTAATATCTAGTGTTGAAAGTTTTCATTCCTAGGCACAATTCTGATTAAAGTTATTGTATCTAGAATATGATATACATAGAAGAAAGAGGGAAATCGTTTTCACTGCTAATATATCTATATAGAAACGGTGCTTTTAATCTTTTCTTTTGATTATGGGTGGATTGGAAGGTCAAGCAGTGTTTATACTTAAAAGGAGCCAAGTCCATCTCAATCACATGCTTCACATCAGAACTGTACATCAGGCTGAAAAGCAGACCAATGATTTTTCTACTTAAAACGGAATATTTGCACAAAATTCTACTGTAAGATGCTGACAAAAACAAATCCTCAATACAATTTACCTCAAGAATGAGCTCACATACAGCCTCTGAACTCTGAAAATATCAAATCGTCTTTATTTTCTATCGAAATTAGGATACATGCCTCGTCTGGATCACTGTATTTTTTGCGGTCCACCGCCAAGCTGAGCTGTTTACTTTCCATCCCAATTGTTCTAAAAGTTACTAAAGGTCATATAAAACACTTGTTTTTAAGGTCTTACTGATCACTTTGGTCAGCCCCGTGATTCACTCACATTAAACACCAAAGATTTTATCTTGCTTAGCATCCGGAGGTTGCGAAATAAAAAGATTGTCTACCCAAAAACGCACGGCTTGTTCCACTGCAATGAAGACGGTCCCCATCCCGCTACTTACTGGATACCGAGATCGTTTCCTTTCTTGAGCTGATCAGCCAGTTTTGTTAGATAGGGGAACAAGTCGGACAAATGACCTTAAAACCTAGGTAGTTCTTGCGCCTAAGTCATCCACTGCTACTCACTTGTGCTAGCAGCTTGATTGCAGGAAGCTTTTCATAAAATACATCTTGAGCCAAAAAAGTAGTAAGCGTCGCTTTGATCATTGCACGTATTAATAATCGCTTCTGGTATTCCCATACTTGGGATAAGGAACCTCAAAAATGTGGTTTCAGTACACTGTTTTATTAATCAGCACAGCCACAGGCACCTTTGTAGTTACACCAAAAGTGATTGCCCCTCGATAATTTGGGTATCAACAATTTTTTTAAAGATTGATAAGACATTACCTGTATATACCATAGAGACATATGATACTATAGAGAGACCCAAACGTAGCAATTGTGTCCGACATTCACACCGACTATAGAAAATTTGCCAATGGGTCGATTTTTTCAACGATGCATCAATTTTTTAGGCAAGTGAAAGCTACAAATTTGTGTTTGCCTGACAGCAAAGTTGTTTGTAAAAGAGTGATGCCAAACTTTACGGCTATAAAACTGAATGATTTAAGACCAACAGTTGCAAGCAAAAATATTCCTAATTTTGAAATCAAAATCTGTTTCAGAAGTATTAATGAATGCTTAGCAAACTGTGATCTCCGAAACAATGTTTTCGCGTGCATTTGTTTACCAAAAGACACTTTGTTTTAGAGCTATCTTAATAAATACTAGTGGCCCGTTAAATTGTTTACATGAATTACTTTATTTTAAGCTTTAACTATTTACATGGACTGTGATTTGAATATAAGGGTGGTTTGATAACTTTGTGTTGTATTCACATTTTTTTAGTCTCTTATTTTTCTGAATCAAAGGTAAAATTTACTTTAAAATTTTCATTAATTATACATATTTGACAGCCCTAACGCTTTGCCTTAATTAGGGTGTACAATTCCAGCATAGCGCTTGCGGTTCATAAATATTAAGAAAAAAATTTAGACATCCACGGGCGAGTGTTTACATATTCAGAGCAGATACTACAATTTTAATTAAATCTTCTCTAAATTTGCGTGTACAATAAATAACATAATTGTTGAAATCCTATTCAGTTGATATTACTGACATTGCAACCCAGCCAATAAAAACTTCTTCTTCTTTTCAACCCAGTATTTTTTGCATATTTTATTGAACTTTTTCTTGATTTTATTCATTATTGGTTTCTACTTTCTATCCGTTCTGATAGGACCACACTTATTCGTTAGTGACTACCAATGTTGATATATATTTGTGCCCATTTGATCACAATTTCCTTGACTTCCCGCAGGATTTCCGGTGGTAACTGATCACATTCCTATCGAATATTTGCCTTAAAGTTGATAATTGTCTGAGGTTTATTGGTATAAGCCCACGACTTCAAGGAGCCCCAAAGAAAAATGTCGGGGATGGTGAGATCGGGCGGTCTTGCTGGCCATGCCAAATTGCCAAAACAGGAGATTACGCGACCAAGAAACGCTTCCTTCACAATATCCATTGTGGCTCGTGCTGTGTGTGGTTGCACCATCTTGTTGAAACCACATATTCATCAAGCCTCACTCATGCAATTTCGGCAATAAAAAGTCATTTTTCATGGCCCTGTAGCCTTCGCCAGTAGCAGTATCAGTGACCATATTACCAATGGCGTCCTCAAAAAACACGGCCTGATCCTCCTCCCTCGTGAATGCCACACCACACAGTGGCTTTGAGTGTATGTAATGGCTGCCCGTGCATCACACGCCCTTAAAACGAAGATTTTGCTTATTGACGTAACCACTTAAGTGGAAATGCGCCTCATCGTTCATGATGATTTTCGATACGAAATTTTCACACTTAAACCAACACAATCATTCCATGCTCTTGCGGAGTATAGTGCTCCCTCACTTGTTTGTTTGTATTCTGCAGCTATCTAGTTCATAAATATCAAATATGATTCACATACGACACCATTTGCAAAAGTTATAGCATTTTCCGATAGGGTGATTAATTTTGCGCCACCCTGTACCTTGAATAGTTCATTTAAAAGAAAAACCAATGTTACTCAATTTTAACCAGCCGCCATTTTTCGCAAACTAACAAATATCATTGACTGAATGGAATTTTAAAGATATTTATGTTATTCATCTCATCTGGAAAGTTAGAGAGGATCCAATCGAAATGAAAGTGTCTGCAAAGTGCGAAATTTTCTTGTTGCAGTTGTGACCTAACCTTTCAACCGATGTTAATGGATTTCGACAGCTTGATAAAGGCTTTACGTATCTAAAGAACTATGTAGCCATGCAGCTAGACACGGCTGGGAAAGTTCTAGAGAAACGCATCAAAGGAAGACTCACTGACGCGATTCGCGCTACTGGGACCTTTCTCCTCAGCAGTCCGGCTTTAGAGAAGGACGTGCCACCATCGATGCGATTGCAGAGGTGGTAAGTGTGGTCCAAAAGGCAGAGGCATATAGCCACACCAAGCAGCGGATCGTCCTGTTGGTAACACTCGACATCAGAAACGCTTTCAACTCCGCTAGGTAGGTAGATGTTCTAGATACGCTGGGAACCCCATTTCAAGTTCCAGAATATCTAATGCGGCTTCTGAGGGACTACCTGAAGGACCGAAGCCTGCTTTACGACATCACACAGGGCCAACGAAGGATGGAAGTTACATCGGGTGTTACCCAGGGATCTATCCTTGGTCCAAACCCCTGGGTGGGCTACTAACCTGGAGATGCCAGATGAGTCGCGCTTTATAGGCTATGTGGATGATGTTGCGGCTCTGGTCACTGGACGCACCGTTGAGTAAGCACAACTTGAGCTAGGTAGGCTAATGCGCCGAGCGTGAGAATGGATGACAGCTCGCAAGTTCAGTTTAGCACTGGAGGAAACCGAAGTGGTCATCTTGACAAAAAAGAGAATCCCTAGAGTAAGAATGATCAATATTGGAGACATACAAATCGAATCGCAGCCGGCGGTGAAGCACCTGGGGCTATCGGTCGTCTCGAAGATAAGTTTCTCTGAGTAAATCAGCGCTACGGCAGAGAAGGCTACTTCAGGAGTATCGGCTTCGAGTCGACTTATGGCCAACGTAGCGGGACCCAACCTGTCAAGAAGATGCCTCTTGCTGAGTACTGTAGGGTCAGGGCTGCTGTACGGAGTAGAAAATTGAGATGACGCTCTCAGTAACGAGGTATACTGAAAACGCTTAGCACAAGTATACAGAAGACGAGCACTGAGGATTGCATCTTCGTATCCGACAGTCTCTGATTCGGCGGTAAGATAATTGCAGGTGTGATACCTGTTGTCCTCCTTGCTAGAATGCGCCACGCTTTTGACTGCATCGAAACAAAAACATGAAGGAAATGATTTCTTGCGAGGAAAGACAGCGCTCACTCAACGATTGGCAGCAGTATTGGGTGAATTGCATGAAGGCAAAGTAGACTGCGTGCCCCATCCCAGATGTGAGGCCGTGGCTAAATCGAAGGCATGATTAGACTGACTGCTATCTGACCCCGTTTTTGAGCGGGCATGGGTGTTTTTAGTGTTATCTGCACAAAATTGGTAAGTCACGGTCCCCCGATTGTCGGTTTTTCCCAGGAGAGGAAGTCAATACCTGCCACTCATTTTTTGCATGCACAAAATCGAACAAGCCGCATAGGAACCTCCACAGGGAGACAAGAGAGCCCACTCTGGATAGTGAAGTCGCGATGATGCTCGAATCGGTTGAAAAATGGAACCTGGTGACATATTATGTTCAAGCAGTTCTAAAAGATAAAAGGGACTCAAAACAGCCGAGGAAGCCAGGGTTGAGGGATCACTTATCTAGAAATTCCTCTTCCCCTCTCCCCTCCCGCTAGGAGAGGGATCCCCCAGCTTGAAGGTGCCTCACGGCATAACAAAACGAGACCTGGCCCGAAGTAATGTATCAAACAGTTCCAGGCTATGTTCTTTCTTGACAGGCGAGTGTTTAGTGGGTAGTCCAGTCACTTGTGAGCATGAGAGTCCCAAACATGTTGTGCAAAAAATATTTTTATATAAGCTTGGAGAAAGAAGTTAGAAGACTAAGTGGCCGTCAGTTTTGCGGTGTATCTGATTTCGGCATAACGATAATAATTGCCGTTCTCCATAATTTCTGCATATGCGGTAAATGATGCTGATGATGTTTATCAGGAGTTGTAAGATAATGTTTGGTAGCCAATTCAGCATGGCATTCGTCAAAGCGTCAAGGCCTGGAGCTGTCCGTTTAACCAACGTGCTTACCATATTTTTAAATTTGGGTTAGTCTAGTGGATGAATTTTATTAGTGTCCGTTGTTTGCAGCTAATTTTGTATAGAGAACTCAATTTCATCTTCAAAGTCAGGGAATATTTTCTCCCAGAATCGCAGCTCGAGAGTGTCTACAAGGGCTTTGGCTGTATCTCTGCTACCATGTTTGAGGCCATTTGTCCTATAAATATGTAGAACATTTATTTTATTTTTCAACTTAAAATACTTTGAGAGGTGCCAAAAGTTATTCATACTAGGTTTGAGGCTCTGCGAAAAACGCTTCCCATATGGTGTTACAAAATTCGTGGATATGATCATGTATTTTGTTGGTTCACTGGTTAACTTTAGTTTTAATCTAGAACCACTCATGTTTCTTGTTTGTCTTCATCAGGCTCATTTATGAAGATTTTCTCTATTAAGAAGAGAGCCCGCTGTTCGAGTAGTATGGTGAAATTCTCGAGAAATTCCAAAGTCACCAGAAACTCGGCCACAGTGCGTTAGTTCACTTAGCATGTAAAGTCTACCGTCAATGACTGCGTTAAATCTATTAAGCTCAGCCCCAGCACAATTGCTACTCACAGCATTTCAGGAATTATGATAGGTGTTTAAATCACTTATCATGGGTTGTTGTTGGTTTTGACCGGCAATTCGTGCAAAGATTGCTTATTTATTTAGAGTTTTCAGGATATCCTCCAAAGTTGTGGTTTCATTAATTCTACTTGGCAGATGAGGTGGCAGATTGATCTGACATACTAACTTTCTGTTTCTGCTTTTGGGAGGATTAATACCAATTTTGAGGGGCCGAATTAGAGTTTTATGTAAAAGGCTTCAATGGGATAGAATCTTTGATGTTGAAAATCTCCTTTGATTTCTTCAACTGATTGTCCATGAAGCTCACAAGTTCCAACATTTAGTTCTTTATTTTTTGGTAGGAAATATGACTGATAGTGCCAGTTTTGTTCAGTTAGGTAGAATTGCGGTTCAATCTAGGTATCCAAATATATGCTTTTAGCAGACTAAAATTTTATATTTAACTACTTCATAAGTGCAGTTGATTTTGTCCATTTCTTCATTTTGCGGCGGATTATGGGGATAGTTTTTTGCGAGTACTTCACCGAAATTATCTGAATTATTTTGTGGGTCCTTATACTTGGTTATTGAGGTTTATCGCCGACGGTGTAAGGGTGGAGGCCTGCAGAGGGTTTTCGGTAGCCATTTCAGCGAGTGTAATGATTGACTTTAGAGGTAGTAGAGCTGGAAAATCTTGTGAATTCTCAGACTCATTTCGAAGATAAGTCGGATTTGAGACAAAGGGATTCAATAGTTTTCCTCTTCCTAGACGATGTAAATTTTGGGGAATTTAGATTATTGGTCAAAGGTTTACCTATTAGCTCATCGTTCTTGCGACATTCCTCGTTCAACTCATTCTAAGTTTCCATGAGCTACTGATAAGTATATCTCAGCTCAGTGAAAACGTCATCAAGTTGTTTTTGGATTGCACTCTGTTAATTGACTTGCTTTATCAGGAGCATGATCCGTCGATTCTTTTCTTCCACCCTTTAGTAAGAATACCAAAAGATAGGAGCCGAGGTGACAAAAAGTTGGCAAGATATATATGAAAAGTTAATTTGTAATTAAGAGAGGTATGAAAAAATACTTCAAAATAAATATGTCAATGTCATCCGTTACTAATTAGATTATTTTCTGCAAACCAATTGAGAACAAAAACATTCATCCAGAAATATATCGTAGTATTTAAAACTTGTTTTTTCGTCTTCAGAAAACACTTTTAACAATCGACTTTCGCACGCTATTTTAATCGTGATCGTCCAATCTATGGCTTAAGGCAACATTTTTATTCCAGCACGTCTCGCACTCAAACATATTGCTTAAAACCTTTCTTCTTGTCATGTCATTATTGCATAACGGTACCGCTCGTACTATATGAACACGCACTTTATCAGGCTCTAATATGTCACTTTTACACTAACTTCACTTAAACGCTCGTATTATACGCTCGTGCACTTAATTGGTCTTTTATATTGCTATATTTTTCAATCTTAAGCTTCAGATTTTCTTACTAACCGAGATCTGCGTCGTTAAGAACACGTCCAAAATCGTCAGCGCCTCTCTAGTGGTCTGAACTCTTGATGGTTGGTTAGAGGCCTTCAACATCTGTAGAGTATTTTAAAGATAAGGCATAATTCTCGATCTACTTTTAAAAATGCTCCTACACATAACTTCCCAGCAAACCATCGTTGACTACTTTGCACACGATCAAACGTTTGTTACCATTGATTTAGTGCATCATTCTACCCTACCTAATTTAGCTTTTATGTTGAATTAAAAATTCCTCAACACCATTCAAAACCCCGGAATATGATCTTACGTACATTCCATTCTCCCATTATTTTCCTAGATACAGGTATGGAGGAACTTTGGTTTCTTCATTCAGCAAATGACCGTGCATAAGATTGCTCGAGAAAATGTTAAAAGTCGTAAGTCTTCACTTAAAACTTTGAGAATCTTTTCCGTATGCTTATGGTTCAGTTTTGAGGTTAGTATGAGTTGATCAATAAATTGCCAATAGTTCGAATAGATTAGAGCTAAACAATTTAAAAAAAACATCAAACTATCCACCGTTTACGTTCCACCATACACATATAAAGGATGACGGGCAAGATGTGCGAAAAGTTTAAGATAGGAGAAACACACACGTATTTTGACCGAGTTAAGTGGTATATATAGTTGATACATTTTGACCAAATATCCATTTATGTTTCAATGAATTTCCTAATGAATACAAGGAGTGCATTCGCGAGTGCATATATACTACAAACCATATGGTTCGTAGGGTTATGCATTTATACTTGTGTTTGCCTTTTAACTCTGCTTGCTTTCTCCATCTTTAAGCGTGTCTCTGATTGCGTGACTAAGTTACTTCATTTGTGTTACGCGGTTTTGCAGTTATGGTTTTATTTTATTGCATACCTCCCTCTCAATGCTTGAAGAGAGCTTATTGATTTGTTTTTTTTTTTCAATTAACGTTCCTCTCCTTTAATTGAACTATCTTCTTCTCTCGCCTAAGCCTTCCTGTAAATACCAGCTTTGATTGTCCAGTTATCTTGTTCCATCCCCTAATTCCAAGCGGCAATAAACTATCTTGTTGCCAGAGTTGGTCCAGCATTTTGTTAGTTTTCCCACTTTTCTTCTCCCTTGAACTATTTCGGCGAATATCTATTTAGGTACTCGTTGTTAATGCATAGGAATCACCTCCCCAGTTCATTGACAGGCCATTTCTCAAGAGCATTCAATTCAATTGCGGATGATTAAAAGAGAGTCATTTTTCTCAGTCTTAGTATGGATTTTTGTACTACGCCATTTGTTTTCTTGTGTAGGCAGCTGGTTTTCATTATAATTAAATCTAAATAAAAAAACACTAAATAATAAAACAATTTACATTCGAGCCTTATTTTTTGCCGTATTTCAATTCTTTCTCTGCCATTCATCGATAATTTGGTATAAAAATATACAAATTTGCCCCCGTCCTCAATATACAGCCACAAAATATTATTTTTTTTCTTTTTAGGGCATTTCCCCTCGACTGTATCATGATTTTCGTTTTAGCTTCATTCATTTGAAGCCCAGATTGATTTGATTCTTTGTAAATTTTCTGCAGAATTTCTTAGGCGGTTGTAAATGAGCATCAAAAGATATTGATGTCATTCACATAACGTTGGATTATATAGAAATTGGCTTTCTTAATCGACAATTAGCTTTCTTTTGAGATATTCCAGGGTTGAATTGAAAAACAATTGGGTTAGCTCAGCTCCGTACCTAAGTTTGATGATTGTATCAAAGCTTTCGATGAGTTAGTTACTAATCAAAATTTTGTCATGGTCTTTGACAACAGTCAAAGAACTTTTCCTGAAACTTGACAGCGAAGCAAAACTAGTATGGCTACAAATGGATGAGAATAAAACAAAGCTCATGACTCAGTCGAAGAAAAATACCTCAAATGCACAAAATATCACACTTGGCGAATACAACATCGAAAATATGGGCAGATTTGTATATTTAGGCACCAAAATAATGAGAACCGGCAATGAAAGAGATGAAATACGCTGAAGAATACAGCTCGCAAATAAAATATTTTATTCAGTTTTGACAACAGCTTCGGAGGCTTTGTATATGGCCGAAATTATTTTCAGACATAAATGCCATTCACTGAATCAGCAACATAATTTGATTAAAACATTATTTTCCTGCTATTGTTTACCCATTCCAAATCCTATATAAGCTAAAGATAAACCTTTTATTTCATTGAAGTGTATTTTGATGTATGAATGCTCTTTAAAATTTAAGTGCCTTAGGCGTGTTAATTATTTCTAAATGATAACAAAGTAGATAAAATAGGAAGCTGTCATAATTATGATTGGTTTATGGGAATATCATAGAATAGCTGGTTCCCTATCAATGCGACCTGATAATGAGGTCGAGCTTCTGTATTTTTAAGGAAATTAATATTTCTAAAATTTTAAGCAAGTGCATACCAACGATACGACTCTTTAAAAAAACTCCACTTGTCCTATAATTCATTAGAGTTGAAATTAAACTTCCGAATTGCTTGCCTATCATTGCACAACGATCACTAGTGAAAAATAAATCCGGATGTTCAAGCTAGCTGCCCCTATTACGCTAACCATAATAAATTATCCATAGAATAATGCGAGATCCTTCAAGATGACCTCTATAGATACTCGTACATAAAAAAAGTTAGACATTAAAATTAAAATCGCTGTTGCATGTCTATAATTGAAATTGCAACAACCACCATTTTCTCCGACGACGCATAAACGCAACGAATAGCTTCTTCGGCATGGTCTACGTCTATTCATTTCAAACTTGAGTAATTTCAAACGCCAGTCTCTGCATTTCCGTGAAATAGCAAATTTTTCATCAGAAGACAAATGAAGAAGAAAAATTTCCCAAGTGGTTAAATATGTTCAACAACGTAATGGTTCATTTCAACATCCAATTTGTGTTTGACTATCAAATTAGTCAGATGGTCAGTATGTATTTGATGTATTTTGTAATGCATGCAATATGTTCGGCTGTGAGTATGTACGCATACACGCTCCCGTCAGTTTGTTGCATGGACGGATACGAGTTGAAACTAAAATGGTAAATACAAAAAGCTTATTTATTTCCCAATTAGGCCGTTTTAACCTCTAGTTTCACGAACAATCCGATTGCAATTTATTCAAATATTTGCATTAGCGCACATACTGATGAATAATCGAATTTTATGCGTATTGGTGATGGATTGCTCCACACAATAACATATTCCATATTTTATCCTAATGTTTATTTATCATTCGTATCATTTCTACATGATTAATATTTAAAAAATAGTCGTCTGAGCTTTAAGCAAATTTCTTCCAGAAGCATAAGAAAATGTAAATCAATAAAATGTTAATGTATATGATATTACCATACAAGAATCACGCATTTATTAGTAATTTTGAATAAAAAATAAATTTCGTCAATGTTTGCATACGCCGCCGCGCTGGGTAAATATTTTATTTTTCAAATTGGATAGTGTAGTAACACATGTAAAAACATTTTACAGCAACGGATTGTTGTCTTTTGCATTGAATTACGTTACATTAAGTGCTAGGTCAGATTTTTACGCGGATGTGGACACTCGAAACTATGAATGAATGTTGAGAATATATTTTTTATAACCTAAGTAGAATCATAAAATAATTAACATATGCTTCCTAATTAAAAAGAAGAGTTTATTCATATTCGAATCCAAGAACAAAAATTATAAAGCAAGGTACTTATGTTAAGTGTTCACAGATTAAGTAATCAGATTTTGAGCCTGTCGAGTAGTTTCCACCAAAAACAAATGCATAGTTAACAGTTTTTTTTGATAAAATACAACTTATATAAGATTGTAAGTGATGCTCAGTTAAATTCAAATTGACTAATCATTCACAGTAAATCTTAGGTACGCATTCTATTGACATTTTATCTTGTTATTTTCAAATTATTTCCGGAGAGTTTTTAGATTTCGAAAAACTATAAAGAATATGTTTTTTTTTTTGAAAAGCCGTCGGGTCTTGTTTTATTGGTTTGGCAGACACGTTTTGACTCCATTGAGTCATCATCAGTGTCTAAAAGATGTGTGTAAGGAAGTAACTTCAAAAAGGTACGAGTATACAATGGGTTAAGCGAGTAGGTGCTAAATTAGGTCAGGTAGAGGGATATCAGTTTTTGTCTTTTGCGTTGTTGGATATCCGTTTTTACTGATGCGTGCCGCGTTTGTTTTCATCGGAGGGTGTGGTCTAGTGCTGAGGAAATTGCGTCGGAATTGGTAATAAGTTGTTCGTTGATGATGCTACCATCTGTCTTTCTATGTTTATAAATTCCTAACCTTTCTAAGATGTAAAATCTTTGTCTTTTGAATGACACGTCAATATACAAGAGTAGTGTCATATACAAACTGACATGCAACGACTGGGACATGGTATACATGGTAAGGACCATACGAAAATGAACGACGAGAAACAAAGACAACTTATGCTCTTTTTTACCTAACAAGACAGACTCTAATTATGCGACGCACCTACAAAACTACGCACACGAGTCTGACGCTATGACAACTCAATGGCATTATTACACAACAAAGGGTCAAGACTTGACATCTTAGAAAGACTTGAAATATATACTCGTAGATATAGAAAAAAAGATGGTGGCATTATCAACGAACAACTCATTACCAATTCCGCCACAATTTTCTCAGTATTAGACTAAACTCTTTGACGAAAACGGAAGCGATAAAACCAGAACAAACGTGTATCCCCCAACCCAAAAGACGAAAAGTTAATTTAGTACCTACCTGTTTAACCCATCCTACATAAATTCATTTCCTTTCACACATCCTTTAGACACTAAAGTTGTTGCAAAGGTGTCAAAAGCATCGGCTAAATCAATAAAGCAAGGTCCGATGGCTTTTTAAGAAATAAGATAATTGGGCTGCGGGTATTAAATAAACAAAATTATTAACTAGAAGAATATCATTTATATCATTTTCCCCAAAAACTGTCAATGATTAGTCACCGATTTCTTTTTCAAGATTTTATAAAATATCATTACAAAACCCTGTTCGTTTCATGTCCTTTTTTCTGTCCGTCCGTTTTCTGAGATACTACAATAGCTAAAATCATGAAATTTTCTTAACAAGCCAAACGTGATAACTTATTTAAAGTTTAGGTATAAAAACAAATTGTAAATGATGTTTAAACGAAGGTCTCCCCATATAGGTAGGTGACCATTAAACATGTCTTTTTACCAAAAACAGCGGATGTGCATATCAAATGAAAGATCTTAAGGATAACTTTTCAAAACAGGTCTTCAATTGATACTTCTTGCCTACAGGGGGCAGGAGAACGGAAAATGCACGAACAATTTTTATTATATATATATATATATATATATATATATATATATATATATATATATATATATATATATATATATATATATATAAGCGAAGTTTTTGAACACTCTAAAGGGATTCGATTTTCAACAAATTTTAAGGAAAGTGTATTCCATAAATACCTTAGTTGAGTTTGTTAACCAGCCAAATCGGTCTAGCGGAAACAAAATGGCGGCCACTGTAGACGAAAAACTGTGGTTTCTGTTCTAACCAAAGTATAGTACCGATTTGAACGAAATTCAGTATAAGAAATTCATTAATCTGTGTGGTGAAGCCTAAAAAAAATCAAAAGTTGGGCGGACTGAAAGAAAATGGCGGCCGCTCAAAAGTTGTAAAACGAGCAAAAATGTGTTATTGTGGTTATGACCAGGCATTGTAACCAATCTTAATAAATCTTGACATGAGTATCTAGAGAGCAATAAATTAAATGTTAAGATCAAGTTTTCAATTTCAAAATCACTGCCAGTTATAATTTTAAATTTCGAAGGCTTCCACCACACAGTTTTTATACGATTTGCATGAAACTTAACTTTAAGATGGGTAAGGATCATATCTTATCATATTGTTTTTATGATCATCCATGAATGAAATTCGAAATGGTGGCGGTTAAAATGTGGCTTTTTTCAGATATTCATGGCTTTTTTCAAATATTCATGGCTTTTTAAAAGTCATGTTTTTCAACAAATTTCGATAAAACTTGGAATTATAGATTGTTGTAACAAGTTCTTACATGGCTTTAAACATTATGAAGATGTTGAATATATTTTCATGGAAATGTTTGTAATAGCTTAACTTGGAATAAACATTTTTCTTTAAACAATGTTTGACTTGCAAAGTGGCAGCCAATCAAATTACTATTTATTTACTTTTAAAAGTAAGGGTAATTTGCCTTTCTGGCTGGTGGTACCACGGGAATTTTGATTTGATAATAGGTCTTCATGAGACTTTTTCAAACAGGCCTTATTAGCGTCCAAGGGCGCGGAAAAACAGAAATGTACGACAAGTTTATATCCTCAACCCTCATGATTTGGCATGTGTGATTCGGAAAATCTGTTCTTAATGAGTGCAATGTCAATAACTACTTTGGAAAAAAGTTTTTTTTCAATGATAGTTGTAGTGAATTGGAGTATTTAAAGTCCGTGCAGGACATGGTTGCCGATGGACTTACATGAAGACTGACTGGTCATAAATACAACAGAGATTAGTGATAGTGTACACATGCTTATCGACTACCTATTTGTAGGATCTCGTGGAGCAGGTTCTTTTGTTACACAACGAAGCTATACCATAAAATATTTATCACATGAACGAGCAATCTCTATAATTTTTGAAATTTTTTGTTGCTGACTAACATTGTTACGTTGCCCTTAAAAGCAGTATCTATTTTCTTTCAAGCAGCTTTTACGGGGTAATCGGTTCTCCTCATCAAGAAGTGCCGCAGCTAATCACCTTGAGGGAGCTCAACTGCGTATTTGAAGTGAAACTTTCACTGTCTGTCTGAACGTCTGTGCATGCGTCTGTTAGTATGTTTGTCTATTTGGAGCCTCATCACATAGTATTATTTTTAAATGTCACATTTTTCCTCTCAAAAGTGTCTTGTAACAAATTTGGTTGTTTGGAGCTTTGTTTTCCTGTGTATGCAGCTGGTCTTCAAGATTGTCAAAATGGAATAAAATATTGTATTTGCGAGTTGTATTTTGTCAGCGTATTTTGTATCTTCTATTACCGATTCTCATTATTTTGGCCCCTAAATACACAAATTTGATCACATTTTTGATGATATATTCGCCAAGTGTGATATTTTGTGTGCTCCAAGTATTTTTCCTCGAGGATGCGATGAGCTTTGCTTTATTCACTTTAATTCGTGGCCCTATTAGTTTTACTTTGCTGCCAAAATCTAGGAAAAGTTCCTTGGTGGTTGTTAATGACCGTGACAAAATGTTGGTATCGTCTACTTAGGCTACCACTTGGCTCGACCTAATATATATAGAAACGTACCTCATGTATCGACATGTAGCTTTCTTATGACATACTCCAAAGCCAAATTGAAAAGCAACGAGGCCAGTCCATCTTCCTGCGTTAGTCTGATATTTGTGTCAAATGCACCAGTGTTTTGGCTATTGATTCTGACTTGGAAAGTTTTCGACCTCATTTTCATTTTGGAAAGACGGACTTACTTTGCTAGGATACCATAGCAAAGCATTATTTGGTACAGTACGTTACGATCAATACTGTAGGATGCTTGCTTAAAGTCAACGAAAATTTGTTGCCCGTCCATGCTGAACTTTCAGCATTTCTCAAGCACCTAGTTGACTGTAAACAATTGGTCTGTCGCCAATCTACCTGCTCTAAGGTCACCTTGAAACCCCCGAAAAAATTTTGTTGGCGTATGATCTAATTTAATTTTTTATGATCATTGAAAATATTTTGTTTGTCGATAAGGAATAAAATAGATTGGCTCCACTCTTTCGGCATATGTTCTTATTGCCAAATATGCTGAATGACTTGGTCATAACTTTATGAACACTGCTGCCACCATATTGGATGAACTCCACTGGAATCCCATCGATGGCCGGCGCTTTATTATGTTGACGGCGCTATAAGCTTAATCCATAGTTTGTGAGGCCAATGGAAGCTCTCCATGAATATCTATGGGCCCCGATGTTTCGGAGTTATGTGGAAGATTAAGGAGGTTCTCGAAATGGGATGCCCATTTTTCCTCCATCCTGTTTTCATCGGTAATGATGCTGCCAATGTCATCTAGCAGAGCGTAGTCTTGGGCTAGTAACCTCATTTCAAGCTTTTCACTACTTTGCATGCTTGTCTTTATTGTTCCTCGCTAGACTTAGATTAAAGCTTCTCAATTGGTTGTCAAATTATATTCTTTTCTTAGGTCTAATTATCTTATTTGCTTCATGCTCGTAATGTTCATACTCGTAATCTTCTCCCTTTGCCTTATTTCCCGACCTTAATATTCATTTTACGCCTAATTCTTTTTGTCCAAGGCATCTTGGCACACATCATCGAATCAATCATTTCTTTTGTGTCGAGCTTGATGTCCGATTGACTGTTCTGTCATGGTCTTAATTTCCAGTTTCTTCTTCTTCTTTGTCTTTGTAGCACAACAGCCCCTTTCGGGCCTTCGCTTAGAGATAGTTAGAGTATCTCATTGTCATGATCGAATTTATCGGCACTCCACAAGGTGATATGATCATTATCACGCTTTGGCCATGTGTCCGTCCACCCAGCTGCGATACGTTCTGATTTTAAACCAGCACGGTTCATAACTGAACAAGCTTATAGTCCGTACGAAGAACCACTCGGACTGAATCGGCTTGCCAGTTTCACTTGCTACAAATCACCCTCACGCCTCCTCGAGGCTTGCAACAAAGCTGTTGTCGAGTTTAAAGTCTCTGATGTATGCAGGACGATTAGAATTGCTCCAATACTGAAACCCAATAAAAATCGAATACAGCTCAGCAGCTAAAAGCCGATCTCGTTAATTAGTGTTCCAATTAAAATTATAAACAAACTGATCAAAATCAAACTGGACCATTTTATAAAAGAAAACAACAACTTGTTCTCCAATCACTGCGCATATAGGAAAAATAAGCCGACCTCGACCTGCTTTAACTCATTGATGCTCAATTTAGAAAAAAATAAGAGTTAGAAGTTTAGAATTACAGTTATTCTGGACATTACCAACGGTTATAAGCATAAGGATCTCAACCTGCTGAAGCAAACTCCAGTTAACATTGGCATTAGCACTCTATATATTAACTGGATTATAGAAGTTTTTAGTCATAGAAACCTAATGATGATGATCAAAGGGTTGAGGTAAACAATGGCCTACCAGAGGGAGACGTTTTAAGCCCTCTCCTCTTTAACTTGTACACAACTATTCTATATTGCCTTTCGAACAAAAAGACTACCTTCCTGCAATACGCCGACAGTTTTCTCATGCTAGTAGAAGCAAGAACGCTCCCAAATACCGTGGATGCCTTGCAAGGTATACTAAATAACTTCAGCAGTGCTTATGATTCACTGGAATTGAAAGTAAACCCAGCCCTAGCACAAGCAATAATCTTTTTCAGACATAAACACCCCTAATACAACCTCAGTATGAATGAAGGGTCAGATCACTAGGCAAAATAATATAGCATTCTTTGTCTACGAAGGAGAATAAACAGGACTGGATCCTTCAAAGAATTGAGTGACGAAATCATCGGCAAACAGAATGAACAAAACCTTATCCGCATGTAGTGCAGACCAATGAACAATCTCAAACCAACCTCCGCTTTAAATCCATACAAAGCTTTAATTAGACCGAAACTTGAGTATGGAATCACCACCTCTGCTAATGCTTCCAACTATTTTTTCCACAAAATCGCTGCCGTCAAAGAAAATGCCCTAAAGTTCTGCTTACCAATGTACAGGCATTCGTAATTGCTGAAGAACTCATGACCAAGGATACAGCCGAATCGCTCGCAACAAGAAAGCTAAGTAAACCCCGTTTAATAATTTGCGGGATACTGAGTTGGCGGATGTAAAGAATATAGCCTGCAGCTTTGCCCACGTATGCCAGAAACTTAAGGCCTTCTTCGATGAAATCATTTCCACAGTTGCCGCTAGTAGACCTTCGAAATTTAAGGTATTTCTGGAGGCTGTTAATCCAATGTGCAATATGCAAAACGACCTCGGTGATACCCAACTTAACGAAAAATTCATCCACTATGTAGAGCAATTGAAAGAGTATGTCTCAGCGATGAAGCAAAGAACATTTCCGGTGTTGGCGGTACAATCAACAAAGCTTCTTTTCAGGGTTTTGTAAAATTATTTAATCGCGTCCTGTCTGTCCGTCCGTGTGTCACAGCAGTTTTTCTCGGAAACTATTTAAGCTAGAAACATCAAATTTCGTATTGTAGGTGTAAAGTGGTGCTCTCTTCAAAGTTCAACTACAAAAAATTTTATAAGGTATTTAAAGCCGAAAAGTAGCCGATATGGGTATCAAATGAAAGGTCTTCATGCGAACTTTTCAAAACAGGTCTTAGTTTGGCAAAGTTTGCTTTGAGGACGCCAGGGAGGGGAAATACACGAAAAATGGCGCCCGTTAAAATATAAAAGCAATGGATTTTTTTTTAAACGTGCACATGTCTTTGACATATGTATTTCTTGACTTTATTCGTTGCTGGTGACTGCATTTCTGAGAAATTGAGTACAAAACCCTTCTGACATGAGCGTAGAGCTGTTTACCTAACTTGTTTCAGTCTAAATGAGCGCATTTCTGCACTCAATAATGAACTGAATGCTATTTTGGCTGCCCTGAAGGATCTTCTTGTAACCTCAACCAACGTGTTGAACTTGTTTACAGACTCCAGGGTCGCACTTCTTAACATCGAAAACAACACAAATCGTAAGAAACTAAAGTATGCCATCTGGCAGGTCATCAACAACAAACCGAATATTAAGTTTAACGTTCTATGGATCTCTGGGTACAACGGGATAGAAGCGGCTGCGGAAGTTGATTTTTATGCTTTTTGGAACACATCTACTTGGAGCAAAATGATATTATGGATATAATTGCCTCAAGCATTAAAGCTGACTGGAGAAATTGTTACCTTTACAAAAAACATGGACTTACGGAGTGTATTTGAGAAGAGCCCACCACTTGAGAGGCGAAAAACCATTGTTCCACACTCTGGGGATCAACAGTCATGCCGTTAAATCCATTAATAGAATCCTGGTCAATAAGGGATACAACAACTTGAGACTGTTCAAGGCAAAATGCGTAGATTCTGAAATGTGCAGGGTCTGCAATGAAGTGGACAACCTTGATCAAAACTATTTCAGATGTGATACATGGAAAACATATAGAGACGAGCTAGGTTTCTTTAATAAATTCAAAGGGTTTGCCACCGTCAGGGATAATCTGATAAAAAAATGACAGAAATTTACTTGTAGAGTTTGAAACTTATATTGACACTGCAAATATTAAGATTTAATAAACTGCATGGTAAATGGTTATCAGCGCAAAATAGACGCGAAATATGGAGAGCTCATGGAGGTTCTTTGTTTTTCTTTTGTATTATTTTTTATTCTTCTCTGACTTTTTAGTTATTGACATTCCTACTAGGAAAGCATACCTATTTCTTACATTATCATCATCTTTGGCGCGACAGCCGAAGCCGAACCTTGGCCTCCACTGCTTACATTAGAGACTTCCTTAACCACTTAACAGTCGATTTTTTTTGTTGAGAAAATGGGTAAAAAAATTGTCACTTTTTTTATGGGACTTTATTTATTCATGCAATTAATTAATTACAATTAATTCAGTCTGTGTGGCCTAGTGGTTAAAGCATGAACCCATAAGCCGAAGGTCCCAGGTTCAAATCTCGTTGGGAGCAACATGATTTAGTTCAGGGAATTTTTCGGACAGACTACGAGTGTTCACTCAGGGGTGATATGTACTGATTTAATCAGATCATATCATAGCTGAGCAAGCACACAGGAACATGGTTCTGACCAAACCAACTTCCGAAAAATCAATACGGTCATGAAAATGAGATACACTAACTATCTCTAAGCGAAGGCCCGAGAGGCGCTGTAGTGCTACAAAGAAGAAAGAAGAATTCACTCAATAAGAAGTTTTAGTAAGATATAATTTGAAACATTCAATACACAATCCTACATCAGAATCCGGACAGTAATATCCTCTCTCCTTTCGAATTTTTTTGCCACTTGCATTTTTAACGTGAGTAACATACTTTGCATTGTTGAGTAGGTTTATCTTTCTTAGCAGTAGATGGTATTACTTCTATAAAATGTCTACCAATCAAACTTAGTGGTGATGATGATATTGATGGACATCCAGAAGTCTGTTGGGATTTGCCACATCTTTCAATAATTTGTTGTACCAGATCTAATCTGAATTGTAAATGAGTTTTTGAGCCTCCTTGTTCTCCGTACAAAACAAAAGAATTTCATATTATCTGATCGAGAAGGTGCAGAAATATTTTATAGTAATATTTCTTCGCTCGCTTTTTGATGATAGGATACTTAGCTAGGTGTTAATCAACTCTATCAACACCACCCATAGAATCGTTCTAATCAGTTACACCTTTAGGAATTTTTTTGGAGTCCCGTGTTCATTCAATTTCTAGCATTTGTGGGTTATAAATTGTTGACAATAAAGCGACGTCTTTCTTGTCTTTCCACTTCATAATAAAAACTTTTCCTCTTTGGTATGCCATTATTTTTCCTTTATTTAGCTTCTTCTTTTGTAAACCGCTTGGCAGACCTCTTCTATTCAGTGTCATCGTTCCAAATATGTGAGTTTTGGGTTGGATAAAAATATCCGCAAGAATAGGTGAAGTATAAAAATTGTCTGCAGTAAGAGAGTATCCTAAATTCAAAATTTGGTTCATCAAAGCCAAAGTAATTTGTATCCCCATTCCATGATCTTTATAATTACCATCCACTATTGTTCCCTTCTCTGTGTATATTATAAAAGATCAAATATACCCAGATTTTGATTCACATAGCATATATTATTTGATGCCAAGCTGGCTCGTTTTAGAAGGATATACTGAATCCAACCTAATCTACCTTTATAGAGCATAAGACTCTCTTCTATTGCCACGTCTCTCTCAAGTGTAATCGCAGAAAAAAATTTTTATTTAGGTGTTCAGTGATAGTCCATAACTTATTTAGCTTTGGATTTGGGTACGTTTTGGGATTATGTGCTGTATTATCATTGAAATATATACAACACTTCGATAAAGCAAAACGTCTGTATGACATAACTTTTGCAAAAATATGTGTTTATACTATATCTTTAGTAGACCATTACCATTTGATTATAGGCTTATTTATAATAACTTGAAGAATTGAAACACCATGACTTCATCATTATCTGTCGGTTTTCACTCCTTCAAGCGTGAAAACCTTTTCAAAACCACATGACTGCATTGATCTGCATATCGGTTAGTTTCAGTTGTGATCAAGTCTAAAATCACTGTACTCCAAAAAAATTCAAAATAATGCAATATTGTTTCCTCGCCATCATTATCAAATTACACATTTGCACCAGGTGTATAAGTGAAAGGGAACCTGGCGGAGCAGGTAGTAAACTTGATATATTTATTTGACGAAATTCCCTGAATGGAGGTACGACTTCAGTCTCTAAATCCGAATCATATTCCGAGGTTTCTGAGAAATCACTTTCGTTGTCTAATTCACTAAGCACTATTTCCTCATCACTTTCATAATCCAACTCAAACATTTTGGGTAAATATATAATGTATACACAATATATATCATCTGCGTCTAAAATGTAAACAAAAACTGCATAAAAGGTAATCAAATTATAACAAACTGTAATACGAATAAATGCTAGAAAACACGTACGAAACGCAACGGTGATCTTTGAATGACTAAACACCCTTACAATTACATACCGCTATCTATTATACTGGTATACTTTTTGTAAAAAAGCGACGTTAAATACTCGTGCAAATCACTATACACAAGTTAAAACAAAACTTGCCCGAACGAGACTCGGGATCATCAGTGTATGAAAAAATATCACGCCCGAGCGCAGCTCGGGCAAAACTATTCAGTGGTTAAACTCCTTGTACTGACATAAAGTCCATGCTCTGCCATTAAAGGAAAATATTTTTCCTTTTTTCTTCAGAGACAAGTCACACCAATACGTTAAGACACAAAGAGTGTTCACTTTATAGGCCTTATTAGTGTATTCACTTCATTATGTATTTTTGTTTTACACGCTTTTACGACATAATATTTAGCCACAATAGCTTATGATATAAAGGTTTATATTTTTGAGCATGTATCTCAACCTGGCTTTTTGCCAAAAAGGTTATATTTGTTATTGTTTTCAATACACTTGAAATAGGTTCAAAGTTTTTCCTTTGCCTGGTCATCTAACTACTGTACTAACATTATACGAGTCCAACCTTTCCTCCTATGTTTTTTGTACAAGTGCATTTGGTCTCAGTATGTGAGCCCGCTGGACAGTGCCTTTAGCTTAGCCCACTATCGGGTCTACTCCGCAATTTAAAACAATTTGGGTTGACAGAACTACGTTCATGTCAAAAGGGTTTTGTACATAACCTGCAATATGCGGATAAATAAGAAAAACTTTCATGATATGCACAACAAATTTATTCTTGCTTTAAAAGAACTCCATTTTAACCAGCCAACACTTTGTTCCAATATTACTAAAATAATGGACTGATCTGAATCTTAAATGTATTTTTGATATTCATCTTATCTGAAAATTTGGAGAAGATTCAATCAAAAGAGTGGTGTCTGATTCGATGAAAAGCCCATGTAGTAGAAAAATCGTATATGATTGTTGTAATCGGAGAAAATTTAAATGGCTATAACGTCGGTAAATTTTATTGAAATTTATAGAATAACATGATATTTTGAAAAGCTTCTAAGTGGCTGATTTCATTACTGACAAAAATGTTAAATCCTACTACTATTAGCAAAGTTCAACGAATTTCAGCCTGCAAACTATTTGTTATTGGATCTAGCTCCATGATTTTTAGAGCTTTTTGAAAGAAATTTTGCAAAAACCTACTGATTTCCCGTCCTATCTGTCTGCCTGTCTATCTATTTACCCGCCCGTCCGCCTATCTGTCCGTTCGTCCGTCTATCGAAGCTATAAAGCTCAAACTTTGTGAAAATGTCAGAAGTGGCGGTCTCTCAAAAGTTTAGGTCTTATCAAATATATCAAAACTTTTTAAGGGGGGTTCCCCTTAAAACGAAGTGGTCCTTAACAAATTTTTCATTAAATGTAGTCGAGAAGGGTATCAAATGAAAGGTTTTAGCACTTTCACGATCTGAAAAATAAGTAATTTTTTGCATTCGGAGTCTGGGGGGTCGTGATTGCAATAGGATTTTGTTTGTTAGTACAAACCCCTAAACTGTATTTGTGATTGTCGGGCAATTTTTCACTATTGCATATTGAAACCAAAATTGCCATTCCTTTGTTTGAATTCAAGTTAACTCTTAAAAATGATAACCAAATTGGGCAATCGCTACAGTTTGTTTTAGCAACGTTTCATTTTATTATTACCTTCTCCAGTAAATTTCATTAATAAACTTCTTCTTTCAATTCCAGATATGGCTTACTTGGTGCTTCAGGATGCGGAAAGACAACTTTACTTTCGTGTATCGTAGGCCGCAGACGATTGAATGCGGGTGAAATATGGGTGCTTGGAGGAAAACCGGGTACAAAAGGATCTGGTGTACCTGGAAAACGTGTTGGTTACATGCCACAAGAAATAGCTCTCTACGGTGAATTCACGATAAAAGAAACTGTGATGTATTTTGGCTGGATATTTGGAATGCAAACATCAGAAATTACGGAACGTCTACAATTCTTGTTAAATTTCTTAGATTTGCCATCACAAAATAGATTAGTGAAAAATTTGAGGTAAGCTGAACAACATTATAAAATTTAACTTTACTACATATTCATAAGGCCTATAAATTCAATTATAATTTTTTTATGGCAACTATAACTACATCTAATTATTTTTTTAGCGGAGGCCAACAACGACGTGTCTCATTTGCAGTTGCTTTAATGCACGATCCTGAACTTTTGATCTTAGACGAACCTACTGTTGGCGTTGATCCTCTGTTGCGTCAAAGCATTTGGAATCATCTTGTACATATTACGAAAGCTGGACAAAAGACTGTTATCATTACAACACATTACATTGAAGAGGCGCGGCAAGCACACACTGTAAGTAAATTAGCAATATTTATTTCATTGGCGTAAATTTCCATAACTATGATTATGATGAATATTTTCATAGCTGCTCCCTGGTACTTTATGCAATAAGTTTTTTTCTTGGATATTATTAGTTCCAGTTGTCTAATTTAAAATAATTTTTTATGTAGTGAGCATTAATGGTCTTTTAGGTTGAGTAATAAAGGTCTTTATGCCTTTGAGACGAAAGCTTCGCATGCTTTATTGCTGGTTGATAGAACAATTTAATGAGCAAAATGTATAATTGCTATGATATTGCAAGCTTGATTTCGTTTATCATTTAAATGTGCTATGCAATGATTTTTATCGTTAGTTCTACTAGAATTTACTCAGCTAAATTAATCCTGTTTGGAGTTAATGCGATTCACATTGCATGTCTAAGGTATATAAAATTTTAAGACTTTTAAAAACTCGTTTGCATTGTAGCATTGAACGTTAATTGTTGTTTTTTTCTGCTTCTTTAATAAGCATATCAAATATTTGTGTGAGCGCAAAATTTATGGTCTAGCTTTATAATAGGTCCATCGCTTAAGTCTTTCGTTTTATGCTTGATACTACTAGAAGTTTGCCCGAGAATTGTCTTTTGTAAGTTGACTTTTTAAGATAATACTCACATTTGAGGTTTGCATTTGTGTTACTATGAATTTCAATAAACAAATAAATGTCATTTAAATTAGGAATGAATTAGGTAGCCTCAGTAAAAACTCAATTATTGCAGTGTTTCCTATTGCACATTGCACAATAAATGCTTTCATTGCAAAAATACTAAGTATGTAGTTGCTATCTAAACAAACCTAATACCATTCAGCTGAGATGAATGCATTTAGTCATGCTATTTTCGATTGACCAGGTAGATAGTCAAAAATTGAACTGAGATAATTAACATCATTTAGTTAACTTTTTGTATAGGGAAGTATGTTAATTTTTAATGGCCTTGAATAGAGTTACATTGCCAAATTTATCTTAATATGTGAACAGCAAAAGTGCCCGTATTTTTAATACAAATCCGAAAATTCTATTTTGAGTCTCCACTACGTTAATCAGATTTCATTTACAACTATAGTTTTATTTATCTACTTAGTATCCTTTCAACAAATATTTTGATTTAGTGATCATGACACTAACTAAATTACCTTAGAGATTTTGTCCAATAATTAAGAAAACATCATTCATTACTTAAAAATGATAAAATATAATGTGTGTGATCTCAATGAATGTCATCGTGCACGTATGGAAAATCACCTCAAAGTTGTAAAGGTTACTTTCGTACAAATTACAAGGCCGAATCTGAGGCAAACATGTCAAAAACACGACACCATGCACTCACATACGCCGCAAAAAAATTGTATTCATGTGCGATACATATGGAAGATTAAATTAGTATATGCCATGATATTCATTATTTTTGTGGATGTAGTCAACAGATATTATAACTAAAGCAATCAAAGTATACATAGATTGTCTATATGCTTGGCCATTTCTTGTGCAGCAATTGAGTAGTTTTGCCACCAATAGACATAATCAGGGCCGGAAACGCGAATACTTGAGCAGTGAGCAATATGGAGGAATCAAATGAGTTTTTGGGTAAACTTCTCGAGAGAAATTTACGTTTTGCGGAGGATGCTTTATATTATATTGAGGACAACTTGAGAGTAAAATTAATTAGCTTGTATTTTTAACAAAATTTAATGAAATTTCAGGAATTTTGTATACAACGTTAAATTAATATATGGCTATAAAGTTATTCAATAAAATCGCCATTAGCAGCAATAACCTCTTCGATCCGGGTCCGGAAACGATTATATGCCCGAATCAATTGCTCCTTGTTCATATTGACCATAACGGCGTTAATAGCAGTCTTCAGTGAAGAAGTGGTATTATGAGGACGCTTATTGGTCTCACGCTCAACTACGCCCCATACGTAAGAATCCAAAGGATTAAGGTCTAGGGAGCTAGGTGGCCATATGTTCGGTGTTATGTGGTCATGAAAATTTTCGCCCATCCATCTTGTGTCGCCATCGCTTTTTGTGAAGGAGCAGTCTTGTTGAAAAATGTATGGTCTGCCTCCGCCTACGTTGTCTATCCAGGGTTTCACTAACGTCTCCAAAACCTCGATGTATGCAGCAGAGTTCACTCGAAATCCTCGAGTAAAAGAGTGTGGTGGCATAACATGTCCTTCGTTGCAGACAACACCTAAAACCATAACAGTGGGTGGAAATTTTGTGTGCGTAACAACAGGAACCTCCATAAGATTTGAACATAGCCATCTGTCATTTCTGCGATTGGTCTTTTGATCTTGGTCAAAATTTTTTTCGTCAGAAAAAAACCATAACATTTTGGGCGCCTCAGGGTGTTCTCTGTTCCCGTGTTCTTTCCGACATGAACTATCCTCTGCGCATCACGTACGACCTATACCGAAGGTCTTCGTGGACAACTCTACCAATAAGCCGCTCAGAAACATCGAGCTCACTCGCAAGGACCCTCATTGATTTTGAATCGTCCTTGTCTATGATCGCTTGCACTTGCTCTAAAAATTCTACAGATCGGACAGTTTCAGAACGTTGTTCGTGCTTTTTGCGTTTCGCAACCGATTCTATATCGCCTCCTGATGCTTCCAATTCATGGCGAACCTTATCCACGAATGAACGGGCGCAATTAAGAAAATAATAAATCTCTAAATCTGTATGGTTTGCACTTATAGCGACGATGACAGCATGTCTCTTCATTTCTTGAGTGATTTTGTAGCCCGCCATTTTTCACCTGAAAAGGAAAAAAATTCGCGAAGTTATAGTCACAATTATGCATGTCCTCAAATACCGTACGTGACAACTGGGTAAGCGAGAACACTCTTTCAGTAAGAGAAATTACCAGTAACCGTCATTTTTAGCCTCTAAAACCTTTGTATATGAGAAATTGAAACCTCTATAAGAGAGAGTCGGGGTGCGTCAGATATTCGTGCATGGACCTCTATAACTGAGACTGCTAGTTATCTGTACCTTTATAAACGACAGTTGAGCATGTACGCACACGCAGGTAGCTCCCCTAAATTTTAGAAAACATAAATAAATGCTTTCTAAAATTTCGGGGAACTACCTAATTTACATTGTATTTGCGCACATTTGGCTCTTATTACAGTTGATTAATATCAAGAACGAAGAAAGGTTCAGTTCCACGTGATGTCTATAAGAAAAATCAAAGTGTTATCTCTAAGTGAAAAAATTAAAATCGTGAATGCATTTGAGTGTGGGCAATCGGGTAATGAAATTCAAAGTAAGGTGTACAAGAATCCACCTATTACAAAACTATTAAGTCAAAAGACTTGATCAAGTCTCAGTGCTTTGGGGGACATGGAAATATTAATGGGGTCGTACGAGTTTCCCGATATTGAAAACTACCTTTTAGAATGGATCAAACAAACCCGTGATAAAAACATTCCCATTGATGGACCCTTGCTAAAACAAAAATCGAAAGACTTTGCCACACAATTGGGAGTTCAGAACTTTTCGGCAAGCAATGGTTGGTTAGAGGGTTTAAAAAGGCGTCTTGATATCGCTTTTTAGAAAGCCGCTGGAGAAAGTGAATCTGTCGACCAAAGCGTGTATAACCAATGGATTAAAGAACTGCCAAGTCTCTTAAAGGGGTATGATCGAGACGATATTAACAATATGGATGAAACTGCTTCGTTCTTCAAGTGTCTTCCTGATAAAACATTTACATTTAAGGGTGAAAAATGTCATGGGGAAAATTAAGCAAGGAACATCCAACCATTCTTCAATGCGTAAACATGACCAGTACTGATAAGCTCCCTCTTTTGATAATCGGGAAATCAAAAATGCCTAAATGTTTTCAAGGTGTCAAGATTTTACCTGTTCATCATGTCAATAACACAAAAGCTTGGATGACAAAGATATTATTTAAAGATAGGTTGAAAAAAGTTAACAAGGAAATGAAGATAAAACACAAAAAAATCTTGCTTTTCATTGACAACTGTGCTGCCCATACGGACCTACCAACATTTAATAACGAAAAGTCATGTGTTTGCCTGCCAATACCACCAGTAAACTTCAACCTTTAGATCAAGGTGTCATACACACATTCAAAGGCTTTTACCGCAGAGATGTTGTTCAACATACTCTTACGTGCCTCGAAGCAAACACTGGCCCTTATATTAACGTACTTCTAGCCAAGAAATTTGTAAGGAGGGCATGGTTCAAAATAAGTGATGTTTCTATCAAAAACTGTTTCAAAAAAGCGGGATTTTGTATCAGCGCAAATAAACAAGAATTTCTACCAGAGGATAATGAAGTTGAAGCTGAACCTAGCAATGAGGAATGGATCAAGCTTGTGTGTCACGAATCTACTAGTGATGTGTTAACGCGAGCCTTTGTAGATTTCGTACAATTTGACAACAACCTGGCTACCGCTGGAGAATTTACCCATGACGATATCGTGCAGAACTTGGTGACAACGTGTACTGACGGAAATGATTCTGAAGATGAAACTGACCGATCGCAGAATTTGGATACAGAAGTAGAGAACATTGCAAAGAAGAAAGAAATTTAAAATGCACTAGATAAGATACTTGAGTTTTTTGAATGTCTGGCAGTTGGCGATAAGGAAATATTCGATAAAATTTACGAATTAGAAAAGCATGTACAAAATGTAAATACGGCAAAACAGAAAAAAATAACAGATTTTTTAAAATGGATATGAAGATTTATTGTTTCATTTTGCGTGTAAAATTTATGTACATATATGTATAGTACATATGTACTATAATTTCATTCACTGCAAATTTGCTGTATCATTTATTCAACCTCTATGAGAGATGATGGTGATATCTGTACCTCTATAAGATAGAAACTCGGGTTAGTGAGAAACCTCCATGCGAACGAAAGATTACCATCCTTTGAACTCTCACTCATCGAGGTTCGACTGTATATATATTTATATATATATATATATATATATATATATATATATATATATATATATATATATATATATATATATTTATATATATATATATATATATATACATTGGATATTCTAAAAAGTATTGAGCCTTATTGTCACTAGATGGTGTTCGTTGTCATATATCGGGCAATACTAATCAGATTGAGTCAAAGTGACATGCGTTTGAAAAGTGACATTCCAGTCTACAATTTTCATATGGACAGTTTTGTATTTCGTCATTCGTGTCAAAAATTGTGTTCATTTAAAAACGAGTGAATTTTTTGAAAAAATTCGCTATATTTTACAATATCACTACGATCAAGGTGAAAATGCACCGCAGGCTCATAAAAAAATTTGTGGTGTCGACGGTCAAGATACTTTATCAAAAGCCACAGCCAAGAGATGAAATCTTACAAAAATTGAAGAAGACCGACACATAAGCAGCCATGACGTTGCTAAGGAACTGAATATCTATCACGAAACAGTTTTGAACCATTTGCGTAAAGCTGGATATACAAAGAAGCTCGTCGTTTGGGTGCCGCATGAATTAAAACAAAAAAATTTGATCGACCGAATTTCCATTTGCGAAATGCTAATAAAACCCAACGAAATCAAGCCGTTTTTGAAGCAAGTTATTACGAGCGATGAGAAATGATACGATAAGATACGAGAATGTCGTTCACAAAAGATCAAGGTAAAAAAAATGTGAATCATCACAAACGACTTCAAAGCCAGGATTGACACCGAATAAGGTTATGCTGTGTGCATGGTGGGATTGTAAGGTAATTGTTTATCATGAGGTACTAGCACCGAGCCAAACACTCAGTTTGGCTCTGTACTGTCAGCAATGATCCAGATTATAACAAGCAATTCAATAAACCGGCCAGAATTGATCAATAGAAAAGGCGTTGTCTTCCATCGTGACAATGCCATACCACTCACATTTTTGATGACCCGACAAAATTGACAGAGCTCGGCTGGGAAATTTTGATGCATTCACCCTATAGTCCAGACCTTGCACCATCAGACTACCATTTGTTTCAGTCTCTGCAAAGCTTCCTTAGCGAAAAGAAATTCACTTCAAAAGGGACTGTGAAAATTACTTAGCCACGTTGGTTTTTCGTCGATAAACCACAGAAGTTCTACACAAATAGAATAATGGCTCTACGCGAAAAATGGCAAAAGGTCATAGATAATAATGGATGATATGTACTTAAATAAAATCCATTTTAAATAAAAGAAATATTGAATCGAAAAATTGACCAATAAATGCTCAATACTTTTTGGAATACCCAATATATATATATATATATATATATATATATATATATATATATATATGTGTGTGTGTATATATATATATATATATGTATATATATATATATATATATATATATATATATATATATATATATATATATATATATAAGCTGTGGAAGTCGGAAACGTACACATTTACAGTTAGAAAGAGAATAAATAGTTCAAGAATGTATTTGAGAAGAAAAAATATATTTTTTTAGCTCTATATTATTTACTACGCAAAAAACAAACATTGAAAACAAAACTCAATCTCGGGATTATTGAAAAATCAAAGAGAAAATGTAGGTTAAGCCCATGTCAAAAAAGAACTCCAACACTTAATTGTTAGTAAGATTTTAGAAAATTATTGAACATTTTTAAATTTTGTTGGCAATCCTTTATTTTTCACCATGATTTCCAATCTTGTGGGCATGGACTCTACAAGTTTTTACCAATATTAATGATCAGTTTTTGGCGATTCTGTCTTAAGCGCTGAGTGCTTTGTGCCTTGGACCGTTGTCTTATAAATATTAAAAGTTTCGTTTTATTCCCAATATTTCACTCACCAAATTTTGTTTCACAATGCTCAAATATTTTGTTTGATTTATAATTCCATAAATTATATACAGTTTACCTAGACCAGCAGCGAACATGTTTCAGTGTGAACCGTAGATTGCGCTCTTTTTTGAGCTCTTCCTTTGCTTTTCGCCCATGACCATGTGAGTGAAATATATTCCTCTCCAAATATCACAGTAACTCAAAACGAGAAGTCATTGTTATTATAACTTTTGGAAAATTTGAGTCTCTTTTTCTTATTGCTCTTGCTCATCACTGGGTTTGTACGTAAGTTTCTTCTTCTCAAAACGAACCTGATAGTTCTAGGATGCCAACTTTTATGAAGATGTTCCGATACATTTTTGGCTAATTTCCGAGCACTTGATTTCGGGCTTTCATAATTTTTTTGTACAATTCATCACTCTTCTGACTTAAAAGCACTCTAGGATCTCCAGTTTTTTTCCTTTGATTTGATGATTCAAAACGTTCAATAATATCAAAAACCGTGGGATGTACCCAACTTACAAATTGACCAGTATCACGGACCAATTTTCTTTGAAAATACACTGTGACAAAAAACAACCCGGAAATTGCAAATGAAACGCAAAATATTTAATTATTCATCAATATTTATTTTGTCGCCTTCAAAGTAATCCCCATCAGATGCACTGCACTTACGCCAACGATTTTTCCAGTCCTCGAAACACTTTTCATAAGCACTTTTTGGGATGGCCTTCAGCTCCTTCATCGAGTTTGTGACAAAAAAGTACCCGGAAATTGCAAATAAAACGCAAAATATCAAAAATCATCAAAACCACACTGAGCCAAATCCACTCGTAGTGAAAACGGTGGATGATCGATGGAGTTTATTGCATTTTTGGCTTCGAATTCAGTCACAACAAAAAAAAATCACAAAAATTACAACGCACTACTGAAGTGTACCGACTTAAGCAGCTGCTGTAAACAAACTGGTTAACAGATCGCGCTCAAATTTGACATAGTAACCAACTTAACAAAATACATTTTATTGAAATATCATTTACCTGGGAAATTAAAATTACAATTTCCGGATACTTCGCTATCACAGTGTAAGCTCTCTTACTTCTGAAGAAGTTTGACCACGATGCCTTGCTATCTAACAATTCCAGCCACGAAAATATTCACATAATTCCGCTCATATAAAAATGTTATTCTTCTTTATATTCAAGATAGCGGTGCAGCTCCTCTCAGGCCTTCGCTTCCCGCAATAAGTGCCTACCACTATCTCAGTCCATTGACCGCGTCCTCCAATTTTGAAACCCGAGCAGCGATTAACTTCTACGTCGACCGAGTTACACCAGCATTTTCATGGTTTCCCAACTGGTATCCGACCGTCAGTGCTCCCAATGAATACCTTTTTGGGTATCCGTTGTTCGGCCGTCTAAGTTTCTCTAAGCGAAGGCCCAAAAGGGACTGGAGTGCTAAAGCAAAAGAAAAAAACTCCAGTCGATCGATCTCTTGCTCAACACGGTCCTTCAGAGCGTATCGAATATTCCATGAATTCAGACAAACGAGTCAAACATTAGCCACCCTCATCAATACTTGGTAATTCGGTAATTCCTAAATTATCTACGAAGAGATAAAAAAATTGTAAAATATGGTTTAAAATGTGCTGCTGGTGGAATGCTACATCGCCTATTTTTGGGAAGTACATCGAATACTGGTTGTTTTTTAGCTTCAGGAGGCTTGGCCCTAATGGAGTCAACTTTTGTACCGTGGTGCCCCCACTTAAACTGGGTTTACCCCGCTCTTGTCCAGATTTAATGGTGCCCACCTTCTCCAGTTTTACTGTAGCCTGGTATACTTTCAATTCGGACCGGGACTGCATCTTCCTGCTGTCGGCCTTGGTGGTCTTTATCAATATTGTAATCTCAACCACCTTTGATAACGTGATTTCTTTATACTGGATCAGCTTTCCATGGATTTCATTGTTCCCGACGTCTCGAATAAACTGAATTCTCAAATACGTATCGTTGGTACAACGTTTACAATACTCGCAGACAACTGGCAGTAAGTTGGTGGAATTTAAGGTAGCTAACATAATTCAAAACTGGTTCACCTACACACTAAACTGTAGGATTGTGTGGTTCCGCAGCAGTTCAGTCAACATCTCGAAGTCCTTTGTGTTCGAAAGATCTGACGCAGTGAAGTTGGACAGTGTTTGATAGGTGATGGGTGATGTAGGTAACTTACAAACGTTTCTTGGGAATCATTGAACGATTGTAAATGCTAACTTTAGCTATTGTTCAAATTTTGTTGGTCCTGATCATACAAAACATCCACCAGTCCCCGAAATGTAGCCTATATCATGGACCTATTCTTTTATTAGCCGGAATATTGAAGAAAAATGAATTTTTAACCATATGGCTACCGATATCAGAGAGATTATGGCAGAATGTATTTCTAAGAATTTTCTCACTTTCAGGCATTTCTCTCGTCTCCAGTTGTCGTAGGTTGAGTTTCTCGGAAGTTTGAAGCACATAACTTCCATTTTACGTGTATTCCAGTTAATGAACAAAATTAGAGTAAAGACTAATTAATTCAATTTTATTTCTAGACCAAAAATAAAATAAAAGTTGAATACATTAGCAAGTGTTAAGAAAGGTTATTCAACCTTGGAGCTCGTGAGTATAGAATCACGATCACGACTCCTCTCCTAATTCAACCAGAAAGCGTATACTTGTATCTCCAAACTAGTGAAGGATGATAATAAAGTAGCAGAAATAGAGCATAGAGTCCAGCTTGCGTGTAAAACCTTTTATTCATTGTTCGATACATTGAAGCTAGCATGATTTTTTGTGTTACAAGATACTTTAGTGACTTAATAACATACCTAGATGGGAGGATAACTTCTTGATTGCAATTCACCGATTCTACCTACAAACTTTTATTAAGCAAAAAAATGGTTGATTATGATCGATTGCGCTTTTGATTAAAAATTGACACAACGAAACTCCCAGAATTATTTAGCGTAGGAAGGTCGTCAATTTTGTTAACCGAAAACCCCCTTCAGGCATATACTATGATACTCCTTGCGGAAACTCAAGAAATAATAGTGACACCATGAATTTTCAAATAGACTATAGAGTTAAGATCAACGATTCTTTTCGTTAATGCAAATCTAAAAGTACTTACCTAACATTTTGCAGTGGTTTCGTTCACTTATCTATCTTGTGCAGATGTCTTCGGTCTTACCGGCACAAAATTGGTCAGCCAAGGTCTCCAAACTAAGTTTCTTGCATAAGAGCGGTAGGTAATCCCTGCCATACATTATTCAACTGTAAAAGATGGGACAAGCTACGTGGTGACCTACTCAGTGTGCGCTGTCTCCGAAGACAATAATCAGAAAGATGCTTACGTGAAGGACATTCTGTGCAGACTCTCATGGAGGATAAAAAGGCTTACTTGAGCTTCAGCAGGTGTCGAAGACAGGGGATCTCTTTTTAATAATCCCTTTCCCTCCCTTCCTTTCCACTATAAAGAAGATTTGTGGATCCTGAGGACGCCTATAGGCAACAAAAAACTAGGCCTAGCTCAAAGTAATGTGCTAAACGGTTCCAACTAGATTTTCAGCTGACAGGAGAAGTGTTTAGCGGGTAGTTCATAGGGCCGCATGAGCTTGGAAGTTCTGCACGCAGGGTTTCAATGACATTAACCTTCTAACCATAAAAAAAATTTAAAGATTTTCTAGATTAGTTCCAATGCTAACAAATTTAAGCTTTTATCAAATACCCTATTAAAATTGCAACCTGTCTGTCCATGTGTCACAGCAAGTTTTCTCACAAACGACATAAGCTAGAAACATGGTATTTGGCGAGTAGATCAAAAGTGCCGTCCTCTTAAAAGTTGCAGTATAAAATAATTTTTATAAGGTTTTAAAAAGTTCTTTCATTTCGAGGTTGTCCCTTAAAAAAATGTTGGTTACCTAAGGAAGCCAATATGGGTATCAAATCAAAAGTGTTAATGAAAACTTTTCAAAACAGGTGTTAAACTGACACTTTTCACTTCAGGGGGTGCAGGGGGAGGGGAAATGTACGAAAAATTTGTCGATTGCAACAACAATTACACGTGATACTGTTTAAATTTTAATTGTAGCACTAGAGCCCCTTCCGTGCATTCGCTTAGAGTTAATTAGAGTATCTCATTATCATGATCGAATGTGTCGGCACTCCACAAAGTTATGTGGTCAGTATCACACATTGGCCATGTGTCCGTCCACCCAGCTGCGAAACGTTCTGATTTTTAAACCAGTGCGTCATATAGTCCGTCCGGGGAATCACTCGAACTTAATCTCGTTGCCGCCAATGAGAGTCAAACCAGGGAATTATATGTAACATAAAAGAGACTAAAAACTGATGGACTAAACAAACTTATCTAGTCTAAACTCATTGCTCAATACATACGAAAAACAAAAACAGTACATAAGTTTATTCTCAGTAATGCAATATAAATTAATTAGAATACAAAAGCACGGAAACAAGCTCTAATTAACCCTCCTTTTGTCGAACTACCCACCCAAAAACAAATTCAGCATTCTCTTCCCGTATATATGTGTACTGTTATTGTGGCAATGAAAATCCTTCATTTTTGTAATCGAATTCATTTTCGCCTTCACAAAATACTCCAACTGAAAATAGAAAAAAGACAGCTTCCTTTTAATTTTGTGTATTATTTTTATTCTCGAAATCGATTTTCGACCGTAATCGTTCGGTCTTCTTCAGCGATTAATTTATTTTTACTGACATTCCTGCTTATATACTAGCTATGTTTAAGGAAATTTACTCTAGATCATTAAAAAGTAATTAGGGAAATTTGCTTAAGCTAATAAAAGGTAGGAAAGGTAATTTACAAAAGGGGTAGTTATAAAAATATTATTTTTACATGATTCAGAGAAGATATTATTATTTAATTAATTTAAACAGCCATGATCTGCAGTTTCCGTCATCCTGATTCATTAACTTTTTCCTTTCCCGGGTAATTGCCAGGCTTTCCATCACATCCAATTCACGTGTATCTCTAGCTTCCTTGATGACTACAGCGTCCTCCATTGTTATCTCGTGTCCCTTCGTGATGATATGTTCCGCTACCGCTGACTTGAAATTCGAAGTTCTTTCTTTCTTTCTTGCTGCTGCTGCTTCGCCTAGATGCTCCTTGATTCGCGTGCCGATGAGCCTCCTCGTTTGACCTATGTACACTTCTTCACAAGTGGGACATTCGATGCGATAGATACCAGATTTCTCGTGTGGTTCGCGCTTGTCTTTCGTTGATCCAAGAACGTTTTTGAGCTGGTTCTTGCTGCTTGATTCGATTAACCGTACAGAATTGAGCTGATTTATTCGCCGCTTGATCCGATTGCTGATGCCTTCGTGATAAGTTAGAGCCTTCCAGTACGTTCTTTCGGTATTCGCATTTGATAATGTTGATCGTCCCTGACGCTGTCTATTAGTCTGGATCTTCTGTGCCATTCTCCTAATCGTCGAGCCCTTGAAGCCGTTTAGTTTAGCTGTCTCAACAATGTACCTCATCTCCTTTTCCTTAGCTTCCTTGCTTAGCGGCAAATCGAGCATCCTGTGGATCATGGCTCTGTACGGAGAAACCTTGATTTGCTGCGAATGATTTGATGTATTTGGAATCGTTCTTTGTGTGTGAGTTGCTTTCCGGTATACATCGAAAGTTATATTTGTTTGAGTCCTCCTTACTACTATATCTAGGAACGATAGTTTACCGTCTTTCTCTTCCTCCATCGTGAATACTATATTTTTGTGGGCTCCATTCAGGTCAGCAAGGACCTTCTCCACGTCACTCCTTTTCACATATGCAAACACATCGTCCACATATCGGACCCAATGTTTTGGTAACTGGCCTTTCTCCTGCAGTCCGTCTTCTAGTTTCGTCATAAATATCTCGCTGAAAAATGGTGAAAGTGGATTTCCCATCGCAACTCCGCCTTTCGTCTTATAAACTATCGTTCCTAGATATAGTAGTAAGGAGGACTCAAACAAATATAACTTTCGATGTATACCGGAAAGCAACTCACACACAAAGAACGATTCCAAATACATCAAATCATTCGCAGCAAATCAAGGTTTCTCCGTACAGAGCCATGATCCACAGGATGCTCGATTTGCCGCTAAGCAAGGAAGCTAAGGAAAAGGAGATGAGGTACATTGTTGAGACAGCTAAACTAAACGGCTTCAAGGGCTCGACGATTAGGAGAATGGCACAGAAGATCCAGACTAATAGACAGCGTCAGGGACGATCAACATTATCAAATGCGAATACCGAAAGAACGTACTGGAAGGCTCTAACTTATCACGAAGGCATCAGCAATCGGATCAAGCGGCGAATAAATCAGCTCAATTCTGTACGGTTAATCGAATCAAGCAGCAAGAACCAGCTCAAAAACGTTCTTGGATCAACGAAAGACAAGCGCGAACCACACGAGAAATCTGGTATCTATCGCATCGAATGTCCCACTTGTGAAGAAGTGTACATAGGTCAAACGAGGAGGCTCATCGGCACGCGAATCAAGGAGCATCTAGGCGAAGCAGCAGCAGCAAGAAAGAAAGAAAGAACTTCGAATTTCAAGTCAGCGGTAGCGGAACATATTATCACGAAGGGACACGAGATAACAATGGAGGACGCTGTAGTCATCAAGGAAGCTAGAGATACACGTGAATTGGATGTGATGGAAAGCCTGGCAATTACCCGGGAAAGGAAAAAGTTAATGAATCAGGATGACGGAAACTGCAGATCATGGCTGTTTAAATTAATTAAATAATAATATCTTCTCTGAATCATGTAAAAATAATATTTTTATAACTACCCCTTTTGTAAATTACCTTTCCTACCTTTTATTAGCTTAAGCAAATTTCCCTAATTACTTTTTAATGATCTAGAGTAAATTTCCTTAAACATAGCTAGTATATAAGCAGGAATGTCAGTAAAAATAAATTAATCGCTGAAGAAGACCGAACGATTACGGTCGAAAATCGATTTCGAGAATAAAAATAATACACAAAATTAAAAGGAAGCTGTCTTTTTTCTACCTTCATTTTTGTTTTGTACTCTAATATTTTCGTTTGAAATTCGTATTTCAAATAAAATTCATTTGAAAACCAGACATATTCAAATTGACTGTATAACAATGAAATTAATTCACGGTGCAGTGGTAAATTCAAGTCAATAACTCAGAGAAACTTGTCTTGCACATCATATTGGTTGCATCGTAATTTTCATGCATTTTCGTCATAACTGGAAAATGATACAATATGTAACTATTAACACAAGGTCGCTATTTATTATTATCGTGTGATAAATATTCATATAGTTTCATTGTCAACGAACTTGATACAGCTCGTAATAATCAAATCACGATTTTGAGGACAACAGCCATTCCGACTGGTTTTATAAATGAAATATACAAATATGTAAGTCAGTGAATTAGCTTGAGAAAGACATGAATAGAAAATGAATATAAAAATGCGTTATTTTTCTGCAATATTTCAATTTTCATTCTTATATAATTCTGTGAAAAAATAGTTTGGATTTAACGAAGTGTTTTACAATTTTTATAAATGAAAACTGATAAGATAGAGACGCAAAGCAAAAATTGATTAGATTATTCATTAGTTTTCAACGTCCCAATTATTGTAAGGCTTGGTTTCGGTACTACGAGTATAAATAAATTGTTAACAGGCAGGTTCCAAACTAATCAAATTGAACTATTCAATCTCGATGAAAAATAAAATACTGAAACTAACGTTTCACAGTTGATAATAACTTTGAAAAATTCGAAGGTTCGTACATTGGCAATTCGCACTAGTGTGCATTTAAAATATAATAATAAAAGAAAAACGTTTATTCGTTATTTTCAATTGCACTTTTAAAATTTGAATTTCATTAGATAGGTAAACTTGATTTGATGAAATCTGCTCAAAGTAGATTTAAATTTTAAAATAAAATTATAATAATAAAAGGTTGTGCATTAAGATAGCTGTTTCAAATAAATGTGCAATATTTAATTGCAAGGACTTATTATGTTATGAATGGTGAATTCCTTGATAGTGAGAACCTTTGACAAAAATGTCAACATTTCACCAAAGACCGGTTAAAAACTATTGCAGATTCTTCTATCGTTTTGCGTGGAAATAAGCCTTTTTTCTGTCCAAAAATAATATATGATTAAAACGATGAACGATGCAGGGAGTATATTTGAAATAAATGAAAGGTTTTAAATTTAATTAAATCAAATTTTTCGTTTCCGGTAGTTTTTACATTTATAATTTCAATCATACTTCCATTGCATGTAAACGAAATCTTTAAAGCAAATGAGAAAGCGAGGGCGTTTTTAACTGACTTTCATACGAAAGTAGGTTATCAGTTTTGCAAAAACGAGTATTTTTTTGTCATTTTTAGTGTTTTTAAAATAAGTTTGCAAAACTCTACTAACAAACAGGTGGCAAACCTGTCTGCCCGTCCGCTTGTTATAGCAAGTTTGATGGGGGGTGGTGGTTAAAAGTGGCACCAACTTCAAAGCTTCCCCACGATAAAAAAATATATTCCCAATGTAAAAAAAGATTCACCAAAGGTAGCCACTGTACAAGGTGCGTTCTAAAATAAACGAGACTGAGCTAAAATAGAAACGACAAGAGCTTCGTTCTGATAAATTCGAGTTTATTTACTCAAAATAGTCTCCTCTGACCTCGATACACTGTTTTGCGCGAACCAAAAGCTGTTCGAAAGAGTGTTTCAAGTCATTGACCGGAATGTCCTTCAGGATGTCGGTACAAGCCTTTTGGATGCCCTCTACGGACGCAAAGCATTTTCCGTTCATGGCCAAATGTAGTTTTCCGAATAGGTAGAAGTCATAGGAAGTCATATTAGGCGAATACGGTGAATGATTGATGGTTAAAATGCGATTTCTAGTCAAAAACTCAGTCACAAGAGTGGATCGATGAGATGGTGCATTATCATGCAATAAGCGCCAGCTTCCTCCTTCGCAGTCTTCAGGCCGAATGCAATGCAACAAACGCATCAAAACGCCAAGATAGCAAATTGCATTGACGGTTTGGCCCATTGGCACGAACTCCTGTGGACAATTCCCTTGGAATCGTAAAAACAAAAGAGCAACGATTTGATTTTTGACTTCTCCAAGCTCGATTTTTTGGATAATGGCTCGTCTGGGGCCTTCCATTCGGCACTTTGACGCTTGGTTTCGGGTTCATATTGGAAACACTACGTTTCATCACCAGTTACAATGTTGTAAAGGAAGCTCTCGTCTTTTCTCGCCTCTTTAATGATGTCTTTTGAATGTTGAATTCTGAGCATTTTTTGGTCATCAGCTAACTTGTGCAGAACAAAACGTGCACAGACCTTTCGTAAGCCCAAATGATCGGTTAAAATGCGATAAATCGATGTTTTGGAGATATTCAACACTGGTTCCATGAATTTCAACGATGATTTCGGCTCATTATTGGTAAATTTGCGCACGATTTCGATGGAGTTTTTGGTGATCACTGATTTTGAGCGGCCCGTATGTTCATCGTCATTTATATCCTCATGACCATCTCTGAAACGTGTAAGCCACTCATGAACTCTGGCACCAAGTAGATAAACATCGCTTTAAACTTTTTTCATCAATTCTAATGTTTCGGTAAATGTTTTACAGATTTTAAAACAAAATTTGATTTTAGCTTTTTGTTCGAAACTCATTTTTGGACCGAGAACACAAACATGCTGTCACTTTATACGCAATAACTTCGCTTCCACTCAACTGAATGTCACCAAACATTCACTGAAAATCAGGGTGGCATGTAATTTTCCATCGTACTATCTGATTCACAGATAGCGTCACCACAAAAGTTTATGACAAAAGTCTAGTTTATTTTGGAAAGCACTTTATGTATCAAGCTCAGTACATTCAATACTTACCTGTGGAAACGGATTTGCCCGAAGCGTAGCAAGGCTCAAACTGATCAGCACGGCCAAGGGGAATCCCTGGTTGCCATCTGCCTGCCACCCATTATGCATGCTAGGCCCAGCTAGAAGAAACGCATCAAGGGGAGACTCACTGACGCAATTCGTGCTGCTGTAGTCCCATCTACTCGGCAGTACGGTATTAGAGCAGGGCGCTCCACTTTTGATGCAATTGCAGAAGTTGTAAGCGCGGTCCAAAAGTAGGAGCAGATAGTCGTACCAAGCAACAGGTGGTTCTATTGGTGACACTTGATCTTTGGAATGCCTTCAAGCCCGCTAGATGGGTTGATATTCAATATACAATAAACCCTTTCCAAATTCCAGAATATCTTATGCAGCTTTTTAGGGACTACCTGAAGGACCGAAGTCTTTTTTATGATAAGATGTATGGCCGACGAAGGATGGAAATTACTTCAAGCGACCTATTTTTGATCAAGACCCGCGAAACAAATCATACGACGGACTACTGTGACTAGAGCTGCTGGATGAGTCGCACCTGATCAACTATGCGAGTTATCTTGCTGTACTAGTCGTTGGATGCACCATTGATCAGGTGCAATTTAGGCCATTATGCTAAGGCACTAAGTGCATGATTGCATGATTGGTCACGGTTTCAATCTAGCACTGGAGAAAACTAAAGCCGTCATCCTGACAGAGAAGAGAATCTCCAAAGTAAAGACGATCAGTGTTGGGGAAGTACTGGTTGAATCGAAATCATCGGTAAAGTACCTGGGATTGCCGATTGACTCGAAGATAAGTTTCTTTTAAGAAATCAAAGCAATGGCTATTAGAACTGCTGAGTTGACATATGCCCAACGTAAAGAGACTTAACCCACCAAGAAGGTGACTTTTGATGAGATCCGCAGAGTCGGTGCTACTGTACGGAGCAGAAATTTAGGGCAACGCTTTCAGCAATGCGCTGTACCGAAAACACTTAACAAAGGTACCGAGAAGAGACACACTGAAGAGTGCATTTTTATGTCCGACAATCTCTGATTCGATGGTGTTAGTCATCGCATGCGTGATACCTCTCGCTCTCCTTGTTAGAGATTGAATACTATCTACCTATGGCGAAACCAAGGTACGAGGGGGACAGTTTCCCACGAGTACAGACAACGCTTATTCAGTCATTGGCAGCAGTCCTGGGTGAAGATAGACTACGTGCCACATTTCTGATCTGAGACCATGGCTCAATCGAAAGCACGGTGAGACCGATTTCTACTTGATGCAGCTCTTGAGCAGGCACAGGTGTTTACAGTCGTACTTGCACAAAATTGGTAAGATGCAGTCCCTGAAGATAGACTGCGTGCAACATTTCTGACCTGAGACCATGACTCAATCGAAAACACGGTGAGACCGATTTCTACTTGATCCAGCTCTTGAGCATTCATAGGTGTTTACAGTCGTATTTGCATAAAATTGGTAAGATGCAGTAGATTTTACGCAGCAGAAAAAAAGATGTCTGCCGCACATTTTTTGCATGCAAAAGAAAGGACAGGCTACACCGGCACCTCTATAAGAAAACAAGAGGGCTCTTGCTTGGATCGGTTTGCAATTGGAACCCTATACCATAGTATGTTGGGGCAGTCATACCTGTAAAAGATTAAAACGATTCATAGAAACCGGAAACCCAAGGGTTGGGACCCTTCTCGTACTGCTAGAGAAGGGATCCTTCAATTTTAAGGCGCCCCATAGTGTAGCAAAATCAGCGACTTAATGTGTCAAACGATTCCAGGCTACGATCTCAAGTCGACAGAGGAGGTGTTTAGCGGATAGTATAGGCGTCTTGCACATCTGGAAGCCCTACACTTAGGCCGTGAATTCAATTCATCTCCTAACCGCAAAAAAATATGACCATCACTAGAAAGATCTTGATGAGCAGTTATTGCTTCAAGAGATTCAGGGGGAGAGCAAATGTACGAAAAATTGTTTATCGCATTCGTGGCGGTTATTATGCATAGTACTGATTTCCTGATTAGCTTTGCATTATTTTCCCGTGTATCAAGTGCAATGTGCTTAGTGCGGTCTGATGTAATTCACGTAAGGTCATACATGACCTTTCTCCCTTAATGGTATTGATGAAAGAAGTATATCCTTGAATAGTGTTGCCATCAGTGAGGTACTTAAGGTTGATCAACTTTTAAAAGACCCTTTTGATGTTGTCTAACCTGAGTTTAGTGTCAGTACGGGATAATTTGAATAAAGTTTTTGCATGATATGAGAATTATTGGAGTAAGTGCGCTAACCAGTACAGAAGCAGCTTAAGGATTTATCAAAATAATTACGAAGAAATATTTCGTTTTCCATAAGTGCTCAAAGAGTAAAGTTTAATGAAGAAAGATTCTATTGTAACTACGTCTTTCGATTCTGTCGAAATTAAAATTATAGGCCACTTGACTAGTACGCACAACCGAAAATTAAATCCGCTTTAGGTGCAGATAAAAAAGACTTACTTTTCAATAAGGAAAATTATTTGCAACGTAAAAAATATTAAGTTCACCGTTCGGTCACTGATGGATCGCACACTAGATCATCCTATAAATTTAAATCATATTAATAGAAAAGTGATTTGTTTAACGCCTAACAGAGAGTTTTCATGCTGTACTAATATAATAACACAGAGTTTTCATGGTTCAAACGAACCATTTAGTTTAAATGGGGCCAACATTTTTAAAAGACATTTTATAAAAATTTATTCTTCGATAGAACGTTTTATGGAATTAGAAAAACAGTAAGCCAATTTGGAATTTTCGTAACGGGTTACACGGGCCTGCTTATTGCGCTCTATGAGAATTAGCCCCAAAATTTTCATTGCGTTGTTAGAATTCTCGTTATAAGGGAGCGCATTTTATGGGAATCTACTGTCTAATATAAATTATAGGGTGATTCATTATAAGATTTAATTTTTAATAAAAAAAAGGCATAAAGTTGAACTCGATACTAACAATTTTAATGTAAATCAAAATAAAAATCGATGACATTTACTTTCTAAAGATTCTTCTTCTTCTTCTTCTTTGTAGCACTACAGCCCCTCTCGGGCCTTTGCTTAGAGATAGTAAGAGTATCTCATTTTCATGACAGTATTGATGTTTTCGGAAGTTGCTTTGGTCAATACCATGCCCCCGTGTGCCTGCTCAGCTATGATATGATCTAATTAAATCAGTACATATTACCACTGAGTGAACACTCGTAGTCTGTCCGAAAAATCCCCTGAACTAAATCACGTTACTCCCAACGAGATTTGAACCTGGGACCTTCGGCTTATGCGTTCATACTATAACCACTAGACCACACAGACTCCTTCTAAAGATTATCTCGTTTAGATGTTGACCGCGACTATGCCGTAAGTGGTCCATCCTGAGGGTCCAATTTCGGACGACGCATTCCAGCATAGCGACCGGCATCTCGTGAATGACACGAGTAATATTGGCTTCCAAAGCGTTGATTGAAGCTAGCTTATCCCTAAAGATCAGAGACTTCTCGTAACCCCAAAGAAAATAATCTGAAGGTTTGTCGTCATCCAATCTAGGCGATCAATTTACTGGTCCAAATCGCGAAATCAGGTTCTCACCAAAATGATTTCTCAATAAGTCCATTGTTCCTCTCGTTGTATGCAAAGCAGCGCAATCTTGCTGAAACCAAAGTTTGCCAATACCACGGACTAATATTATAGGTAGCAAAAAATCCATTATCATTGTGCGATAGCGGTCGCCATTGACGGTTACGTTCTGCTCATAAACCACACCAAACTGTGCATTTCTGTGGCTGCAGTCGTAGCTCTTTAGGTTGTTCATTATCCCAAATATAGCAATTATGTCTAATGGCATATCCATTGAGCCAAAAAAAAAGGCTTATCACTGAACAAAATTTTGTGATAAAACAGCGGGTTTTCATTGAGCATTCACCAAAAATACGACGCAAACCTAAGTCACCCGGTTTCAGTTCTTGCATGAGTTGCACTTTGTATATCTTAAAACCAAGATTTTGTTGTTGCATACGATAAATCAAGCTGTTAAGAATGACGCCAAATCGATTCGTCGCGGTCTTTAGCCACACTCTCAGCTACAGTGCTATATTCTCTTCATTACGTGCTGGACGTGGTCCAGTCGGTCAAGTATCATCCAATAATGTATACCGAGTCTCAAGTTTGTGGATGGTATTGGCTATAGTGGTTTCGGTAGGTTGACGATGTACACCATAAGTTGATCTAAGAGCACAAAAACATTTCTCACAGAACGCTGATTTAGTAATATAGCTGAAACATTTTGGATACGCTATTGCAGTGTAAGTCTTTCCATGATAATTTGTCAAACAAAACTGAATAAAAGTTACATTACAGTTTGACAGGAGTCACGCATGATCTCTCAAAAAAAGCATCTTGAAAATCAAACCTCATGATGAATCACCTTTTATAAGTATGTCTTAACTGAAAATCATGAAATTAGTCGAAATTGGATACTTGTTCAGCGTGTATCTATTGAATGCAATGAAGACAGAGTTGAAAACTATTATTTATTATAATTAAAAGATTTAATTAAGATTTGCAAGTGGTAGATCGATTTTTAATATATATGGCTTCTACGTGAACTTTTCTTGATGCCAATTTTTTTGGGACACAAACAATAATGCAGGATTATAAGTTTTTTGATATATCTGATTTGAATTTGTGGTTAGAAACAAAATTACAAAAGTAAATTAATCGTAACAAGCAGTGAACGTAGACATTATCCTTCTTCTTCATAGCACTGCAGCTCATCTCGGGCCTTCGGTTTTCCTACCATAGTGTTGGTTGCACGCCTGATTCTTTTTGTCCAATGCGTTTTGGTAGGCATCATCGAACCATTCATTTCTTTTACTTTGGACTTGATTTCCAACCGTCTGTTGTGCCGTGGTCTTAATTGCAGCTTTCTTTTCCATCCATAGCTCGTTATATATTTTCAGCAATGTGTCTGATAGGATGGAAGCCAGCTAGTTGCTGACGGTCTCCGTGAAATTTTTTGCACCGTTCGTAGTCTTTTGATGTCACATTTCTACAGAGGGCTGATCTTCAACGAATATGCCTTTTACATATGACATCAATAGGTTAGTTCAATCAAAAAATAATCCAAGCTACAATTTGCTCCTCGGTGTGTACGGACATCAAGTACGCTCGAGGCCCAACGTTGTTTTTTCAGAACATGTTCGATCTGGTTTTGTGCATTGTCGTAGGGTGATACTCAGGTCATTTTATGTATGCGTTGATGTGGAAAGCAAGTCAAACGTATGACTAGATTTCTGTAACACGCACAGTCAATCAGGCGATGGATATTGTAGTTTGTTTCATCTAGGGTATATCCTCCACTCGTTCTCTGATGAGATAGCTCACTGGCAACTTTAGCGTTGAAAACGCCGAGGATTATTTTTATGTCATTTGTAGGCAATGAGACTTTCCAGGTAATTTCAGATCGTTTCTTTCATTTCTTCATCTGTTTATCAAGACGTTTACGTTTATGAGCCAGATTTTGAAAAAGTTCACTTTAATACGGATCGTCCACATGCATTCGTTGACTGTCTTAAAATCAATTACGTGTAATTTGGCTCCCTATCTGCAATGAAGACCACTATGGATTTTCGCTTTCTAGTAGGCTTCCCACTATTGAATATCACTTCTAGTCCAGTTCATTTCCTGGATTGCCAGTATGTTTAATTTATACCGACTGGCCTGTTGAAAAAGTCCTTAATAGTGCCGATGTTGTTCATTGATCTGGCGTTCCAGAATTCAACGAGATAGCTCTTTTTTCGGTTGTGAGGTCGTTGCCGTAGGTCTAATCTATTCCAAAGCTCTGCTGCAGGTTTCAAAACAATGTACCCAACCTCCATTCCGGCAGCATGGTTATTACTTTCGATTCAATTATCAGGCGTGAAAGACCTGCCTTGACTCTTACGTCACCACTAACGAGGTTTAAGCAGGATTTAGTAGCAGAGTTATAGGTATACTTACAGTTTTTAGCATTTCTCGGCATTTAATGTTCTATTATTGTGGAACCAGTAAACTCAATGTGCGTCCCCGAAACCACTTAGTACCATTTAATCGTAGAAATTAGAATGAGGAGTCATGGAAGTCGTGGGTTGGGTAAGCAAGGGGTTACCTATTTGACTCAAACGAGCTTGGGACCGCCTACGACATAGTTATAATAATAATTTGCCTAAAATGACTATTTAATTAGTCTTGTAAATCATTAAAGTTGAAGAAATTCTTGTTCTTTATGCTTAAACAATTTTAGTCAAGGATCTGAAGCTTTCATTTTATTAGTCGACCCAATTACGATGCCAAAGACTAAAATAATTTGATCGTTTCCCAGATTTAGTTCAATATCACATATGAAAAACCATCTGCAGCTTATGAAAAAATCGTTACTTAACAATTATAACATCTATTCTGCTTCGGGAAATCCTAAATTAAAAAACATATCTAGTATAATAAAATTTATAGAAGCAGCGCCAGATTAGTTTCCCCGTTTCAACATAATGAAGTATTAACGAATAACATTTCACATTTTAAGACTAATGAAAACTGCAAATTCCAGGATACTTCGAAACATATAACAACTTAAGCAAGTCAAGTAATCTCCCGTCAGGAGGTTTTTAAACTGAATGTATAAAATGCAGACATTTATGTTACGTAACCATATCCAAAATAAAGAAATACTTCTACGATATACTATGTACGAGTATGTTAAATCATAAGTTCAAAGTAAATCATCTTTTACTCTAATTTAGGTGGCCGCCATTTTTGTTGCTGTAACGCAAATATTATTCAGTATTCAGTGTTTCAAAGATATTTAAGTTATTTATCTTTCCTGAAATTTTCAAGAAGCCCCGATCAATAGGGCAGCAGCTGGTTTGATCAAAAGTCTATAAAGTATGAAAACCATGCATTTTTGCTGTCATGATATATGAAAATTAAAATGGCTATAACTTCACAAAATACTTATTTTTTGAAAAGCCATAGAGCCTTGCTTCTTTGAGTGAGTAGACGCGTTTTGACTCCTTTGTGTCATCTTCAATGTATAAAGTATGTGTGAAAGGATTTATCTGCAGATATCAAAGAAACAAACTAATTGACTCCACTAAATACGTTTACATTCTGGTAAAAATCAAAGGATAGATTAATCTTACATTGGGATCCTTAATATACAATTGCATTGAATTTAAAGATTTTTTTTATTTTTGTGAAGGCTTTTCACGCCCTGAATGTAAGGCTCCCAGATGCGCAACATATCTGAACTATCCATATAATACCTCCCCTGTCAACATAAGAAATTAGCCTGGAACTGTTGACACATTACTTCGAGCTAAGGCTGGTTTTGCTACGCCATGAGGCGCCTTCAAGTTGGGGGATTTATCGTCTAGCATCAGGGGAGGAAGGAAGAAAAATTGCTAGAAAAGTGATCAAAACATCGACTACTGTTCCTCCTTTTTATCGTTAAGGACTGCCCAAACATAAGGTGCCACATTGCTCCATTTGTCAACCGATCCAAGCATCTCTCTCCGTAAACTATCCGGGGAAAATTCTGCTGTTTCCTTGTACAGGTCTCAGTTCAGCATATCCCATCTTTTGTATGCAAAGAAAATGTGTGACAGGTATTGTCTTCCTCTCCTACGCAAAAACTACAGTCAGGGGACCACGGCTTACTAAGCACACATGCCCGCTACAGAGCTTGGTCAGGTCGAAGGCAGTCTCACCGTGCATTCGATTGACACGCGGTTTCAGATTATACAGGTAGATGAGGCCCAGAGTCCATCTTTACTGCTTGCTGTTCACCTAGAACTGCTGCCAATCATTCAGTGGGCATTGCATTTAAGGATAAAAATCCAAAACGTTGACTCCTTTAATTATAATTTGACTACTGCATATTGCCATATATCATTTTACTGACTGTTGATTAAAAATTCTATTTAAAAATACAAATTTTTAGAATGTAATCTATTGAAAATTGAAGCGTGCAAAGTTAGAAATCCGATATCGGTGTGAGTAACTTTTTTTTTTATTAACAGAAAAAATTTGCATATTTCATGTATTATGTTTAAAGGAACTGCTATGGAGCTTGGTACCCATTAGATTTCAATTCTGTTTTCGATCACACTGACGCTGCTTTGAGCATTCTTTCTATCGAACTTAGCCCCTTTTTCAGATTTATGTTTTTATTGGGATATCATTAATTTGTGGCAAGCTTTATATACACTTTAATAAGAACGCGTCTAACAAACATATAGACCTCAATTTTGTTTTGTTTTTAGGCTGAACTAATTTCTTTTTAATGGCAATTCCTACATTTTCCATGCAGGTTGTAGATTTCTGTGCATGTTTAATTTGAAGGTGGAAGGTTGTCTTCCGACCGGCCTTGACTTGAGACATTACCACGTTTGCTTTATTAGAGCTATCTCATCCTAATATTTCCAGTAGCTGTACTTTTGGTAAAATTTACAATACAATCTAAATACAAAAATAGATATAAGTCAAATACTAGTACAGATATTCCCTACTGTGGGTCTAGGTACTCCTTGGCTAGAAACTTCAAATAAGTAATCATAAAGTGGTCACTCTGCGCTATGTCGTATATAACCGTATGAGGAGAACATAAGTGCCTGATACGAGACTCAGCATGCCTGCCTGATAACAGTCTAACTTAAATTTCTAATCATGTATTCACGTTATACAATCAGATTCGCATTCCTCTTCTGCAGTGGATACATGGTTCATGTCTCAAAAGTATCAACAAATTTATTTCACTGAATATACTGATACTAGTGGGGAAATCGAGAAAACGCTAGTTTGACTCGGTCGGTGAAGGATTTAGTAGTTCATCGCTGCTCAGAATTCCGAATTGGAAGACACATTCAAAGGATCGACAGTTGGAGGCACTACTTGCAGTGAGCGAAGGTAAGAGAGGGGTTGTAGTGCAACGAAGAAGAACAAATGTCAGACCACGAGTTCACCGAAAGATTAATACTGAATATAAATCAGGTAGCATTCTAACAGTCGTGGATGATGCAACAATATCGCTCTGTAGAGTACCATTATGGTCACAGCATAATGCTCTCAAGAATTTCAGCCAAATATCAACTTAAATTCTTTCTCTACTGCCACTACCCTTGTCTAATATATCACTCAAATACTACCAGAAATGCACTCGTTTTCCTTGTTCTTAACATAAATCTAATTTATTGACCCAACAACACAAAATTATGTATGCGCAAAGAAACAAAATCGTTCAATCTCACCAGAATAGTAGAATGAGTATATTGTTATTGGTTACTAAGGAATCTCACTTCTTGACTGCAACGGTCGTCTAGAAGGGGATATAGTCACACATATGGTTGTATCCTAATTTTTCAATCAATTTGAGAGAAAAAACAAAACAATGAACACGAGAAGCTTTAAGCCTACTAATAAGACGATGATCACATTAACACTAAGAGGAGTGCAATTCATTATTTTTGTCCATAACAACTTTATGTAGTCCATTACAATTCATTATTGTTAATAAATCGTTGAGTATAAAACAGTTTCATCCAATTTCAAGCTTTAACAGTAGAAAGACCGACCCTGCAATTTTATTAACTAAATGTGTAATGCATAATGGTATGTGTCGTTTTGATTAACGTGAGCACCTGCCTTGAATAGGCCTAATCTCACGGTCACCATTAGACAGCGATTGGTTTAAGCACCAATCATTCGCCCCCAAGTTCGGTACCAGTTTACATTGAGGAAACTCTCAACTTTGATACTGGTAGATCCGAGACCTAGCTGTATCTGACGCTATAAGGTCAACGCCTACCTTTGTTTGCACCACTAGCCACCACGATGCTCCCCGAAGGGCCGCAACCAATCAGCTGACCATCTTTATGATGGAGGCTCATCAGCTGCCCGTGGTACCTGAATATACCTCCAGGGTTAAGGTTCGTAGCAATGAGTTGATCTTGTTATCGAACAATCACAAAGCCACTATGTTTCGGATCCAGTTTCAATCCTAGTATTTTTACTAAGCGATTCGGGTACCCCGGGAACGCCAGTCCCCGTCGGTTTCACTGGAATCGGAGACGACAACCCAACGATAGCAGTTGCACCCCTTTGAATTACCAGATCAGTTCCGCCCTGGGGGCAATGCATAATGGTATGTACGAATTCGAGTGAATTTTTGCTTCTCCTTTTTTCCAAAAGCTATAATTAGTTATTACATGGATAATGAAAAAGACGAAACACGCCGAAGAATACAGCTCCTAAATAAAATATTTTATTCAGTTTTGACGATATGACCAGCTTCATACACAGGAAAATAAAGCTCCAAGTGTACGAATCAGTGATAAGACCTGTGCTATGCTATAGATGTAAAACATGGACCCTAACTCAAATATCCGCAAGCATATTGAACGCTTTCCAGAAACGGGTCGTGTGGTGGACAATCAAAGTGAAGCAATGGTGAACTCGAAACATTCATTAGCTCTATGAAATTTTTGACAAACCGTATGAAATTTTTAACTATTTTAGGACTGCGGGAGCTGCAATGGGCGAGCCACTTGAATTGTATGAACGATCAATGGATAGCCAAAAAGGTATTCGTTGGAAGAACTGAACAGTGGAGACCAGCGAAGAAACGGCGCTGATCTGGTTTAGGCAAAGAAGACCGTTCAACGCTGCCCGGGAAGGGAAGTCCCGAGAGGGGGTGTAGTGCTACGAAGAAGAAGATGATAATTTGCTATTGCTCCTTAGCGCTCTTAATAATAAAAATTAAGGGAAAAATCTTAAAAAGATTATGTTGGCAAATCTTTATGAGTTCAGTAAATGTAAAATATCTTAGAATTCAAAATTCACTCAACTTTGTTGATAATAGTATGATTTGTGGATTTAATATTTTCTTTGATAAAATCGTCTTTTTTTCGATAGTTAGGGTATCTCATTATCTTGATCGAGTGTATCAGCACTCCACAAGGTGATATGATCATTATCACGATAAAATCGTCTTGGTACCCTAAAATTCATTCATTCAGTAATTAGGTAGATAAATATAAGATGATTATTAGCTACTAGTATCATAAATGCCAAATCATAATTACCGAGGCTATCGTAATTTGAATTTTCACTGATTACAAAAGCACATAAATATGACCTATATACAGTTTGGTGCAATCAAGCACTACAATTATGATCGGATCTTCTCTGAAACTTTTGATAAAGTCAATAAAATTAATGTAATTAAGATAATGCTCGAATTATGGTATCAGCTGTGACACAATCATCAATGAAGTATTTTAATGTATATTTTATATGAGTGACAGGGGTAGACCTTGGGAACAGGATAATTATAGAGGGAAAACAATAAACTAACGCGCACCATTTGTTAATAATCAATTTATTGTGTTCAAAATACAACGAATCGGTTGATGGTTCAGATGCGACTGACTCTTCTCGATTTCTTCTGTAGCCGGCGCTCTTCAATTGGCGTCGCCATGACACTCGACCATCCTGATATTGAATCGTCTTGATTCAATAGTCCGTGTCTGAAATTGCCACCGTCGTCCGGTAACTTGATGCTTTTTTTTTGTTTTTTTTTTTGTTTTTTTTTCGGATCATATGCACTGAGCACTGGGTCGCAGCTAATTTCAATTTTTCGAATGCCTCTCGTTGTTCGGTCGACCAACAAAATTGTGAATTGTCCTTCTGCTTCAACAAAATTGTAAGTAGCCTCGATATAAGAAAATAATCGCGAATGAATTTGCGGAAAAACGTGCTTAATCCCAGAAATCGTCGAACTTCTGTCAAGTTGGTTGGTTCCGGAAACTCTCGAATTGCAATAGTCATTTCAGTTCCTGGTTTTATTCCATCCTCACCGACTCGTAACCCAAAACGTGATTTTTTTAGACAAAAATCTACACTTAGAGGGCCGAAGCGTCATACTGGCATCTCGAAGTATAACCAGGAATTCACGGAGTTTGAATAAACCCTCGGCGATGGCTTTGCTGGGCAGAATTACTTCACCTACGTAGCTAACTGCTCGATTTCCCATTCGTCGCACCAACTTGGTAATAACCTCATGAAAATAACTTGGTGCATTGCACAGGCCGAAAGGTATCCGGTTGAATTCGTATTGGCCTGCATACGTGACACAGGCAGTGTATTTCCTGCACTCTTCTGCGATTGGTATTTGATAATAGCCAGACATTAAATCGAGAGTTGTGTAAAATAAATTACCAGCGATCGATGATAGCTGCTCCTCAACAGTTGGCATGAGAAACGGACGCTTCTCTGTGCTAGCGTTAAGCTCACGGAAATTAACAACGAGACGGTCCTCACCATTTTGTTTGCAAACGAGGACAATTAGTAACGATTATTCTGATGATGATGGACGTATGATATCGTTTTCGAGCAGTTCATTTACCCTTACTTGAACGCGCTCACGCTTTGTGAACGGTATCCGGTATGGCTGGCATCAGACAGGTTTTAAGGTTGTTAGCCTAATCGTCATCGTTACCGAGTTGCATTGACCTAACTGAGCAAGCGATTCAGAGAAGCATTCTCTATGCTCACTGATGAGCTGATACAGATGGTCATTTTCTTTGACGGATAGCTTCGGCTCAAAAATTGGAACATTTTTGAAAGCGTTTCCCAATCGACAAGCTCCCGGTTCAATGATCAATCGTTTGCCATATATTCAGAGTAGATCTGACCCCAATAAAAATGGCTCCGAGATCAAGTCGTCATCCACCGGAAAAATCTTCGCATTTAGATTCTTACCATCCAACTGAAATTCGCCCTCGAGTACCTGGTTGCACGTTTTTTTTTTTTTTTTTAATTACCTCCATTCCCTACCACTCTCTCCATCACTCTTTCTTCGTCGCACAACGCTCGTGCGATCTGCATTCACATTACGTCGCTTGGTCCTTTGTGCCACCCAGACAATGTTTAACACATCGGTATAAGGGGGCACACAATATAATGTGAACTAGTCCTTTTCGTGAACATCTAGTCCAAAAAAATCATGATCAGCTCTCAGAGATAAAAAAAAATTCAATATCATACGACGCATTCAAAAAAAAAAACTCTGAGTAACAGTCACTTCAGTATCTCGCCGATAGGGTCAAAAAGAACGCCCTAAGATACTGGGCTCATAAAAGCAGAATTACAGGTCCACGCTTCAATCAGTACTCATTAAATGCTCCCTTACTCTTTTCTTAAATACGAAAAGTGAGTTTGCTTCCTTAACAATTTCTGGTAGATTGTTATATATACGCAAAGCATCATTCGTTGCATCGTTCTTTAGTCGATCCGTTCTGGCAAAAGGTATTACGAATTGATTTGCATTCCTGAAGCTATTCCAAATCTTCGTAGGATGATCGGTGAACACTGCTTCAGGCCTCCCATCGACATTGCGATCGTTCGTTGAATGAGTTTTCTTTCGCTGCCGAGGTCGATGAAGGACTTAATTTTGTTTCCATTGAGAAGAAACTCCTTAACACGCGGATTAATTCTTTCTGTTGAATTTATGCGACGAACGTTACTGACGGTGGTCGCAGTTTCCTTTTCCCGACATCGTTTGGTCATATGTGATGTTCATTGACACTTCTCGCGTCTTTATTTCCGTTGCGGTTTTGAGCAATTCAGCATGCCTCACCTCAAGACAATTATAAGATCAAATTCGCCGGGGTTTGCAATCGCTCGAAGTCGGCTACGCTCGCACATTTGATGACATAATACCTCGCTGTATCCGTGATGGTGGTCCAAAATTTCGGCGGAGTTTGCAATCACTCGAAGTCGGCTACGCCGCACACTTGATGACATAATACCTCGCTGTATCCGTGGTGGTGGTCCAAAATTTCGTCTCGACTCCGTTCGTGGCTCTCAAATTCGAACAGAATTCGTTTGAAAATTCTTTATCGCAGTTAAAAGATCGTTGACGGTGTCAAAAATTGAGCTCGTACCGAAGCCCGTTCCTTTTATACCGTATTATAGTATGATCGCTCAGGTTACCTCGTTTTCCCAATGCTAGCATAGTATGGAAGTAGCTTTGTGTTGTCTCTCTCGGCTCCCAGGTGTGATTCATCATTTTTGTGTATACATCGGCCTCGCTTTCATGGTTAGGGAAATTTCGCCTCAATGATTTAGCTAGCTCAAGCCAGCTTCCAAAAACCCGCGCAGAACCATCGCTCCAAATTTAGCAGGCCCCTTTAGGGAGGCTTGTACGGCGAACACCAAAACTCTATCATTCCACTGGTACATCTCGACAAGCTTCGTAACGCGATCGAACTGCGCTGCCGACATGCCGGATTCGGATGATGGGTCGAAATCTGGTAAAATATCCGTCATATCTTGGATGTTATGAAAATGCGGCCCACTACATGCCTGCACTAAATTAGCCAATCGTTCGCATGCGTCAACTTCGATCGTCGCTGCTGGTGGCGTCTCACCCAATATAATGGCGTTAGTGAGTGGTGGTGTCGGCTCCTGTACTACGATCGGTTGAGTGTTAATCTGTTCAGTTGTTGACGACGTCGCCAACTTTCCCCCGTTCGGTAACGTGGTGACGACAGTTGATATTAACTCGCTCAATCGCTTCACTTCATCACGTAGCTCGCGCATATCATCCTCACCCGAATATTCTGATATTTTCCCGCCCGTTTCAATTTCGTCATTAGCCAAAATTTCACAGAGTCTTTGTGCTAGCTCGGCTTTGTTCCCCTGCGTAGAGGCGTTCCGTAGTCTAAGTTCAAGTTTTAGTTGTTCCTTGTTTAGCGTGTTGACCTTTTTGACCGGCATCAGGTTGCGTTCCGTTTCCCTCGTATACGTACCGAAGAGGAAATTGAACCACTATTACAATTATGTGTAGCCACTCGCGTATGCATGTCACACATTTCTCCGTTCGTCTCTTTTCGCAGAAGAACCGTAGGAGAATTAAACATGAGATCGCGAGGAGGGAAAAAAGTGGCTTTCTACGGCGTCTGTTCGTTCTACGTGCATGATTCGAATTTTCGCTTGTACTACGCACTAAGCCATCCTTGAATCCCACTTCTGATTTTGTCAGGGGTGGACCTTGGGAACAGGATAATTGTAGAGGGAAAACAATAAACTAATGCACACCGTTTGTTAATAATCAATTTATTGTGTTCAAAATACAATAACTCGGTTGATGGTTTGGATGGGACTGACTCGTCTCGATTTCTTCAGTGACCGGTGCTCTTCAATTGGTGTTGCCATGACATGAGTATCTTAACTTTATTCATTCACAATGGCAATTTTAATCATAAAACTAAATATTGTACCAGATGTTCCATCCATTCATTAATCAAAATTTTAGCCATACTTCAATAATGATCTTGCTTAATCAAAAGTAAAACAAGACTTTTAAAGCCAAAAGAAGTCTCAAATAAAGCTTAATGAAATTTTTGTTAAGCCAAAACTTAAGGATTTGATCAATCATTCATTTTGTACCAATATAAAGACTTGGTGCAAGATACAAAACAATTAAACCGTTGCGTAACTTTCATAAAAGAATTGATATTCGACTTAAGTATTCTTCCTATGTTAGACTGAGGGCTTTCTCGGCGTATTCTCTCTTCGAAGGTATTCAGGCCATTTGACGTTTTTTTAGGGAACTGAGTGAAAGTTCAGACTTCTCTTTAGTAAGATAAGACAAGTTTGATAAGATTGTTTGATTTTCTTGAATAAGCATCGTAATTTCAAAGTTGGGAGTACCGAAAGAAATATCTTGTTCGCTATTTGATTTCAAAGTTACGAGTCTGTCTTATCCTTTGAGACATTTGTATTTATGTATACATATGAAGTTGATCAGGATTTTAAAGTTTTTTTTTGTCCCTGTTATAATGTCAGAATGGGTATCAATGCTTCCAAATATAACATAATATTTATGTCATTAGCATAGGTTATAAACCACATTGAAGGAGGAGTTTCTTTTACTTCACCAGAGATTTTTCTGGTTGCATGCTCAAGCGCTAAATTCAAAGATCAGGGACTAATCCATCCCACTCCTTTTTTCCTGTGTTCGCATGGAACAAGTTCATTTGAACTTGTGTTGATGAGTTTGTTGTTGTCATATTCATCAATCTCATCAAATATGTTAGGACAAAGCACTGCAGCTTCAAATTATATCATAAAGTTTAGTTGATACTATAAGATGTCTGCCTGAATTCTACGGAAACTTGACGAGCAATCCAACAAGTTGAATTAGCAGAAAAGTTTCAGAAAGTTTTGGAAATAAATTAGTAAGCCAAGCAATTTCCTTTAAATAGATACTACACTCGAAAATAGAATAATTCAATTGATTTGGAATAAACAATATTTGGTAATCATGTATTTAAATTTTCGCCATTTTGTCTCCGTTTTATAGACCTCGTTGTTTCCGCATAAGCAATGCCAAAACAATATATTAAGTCATTCTTGAAAATTACTTTAAAATCTGAACGCTCCGAAGTGGCTAGGTCTTATCTCCGCAGAATCACATATTGTTCTTTATTTATTACAAATTGTTAAAAAAAAATCAACTTACAGACTAGTAGTCGCATTGCAATTCAATTAAAACAATATTTAAATGCAAACATATGAATTCAAAATATGAAAGAAATTCAAGAAAAAAATATCACAATACGATATCAAAAATTAAGATTTATAGGAGTATTTATAAATTTGATATTTCATTGAAATGTTGAATACGGCAAATGGTAGAGGACCAAGACTTTGCTGGTTGTGCATACGAGGTAAGCGTAGTAAGTGAGAGTGGAAGAAGGTGTTAGTACGTACATACGGAGCAGGGGGAGCAGCGTTGAATGTATTTATTTGCCTGCATACATTTTGAGGTAAAAGCCTATGATGAAGCTTGAACAAAAGACATTCGTCAAGGAAAGATCATCTGGACTCGAGAGTAGGAAGGTTCAAAATATGTAGTCGGTGATCATAAGGGGCGTGAAGAAGGTTGAGTTTGAAGAATACCGACTGTGTGAATCTGCGTTGAACTGATTCAAGAGCATAGATGTGCTTCCTGTGGTATGGACTCCAAATTTGAGAGAAGTACTCCAAGTTACTACGTACTAGTGAGAAATAAAGAGGGATGTGATAACAAAAGCTAGATCATTGACAAAAAGTAAAAATAGTATGGGGCCAAGTAATGAACCTTGCGGAACTCGCGAGCTTGGATGAAAAGAAAAAGAGAAGCAAGAGCTAAAAGTGACTACACATTGATGATTCGGGAGATGGGCGAGAAGCCAAGAATACAGGCAACTAGGGACATTGAACCTTAAAAGCTTCTCAAATAAGAGAGAGAGAGAGTGATACACTGATTCAAAGGCTTTAGAGAAATCCGTAAAAAGAACGTCCACTTGTTGTTGTTGATCGAGGACAGCTGCAATATGATAGGTAAAAGAAAGTAAATTTGTAAGGTTAGATCTGCCTCTGGCAAAACCATGTTGTTGGTTTGCTAAAGATGGGAGGACAAGTGGATACAGCACATCAAAAACTATCTTTTCAAGAATTTTACGAAAACAAGGAAGAAGGGAAATAGGACGATAGTTTGGGACGATATTACGATCACCAGATTTGAAGATAGGAAAAATGTGGGCAACGTTCCATTGGGAGGGGAAACCCCCACACGATTCTTGCTGTAATTGTAAAATTTTTAAGTCGGCTACATCTTTTTGTTTGGGGCTCGATTAATATAAAATGGACGGAAATATGTCAGCAGCTACTAATAAGACAGTTGATTGTGAGTTTTCGGCAAATTTAGATATTTCGATAAAAATTTAAAATTCACTAATCATACTACGAGGAATGTCTAGAATGTAACAAATGTTTTGACCTATTTCGGCATTGAATGGGGCTAGCGCCAACACCTCAACTTCAAAGTATTTCTACACTCATTACACAACCAGCCGTGGTAGTGTGCGCATCGTGCCTATCGTACTTTGTATACAGTGGAATGTTAAAATGAGTGCTGCAATTAGAAATCCCTTCAGTTGCGAAGTGCGAGCTATAATAAGGTGAGGCGTTGGTGCATTGGTTTTAAAAATGGTCGTAGAAGGCCGTGAAAATTGTCGTTTCACGATTATGGAACCCTCAGAATATTTCCCTCGAATTTCATGGAATTGTTATTGGTAATTTTGCCTTATCCAAATTTTGTGCCAGCTAGTTTCACTAAGCAACGCTTTGACACAGACACTGAACTGCATGCCAATGTCAACCGAGGGATGATTTTTACAGAGAGGATATTGAAAAGCTCGTACCACATTATGATAAATACGTCAATTTAAATGTCGATTATGTACATATAAAAAAGCAGCCTAAAAGTAAACCTCCCAAAAGCATATTATAAAAAAATTTTCACTTAGTTTATTTTTTATTTCAAAACGTCTGTTCCTTTTTTGTTATATCACTAAGACAGTTCATTAAATTTTGAATTTGAGGAAATTGTTGTCTCATACTTATAAAGAATAACATCCATGATTTTTTCCAAAAAGGGACATACACACAAATTTGCTGTGATGCACGGATAGGCAGATGGATGAATAGACAGGTTGCAAAACTAACAGGGTTTTGTAGAGATATTTTACAGAACAGTTCAGTCGATAGCTTCTGATATTTTGTCCATGTTCTGCATTTAAATCTGTCTTGATATTTACCAAAAATCTATTTAGCATGGTGACAAATGCTAAATTCGAGTAAATTTTGTCAATTATATATAACTTAAGCAAAGAAATGTATCTTTAGTTTGGCGCTTACATTTATTTCGTCTTTTGTAAGCGTATCCTATAAAGTTCTATCAAGCATCGCTTATTGTTCCAATACTTAGGTTGTCATTTAGGCGGTAAATTCATTTTCTAATTCTACAAAGGTTCCTTTCATTCACAACGTCTCATTGGATTTCAAGTGGTACCTGGCCTGTCTCACTTTATTGTATTTTATAGTAAGAATGATGGTTATGTCTTCACTTGTTCTGAGCCACTTATGATGCCAACATCAGCGTTTCTGGTTGTACGTGGCTTGGAAACTGTTTATTCAATTTGCTACTCTTTAAAATATCATATACGTCCTTCATGGATTTTGTTGAGATAAAGAACTTAAATAGGTCTCTCAGTGAAGTAATAGTAATCTTAGTATTCCCAAGGTACTATACGGGTGGTTGTGAACCACTGTATCAATTAAATTCTTGTATATATGTTACGTTCATACGCTCTCATACGAGTATGTAACTGTGGCAAAGTATGAAAAGCTGCTCAGAATAAGCCGATTAAAATATAAATGTTTGTTAACTAAATGTTTTTTAAATATTCAAAACGAGATGAAAGCGGCTCAAAATAAATAAATTTGTTGTCATTAATTAAGTTTGATTAAATTAAATCAAAAAAATCTACAAAATGGCGCAAGCAAATTAATTCTTTTTCGGGCTCCGTGCATTCAATTGCACAACTAATATTCAAGTTAATTGCTTTCCAGATGTTACAAAAAATTTTCAAACAAGGTCTAAGGAAGAATTGAAAAATAGTGATGTTGACCCCATTACAGAAAAAATTGTAACAAAGATTGCAAATTAAGGCACTGACTGCGCCAAAGATTTGAAATGTATATTTATTAGTTTGAAATGATCTATGCTTGTATGCATAAGTAGATTTCTAGAACTTGCCTACCTATCTACGCCTACCTTCATGAGCTGCCGAAGCAATATTGGGATTCCGAAGCCGGGTACAAAGTTATTAGTATTATTTAAATTTATTTCTTACTTTTCAGTTCTGGTTTTGGTTTAAAAGCTTATTATTAAAAACTTTTTGTATTTATTGATCTTACTTTTTGGCTTAGGTTTTTCTGTATGCTTGGAATAAATTACTAATGTATCACAGAACATAAATTGATCCGAACAAACACTAATGTAAGTTCCTAGAGATTCATCAATATCTCTAACGATAGAAATACTTCTACGTTAACATATCATTTGGTTTACTGGGGTAGCTTCCGAATTTGAGACCTACAGTTATGTTGGTCCATTGACAGGGTCCCTCAGCTCTAAGCACTGTATTGCGATGAATCGCCAATACATTCTCAGCTGTCAATGGCGTTTGGCCCACCGATTTTCTAGCAAGTACTTTATTAGGCACCCGTTGATCGTCAATTCGATATAAATTTTAACCTTTATAATCTCTCATCGAATAAATCATGTAGCTAAGACTTGTGTCGTTTTTCCAGACCTAGAGCTTAATTTTTAGGTATGCTGATTCTTGTTAAATAGGGCACCTAACATACGTACAATAAGCCTCATTTGTGCTACTTTGAAATTATTTAAATATTTATTTTGATTACAAATATATTTCGTTTTTTCTTTGTAGATTGGTTTGATGCGAAGCGGTCGTCTTCTTGCTGAAGAATCACCAGCCGTACTTTTGTCAATGTATAGATGCCAATCGTTAGAGGATGTGTTCTTAAAACTATCACGAAAACAGGGTCAATCAAAGGAAGTTGGCGAGCTAAATTTCAAGTATATTCTTTATCAGAATAACGTAGTGAATATTTATTTTTTAAATCATAATTTCTTTGCAGAAATAATATTTCACTAAACTCGATAGCATTCGGTAGTAAAAAAGATGTTCCAGTCTATGTTAGTCATGAAAGCGGTGTTATAGGACTGAATTTCCATCAAAGCAAAGAAATACTTATCAACGATGCGAACGGATCAGCACTCACGGTAATTTTTTTTTTAATCTAATAGTAAAATTTTAAAATAAACATACTTTTTAAGCTGGATGCTGCTGATATATCCAATCCAAATGGTCGCATGAACAACACTGGTTGCGCGGAAGATTTAGGAGGATGCAGTAGTTTTTGTCATGTAAGTACATACTGAATGTTATTCTATTGAAATTACAGTAAAATTTTGTTTTCCTCACAATGAACTGCACTTCAAAGTATTCTGAATTGTAATATTAAAAATCTTTGTTTTCTAAATTTCGATGGATTACACTTGAAAAAAATTCAAACCAGTAGTAGTGTCTCATGTTGTCCATATTAAGGCTTACCTAAATTTAGGAGAGCCGTTTAAAGTCAATATCAAGATGAAGCATAATAGTGAATCGTGAAATACAGCTTAGAACAATGGCCTCACATTAAATGGAAATAATCGACTGTCCCTTGGCGAAAAGAATATATCGTTTTGGAAGCAAATGATTTGTCTTGCTTATAAATTCATGAAAGAGGTTTTTACACATGAGTCATCATCATCATATATAGCGCGGCTATTCAAGTCGGGCCTTGGCCTCTACGATTAATCTCCTCCAATCATCACGGTTCCGCAACCTTGCCCGCCAGTTGTTGACTCTCATCAAGGATCTGCTGTCAGCTTCTATCGTGTCTTTCCATCGAGTCCTCGGCGTTCCCGCCGGACGTCCACCTTGTGCTCTATCCTTTAATGTTCTTTTGGATAGCCGATTATCTTCCATTTTTCTACATGACCCGCCCATTTCAACTTGTGTCGCTTTACGCAAGAGGAAACAGGTGGATCGTGATATAGTTGATATAACTCATCGTTGTAGTGTAGTCTCCGCTCTGTTCCTTGTTTCACTGGGTCGTAGATTTTCCGAGCACTTGGCATTCAAATACGTCCAGTGCCTTTTTGGATTCGCTCGTCAGGGTCCATGTTTCACTTCCATATAACAACAGGGGTTTGACTAGTGTTTCGTAAATGCGGAGTTTATTTTGCCTGTGCACCGCTCTAGACCTTAGAACGTCCATTCAGCGTCCAATCTCGACCTTTTCGGCGACTCTTCTATTCTGGTTGGCTCCAAGGTATATAAAATTATCCACAATTTCCAGGTTGTAGCCATCAACGGTCAGGTTTTGTCGAACTGGAGTTTTCTTCCTCGTTTGAGTCATGAATTTAGTTTTGGTTTCATTAACTCGTATACCAATTTGGTTTGCTTCAGATTCTAGGCTCACAAATGCTCCTTTGGCATCTAAGATTGAGCGTATCATAATATTGACGTCATCAGCATATGCTACCAATTGTGTGGACTTGAACATTACTGTACCCGAGGTTTCAGCGTATGTGTTCCTGATGACGTATTCCAGTGCAATATGAATGAGCATTGTGGCCAGTCCATCTCCTTACTTTAAGCCTGATTTCATTCTAAAGCTGCACGTTACTCCACCGTTTACCTTTTTTGCGGTAGGGAGGTGAATGGCATTTATGCACAGAGTGTGGGACTCCCGTGTTCGAAAGAAGGCGACTGGACTACCCACTAAACACCTCCCCTGTAAACCTGAGAACCAAGCCTGGAACCGTTTGACACATTACTTCGGGCCAGATCTCGGTTTGTTACGCCGTGAGGCGCCTTCAAGCTGGGAGATCCCTTTCCTAGCGGGAGGGGAGAGGGGACCGTTTACCTTGACCTGGGGCTCTGTGTTTAGCATCATGAGCTTGACCATGTAGACTTGTATTTTTGGGACGCCAAACTCCAGCATTATTTTGTAGAGCACATTTCTGTCGGCACTGTCGTATGCTTGCTTGAAGTCTACAAAGAGTTGGTGCACATCGATGTTATATTCCCAACTATTTTCGAGCGCCTGCTTTACTGAGAATATTTTGTCTATTGTAGACCATCCACTTCAAAAGCCTCCCTGATACTTTTCTTTCTGTGATTATGGATAGCATTTTATAAAATGTGCACAGTAAAGCGATGTCTCTATAATTTTCATACCTTATTTTGTCTCCCATACCTCTGGTAAATGCTCCTCTGACCATATTTTGAACATTAGTTGATGCAGAAGGTTATTGAATGGGGTCCCCCTCTGGAGCAGTTCTGCTGGTACTTCATCTATTCCAGCAGCCTTATTTTTCTGAGGTCCCATACTGCTGCCTGTACATCGTCTCTGGTTGGTGGTGAGACTGGTACTTCTTGCGTTGCTCCTGGAATGTTCACAGCTTCAGCCGTTGTTGGGGACGCTGTGAATAGCTTCTACGTGAATCGTATAGACGAACAACGGATACCCAAAAAGGTATTCGTTCCTTGAGGGATCTCTCCTCTAGCGGTAGGGGTGGAGAAAGAGAGATTGCTAGGAAAGTATCCCCCAGCCCTGACATCCTTGGCTGCTCAATTGAGTCCTTTTTGCCTTCTATGACTGCTTGAACGGAATATGCCACATGGTTCCATTCTTCAACCGATCTAAGCATCTGCCCGATTAGAATATCGGGGAAGAGCTCTCCTATTTCCTTGTAGTCTTCTCCTCCTGCGCAAACTCTACAGTTGGAGGACCGCAATTTACCAGTTTTATGCAAGTAAGACTAAAAACACCCATGCTTGCTCATGAGCTTGGTCAAGTAGAAGTTAGTCTCTTCATGCCTTTGATTGACCCGTGATTTCAGATTAGCGAGGAAACACACATTCTATTCTCTTGTCGTGCTGTTACTGATAAAAACACAGACAACTTCTGGATGAACTAAAGAAATACAAAATCAACGTCATCGTGGTGCAAGAAAGCAGATGGCACGGTGAAGACATATTTGACATGCAAACACACGCCGTGTTTGCAAGCGGAAAATTACAAGGAAGCCATTAGTTTGGAGCATTTAAAGAAATTATTACCGACTTCAAGTCTGTTAGCGAAAGGCTCTGTGGGATTCGTATCAAGACCAATTTTTTTAATGTCTGGCTGGTTAACTGTCATGTGCCTACAGAAGACAAGGAAGAGGTAATCAAGGATGAATTTTACAGCACCTTAGAACGCACTGTCGATGCTTTGTTATCAGACGACATTAAAATTGTTGTGGGTGACTTCAATACAAAAATCGGCCGAGAAACGGCACATAGAGGAACAATTGGAGGATACAGTCTCCATGCAGAGACCAGCAACAACGGAAAACGGGTTACAGACTTCAAGACTAGTAGAGGCTTCACAGTAAGCTCCACACGAATTTCACATCAAGACATCCATAAGAGAACGTGGGCATCCCCAAATAGTCGCACATTCAACCAGATCGACCATGTTCTCATACAAAAACGAGCCACCACTAGTATTCTCGACATGCGTTCGTTCTGCGGTGCTATCTGTGATTTTGGCCACTACCTTTTAAGGGTCAAGTTCCGATGCCGAATCTCCAAGACCTGTAAATAAGGAGCATCAGTTAATCCAAGCTACCAGATACAAAAACTATCGACGGTTTATGGTCACTCTTTGGTTTGTATTCGGATTTTCCCGGAGGGTATATTGAGTGTGGATACTATGTAAGTAAACTATGGTATTAAATACCTTTACAAGAAACAAGCGAGAATAACACTTGAAGCATATAACCTGGAACTATCAAAAGAAGTTACAGAAGAAGAAGTTAAGTGGAAAATTATGTAATTAGGTAGGTAAGGATAAAGTTATCTGTATAAATATAAATTGCAATGGCTCTGCGATGCATTGGTTCTGAAGACGACCACGCAAGTGCTCGAAACGTTAAATAAAAGTCTTTTGTAAAATAAGTGTATATTTTTTTAATTTGGCCAAATAACCCGACAATTAATAACCTTTTGTTGAAAATAACAGGCCAAGAAATAGTACAAAGTTACAGAAGATCGATATATAATAGAAGTAATCATCCAAAAAGTAGCCAGAGGGTATGAATATGAGAAAAGTAAGAACAGGAGAATACTAAATAAAAAGCTTATAAGGTTAATAAATGGGAAAGAACAGTAGGGATCAGAAAAAAAAACGAAACCAAAAATCCAGAAGTTGGATAATTTCATAATAAATATGTCATCACAACAGTTTTCAGAAGAGATGGAGCTGCTAAATTAAGGGCTAAATTGTGCAGATAAAGTCCCCATTGGAAGAAGCAATTGCTAGCATCGAGGGAAATACTCTTAAAAATTAAACGGCTAGAACAGGGGAAAAAGAAATGATTAGAAACAAAATTTGGGACATTTTAAAAGATTCGAATAAAAAACTAGAAAAATTAGGTAAGGATGGGGTTTTGTTAAAAAAATTAAGGAAAAAGAAGTGTATTATTTGAAAGCAGACAAGAGGAATAATGTTGGCATTGCCGTTATAGAAGAGTACGGAATGAAAGTATTAGAAAAGTTGAATTGCGGACAGTATTATGCTTTAAGAAGAAACCCATTGAGTGAATCAATAAAAAGGGTGGATCAGGCACTGAAGGAAGCAAAGCCAGTGTTTGGAGGAATAACAACATTAAAAATGGTAAACTCAGCACTACCGAGGATTAAATGTCAGCCGAAAATGCATAAACCAGGGAAAGAATACAGGAAAATACCCAAACAAAACTCTACTACATACAATTTAGCAAAATGGTTGGTCAGGCAATTCAAGGAACTAAGACCGAGAAACGGAAAATATGAAGTAAAAGTTCAGAAAAACTATGCCAAAACTTAACTTATTAAGAGACCTAAAAGATGAGGAGCAAATCGTATCATTCGATATCAAGTCATTATTTCCATCTATACAAACGTACCATCTGAACAATTGGCTAAAGAGAGTGTTAGGAAGAGAAACGAACAAAATAAAACAATTCATGAATTTGACAAGAACGTGCATGAATGAAAGTTTTTCAACATTCCGAGGGAAGTGGTACAAAACAACAAAAGGATTGGCAATGGGGAACCCATTATCCCCAACGTTAAGTGGAATATTCATGGCTGCTCTTGAGGAAGAAATGGAGCAAAAAGGAATCATGCAACGAATTTGGTATAGATACGTGGATGATGTTATTGATGATGAAACTAACAAAGAAGAACTTTTGACTGAAATCAATAACAGGAACAGGAACATAAATTTTACTACAGAAGAAGAAAGAGACAATAAAATAGCATTTTTGGATCTTGAAATGATATGAGTTGGAAGTGGGCTTGAATTTGGAATATATCACAAATTTGTGACAACAAAAAGAATTTTACCTGCAGCATCAAATCATCCAGAAAATCAAAAAATGGCAGCATTTGAGTATATAGTGCCCCGCCTGATGACGTATCCAATAACGAAAAACAAGTATAATGAAAATTTAAGAAGAATTTTCGAAGTATCAGAAATAAGTGGATACAGCAAAAAATAGTAGAAGCCATACTAAGTAAAAAAAACGAACAGAATACGAGAAAACCAATTGACAACATTATACTGGAAGCAAAAAAGTCTTGACCAAGAAACGATGAATACAATTAGCATCTCTATAGCAGCACGTTCAACGAATTAAGAAAGATGATGAAAAAGCATGAAACAGATTTAGTAGACTCAATTAAACACGTAACAATTGGTTTCGATACTAGGGACAAGATGAACCAAGCGGCTATACAAAATTACATGACCAGAATGTTTGAAACTTTACATAGGACAAACTAAGCGGCTAATAGGTGTTAGGATACAGGAGCACCTAAGGGAAGCGATCACAGGTAATTTGTAGTATCAAATCAGCAATAGCGCAACATGTAATCGGAACCGTTCATAAAATAAATGAGGGTAATTTGCAATCGCTTAAAAGAATCAACAAACTAAGCCATTTAAATTTTTACGACACAATAAATATTAAAAAGATACCTGGCAACCTTGGGCTAAATTTAGATTTAGGTAATTACCACTCAAAATTGTTGAATTTAATAAAATGTAATTAATGTCTTGTAATAAAATGTGATTATAGTGTTCTAATTAAATTGAGCTGTAGAAATAGTTTGTAAGTCAGTAAATTTTCCATTGAGGAAAAGTTTAAGCCATTTAAATAAAGATTAATATCTATAGTGTTCAGGCAGATTAGAAATGCTTATCTCCGCGGTATCTAATGTTATTGTTGTTGTAATTCTAAAATTTACAATCGGCTATGACTTTATTGTTTATTACTAAGCCAACCGCATATGCACTTTTGGCGAATTCAAGGTTCCCTTTTAGATTTTATGGACAAAAATTTAAAATTCACATATCAGACTATTACTAGCAAAATTTACCAAATTTTGACTTGGAAGGTATTTTTTATCCTTGTACTTATAAAGCCCAACATCCATGACTCTTATGAGATTTTTTAGCTCGAAAGCATCCAACCACAAGGGAGAATACAGTTTTTTCACATATATTGACTCCCCTCGCTCCCTTCAACAACGTTACGCCTTTTTACATGTTCAATTCAAAAAGTTTTCCTCAAAGCCTTTCATTTGATATCCATGTTGGCCATCTGTGGTAAGAATTTTTTTAAAGTAGTAACTTCCCCCTTAAAATCATTAACAACATTTGTATGCCGAAACTTTGGAGAGATTGTCACTTTTGATCTATATACAAAGTTTCATTATTGTAGCTGAAGTAGTCTCCGAGAATTTAAATTTATAAAGTATTTCATTATTTATGTAATGTCCCCCAATTTTCAAGTTTTTGCGACCTGATTTGCCAGTGAGGACCTGCTGTCAGCGTCTGTCATGTCTTCCCATCAAATTCTTGATCTTCCTGCTGGATGTCTACCTTGTACTATACCCTCTCATCTTCTTTTAGGCAGCCGTTTTTACGGTTTTGTAAAATGATTTTACAAAATCCTACTAAAACCGCGTTCTGTCTGTTCGTTTGTCACAGCAATTTTTCTCGCAAACTAATTCAGCTAGAAACATCAAATTTTGTATATACGTGTAATTTGGTGCTCTCTTTAAGTTCAACTACAAAAAATTTTATAAGGTATTTAAGGGGCGCCCCAAAAAAAATTTCTTCAAAGGCAGCCGATATGGGTATCAAATGAAAGGTCTTGGTGAGAACTTTTCAAAACATTTTTTGCTTCGAGGGGCACACAGGAAGGGGAAATACACGTCCGAACGTTAGAATGGGCAGAACGGAGTAATAATAATTTCATCCTTTTTGGCGTCTTTTCTGTTCAGGTTGACTCCAAGATAAACAAAATTATTCATACTTTCAAGATAATAGTCTGCATGATTTGTTTGACGTTAAACTTGACCTGAAACTCTATGCTTAAAATCGGGACTATGACCACATGGACTAATTTTATTGGGACACCAATTTTATGCAGCGTATTTCTTTCGACACTGTCGTATGCTTGTTTGAAGTCTACAAAGAGTTAGTGCATGTCGATGCTACATTCCCAGCACTTTTGAGCATCTGATTATCTATCATTTCAGGCCTTGCTTGCTGTGTGAGAAGACGCATTTTGACTCCTTTAAGTCATCTTCAGTGTCTCAAAGGAGTCAAAACCTATCTGCTCACACAGCAAAACAAGGCCCGACGGCTTTTCAAGAAAAAAGAGAATTTGCCTTCGGTTATCAAATAAACAAAATAATTGACTACTTTATATTACGTTCACAATAAAGCGATGTCTCTTTGAATTTCTCACCTTAACTGGTCTCCATTTTATATATAGGATGTATTATACTTTTTCGCCAATCCTCTGGTAACTGCTCCTCTGACTATATTCTGCATATTAATCGGTGGGGAAGGTTGCTTAGATGGGGACCTTCTCTCTGGAATAGTTCTGCTGGTATTCCTCATATTCTAGGAGCCTTATTTTTTCTTGGGTCATGTGTAATCACATGTACCTCATCGATGGTGAGGCTGGCACCCCTTCTTCTGCTTCTAAAATGTTCACAGCTTTAATAGTTGCTGGGGGCGCTGATTCTATAAATATTGTAGTCATCTGTTTTTGATTTCGACTAGATTATCTATGAATTCGTACTTTTGCATTGCCTTTTTTGTAGTTTGCGGTCCTTTCTTAGTTATTTAATAAAGGAATACAAGTGAAGTGTCAAAGTTGCCAAGTGTAAAGTGATCGCTCGCAATAAAAAATTTTTCTTTAGAAGTGATTAAGGAAATCGATCAGCTGTTTTCTTGACTTTGAGAGTTGCTAAGAAATATTAGCTTCTGTAGCAAATCAAAGGAAAATCAGCTAAGTGGAAATTTTTGAACAATTTTCTCATTTTAATTTTCTAATTGCCGTTAACGGTATAAAATTATATCAACTGAACTCTTTTGTTCATTAGTGCGATTTTCGTGCTCATGCGAGAATAATTTCTTAATAATTTTAATAATTTTATAAATTTTAAATTCAAACTTATTAAACTCTCTCTTTTTTGCATATATATCTTCTAAACCCATAGTTTTGCTTTTTAAAGAGACTTGTTTTAATAACTTTCATTTTAAATCCATTCTCTTTTAAATAAATTCATTTAATACCATATAACTAAGCGAATAGAGATAAATAATAAATCATGGCATCACAAGCAGCAGACAAATGTGGAAAATGTAGGAAGCAAGCGGAGGAGAACCATAAAGGAATGGGCTGCGGAGGCATTTGCAACAAGTGGTTCCACCTAAAGTGTATCAAAATGAGTGAGGAGAGATATTTGAAGATCATGGACATTTCCGAGGATGTGATATGGATGTGTCCTTCGTGTAAGTCACAACACCAAAAGACTAAAGAAGATCGTCTCTTCAACCAAATGAAAGAAATGGAAAACCATCTAATAGAACTGAAAACCACCGTGGCCACCTTAATTGATAAAAGTTCATCCACGCGAAAACCTTCGTATGCGGATATGACGAAAAGTATTTCCACTTTTCTACCCGAACGCCGTACAAATACTACCTCGCAAAAAGGAATCATAATTAAGCCCAAGAAGCATTCCTCCTCTGAAAAAACACTCATCGACTTCAAGTCGAAAATAAAGCCTTCAAAATGCAAAATTCCTCTCCAACTGATGCGTCCTCTTCGAAATGGTGGTGCCATCATAAAAACTTCCACAAATGACAATACAACCTCGCTCTACAACATTGCAAAGGATACCCTGAAGGACGAATATGATGTCATGGAGACAAAATCTCGTCAACCCAGGCTAGTAATTAATGGACTAGAAAAACAATTTTCGTATGAGGAGTTAATTAACGAAATTCACTCACTGAACCCTAATATTGGAGAAAATGATAAACTGGAATTGGTTCATGCCAGACGAACAAAAAATGGTAAATGGTTGCATATTCTGCAGGTAAATGGGAGTATGTACCAAAGACTGGTGAATAGGTACATCAATATTGATTATGGGTCTTACCTTGTGAAGGAAGACTACAATATAACGAGGTGTTATAAGTGCCAGAAATACAACCACAAGACATCAAAATGTGAAGGAGAGCAAACATGTGCTAAGTGTGGAGGAAAGCACAAAACGAAGGATTGCAAGAGCTCGTGCGAGAAATGCTGTAACTGTGCAGGAAATAGTAAGAACGTAGATTATTCCCACAGAGCAGACTCTACGGAGTGCGCAGAATACCAGCGAAGGATCACAATTGCTAGGAGGAGCATTGACTACGAGTTCAAATGATTTTTAACAACGCAAATCGATTAATTGGGACGAAATTAACGCTCTTATATGCCAATATAAGAAGTTTACGGCACAAACTAAATGACATGCAGATTTATTTGAAGCAAAATCCTGAGATAGATGTGGTGATACTGAACGAAGTATGGATTTATCCTGAGGAATCGAAATATTTTAATATTGAGGGTTATAACTCGGTATTCTCCTGCAGACCTGGAAGAGGTGGTGGGACAGCTATTTTTGTAAAAGATAAAATAAACTTCATCATTAAACGCGATACACCTGATAAATATAATATTATAATAATCGAATTAAACCTCGTAGGCAAAAAAATTAAAATCGGTACCTTCTATAACGCGAACCGTCTGAATGCGCAAGATCTCTGCTCGGTACTCGACAACCTATATTCCTCAGAAAATAATTTATTTACAGTAGCTGACACAAACATTGATGTAATTACCGATTCCTCAGAAGCAAGGCTTTACAAGGATGTACTGGATACTAATGGTGCTGTTATCATCAACAACGAAACAATTACTCGTCCTGTTTCGCATACGTGCCTCGATCATATCGTTACAAACAATAAGTCAACTGCGGGAAAAATCAATTTCATATTTGAGGATTGGCCAGAGCTGGATCATCGTGTCTTCAAAATAAGCATCCAAGGCATAAGCGCACAAAAACAAAAACCTGTATACAAAACATTCCAACACTTGAACAAAGAACTCTTCAAATCACATCTGCAAAGGTCATTAGAAGTCCGGAGTCCCCTAAACCTAATGGAACTTACGAATATGATCACAGATTCCAAACGTTACTCCATCGTCGAGAAAAAGCTTAGATGCCGCCAGCAGACATGGATAACAAAGCGAGTAATCGAAGCCAGTATTAAAAAGAGAAAGGCGTACATAAGCTTTAGAAGGAACATGGAAGATCGTGTGCTAAAAAACATGTACATACAAGCGAAAAAGGAATCAAAACGTCTTGTGAAGGAAGCTAAATTCTCTTACTTCGCTAAAAGGTTGGAGACAGCGGCAGATAACAATCATGAAATATGGAAGATAATAAATGAAGTAAAAGACAACTCTCCCCCCCGAATTTTAATACCGGATTCGCAGTTTTCTCCAGTGACCCCTAATATTTTAACCCAACCAGATGGAGCAGCAACTTTCTTGAACAACTTTTTCTCAACTGTGGGCGAAAAAATTACAAAAGAGCTTGGTGATGTCCCAACAAGTAGGCTAGATCACGCTAACATCTCACCCGATTCCATGTTTCATATTCATCCAACCAATAAAAACGAAGTTCTTAAGACTATTGAGGCAATGAAGAAAAATACGGCTCCAGGTATTGATCAGATCACGATGGAGGAAATCGCCCTTGTAAAAAATGAAATAGCAGAACTCGTGGCTAATTATTTAAATGAGCATATCAGAAACGGAACGTTTCCTGAAGAGGGGAAGCTTGCAAAAATTGTACCTATATTCAAAGGAGGAGATCGATCGGACCCCAATAATTATCGCCCAATTGCACTCTTGACCGGATTTAGTAAAATATTTGAAAAAGTAATTAACTCTCGCTTAACATCCTTCATATTAGATAACTCTATCCTAAACTCCCGCCAATATGGCTTTCAGAAAAACAAGGGAACGTTTGACGCTCTACTCTCGGTAACGCGATTCATCAACGAGAGACTTGATGTAGGGGATTATGTTGTTGCCATTTTTGTGGATCTAAGGAAAGCGTTTGATACGGTCGATCATGACCTCTTACTTCGAAAACTAGAAGCATATGGTGTTCAAGGCACAGCAAATAAACTATTTCAAAATTACCTAAAAGGCAGACTGCAGAAAACAGCATTTAATAATGTTCTGAGTGACCCGGCACCAATGAAATCAGGTGTTCCACAAGGCTCAATACTTGGCCCAACCTTGTTCCTGCTATACACTAATAATTTAAATACATGCAGGCTAAGTGGTAATTACTTTTTATATGCTGATGATACAGTGCTTCTTTACTCGGGACGCGATAAAAATGACATCGGAGACGCTATCAACGAGGATCTAAATTCATATAATTTATGGTTGAAAGAGAATAAACTAGCGTTGAATATTTCAAAGACAAAATATATTATCTTTAAGCAAAAGAACAGGGAAGACATAGATGTTGATATAAAAATTAATGGTGAAAAGCTGCAAAGAGTGCTCGAACTTAAATATCTTGGCCTTACTATCGATCACCGTCTGACCTGGCTCCCGCATATAAACAACTTAAGGAGGCAATTAGCACCAATAATTGGATTGTTACGAAGATATGAGGAATTTCCAAAAAACATCAAGCATCTTGTTCTGAATGCCTTCGTACTGTCAAAAGTACATTACGGAGTGGTAATTTGGAGTCAGTCCTCAAAGCAACACCTAAATATAATTTCCAGGATATTAACCAAGGCGTATAAAAATATACATAATCTCTCAAGGCTCACACCAACAAACATAGTGTATCAATCATGTAACGCATTAACTTTTAACCAAATCATTAAAATGGAGAAAGCCAAGTTTATCTTCAAAAGTTTAAATCTCAGCTTGTCGTCACAAACACCATTTATTAAAGTCTCACAAAAGAATCAATACAGTACTAGGAACGCAAACCAATTTGTAATTCCTTTTGCAAGGACAGATCGCCTGAAGAACGATGCTACAAGTGACGCCCTTTGTATATACAACAATCTTCCAGGATCAGTTAAAGAAGCGAATTCTCTTATGGTTTTCAAGAAAAGACTTAGGAACTATTTAATGAATAACGATTGAATCTCAGTGCAGAAACTTTCAACATAGCATCTTAGGTCAATTATTGATCCTATCTTCGAGATGCCTCGAGAAACACCTACTATTATTATAATATCAGTCCAGTAATTTCAACATAGCATCTTAGGGCATTGTTGACCCTATCGTCGAGATGCTTGAAGAGACAGCTATTCTTTTAACTCAGAGTTTTTTTTTACTGCGTCGAATTTATAAATTTTTTTTTTATCTCTGAGAGCTGATCACGATATGGACAAGACAAGATTAACCGGAGGACTTCACATATTTTTGTGTGCCCCCTTATACCGATGTGTTATACATTGCCTGGGTGGCACACCTGAGGAAACGACGAAATGTGACGAAGAAAGTGTGATGGAGAGAGTGGAAGGGAATGGAGGTTTTAAAAAAAAAAAAAAAAAAATACGCCAATCTGACTGCATGTAGGATAATGTTTTCGTTCATCTGTTGGATCTTGGTGTTGATGGTGCTATGGGCAAATTTCGGGATTATCTAGACTAGACTACTTCTAACACTACCACAACAATCTTGGTACACTTCAAACAATGTAGTCCCGAGACGCACTCAATTAAATTTGTTTCAATAACGTAAAAGTTGAATAGAAGAAACTAGTTATATCCATAATCTGTAACTTTACTAGTAATGAAAATCAAAATGAACAAAATATAGTTAGATAGATAGGCTTCGTTTAATTTCTACGCCACATCTGATACAATAATAAACCAGCAGAACTGAGGAGCCTGTAACAATAACAGCTTCGGTAGGCAAACTGAGTTCAGAATGATCAAGTATTGACTAAAATATAATGAAAAAGTTCATGAAAACAGTCGCTTAGTACATTTTTTGTGACCTTTTACAAAATACTGAAGAGTAAATTCTTGAAGGAGATCAAATGAAGAAATTTGATTCCAATTCATAAATTATCTGCAGATGAGTGAGCTTTTAACCAGAAAGTTAGTAGTATTTGACTCGAATAGGTTCTGTGACTGATATTTCGTGATGTTCGTGTGGATTAACTGATTTACTAACTTAAATAAGGACGTAAAAAACCCAAAGTGTTTGAAAGGAATTCTGTGCAAAATGTCATTAAATATACTTTAAAGTTTAAGTTACATTCGGAATGAGTGAATAATTGGAATTGTTTAATGAGATTGGCCTTAAATAGGTTTAAGTTAATGACAAATTGTCTTCATGAATTACCAATTCCCCCTTCTCCTTACGTATCGAACATTCGAACAACAAAAATGAAATCAAGATAAACTGGCACACACATGTCACATTGATTGAGCTCTTATTCACACTACTGATTACTGTACATTTGTCATACCCAACGGTGGTACACAAACCGTTCGTATAAAAGCAGCACACGAAATTGAACGCCAATCGTGTCTAACTCCCTAGAATTAGCTAAAGCAAAACCGATGCGGGCAATAGAAAGTAGAGTGGAGGAAGAAGTTACGGCCCAAGTTTTTTCCCGTGAGGAATTAAATGTTTTTATGAGAGATTTATTTGGAAAATCTAAGAACGTATTACGATTTGACAACCAAACATGACACCGCTTTACAACGTTCACTCAAAGATTTAGTGTCTGGAGATAACTAGTTATGTATAAGCAAAATGAGAACGCAACAAAAAATTCTAAAGAAGATGACACCGTCTGGAACGACGTGAGATCATTTTTACAAAATTAGGAAAATGCTAGACGCTAAGTCAGCACATGCGCAACATAATTTTGCTTATGCATTATTCAACCCAAAGGTATCATTTTCCACTTTTATGAAATCTAATTAAAATGTAGTGAGTTGCGTTTGTACTGTCGAGGAAATTAGTTGCAAGATGAAGAATTGAATAAAGTTCATTTATTAGCTTAACCAAGTATTGTTGTTAATAAAATCCTGTCCGTTTTTAAAAATCCCGTGGTAAAATCGGACCACGTAATTAACTTGACAACTAAAAGTACAATAGTAAAGGTCGTGCAACATATTTGGAATAGCATTAAATACAATGCTAACGCTTGTAACGATTACCTACTAACGGCTCAAATTCAAGAACACAAATTGTCAAAAATGTTACAACATGAACGCGATCAGCCTCTAAAGCTTAAAAAATGGTTTGAACAATAAGCCATTCACATCTCGAACAAGCAGCACATCACTATATACCAAATGTTACCACATCAACGAAATCAGACGATAAGGAAAAGGAATTTTATGATGCACAAGAAGAGGTGGTTCAACAGCATCTCAATAGGATGCATTTATTCTCAAGATTCGAATGTCAAATCGACGAGGATCAGAAGACACAACTGGTAGTTTATCAGAAAGTGAGGAAACAAAAAATAAACGAAGCAGGTTTTAGTGGTAAGCACAAAAAGAAAACTCCAACAGAATGGGCGCTTCGGATAGAACAATAACAGCCACTTTGTCGGGACGAGCTGTCAGCAAATTGATTCAGCGAGTTCAGCCCGTAGTTATGGTAATCGCCACCAGAGTTGTCTAATTTGGAGTTCCACTCCGTAGAACTGAAAAAACCACACCCGAGAGTTGGCTGAACTCGAACAAAGATTTTAGTTAAAGAGCATTGAAGTGACCATTAGATGACTTTAATAAAAATGCGGGAGGAATCACGCGCCTCTTCTTATGGTATTTGGCGTAGAAAATGATCCGTGGCGGAAATTGGAAGATTAGAAAGCTGCAAGTTCAAAAAAAAACGACGGTACATTGAACCTGTGAAAAAAGATTGAATTGATGAAATAAGTTGGAACGTAAATACAGTTGATAGAGCGAGTGTATAGTAGGAGGAATATGGCATCGCAGATAGAAGCAATACTCAACGGGCTTATTTTTTGCTGTAGGGAATTAAATAAGCTGTATTTTTGGTATTTTCTTTGCAATACTTAAAGTGTTAAGAGCACATATTGGAATTCAAATATTTTTTTCTATTAAAGAACTTAAAACTGTAAGAATTATAAATTCAACTTTAAATAACCATTGCCTTCCAGAGTATAAAGAATTCCTGGGGAGTGAACAAAAGAAACATTAACCCAAATGTGAATTTGAGTTTGACTGAATTTAAGTGGTAGTATTCGGGAGGAAAATAACGAAATAGCCTTCTATATTGGTTGTGGGGAGCAGTGAAAGCATGGAGTAGCCACAGAGTTTATTTAGTATGGTGGGAGTGTCTTACTAGCGGAAGGTGGCTTACAAAATAATTTCAGCGTAGGACAATTTAGAGGGATTCATTTGGTTAGTTAAGTGCTAGGGTGGAACTGGAGAGCAATTATCGTTAGTGTGATTTTTGCTTCCTGAATGTGAAAAAATGTATACCGGAAACCTGAACTCTCGCTTGGTGGCTTATTGTATTATTATAAAGCGAGTGTCACTTCCACGCGCGTCTTTAGATGAGCTTAACCGGGTTTAAAGGTCTCGCTGGAGCATCTTTATCTTCAGGTGTAACAATTGTCAGTTTTTCTTTCTTCGGCATATCATTCTTTGGCCTGAGTAGGTCACTGTTCGTTTTTTTGTATGCTTGATTCCTTTTCCCAACCGCTTTCTTGCATTCTTCGTCGTATCAACTGTTCCTATATTTCTTTAGTCGATGCCCCAGATCTTTTCAGCCACGTCTGTTACAGCATCTTTCACATATCTTCCACATAGTTCGGATATCACAATTACTTTTTCCTACCTGTGCCAATATGTTGGTGCAATTTTCTGGCACTCACAAGTATGTAGAATTTACTGAGCTATTGTTTAGCTTTTTTATCTGATACCTTGAGATAGCCGATTTTCCTTGTTCACGGCTCTTTGGAAATGCAGCATCGCAAGTTGGCCGTTATACAATAGAAGTTGCAGAATGAGCGCATGTCGAGAATACTGGTGACTGCTTGTTTTTTTGAATAAGAACATGGTGGATTTCATTGACCGTGCAACGGCCTGGGAATGCATACGTTCTCTTATGGATGTCTCTTTGTGGGAAATGCGTGGAGCTTACTATGAAGCCTCTGCTAAAAGCGGAGTCTATCAGGCATTTCCCTTATCACTGGTCTTTGCATGAAGGCTGAGCGCTCCTCCCTCCTATGTACACCGTTTCTTGGCCAATTTTGTATTGAAGTTACCCAAAAATCACTTCACATATTTTTTTTGACGGGTGCCGTAAAATTCATCCTTGATCACCTTCTCTTGATTTTCTATGGGTGCGTGATAGTTGGCCAGCCAGACATTGAATAATTTTGTCTTAATACGAATTGCACAGATCATTTCTTTAAAGGGGTTGAAGTCAGTGACTATTTGTTTAAATGTGCTGCCCACAATAAAATTTACTCCAAACTTATGACTTCCTTATGATTTTTCTCTTTTAAATACGGTGTTCGTTAGTATGTCAAGTGTATCTTCGCCATGCCATCTAGTTTCTTGCACTGCGAGAAATTTGATTCTATATTTCTATGTTTCATCCAGAAGTCGTCGTAGTGCACTTGATCTTTTCAATGATTGGACATTCCAAGTTCCAAAGGAATAGTTCGTTATTCGTTATGATAGCCGTTGCCGTTTGACCAATCCAATCCGAAGTTGTTTCCTAGTTCCATGACAAGTGAATATTAAGTTGACCAGCCACTTTTGGTCTATTAGTGGTATTTTTTCCCCGCCTTCGCATCAGCTAGCTAGTTAGGACACTCCTCAATCCGCCGCCTGAGAACGCATCCCATGGGAATTGAAAGCCCAGCATGGATTATAAAGTATAAAGCCGGAGTTAATTTGCGGTGAATGAGCTCAATAAGGATTATATGAATAACGAGAGAGTGAGAGTTTGTTTTGCATTAGCTTGACAATGTGCCTACCTAAGTTTATTGTCACTCATGAAACGCAACCCAAATATTTTTGGTTTAAGCAAACTTTGTTTGGAACAGTATTAAGACACTTCTAGGTTAGTAATTTGGCACAGTATTTTAGTATCAACAAATTTTTCATCAAATAAAATTATAATCCACAAAAGTTTGTACGTATGTTATCTTTGTCTAAATTTTTGTAAACAATGAGCAACCTACGTATCAATTTGTAATTTATAGGGATTTCTACATATTCCAAGTTTCATATTTATTATTTCAGTTCAAGAAATATACATAACGCTTTATACCTTCTAGTGTGTCTGCTCTGTCACCCGTTTAAACAAAGTATAAAGCACCAACAAAATTGTCGATTTTGTCTTCCACACTAATGTTTTTGCCATAAACTCAATTTCCTAGGCTGCCACAACTTTCCTGATCGAGGGTCTTCATAATCTTTCTCAGGAAGTACGACAAAATCGTTACCATCATTATTTTTTTTATTTTTGAATTAATTCAACATTAACTACGAAGGTGTTGTGTCCAAGCTTGCTGTTATCAACGGGAATTCGATTTTAACCACTTCATTCATAATGTCTTCTTTATTCTGCACAAACTGAACTCCCAAGGCTCTTCTAACATCAATAAATTCAACTTATCACAAATAGCAAAAAATACTGCGTTTACTGTTGGTGGTGCTAAGGCTCTTTGTATAATAACAGTGATTAAACTCGGACCGGGACCTTAACACTTCCCACAAACTTCGAGCTTATACCAAAGGCCATTTTTCTACCCATGCTTCATATTTAAGACCTCTTTTTTCAACTTATCACAAATAGCAAAAAATGCTGATTTTACTATTGGTGTTGCTAAGACCCTGCATAGAAATATCAGCGATCAAGTTCTGACTGAGACTTTAACAGTTTCCATTAGCTTGGAGCTTATGCGAAAGGCCTTTTTTCTAGCCATACTTCATATTAAAGACCGCTTTCTTTTCTAACAATCGAAATATTTTTCCTTTTTATAATTTCACTAATTTAGTATCATTTCTAGATAATCCTGCCACTAATGATCAGCCCATTAGTGATCTTTGAACTTCCGATTTTTATCTTACTTGGGCCCCCTTTCTCCAATCTCTTTAATCTCCTCCAGTTCTAGTTTCATCACTTTCTCTACAAACTCTACAGAAATTTTATTTTTTCATTTATATGTTTATATCAATTTAAGTGCAGTCCTTCCTTCAATATCATTTTGCTCTTAATACTTACTGCTGGTTTTTTGGCTAGCATTATCCCTGATACATGAAAATGTACTAATAATCTCTCTATCCGCAAATTTGGTGACTAAAATTCCGCCTCTTGTCAATGGCCAATATTCCTATTTAACAGAGCAATAATTTACGAATTGTAGAAGACATGAAGTGTCCATGAAGGACTTGCAGCGGTGACTTGCCGCCTCTGAAAACAAAATTTTGGTGCTCACTGAAAGTGACTTGGTCCAGAAACGCGTGTATGCACTGGCAAGTTAACATCTGTAGCGTTGTGGGTTAGGTTCTTTCCCCCAGCACCAAGTCCCGCTACAAATTATTTTTCCCATACACGAATTCATAGAAAGACAAATAAAAACTGAAGCGCAAAGGCCTAGGCACTTTTATACTCCCACTCTCAGTTTCCTCCATCGCGTTCGTACCGATATCATTGCGATCCCACTTATAAAATGTGCAACTAGATCATTTTTGGGCTTTGGACACGACTAATCTTTTCACATGGAACAGCACAAGTTCTTTGAAGTTTCACGTCTTAACCTCTCAGCCTGCTACTACCCCAACATAGTCGCCCCAAGCTCTTTTATTGTATTGAGGTTAATTGACAAATGCTTGTTTAATCATTCTCACTATTTCCATTTAGAATCAAAAGTTCCCGCAATAAATTACCGCTATTCCCATTAGCATTTTTCATCTGACTTTCGGTTGCAAATTTCTTTAAGTTATTAACTTTTTAACCATCGTACTTGCAAGGTGCTCACGGACTTACTACGAATTCGATCATTCGTTTTTCCGTTTTTTTTTTTAATGGCGCAAGGCGACAATTTTCATATTCCGACATTTGATCCCGTCCAACCTTCAAAAACCTTCACTCTTACCTTCTAAGTCCCTGCATCTCTTTCCCAGCATTTTCCGCCAGAATAGGTTCCACGCATATAGTGGTTGGGCTGTTGCTGCTGTGGCGATTCGATGTGGATTAATTATATTCGTAATGGCTTTGATTTATTTGGATGTTGTGATTTGTATGGAGCCTGGATGTTAAATTGCTACCTCCTATGCACCAATTTTTAAATCTCTATTTCTTTCTCAACATACCGATATACGAGTATGTCCGAATAAAGTACATTTGCTACCTTATATGGAAATGGTGTTATGCCATCCTTGAGTATTTGCTAAACGCTTGAAATGAATTTTTCATTGCTATTCAATTTGGCTCTGAAATACGTCATTATAAAGCTACCTGTCAATACCCGAGCTACATTACTATACAAGTCGAGCCAAGTAGTAACCTATGCGGATAGCTTCAATATTTTGTCACGGTCATTAAAACTGCCAAAAAACTCTTCCTGAAACTCGTCAGCGAAGCAAAAGTAGTAGAGCGTCAAATCAATGAGAATAAAATAAAGCTCATGACGCAGTCGAAGAAAATGCCTCGAATACACAAAATACCACCCTTAACGAATAAAGTATTGAAAATGTGAGAGACGAAATACGCCAAAATGTAAAACTTTTTAATAGTTTTGACGATCTTCGAGACCGGCGGCATACACAGAAAAACAAAGCTCCAAGTATACAGAAAAACAAAGCACCAAGTATAAGACTTGTGATGTGCCATTGGTTGCAAAACATGGACCCTAACCCAAGCATCCACAAACATATTGAACGGCTGGGAGCGTCGGGCCCTGAGCCGGATAATAGGAGCGAAGCTAAAGGGGGACCGATTTAGTACAACTGCAAACTGCACGAAATTTTTGATGAGCCGGAGGTCTCAACGATTGTAAGACTGCGGAAGCTGTAATGGGTTGATCACGTGAATCGTATGGAGGAACGTACACTGAAAAAGGTATTCGTTGGGAGAACTGAAGGGTGGAGATCAATGGGGAAGCCAAGGAAACGCTGGTCTGACAGTCGATGAAGGCAGTTTATTGCTGTTCAAATTTCAAAATTTGAAGATGCGGTCAATGGGCCAAGAGAGGGGCTGTAGTGCTATGAAGAAGAAGAAAGAGTTAAGAGTCTTCATGATTTTCTGATTGTCATATTGAGAGGCTTCAATCATTCATGGTGTAAACTGTACACAAATTATAGAAAGCTTGGATTATGCAAATGGCAAAAAAGATAATTATCCAACATACAGTTTGTTTCTTGTAGTGAGTTCAGATCGAATTCTTGACCATCAGCATAGATAACTAACTTGGGTCAGGAATGCTCTAACACATTGTGTTTTAGATTTTACAAAGTTCAATGAATATCCATGCAGCATTTGTTCACAGCGTACAGGACCCGTATAATAAGTAACCGGACTGACCTCAGGAAATTTTTTATTGGCAAAATATGTACAATTTTTCTTTAGAAATCTTCAAAGCAGTCCCCATTGGAGTCGATAACACGCTGATACCGGATTTTCTAATCCCCGAACGCTCCCTGGAAGTCGGCAACCTCGATGCTGTCTAGAGCCCTCGTCGTAGCACGTTGGACGTTTTCCAGAGTCGCGAACCGCGTCCCCTTAAGGTGTCCCTTGATCTTAGGAAACAGAAAGAAGTCCGCTGATGCCATATCCGGGCTGTAAGGAGGCTGTGGCAACGTTGCCCTCAACTGTTCGGAGTGGCATACACCGGCGAAAAGTGTAGAGTAAGATATATATCGACCGTCTCTTGATGAACAGGCTAGTGATTATAGCGAATGATTCACCCAACGTCACCGTTGTATGATTAGTGTATTCACGATAACGTAGTACATTCTATCTATCTATCAAAGTTTCAGCCAAATTGGACTCTTAGTTTTGTTTCGATCGCGTGTGGAAGCAGACGTGTCCATGGATTTTAGAAAAATGGAGAAAGAGCAATATCGGTCGGTGTATCGATTCTTGTTTTTGGAAGGGAAATTACGAAGAGAAATCAAAGAGCGCTAGGATGCTGTGTACGGTGACTCTTCTTCTGCGATATCAACCGTAAAAAATTGGCCACGCCCAAATGCCTCAAAAACGGCTACCATGGAAGATAACGTGACAGAATTCCACGGGCTCGTATCGGCAGACCGCCGATTGAAGGTTCTCAAGATAGGTGAGACAGTAAGCATCTCAAAAGACTGCGTGGGTCATATCCTGCATAAAATGTTGGACATAAGACACGTTTGCTCACTCCTAAGCGCAATTCGAAGGAGTTTTTGCGTCGTTTTGTGACCAACTCCGCTGGTATATACCAAATATTAAGGAGCAGTTGAAACAGTAGACCTCACGTGGCGAAGACTGTCCTAATGGCTGGGAAGGTTATGGCCACCGTTTTTAGGTCTCACAAGGTGTGATGTGCATCAACTATCTGCAGAAAGGCAAAACGATCACAGGACTCTACTATGCCAAATCATTGGACCTATTTGTCGCCGTATTGCAGAGAAAAAGACCCCATTTGGCGAAGAAAAAAGTACTCTTTCACCATGACAACGCACTGGGTCACACCATCGCCACGGCCAAATGGGGCTACGAACTGTAACGCAACCCACCGTATTCTCCAGATTTGGTCCTGTGCGACTTCTTTTTGTTTCCAAACTTGAAAAAATCACTCGCCGGGAAGAAATTTGAGTCGAATGATAAGATCATTTTCGCCATGGAGGCCTACTTTGCAGACCTCGAGAAAACCTATTTTTCAGACGGGTTAAAGAATTTGGAGCATCGCTAAGCCAAGTATATCGAGCTAAAAGGAGATTGTTTTGAGAAACAAATCGCGACTTTTTAAAATTTTCGTTTTTCTTTTGTAGGCCAACTAAGTTAAGCCACTTGAAAGAAACCTAAATTAGCTTCGTCGAATCCCTTGAAAATTCTTAAAAAGCTGTTTTGTCTACGAAGCCGATACAAACACATGTTGAGAGAAAATAACTGTGTTTGTATACTCTTGTGACTTTTCATAATTATGAAATTGATTTGCATTATGAGGAGTTTTATGAAAGTATGCTACCATTTTCAACTGTGTTACTAATAGTTCTATTAAAGTATTTTTTGTATAAATTTTCAGCTACTTTACCCAACTATTTACTAGAATAAAAGTGAAGTTAACGCATGCAGTATGACAACGAAATATTACTATTATACAATAATAAATTCTATTATTTTGTTTTTTTAGATCACATCTAGAGGTAAAATCCGAGCCTTGCTCCAAAAGAACTTTTTACGGATGTGGCGGAATGTTGGTGTTATGTTGTTCATATTCGCTCTGCCAGTGATGCAAGTAATTCTATTCTGTTTGGCCATTGGAAGAGATCCTACCGGCTTGAATATGTCTATCGTTAACAGGGAAATGAATGGAACGGTATGCATAATAAAATACTTTGCCATTCAATCTTAGAAACCAACTACTTTCAAATTTTAATAGGAATGTAATTGGAATCCAGGCTGCCATTTCGAAAATTTATCTTGTCGTTATGTGCACTATTTGAACAAGAGTATCGTCAAAAATTATTACGAAGATTTGGACGAAGCGATAAAATCGGTAGAATTGGGCAACTCGTGGGGTGCAATGTATATAACGGAAAACTTCACGGACGCCTTTGTCGCGAGAGTAGTGCTGGGTAACGAAAATTCAATGGAAACAAATTTTTTAAGTATGTAATTTTTTCGCATCTTTTCTTCAAAAGGTCGTGATGCGGACAACGAAACACTCGATCAATCCGAAATTGGAGTATGGCTTGACATGTCCAATCAGCAAATTGGAATAATGCTGAGCCGAGATTTCCAATACGCATACCGAGATTTCGTCAGGGATCTACTTTCAGAATGTGGATACAATGCAAAACTTGGAGATGTCCCAATTCAATTCAAGGAACCCATCTACGGCACTGACAATCCTTCTTTTACTGACTTCGTCGCTCCTGGCGTCATTTTAACGTATGTATTTAACATATAAGTTTTTAAATGGTATTCACTATTCTACCTTCAGCATTGTGTTCTTCTTGGCTGTTGCTCTAACATCATCTGTTTTAATCATCGAGAGAACAGAGGTATTAAATATTAATTAGTCTTGCAAATCATTAGAAGCAGAAAAACATATTTCATCTTGACTAACTCACTTTATTTCGTAGGGGCTTCTGGACAGATCCTGGGTTGCTGGTGTGTCACCTGGTGAAATTTTATTCTCGCATGTCGTCACACAATTCATTGTCATGTGTGGACAAACTGCCTTGGTCTTGGTCTTCATGTTATTGGTTTTCGGCGTTACCAACAATGGTAATCTTGTGCTCGTTGTCCTCTTAACACTCCTGCAAGGTATGTGTGGAATGTGCTTCGGCTTTGTTATATCCGCTGTTTGCGAGCTCGAACGTAATGCCATCCAATTGGCTTTGGGTTCCTTCTACCCAACACTGTTATTGTCAGGTGTCATCTGGCCCATCGAAGGAATGCCTATCGTATTGAGGTAACGAAATTCAATTTTTATTTTAAATCATACATTTAAGATCATCTATTTAATTAGATATATTTCACTCCTCCTGCCATTAACACTGGCCACTACATCCCTGCGATCGATACTCGCCCGCGGCTGGGACCTTATGGAGAGCGATGTATACTATGGATTCATTGCCACAATCACATGGATCTTGCTGTTCCTGGTGATAACGCTTATAGTGCTGCGAGTGAAACGAGGATAAATTTAGGACATTGATAATTAGCTATAGCAATAGATATTAAATTTAAAATTTTGTAAATTCATTTACAATGCATCCACATTGACAAACCCCTCCCCGGAATCCTTTGAACCCTTCCAAGTGTGAGTGCGCTAAGAAAAACAGTTATCCACAAATGGCTTTTAGGTACTTTGAGAGGTTCTCACAAATAATTAGGCGATTAGAGAGACGTTTTAATTATGTAATCTTTCGGCATTTTGTTAATGCTACGAAAAGAAGCAAAAATATTTATTTAGTCATTTTATTTTAATCATTCTAGCAATTAGTTTGGGTTAGTTTAATAGGATGGACAGAAATGAAATGACAAAACTGTTGACGAAACGATTTTGTAAATAGCTCTTTAAGTGTAAAATGGGCAACGAATTACTTTCATGTCTTTAGAATTTTCTGGTTATTTAAAGTAACTATTTCGTTTAATGATGGGTCTCTACTTGATTATTTTCAATTTTTGGTTTCATTTTTTCTTTTTTATTTTATATATCAATTTTTCATGAACTGTGATGATTTTTAATTTTATGTTTCACTTAAATTTATGATTTTTAATTATTATTTTCTATTTTTCTACCAACTTCAGTTTATTTGATTATATGAATATAACGAAAATGGTAATTAGGTACAGTTTTAAAATAAGAATCGAAACTTGATACAAATAAAAGGGTAATCTAAACGTATTCAACTTAACACATAATTTCGGCATTTACTGCTGTAACTTGATAGGTGAAAAATATTGAGCAGATCAAATAAAATGTCTGCATTAAGTAAAATCAAAAACGAACTATTATTCGTTCCACACAAAAATTTTTGATATTGATGTTACGTAATTGTAAATAAACTTTTGAAATAAAATAAAAGGAATTTATACTGTAAATATGGGGTTTTCATTTATATGAAAATACTAAGAAGGATTCTACGTCTAGAACTCGTTGCGTGTAGACGTGTTTTTAATCGCTCCTGTCATTTATTTTAACAAGTTGGGTAGACAGACCTATGCTCATGTCAGAAGGGTTTTGTACTCTACTTACAAAATGCCGTAACCAGCAACGAATAAAATTAAGAAACACGTCATGTTCGAGGATCATACTATTATTAACTAAGTTGAAAGAATTTTTTAATTCTGAGGTATTTGTTAAAGTTATACCCATAAATATCTCGCTTGATAATTTTTTCAGATTTTTTTAGATCACGGGTGTCCATTCGCGAGGGAGAAAACACATTTTTCATGTATTTCCCCCCTGTGCCCGCACTGAAGCAAAAACTGTCAGTTTAAGAACTGTTTTGAAAAGCTCTCATAGAGAACTTTCATTTGATACTCATATCGGCTACCTTTCATGAAATTTTTTTCAGGGGCCACTCCTCTGTACTGTAAGCATCGATTCATGGCGTATTTTTTCGAATCCTAGAATGGCTACAAAGCCTTTTTGCTAGGAGCTCTCTCCTGCCTCTTCGACTTGTTTCAATTGTATGTAGTCATCTTCATGATATCTATCATTCCTGAAATTTTCATGCAAATCCTAGCAAAGCTGTGGTGTCTAAGTCGGTAAAAAGCGCATATGGCTCCATAGCCATATGTTTCCATAGTAATACAGGGCACATTGTTCCATAGTAATACAGGAAAATTCAAATCGCTATAACTTCGTTAAATACTATTCGATCTTTATGAAACTTTCAGAAAAGATCAATCTTATAAATAATCATCTGTTTGCTAAATTTTATTGAATTTAAGGGTACCATTTAGATTTTATTCAAGAAAACATAAAATCGGTAAATCATACTATTACTAACAAAGTTGAGAGAATTTCGACTTCTTATGTATTTGTTGTTGTTGTACTCGTTAATTTTTCGGATGGAAGGAGTCCAATCGCGAGGGAGGGGTACGCGAAAAGTTCGTACATTTCCCCTTCCCCTGCCCCCCCTCGGTACTCATAAGGCAATTTTAAGACCTGTTTTGAAAAGATCTCATTAAGACCTTTCCAATGACACCCTACTCGACTACCAATGGTGAAAATTTTTTTTTTGAGGGGTCAACTCCCTATATGGGGAGACCCCCTTAAACCCCTTTGAAAAAAATTTTCACCCTTGAACTTTCAAGAGGTCACCACTTCTGACCTTTCCACAAAGTTTCATGGTTGTAGCCTCTATATTTTCGGAGAAAAAGTGCTGTGACATACAGACGGACGGACAGACGGACACAGGTCGTGATTGCAATAGGGTTTTGTATTTTAGTACAAAACCCTAAAAATTAATTAATTTTTCACAAAAGTCAGTTTCAAAAAATTGAAATAATTTTTTACGAGCCAGTCAAAAGCAAGTTTTGATTTGATAGGGAAAGCATTTATCGTTGAAGGCATCGACCGACGGAATTAATAAATCGACAACAGGAAACAAACCGAAGACTAACTCGGGACTGCTGTATGGAGGAGCCAGCCCGACGGCTTCCCTCCGTTGGGGGCCCCGGGGAGAGTGACAATGTGAAATTGGCGGTAAGTTTCAACAAGCGAAGACACACGAGCACCCAGGACTCCGCAGATGGCGGCCGTAAGACTCAAGTGTCGAGGATGGGCGGAAAGTGAGTCGACTTCGAACTGAAATCGAAGAATTAAAATTAAGAATCAAAACGTACGAAGATATGTTCGAGACAGCGAAGAAAGTGCAAGACAGTGAACCGGTACGAAAAATCGATACGCAAGCAAAGCAGAAAAAAGCTGTTAAACCAGTCATCCCAGAAGAAGTATTAAGTGTTGGAGGCACTAATGACAGCCAGAATTATTATGCAGCGCTGGACGGGCTTCAACAAGCAATGGAGGTGGATGAAAATATAGGAGGTAATGTTAAAGATAATGATAATTTTATCCTATATTTAAAAAATAAAAATAAGGAGAAGAAGCCAGCCCGTAGTTCTGCTGGTTCTCCTCAAAAAGTAGCCAAGAATGCAGAGGAAGTTCCGCCAATTAATGTCTGCGGTCAAAGCGGAAAGGACATCCGAAACAAATTTACAAATTTTGAAATTAAACGAAACAATTCCGAGAAGTTTTCTATCAGAACGAAATCACTGGTTGATTTCAAATCAGCGAAAAATGCTTTAAATTCTGGGGAGGTTCCGCATTTCACATATACCCCCAAAAGCACGAAGAACCAGACGTTCTTGTTGAAGGGCTTGGACTGCGGAGAAGATACCGTCGATCTTCTTCAGGTGCTCAAGGAAGCAGCACCAGAAATCGAGTTTATCTCCGTTAAAATATTGTTATGGGTGAACATTGAGACTCCGTAGCGCTGCTCACCCGAACACTACCATACGCGATTACGTAAGAGTTTAACCTACGCAATACCGAGCCGCACTTTATTAATTGTTATTTCTAGTAGTCCGATGATGTAATTAGCAACAAGTAATTTTAATTTCCATTCACGAAAGAATTATTATCTTACTTACAAACAAAAGCCACACAATAATTTTAAGCTTGATAATTGTTTTAATTAAAAACAGAAGCCACACAATAATTTTGAAACTTAATAATTGTTTTAATTACAAGCAGGAAGCCACATAGTAATTTTGCTTTGTAACTTAATGTACATTAAACTCATGTAGCTAGGTCGCTTCCATTCCACACGCCACAATTATGGACAACGCAACCAGCAGCAAGCGGCGGAGGCACCAAGCACCAGCGCGAGCTCGAAAACAAAATGCGAATTACACACGGTAGCGGAAACAGTCGTCATCCATTCAACATATGCGGCAAAGCATGTAGTCAGGCAACGCAATTGCATCGTCAGAAGGCTTCGCACTCTAATCTCGCCCCATTCCAATGCAATGTTTGCGCACTCAAGCATGAGTACAGTGATTGTGGCAGATATTATGAAACATCCAAAACCCTAAAGACACATCGTACCGTACATACTGAGCCTAATAGGCGCAAGTGCTTCGTCGGCGTTAAATCAGTCGATAATGCCCATAATGCTAAGACATGGAAAGGTACATTTGAACCCCAATGATAGTTGGGAAAGATTTCTAAGCAATTGGGAAGGTTAAGCGAACATCAAATCCCACCTTCCGGCCAGGAGAGTCTTCATTTGCGACTAAAGATGGTTGTTTCATCATTCACGCGACATTATAATTTTCATAATAAGGCTCTATAAAAGACCTTACCATGACTTAATAAATTGCGGGGAGTATTTGCTAAAGACTAAACATTCAAATGAGTTTGATCAAACGAAACCAACCAACGATTCAAATGATTGTCATCATCGGAGCATCATCAGTCGCCGAAGACGACACAGCAGACAAGCAAACGACAAGTGGTGCTGCACTCGTATCGTCGGTTGAAGGAAATGATGAATAAACGACGAATCATCAATACCAGACAATGGAGATGGAATCAGTGCATTCGGCGATAGTACATTCGATTCCCAATAGGATCGCCACGGGTGGTATGTAGGTTGAGTGGAAACAAGCGAGGGGAGTTACTCGTGCAAAGTCACTCAAAACAAGTTTTTCCCGGTGGATGGAAGGGAAAAAAGAAAAAAAACGGGATTCGGCACGATTATTTAAGCCGAGAAGATTGGCGCGTGTGGTCTCTTTTTTTTCTCTGGTGTTTCTGGGACGGTGCAGTTTGATTCGGAATTCAGCAAACAATGGTGGTGCGATAACAAAAAACTAAATAAGTGAACATAGTTCTACTGGTGCGAACAACGGTTGTGCCCCGGGAATTAGATCAGTGTGGGATCACAGTATCACGAGCGAAGAAAATCGAGACGGCGAAGAAAATCTGAAAGCGAAGAAAATCTGGGAGCGAGCGGAAGCGAGGGGCCCCTCTCCTAGGTTAGGAAATAAGTAAGTGGCTTCTTTGACTTTGAGGTTGTACATTGTTTCTTTCCATTTCAATAAATATAGTTTTCCCCATACAGCAAAATTAATTATTTTCTTTGCGGGTTGTGCAAAGTGCGGCTCGGGAAACCTTTTCCTGGAGTGGTGACCAGGCGAGAAGACCTGGACGGTTTTTTTGGTAGTGGTAGTGTTCGGGTAGGAAAGGTGAGTGCCGGTTCCTCGTTTTTCTTTTGCGGTAGGTGAAGTGCAGTGAACGGGGGTAGGAAACAAAAGATTTGGTGTGAGGGCGTTATTCCAAGCTCGCCCTGGTTGATAGAGTCCCCGCGGCTTAGCGTCCCAGCGTTAGATTCCTTTCTCCTTTGCTGCTCCGGCAGTCGTCCTCTCGTTCGGACGGCCCTTGGGAGGCTCGAAAAGCGGACGAGTGGCGCCCACGCCCGTCTTCGGGTGAGCTAGGTTGGGAACGGTGAAGCCTCCACCGGAGTAGCCGCAAGAAAGTGGTGGCCGTAACGGGGTTAGGGAGTCCGGGATCATCAATTTTCCACTTTGGAAATTTGCGGGTGATAATATTCGCGACAAGAAGGTCGACGGTAGGAAAAACAAATTTACCTCTTTATTTAGTGCAAATATCAATATCATTTAACAAATCAGATATTTGAATTTCCGAATGGTGAGGTGGGAATGCCTCCAGAAACGAGAAATCAAGCAGTTCTATCGTTGCCAACGATTTGGGTATTCGGCTGCCAACTGCGCCATGCATTACCGATGCGTCAAATGCAAGGACGTGCATGCTCCCGGTGAATGCAAATTGGCTCAGACGGAGCCAAAAGAGAAACTATACTGTGTTAACTGCGGTGTTTTTGGCCACCCGGCATCATATCGAGGATGCTCCCGATATCAGGATGCAAGAGTAAAATCTGTCCTGAGGCAAGCACAAATACACCGCAGTGTCTTAGCTCCGAACTTCGTCAAGCCCGGAGTATTATTTGCACAAGCCGCTAGAGGACCAGCAGAAAATGCGATAAATAGTGTAAATAATGTAAGTGGCAATAATGAGCTGCTTCTCAAAGTTTTACAGCAATTAAATTCTCTATCGGAAAGAATCGATAAGCAAGATACGAAAATTAATCTTTTTTTTCATCGTTTATGGGTTTCAAATGCCTCAAAATAATTTGTCGTCCAGTCACACTCCCATGGATAGGATTCGTCTCATCTCGATCAACGTCAACTCCATTGTTACTATACATCGTTGTGATTATCTCTTTGAATTCATTGTTACGCAAAAGCATGACATCATGCTACTCACTGAAACCCACCTCAATTCATGGCACTCCATGACATTCAAGGATTTTGATTCGTAAGAAACGATACGGTAATAGGTGATGGGGGAGGTGGCGCCGGGATATTGGTTCGAAAACCCTATTGTTTCCAAAATATTGAAAAAGTTGAATTCAAAAGCTTTGAATCTCTTGAAGTGTCCGTTATCAAAATCTCACTGCCAGGTGAGGATAACCTCTTCGTTATCTCTGTCATGCAACTGGTGGAACTGTTCTCATGTTCAAGGAGGAGCTCAATTCCTTGTTTGAAATACTCGAATTAAACAGGCTGCATAGCTATTATATTCTTGCTGGTGACCTGAACGCCAAGCATACATCATGGCTGAACGCCACGAATAATCCAAGAGGTGTATTCCTGAAATCGTGGATAACAGAGAACCAAATTGAATACAGGTGCAATTTATATGGGTCGGAGTTCCCAACATACCCTAGGACAAACTCATATTTGGACCTCTGCATTGCTGACGCAAGACTTGAAATCAGCTTTAATAGTCCTCAACGGAGACTACAGGTGCTTCCTTACGATAGCGACCATGACACAATCATAATGGAAATCAATCATCAAAGGGATGATTTCTTCCTCATTCCAGTTCAACAAGAAAATCATCGGCTGAATTTCAGAAAAGCAGACTGGGGGAAGTTTCAAAAGAAGTTTAATCGGGAGTACCAGAAGCAATGTCCCCCTTCTGATGGTGGCAACTTTTGCTCAATGGTTCCTAATGATAGGAATCTAACTAACGATGGAATAGATCTCTATTTGTTGAAGTTAGAGAAGCTGACGTTGGAAACGATTGAGAAAGTCGTTCCCAAGATTAAACATCGAAAGAATATGGAAGGATATGAAACACCAACCATCGCAAGGTTGAAAAGATTGAAAAGCCTTCTTCTCACACGCGTCAACAATATTTATCGACGATTTTTGGACTACAACCATCCCTCGTTGGCTTTGTTGAAATTACACCTGAAGAATGTCCGGAACTTAATCCGGTCATACTTCAGGAAGGAGGTCAGAAATCTATGGGCGGAAAAATTGAGGGGTATTAGCCCACAGGACCCAGATTGCATTTTTGCAAAAGTGAATAGCATATTCCGCAAGAAGTCTCGAGTGAAGGTATCGAATCTTGAAGTCGCTAGTGATGAGATAAATCTTTTCGATAGGGCTGGTATCGAAATTGATAGTACCACTCCGGATAGAAATGGAAACAGGATTATATATGAGGGAATGCATAAACTTGCCCTGATTGGAACACATTTTGAATTGGTTCATCTACCAAACTCTGAGAGAGGGAATGAAATATTTTTAGAGGTCGTTGAAGCAAAAGTTTCCGACTTCAAATCAAGCCTGAACGGCCAATCAATTCTTCATTTCGATGAAACATTAACATCTGACCTCATACCGAGCTTGAATCTTATTGATTATTTTGTCAGCTATGAAGACTTGTGTTACATATTTCGCAGGATAAACAACAAGAAATCATGTGTTACTGATTATATTCCAAATGTAGTTCTCCGACATTTGCCTGAGATTGCTATTAGGAATTATTGCATATTGTTCAACAACATGTTTAGCAATTCATATTTCCCAAATGAGTGGCAAAAGGCTAAGGTATTTTCGATCTTGAAGAAAGTAAAAGAATCTTCATGCCCTAAAAGCTATTGCCCAATCAGCTTGCTGCCTAACATCAGCAAGGTGTTTGGAGTGATGCTCAACAGAGCATTAAACGCCCACATTGAGGAATATGAGTTGATGCCGAATTGCCAATTTGGTTTTCGTGCCAGGCACTTGACCACACATGCAATAACGAAGGTAACCTCAGACATCTGTTGGAAACTAAATGCTAGACAATGCGTTGGAGCATGTCTCATTGATATGGAGAAAGCCGTCGATACGGTGTGGTTAGATGGACTAGTTTTTAAACTCCTTCAGGACAAGTTCCCCAGACACATTGTCGCCATGATGTGTAATATGTTATACGGGAAATCGTTTGTTGTAACTGATGGAAATCTAACAACAATGCGCGAATTCAAGGTCTTGAATGGTCTACAGCAGGGAACAGTTACTGCGCCTCTGCTCTTCTCTATCTTCATTCGCAAGCTATTGAACGGCTTTGATTTTAACGTCTCGCCAACGCGATCATTGGTAGCGTTTGCTGATGATCTGATCTTTTATACGGCAGACCGAAAAGCTACAATAGTTCAGAGAAATCTCCAAAAAATGTTCAATGATGTACAGCTGTACACTGACAATTGGCGAATGAAAATCAATGCGCAGAAGTGTGAAACAATCTTGTTTCGGACATCGCTGCAGGGGGTCATTCAAGACCTGAAACGTAATTGGAAAGGTTTCCACATCATGGCTGGCGAGGGTAGTTTAGAACGAGTTCCACATAAATCCTGTGTTCGATACCTCGGTGTTTATCTCGATCAGTATCTGTATTATACTGAACATGTGAAAATGATGCTCAGTAAGGCACTAAAACTAGTCATGGCCCTACGAAAATTCTTTCGTTCCAAATACATTGATCAAAAGGTCAAAATTATCTATTACAAGACCCTGGTTGGACCAGTTTCAACATATGGATGTCAGATCTGGTACAACCAGAGTGCTAGTACTATGGAAAAATTAAGAGTTTTCGAAAGGAAATGTCTTGTTACGGGAACCGCAGTCCAAATATTGCTCGGTTCCTGTTCCGTCGTTCCTCTCTGTGTACTGTAAATGACAACATACATATACGAAAAGCTGCGAATTGTAATCAATGCATCTGTGGGCGCAGTGTCGTATCATAGATTAGCAGAAGTGGGTGTGTATCCATACTCGTATTAAGTATCAAACATATACACACAAGACTTCGCAATCGAACGTACCGCCCAGTGGAACGAATTGGTTACATGCATTGCAAATCGAGCGAAAGCTTTAGCTTTGTGGTTGCACCAGTCACAGAGAGATGGCACTAAATACGTTAAACTGTTTTTGTTGTTGAACTTTGATCTTTTTTAAATGGTAAATTTTCTTCATTATTTTAGTTGGTAAGCAATAAAGTCAGCACAATTATAGTATAAAAGAAAATTAAAGACACAAGAGCTTATTCTACCCCAAGGCACTTAGCCCGGGATAAGTGAATTTAGGATACGTTCAACTGCGTACTCAAGGCATCAGCCCGAGTATCAGCGCCCCAAGGCAGTTATGCCCGGGGCCTGCAGTTGAACTAGTAATTGATTGATTTATCAATCTGACTGCGTGCTCAAGGCATCAGCCCGAGTATTAGCGTCCCAAGGCTTTGTGCCCGGGGCTAGCAGTTGGATTATAATCATAATCAATCGATTCGTTAATATAACTGCGTGCTCAAGGCGTCAGCCCGAGCAACAGTTGAAGTTTTAATTAAATTGATTTGTTTTTCTCTGGTAACAAAACTAATTAAAGAAAATAATAATCGTGCGAATTAACTAACTTTATCCATAAACCGACATTTAACCTCATTAACTACTCAATTAATACTCTAAATTCATTGATATGCGGACATATGTAAATCGCATTAACTAGTTTTTTAATAAATTAATCACCAAGGAAAAATTCATGTCTAAAATATTGTATTGACCAGTAGCATGTAAGTGGTATTACAGTAAGATTCCTCTCTGCAGCCGGGGAGCCTTGATGTATACATAGGGTACATAACATATCAATCTCCCAGCGCATGCCAGTAGACATGGGGTGTACTGGTATTGTGCAACAATTTGGCGCAGCCGGTAGGATATCGGTTTTGCAAACACCACAATGTAGCGCATTGTGCAGTAAAATTAAATGGGATGTAAGTCATTCCTCCCAGCCGATATCCAAAACCACTCAATTCCTGTATGTTATCATTGCTACTTACATTGTCAATGAAACAAGATCAGTTTTCTCAAATTTAAAAAAAAAATCAATCTCATTGATCATCTAAATAACAAGCATATAATATTCATATCCAATATTTCATGCAGAGAAATTCCAGAATATTCCAAAATCGAATCTAGTCTATTTTTAAATCAATCAAATAAACTTCCAAACGATTCAAACTTAATTTAACGTAGGTAAAACTTATCGAAGAGATAATGTTTCAGCTGACTTACATGCAAAACAATCAACAGTACAAGTAAACATCAAACACAAGCAAGCATAATGAAAACATAAATAACGAGTAAACAAACTCGTGTCCATCGTTATATCAACATAACATCTTTTACCGCTCAAACAACTGAAACAATAATAATAACAATAACGCGCACCCACATGAATATTCAAGTCTTATCTTTAAAATTGATCTAGCATTCGAATAATTTCTCGAGAGCCTTTAATGTAGAAGAAATTAATGAATAGACGTTTGAACAATAATTTTTAGTGCAATTAAATTCAAGTACAAATAAATATACAAACCGCGTGAAATGAAAATAAAATTTACATACAAGAAGAAATCTTTCAATCCAAATGCTAAACAAGAAACTTTAATAATTTCAAGTTTCATTGAAATAATCCAAGTGTAGGAACTGTGAAACAAATGAGTTTTAATTATTATAGCTCAATACAATATAAGCCAACTCAATACAAACAAATTTACCCTTAAACCAATTATCTCTTTCGATTCCCATTTTTTCTCCCCCAGGAATGACAAAATATGAATTCAGCACTCAATTTGCATTTCATAGTATTAGCAGTAATAAAAAGGAAACTAGTGGCAGTCAAGCCGATAAGTCCCGGCAAGCTTTTATAAATAAATAGGAAAACAAAATAAGTTGAGTGGTTCCCCGAAAACCCACTGTCGACAGCCACAAATGTGGTCCCTTCAAAACAAAACTGTCGGCAGTCACTCAGCCTTTAGTCTAAGTAAAAAAAAAGATAGCCTCTGAGCCGTCGACCGAAGCTGTCGGTGGACACGCTATTTTTAATAACAAGTCGGTAAGAAAACCGACAATAGCCTCTGAGCCGTTACCCCTAGTTGTCAGCGGACACGCTATTTTTAGTTATAAGGCACAACAGAAACTCATAATAGCCTCTCACCCATCGGCCGAAGCTGTCGGTGTACACGCTTATCTTAACTACAAGTCGGTTAGGAAACCGACAATAGCCTCTGAGCCGTGGACCCTAGTTGTCAGCGGACACGCTATTTTTAGTTGTAAGTGACTATAGAAACAAACAAAAGCCTCTGAGCTGCCCGTCGGCAGACACGCTACATTCATTTAATATTAAGACAATATACCAACCAATCGGAGCCTCTGCGCTGTTCAACTAAAATGGTTTGCAGACATGCTTCCACTAGTCACTACGTTTCCCTGCTCAATAAATACGTTCTAATTGCTAACTACTAAATAACTCACCACTTGAATCCCTGTGGATAACGCAAAAAATTTAAAACCCACCCGTTTCCCACCCTTACATATTACACGTATCCTCGAGATTGAGATCAACAATTTTAACGAACGGCTAATGAAGTGTCCTCGCACGGCACTGTACTGTCCTCCAGCAAAGTTGGGGACAGCGTTACGCTAAACCGACCAGATACTCACTAGGGAGAAATTCAACGGAAAATATAGGGTCTTAAATGAAGGCCGAAACTCTATGCTCCTATGCCCAACATATAGTGATAGTTTTGTTTCGACTCTTTCTCGCAAGATATTTTTAACGTAATATTTCTCCTTAACAGCCCACCCATTTCCAACCCTTTCACTTTACACGTATCCTCGAGATCGAGATCAACAGTTTTAACAAACGGCTATTGAAGTGACCTCGCACGGCACTGTACTGTCTTCCAGCAAAGTCGGGGACAGCGTTACGCTAAACTCAACAGACACTCACTAGGGAGAAATTCGACGGAACATAGAGGGTCTTAAATGAAGGCCGAAACTATATGCTCCCATGCCCAACATATAATGATAGTTTTGTTTCGACCACCTTTTAGAATACTCCTTCTCGCAAGATGTTTTTAACTTAACAGTTTAAGATCTTTCCTTCTAATTTCAAACATATACACACAAGACTTCGCAATCGAACGTACCGCCCAGTGGAACGAATTGGTTACATGCATTGCAAATCGAGCGAAAGCTTTAGCTTTGTGGTTGCACCAGTCACAGAGAGATGGCACTAAATACGTTAAACTGTTTTTGTTGTTGAACTTTGATCTTTTTTAAATGGTAAATTTTCTTCATTATTTTAGTTGGTAAGCAATAAAGTCAGCACAATTATAGTTTAAAAGAAAATTAAAGACACAAGAAAATCGAGAAGTATTTCTCCATTCACTGGCTCAAGGCGTGCGCCCGAGCTTATTCTATCCCAAGGCACTTAGCCCGGGATAAGTGAATTTAGGATACGTTCAACTGCGTACTCAAGGCATCAGCCCGAGTATCAGCGCCCCAAGGCAGTTATGCCCGGGGCCTGCAGTTGAACTAGTAATTGATTGATTTATCAATCTGACTGCGTACTCAAGGCATCAGCCCGAGTATTAGCGTCCCAAGGCTTTGTGCCCGGGGCTAGCAGTTGGATTATAATCAATCCATTCGTTAATATAACTGCGTGCTCAAGGCGTCAGCCCGAGCAACAGTTGAAGCTTTAATTGATTGGTTTTTCAAATATGATATCAAGCAATATCATACATTTCCTTCAAATAACTAAAATAATCAAAGTAAATATAAATCGCAAAAATTTTACAAGCTCCAGTAATGCTCGAACTTTATACGTCTCTGTAATAAATTAATTATTAAAAGAATTCAATAGCGAAATATGTTATTAATATTAATATAGTCAACTGAACGTGTTATTATATGACCAAACAAAGAATAAAATAAAAACTTAAATCATCAAACAAAAACACTCTTTTACTGATCTAGTTGGCGAGTATAAAGTAGCAGATAAGTATCATACAGGAATATCTCTCTCTCCCCGGGAGCCTTGATGTGTATATAGGATACACATCATATCAAGCTCCCAGTGCGTGCCAGTATACATAAGGTATACTGGTATTATGCAACACATGTACTGGTTTGTACAGAAAGCCTGAGACGGATTGGAAACATTATATATCGAATAGAAGAATTTATCAAACTGCTGAAGTGACTAGAGTCGATATCTTCATATTGAAACTTCTTCGGAATCATATCGCAAGATCTGTAACTGTGAGTGAAAACCCTTGGATTTCACAGCCGTTCCACCCTACAGATGGGTAAATTGCGACTTGCCTCGCTACTGGCTTCGTTTCTCCAGAAGCATTCTTGTATTTGGACATGAATCCATATGTTTTTGATTCTGACGGCGTCCCAGTCATATCTCACATATATCAACAGGCCACCGATAAGAAGATAAAATATCCTCCGAATTTGAGTTCACGAGACCAACAATTCCAATGGAGATACTCATTTGCTAGATTCGTTGAAGCTGATCGAATTAAGACGATGCACGTGTTTATTTTCAGTTTTGGTGTTTTTCGTTGTTAAGTTTTTTGAGTTTCAGCTCATTATTGCTACATTTAGTGTTGTTGTTTATTTTTGTTAAAAATAAGGTTAAAAATAAGGTATGGGCTAGATATATGTTATGTTTATTATATAAGGTTAGAGGTAAGGTTAAACGCTTACGTTAGGAACATTGTTATAGAATTTTTTAGTATAAGATAAAGTTTTTTGATTGAATTTTATTAGAATTAAGTTAAAACATATTAGTTGTAGGATCAAATTTCACTGTTGTGTTTAAATTATAAATAATTTTAGGATAGTGTTGGTTGATTTTTTTCTCCTTTTTCCAATTGAATTTCAAAAATATGTCATAATCTTAATTAATTGAATTTGCTATAGTTTGTTTTGATGAAATGTGTTAATGATAACGAATAAATTTAAAGAGCCATTTGGGCCATTAAGTTTTTGTATGTTTATTGTTTAGAATTTGCTTTATATTCTTTGAAAATTTATATCGATTAGTATTAAATAAAGAACTTTTGACTTTGACTTTGAAAATACTAAGAAGAATTAAAGTTTGGTTAAAAAAGAGGACAACATTTCTTTAAATATAAGATGATTTGAATGTTAATCTTGTGGCAAATAAAGGATGATTTTTTAGAAGTATAGAGGTTTATGCTGGTAACACTTTTTAATGCTGCGTATGGTGTGACAGCTGTCATAATTTTTAAGGTTACTTTGGTTTGCCATTTTTTCATTAATAGGATGGAATGCAAGACAACATTCGCTGCGTTATTGGCGAGATATGGCTTCGATTATTGGTTAAAGTAGTCAAAAATTAGACTTCTCGATTGGACGTCCTCCGCAACAGACGTGGCGCTCACATGCATTAAATTATATTTAAATAAAAATGGTAAATAATTAGTTTTCCAATAAAACGAATTCAATGGCAATCAAAATAATTTTTCCGTACTTTATTTCATTTCAAAGCTCTGACATATATCTCTAAAATAACACCCTGTATAAGGACTGTATTGTAGTGATTTGGAGGATATATCAAACGCCCGTAAAGGACTGCAGCAATTGTCTGCTGCCTGGGCGAGCGAAGATATTGGTGCTCGTTGAAATTGAAATTGCGATGTCGTGGGGTGGGTTCTTTCCCCCAGCACAAGGACCCACTACAAAAAATTTCGCATTCACGAATTAGAAGATAAAATGACTCGGTTCTACGGTGTCGGAGCCGAGGTAACCTACTAAAGGGATGGATTGCCAAAGCCACAACGACTGACTGGGCTTGTGTAGTAATCGAGCAGTCACACAAGCAAACTGCTCGAAAACCTTCCTATCTCCTATTCGAAATTTTAATGGCAGATTTAGAAAAATAAGTAATTATTTCCATTCATAATCGTCATTTGTAAAATAGTTTTATTAAATGTAACTTTATATCAATTTTCCTCTATATTAAATTAAAACGTTTTCCTTCAATTATATTCTTCATGAGATTTAACTTTTATTACTATTTAGAATTTATTTCGTTTTTCTTTAATTCAGTTAATTTTTCCTCAAAATTTTAAATCTGCCCATTTAAATTTTGAACAGAGAAATATTGATTTAGTGCACCCCAACGGTGTATTACATAACTGAAGGAAGCTAACGAGGCTGATCGAACTCAGCTGATGGGATTTTTACTGGTTGCTAACGAAAAGAGAGAAGGCAAGTTTTAGACGGATCGACAGGTGGGGGAGTCCGCGTGAAATCGCCAAGCAGCTAGGTCAACGGGAGACCACGAGACTGCAAGCACGGCGAACGGGCTCTAGTGGCGCAAATGACCTGACTACATAAAACACATCCGGGATTCCCTCATTTCGAACTAAAATAATCATCCCGGTGAACGATTGCAGAAAACGAGCGCTCGGTTAAATAGTAGTTCTGCCTCGAACAAATTGAAGTTTATCTGTGCAATTTTAAGATGGTGTCTCTTTGATATTCGATATCAAAACCAAATAGGAATTTGATTCGAACGAGACTGATTCCAGTCCTGGAAACAGGGAACAAAATAATATCAGTTAAAGGGGGGTTCGATTTTGTCGCTCGAGTGTGACATGTGTGTATGTAGAGGTCGTGTGGTCATGTCTTCAGGCCACCGTAGCTTTTCAGGTCAACAATGTCCATTTAACACTTAACGGGAACCTTGCCATTAATTGCATGGGTGAACTGTGAATTTTCCGTGGCCCACATTTTGCGGATTCGTTGTGTTTTCCGTGTTTTTCTTGCATTATCAAAGTGTTAGAGTGCAGCAAGGAAAGTGGAACGTATGAGTCTTTCTCGAATTTAAGCCTTGAGTTGACTCAAAATGCCAATCAATGTAAACTAAGTGATTGCTTGGACATGTACTTCAATGGCAAAAATAAAAATATGGGGCTGGATTTGTCCTAGCTGTAAAGATAAACGCAACGCGAACAAGAAATTGAATACATCAAAGCACCCCCCTATTTTAGTTGTACATGTAAAAAGATGTTACGCCGACTTAGACGGGTTAGGAAATACGTACAAGAAGAAGCAGCGTAATAGCAGATAGTACCGGTACAATTCTAGAATGGAAATTTAAAAACAAGATACATGGAATAGATGGTGCGGACTCTTTTATATTAGTGTATGGGAAACGACGGTTTCCCCAGGTACGGCATTTGGTAAATTATTTGCGTGGAAGCCACAAGTTGCTGAAAATCGCTGCAGTCCTTTACTGACATTAATCTACCTACTATCACTACACTTGGCGAAAGCGAGCGAGATTCGAGAAGATCTCGCCTCTACCAGGTATACCTACGACCCCCAAATATGAGTGAGGCATCCAGGTGGAAACGATGCCCCCTTGCACTCCCCCATCCGGATCAAGATACAATTTTTCCTTTAAATGAAAAATATCAAGGTTTCAAATTCTTAAATGTAAAATACTATCAATGATAAAAACGTAAGGGAAACGTAATAAGTAAAATAGGCAATAAAAATAAATAAATGTAGGCGCAATACAAAAGAAAATTTCAAAGAAAAAGAAATATAAATTTTTTTTATTCCAATCTTTTTGATTGGACTATTAAAATTTCTGTATGCCTAAGAATTTCAATTGATTAAGCAATAGCAAAAGAAAAACAATTTACAATTACGAGGGGCGTTTGAAAATTCTATGGAAGGCCCGGGAGATGGCACCACCGGCGGGTATCGAGGTCATTGTATTAATCAAGCAGTAACACAAGCAAACTGTTCGAAAACCTTCCATCCCTTGTGATTTGATGGGGCAGATTTAAAAAAATAATTGATTGCATTCTTAATCGTCATTTGTAAAATAGTTTTCTTTCGAATTATTATTATTAAATGTAATTCTATATCAATTTTCTTTTATATTAAATGTAAAATTTTTCTTTATAAATTTCCCTTTATATTGAATGTAATTTTATATCAATTTTCCTCTATATTAAATTTACATGTTTCCCCTTAATTCTATTTCTCATGAGCTTTAATTTTATTACTAGTTAAAATTTTCTTCATTTTCTTTACTTCAGTTGAATTATGTTTTCAAAAATTAACCTTACCGGTGTACTAAATTGGGGTTGAAATGGAATCGAAACGGAGCGGAAGAGTGTCAAAGACTTTTTTTGGGGTTAGGGCGAATGAAAAAATTGAATAGCGCGGTTCGAAAGAGTGTGTTTGAGTACGGGAGTTCGTGTGTTAACATATATTTCACGCTGGAAGAACTCGTCATCTTTGGGAAATCCCAAGCAGTTGATAACTGCTGTAGTCGACTGGGTGTATCCGTGCTAGTTGCAGCGAATTGCAAGGCGCCGTCTGGACGGGAAAATTCACTGTCCCAATATAAAGTGGGAGAAGTTGAGTTTGCCAGTGGAGCGGCTGCGCCAATGAATCGCGAGTAGAGTCAAGGAAGTCGGATGGGCGCAATTGGTGTTGGACATTCTGGCCTTCCTTATTGGGAAAGCGGGCGCTTCCTGGGAGAAATCGTCGTGAAGATAAGATCGACGTCAGGTGATGGTGCGTGTTGTCTCGGTTGTTCACGAACCGATCTGCCGCGGGTTGGGGCGCATTTGTCGATGACGAAGGGCAGACTGAGACCCGGAAGCTGTAGCGAAACACCAACGAAGCAACGGCTGTTTCTACTGCTAGCGAGCTCTCGTCCATAGGGTTGCCACTGTCAACTGGAACACCAGCGCTAACTCCACATCAAAATTTTAGTGGACGAGTTACACATAGTATTCTATTTCCTTTAAAAAAAATGCTAGCTTGGCGGCGTTGTATGCCGAAACTTCCGGAAAATATTCCTAAAAGACAGTTCGGGATAGTTATAAGATATTGAAGTGTATTTAAGTGTTTGGGAAGGAATTCAGATCCCAAAATCATTTAATAAACTCTAAAACTAAAGTAACATCTGGAGTGACGATTCGTTTCAAATAATCAAAACTAGTAAATGCACGGTAGGTGTTTGCGAGATTAGAGTAACGTCGTAAATCAAAAGTAGGACAAAACATCAAGCAATACCTGACAGTAGGGGTGAATACTTTTCTCACGGAAATATTCCAAAGTGCTGGCTTTGAAAATGCCCTCTGTAAATTCGAAATAGCGGATTCTCAGATATTCCATGCATTTTGCTTACTTTCAATGGAAGTTTCAGAACAAATAATTATGTCACCTGAATTATCAGTTACCGAAGTATATTTTCACAGCTAGAAATCGATGTGAGCGTGATACTGAAAATAAATGTTTAAGAAAAGCTAGTATCGACAATTATGGCATTAATCATATCAATTTCAAGTCTTCCCCACGTTTTGAGTTATTTTGAAAATTCGACGTTGCAAGGTATTCTATCGACTGAGGATCTACGCAGTCTTGTATGCAGTGATGCTATGTGCATGATATTTTGGGTCACAAATGAAAATGCGCGGTGACATTATTTTCAATTTTATTTGGATGTTTACTCACTATCCTATATTGGCGAGAATATTTTAATAAGACAAGTTGGGTAAACAGACCTACGCTCATGTCAGAAGGGTTTTGTATTCAATTTACAAAATGCAGTCACCAGATCGAATCAAATCAAGAAACATGTCAAAGACGATTTTATTGGAGAGAATATGAAATACGAAGAACATACTATTATTAACAAAGTTGAACGAATTTCGACTTCTGAGGTTTTTGTATTGTTATACTCATTAATATCTCCCTTGATAATTATTTCAGATGTCCATCCGGGAGGGAGGAAACCCATTTTTCATATATTTCCCCTCTGTGCCCCCACTGAAGCAAAAACTGACAGTTTAACAACTGTTTTGAAAAGCTCCTATGAAAATTTTCATTTCATACTCATATCGGCTACGTTTGATGATTTTTTTTCAGGGTCCACTCTCCTGTACTGTTATCATCGATTAATGGCCAATTTTTTCGAATCCTAGAATGGTTACAAACCCTTTTGCTAGGAGCTCTCTCCCACCTCTTTGACTTGTTTCACTTATGAGCATTAATTGTAGGTACTCATCTTCAGTCATCCATTAAATTGAATCAAGTGTTCAAAGCATGCACCTTAAGCGTTGAAGTTGGGAAAAAATAACTCAAAATTATTCAATCTTCGCATTTAAAACAGCCACTATTTTGTTTAACGATAACTGATACCACTAGCTGAACCGATTCTCAAAGATATTCATGACACCTATCATTCCTGAAATTTTCATACAAATCCTAGCAAAACTGTAGTGTCTGTGTTGGTAAAAAGCGCATGTTGTTCCATAGCCATATGTTGCCATGGTAATAAATGCAGCGCATATTGCTCCATAGTAATACAGGAAAATTCAAACCGCTATAAGTTCGCTAAATATAATTCAATCTTTATGAAACTTTCAGTATTGGTCAATCTTATAAAAACACATCTACGTACTGAATTTCATTGAATTTAAGGGTACCGTTAAGATTTTATTCAAGAAAACATAAGATCGATAAATCATACTATTACTAACAAAATTGAGTGAATTGCGACTTCTAACGTATTTGTTGTTGTTGTTGTACTCACCAAGGCCTACACTCTTGATTTTTTTCAGATTTTTCGGATCACAGGTGTCCAATCGCGAGGGGGGGGGGGACACAAATTTTTCGTGTATTTCCCCTCCCTGTGCGCCCCTCGAAGCAAATTTTGCCAAACAAAGACCTGTTTTGTAAAGTTCTCATCAAGACCTTTCATTTGATACCCATATCGGCTACCTTCAATGAATTTTTTTTTTTTTTCGGGGGGTCACTCTCCTATATGGGGAGACCCCCCTTAAATACCTTATAAAATTTTTTTGTAGTTGAACTTTGAAGAGAACACCACTTTACACCTATACACAAAATTTGATGTTTCTAGCTTCAGTAGTTTCCGAGAAAAACTGCTGTGACACACGGACGGACGGACGGACGGACGGACAGACGGACAGACGGACAGACTGGTCGCGAAACTAGTAGGGTTTTGTCAAATTATTTTACAAAACCCTAAAAAAGGGAGAATTTACTTGCAACAGACGTAGTCTTATAGAAACCAAAATTATAGATGTATATGTATGATAGGAAAAATGAGGACACATTATATAACCGATTATATATTTGTTCAACTGTGTTGATCTAGTTTTTCAAATAGTTTTCTCCCTTTTCATATATTTTCCTACTTAAACGAACGAGGAGACACACAAAAAAAATATAATATGATTTGAACATTGCCGTGATAGTAAATAAAATTGACCAACCGCTAGCGAAGGACAAGGACATACGAAAAATCACTGACCTGACAACTACAGAGACAACTTCAGGAAAATATTTCGATAATTTGGGATATATCAACTACACAATAAACAAATGTAAAATCTCCGAAATTACATGTCTCGATTGTGTACACAAGACATATGAATATTTATTTATTATAAATCTATTTAAAATTTAAATTAAATCATAGTATATTATATAATAAAAATTATATTATTAATAGCGTGGATATGACAAAACCTTCATCTTTCCATTTCGCTATACAAATTGAAAAGAATGAATTTATTAGATATGCCTTTATTGTAATTTGATTAGACTTCACGCTTTGATCGACTACTTATAATTTTTTTGATATCTTTTCTGTATTTTGCTCCATCGTAGGTGATTATAGCACTCGTTTAGATTTCACGTTTTTCAATAAGATATACAATTAAAAATTATACATTTATATATTTAAAAATAATACATTTATATAGTTTCTTTTGATACTGTACAACTATCTCTATGAATCGCGCAGAAAATAATTAGACGGAATAATAGACCAAATTAAAATTAAAGTTCATTAATGCTTGAATTACATGTAATTATTTCCTTGCGAGAATATTACAATGAAAATAATGAATTGCTAAACATGATAAACTTCGGTCTTTCCTCTTCTTTCTACTGGACCGGGTATAGGACCCGTATCGATGGCAGGCTCCTCCGCTGACATGGGCTAGCCATTGGGTGCGCTTCACCGCTTTTTGTCACTTAACAGGGGCTCTTGCCAGGTAGAGTGGCCTTCCGCTCGCGTGCCCTTTTATGGTATAGGGTTATGTGATTTGATCACATAATTCTATAACATAAATTGGTCACGTTTATAATTCTCTTTTGATGGGAAAGTTCACGCAAACGATGTTTGTATGAGTTTTCCACTCCAATGGGAAATATATGGTCATGTCTACGTTTGGATTGTGATCCAGTTGGGAGGGTGCGAGGTGGCACCACCTCCATCTGGATGCCCCACTCTTATTTGTGGGCCATAAGAATCGTCGGGTAACCACGGAGTTCCCTTAAGTCCGTCTATCATCCCCAGTTCCAGTTTGTCCTTTTCGTCTGCAATCTCCAGCCCTTAGTTGGTTACCTCATTTTTTTTCGACTTCGGTCGACTCTTTTGTGACCCAGGAATTCGTGAATGCGAAATTCTTTTTGTAGTGGGTCCTTGTGCTAGGGGGAGAGAACCCGCCCCACGACACCGCAACGCTCGCCTGCCAGCGCACTCACGCGTCACCAGACAAAGCCAATCTCGGCGGATCTCAACATCCTCTTCCGCCGAGGCAGTAGACCATCGCTGAAGTCCTTTACGGACATTAATCAACTTACTTTCACTACATCATGTTTACTTAGTAGCATCTCTTGAATGAACGCACTCCAAGTTTTAGCTATATTGGTCTAATTCTGTGTGTTTGGCATTCGTGTGAATCAAAGAAGTCAAGTGCATGCACCAGCACACACCTCAGCAGTTGTGGTCGCAAAATTAATGGAAATAGGATTTTACTTCAAATCGGGGAATAAATAGTAGTCCGAGGGAGCCAAGTCAGGAGAATAGGGGGATATGAAATGAATCGGAGTCCTATTTTCATTAGTTTTGCGACCACAACTACTGAGGTCTGTGCGGGTATGTGCACTCGACTTCTTTGATTCACACAAACGCCTTCTCAATTTCCACTTTTTATAGTTCGCGATGTTCATGCATTTAAATATAATTTTAAATGGTCCCCTACGTCCTTTTATAAGTGCAATGCAATTGTTTTGTTGTTAATTTAGGATTATTGATAACGAGGAATATTATTGTATTATTAACATTAAATTAATTTTAAATAAAGGAAATTTTAGAAGTAATTAAGTTCCAGAATAAAATTGTTGGGACAAAGACATATTTCGTAGACGGTCTCAAAGACATATGCCGTAGACGGTCCCAAGCCCGTTTGAGAAAGGAGGAGAAAAGCCCTTGTTTCCCCAACCCATAGCTTCCATGATTCCTCATCTCAAAACCCCCAATTAAATGGTAGTAAATGCTCTCGGGGTCGCACATTGGGTTTACTGGTTCCCCAATAATGGGACATTAAATGCCGAAAAATGCTAATGACTGTAAATACATCTACACTTCTGCTACTAAATCCTATTTACACCTCCTTTGTGAGGGCGTAAGAGGGTGAAGACGAATCTTCCGCGCCTGATAACGGAATCGTAATAGCCATGCCGCCGGAATGGAGGTTGGGCGACGGGCTAACTCCCCGTCCCTGAAAAACCTTTAAATGTTTCGAAACCTGCAGATGGGCCTCAGAATGGATTGGACTCACGGCAACGACCTCGCAAACGAAAAAAGGACTATGGCATTGGATCCTGGAATGTCAGATCACTCAATTACTCTGGCACTGTTAAGGACCTTTTACAACAGGCCAGTCAATATCAATTAAAAATACTGGCAGCCCAGGAACCGGATTAGACTGGAATCGGCATTCAAGACATGAGATCGCACACAATATTCAAAAGTGGGAAGCCTACTGGAAAACGAGAATTCGGAGTGGCCTTCATTGTGGATAGGGAGTTCAAATCACACGTTATTGATTTTAAGGCAATAAACGAACGGTTGTGTGTGATCCGTATAAAAGCGAAATTCTTTAAAATTTGGCTGATGAATATTCACGCCCCGATCGAAGAAAAGGACGAAGAAACGAAGGAAACGTTCTACAATCACCTGGAAAGACTGGTCGACCCATTGCCCACAAACGACACAAAAATTATTCTGGGTGATTTCAACGCTAAGGTTGGCAATGAGGTATTTCATCGGGGAATGACTGGAGGATATAGCCTCCACGATGAAACAAATGACAACGGCCAGCGCCTGATTGACTTTGCATGTAGCAGAAATCTTGTCATACATTCAAATTGCTTCCCGCATCGACGCATTCATAAAATGACCTGGGTATCACCGGATGGCAACACACAAAACCAGACCGATCATGTTCTGATCCAACGACGTTGGGCCTCGAGCATACTTGACGTCCGTACATACCGAGGGGCTAATTGTAACTCGGATCATTACTTGATCAAATTAACCTATTGATGCCGTGTGTCAAAGGCATATCCAGCGAAGACCAGCTCGCTACAAAAATTTGACATCGAAAGGCTCCAAACGGCGTCTGTAGCCGAAAATTTAACGGAGACCCTCGAAAACCAGCTGGCTTCCATTTTATCAGACGCATCGTTAAGGACGAGAAACGTGCTATGGATGGAAGTGAAAGCGGCTATTAGAACCTTGGCAGAACAGACGATCGGACATCAAGCCCGGCGTAAGAGGAATGATTGGTTCGATGATGAGTGCCAGAATGCGTTAGATAAAAAGAATCAGGCGTACAAGCAATACATAGGTAGGAAAACCAGGACGAAGAGAGAACACTATGAAAATATCAGAAGAGTAGCGAATAAGATACTTAGGATTAAGAAAAGAAAATACTATGACGACCAATTGAGAAGTATAGATGTAAGTTTAGCAAGCAACAACACAAGACAAGCACAGAAAGTAGTGAAAAGCCTGAAACGTGGTAATCAGCCCAAAACCACACTCTGTCGTGATGACATCGGCAATATCATCGCCGATGAAACGAAGATTAAGGAAAGATGGGCATAATATTTTAAGAACCTCCTCAATCCTCTACCCAGCTCCAGAGCATCGGAGCCTATAGATGTCTGCAGAGAGCATCCATTGGCCCCACCAACTCCTGATGAAGTTTGTTCCACCATCAAAGCCAAAACGAATAATAAAGCGACGGGTTTCGATGAGATTCCAGTTCAGCTCATCAAATATGGTGGCAGTAGTGTTCATCAAGCTATTCACAAAGTCATCCAGTACATTTGGCAACACGAACATATGCCGAAAGAGTGGAGCCAATCAATTATATTCCGTATCCACAAAAAAGGTGATAAGCTACAGTGCGAAAATTATAGAGGCATATCACTCTTTTGTACGGCGTACAAAATATTTTCAAAGATCTTAGAAAATAAAAACGGATCATACACCAACAGTATTATTGGGGGTATCAAGGTGGTTTTAGAGCAGGCAGATCGACGATAGACCAATTGTTTACAATCAAGTAGGTACTTGAAAAGTGCTGAGAGTTCAACATAGACGTTCACCAAATTTCCTAAAGCAAGCATACGACAGTATTGATCGTAACGTGCTTTGGTATCCCAGCCAAATTAGTCCATCTTAACAAAATGACAATGATGTCTGCGACCTCCTAAGTCCGCATCAATAACCAACTCACCGATGCCTTTGACACAAATATTGGACTGAAGCAGGGAGATGGCTATTCAATTTGGTTCTAGAGTACGCCATAAGGAAGCTACCTGTCGATAGGCGAGGTACATTACTATTCAAGTCGAGCCAAGTAGTAGCCTATCTGGATGACATAAACATTTTGTCACGGTCGTTAACAACTGCCAAAGAACTCTTCCTGAAACTCGACAGCGAAGCAAGACTAGTAAGGCTACAAATTAATGAAAATAAAACAAAGCTCATGACGCAGTTGAGGGAAAATACCTCAAGTACACAAACCATGACACTTGGTAAATATAGTATCGAAAATGTTAGCAAATTTGTGTATTTAGGCGCCAAAATAATAAAAGCGGCAATGAAAGAGACGAAATACGCCGAAGAATACAGCTTGCATATAAAATATTTTATTCAGTTCTGACGATCTTGAAGACCGGCTGCATACACAGGAAAACAAAGCTCCAAGTATACAAATCTGTGATAAGACCTCTGTTATGCTATGGGTGTGAAACATGGACCCTAACCCAAGCATCCGCAAATATATTGGACGCCTTTGAGTGAAGTGTCCTGAGGCGAATAATCGGAGCGAAGCTAGACGGGGACCAATGGTGAATTCGATGCAACCATGAGCTGTATGAAATTTTTGATGAGCCGGAGGTCTCAAGGATTGTAAGACTGCGGAAGGTGCAATGGGCTGGACACATGAATCGTATGGACGAACAACGGATACCCAAGAAGGTATTCGTTAGGAGAACTGAAGGTCGGAGACCAGTGGGGAAACCGAGGAAACGCTGGTCTGACTCGGTCGACGAAGACAGTTCATCGCTGCTCGGATTTCGAAATTGGAGAACGCGGTCAATGGACCGAAACAGCTGGAGGCGCTGTCTGCAGGAAGCGAAGGCCCGAGAGGGGCTGTATTGCTAATAAGAAAAAGAAGAAGACATATGTTTCGGAACTCCGTGTACTTGTTCTTTTCTTCTATTCACTATTTTTTTTTAAATGCGGTTAGCAGTGATTCGTATGGTAGGCAATGATTTTCATGAGTAGTCTTTTAAGAAGTAGGAAAGTTAAAATCAGACGAAACAAGAATACATGAATAATGTGTTATGATTCGCTAGATAAAATTTGAGAAGATAATGAATAGATAAATAGAAAGAAAACTTGGTCTTTTCATTCCCCTGGAACCCTGCCCCCCCCGCGCTGGCTGCCCATCGGGTGAGCTAGAAACCGGGTCAGCTCACCCCTTTTTCTTTGTTGTTATAGGCGCTCTTGCAAGGTAGAGTGGCCTTTTGCACAGATTTTTTACTGATTATATAGTTTTATATGATTCATTCAACATAAATCTGAAACATTTTTTTTATTTTTCATGTTAGTTGGAAAGTACATGCGAATTACGTTTGTATGAATTTTTCATTTGAATAAAAATATATGGCCACGTCTACTATGGAAATTGATCCGGATGGGGGGTTCGAGGGGGCACCACTTCCATCTGGATGCCCTAGTCTTATTCGGGGGTCGAAAATACCAATGGCAACGATGAACTCCTCTCGAGTATTTTTAGTAGTCTATCCCTTCGGGAGGTTACCATCGAACCGCGACGTTTTGTCTTCAAATTCGTGAATGCGAAATTTTTTTGTAGTGGGCCTTGTGCTGGGGAAAAGAACCCGCCCCACGATACCGCAATGCTAGCCTACCAGTACATTCACCCGTCGTAAGATAAGGCCAATTCCAGGGAGTACTAATATCTTCGCTCGCCGAAGCAGCAGACCATCACTGCAGTCCTGGACGGACAATGACATATCCTTCAATCACTGCAGTTCCCGGATAGAGATCTGTCACTCTGACACTTGAACCCTTCCGATTTGGGCTGTCATAGAACCGAATGACAGATTCCTTGCCGAGTTCAAGCCGCAAGTTATTACAACCACGTCGGTATTTAGATCAAACGCGCGAATCCGTTGTTGATTGATCGACAGCCTCGCAAACTTAAATTCACAGTAATCTTCGGTAAATTGTTGAACGGGGTTTTAAACGGGCATTTGACTCAGTGGCTGAGAAATTGTATCCGGACATGGTCTGCTCGCGTAAGACCTGCGACTGAAATTCCTCTCCAAACTAGCTAGCCTGCACGCAGCCACATTTGGGCTTTTGGGTACAGTTCGTTAGCATGTACTGAGACATGCCGTCTTTGACCTATGAGAGGTCAGTTCGGGGAATCTCGAACGGTCGAGAGCGAGCAGAAAATGATTACAGATTTCTTTTCCCCTTATTTCATCAGTACGAGCCTCGCTATTTTCTAGTGTTGTAGGAAGACCCCTTTACGCACGCAAGCGGGGAATGTACCAAGCAGCAAGTTGAATCAATGATGATAGCCCATCTGCAATACCTAAGATAAAACGCCATCTGGTCCTGTTGCCTTCATGGATAAAACTTTTTTAGCTTCCTCATTTCTCTTGTTTAAATTTCTCGATATTTCAACTTAGATCTTATTATCTGAGTTTTAGCTGTTTTCAGTCATATTTAATGTTTATGTCTATTTTGCAATTCGGTTTTTTCAGTGTTAAAGTGGATTTGAAATAAAAAAATAAATGGTCTTCGAGTGTCAGGTGGTTATTTAAAATATCTGGCTTAGTGTTTTGCTCCTCCCCTGAAATATTTTTATTTTGATTTTTAGCAGTTGTTTTATTTCACATTTCGTGAGACGAATCCACGTATAGGTTGCTCAGATAGAATTTATCTAAGATAACATCATTGTTTCAAGTATCATTATTTGTATATATAATACGAGTTCTTAAATTTAAAAGCTTAACGGAAATGATTTTTCTATTTTTTGCTTGTTGAGGGATATGCACAATATATAAACGGCATTGTGATAAAATTTTCTCCTGGTTATAGCTCCTATTTTACTTTAATCAGCCAAAGCATCAATTTTCAAGCAATATCACATATAAATTTCCCAATCGTACGATACTAATACTTTACATACCTTTAGTTTTTTATTATTCACGTTAAATATATCTGATACCTGAACATAATTCCTAGCTACAAAAACATATTGAGTTCGCATAAGCAGGAAAATTAAAAATAACTCTCTCACCTCTACGCATGGTGTTCGCCATCACCGGTGTGTATCTAATAAGAGTGATGGCCCGATGAGAATTAGTACACACGTCGAAACCACTTTCTTCTAACATTTTTCTTCAAAAATAATTTTTCAGAAAAATTATTAAAATAAGCAACTCAATCATATAGCTACAAAGAATTTCATAAGCAATTTATAACTACTCCGTCATGGAAATTTCGAAACACTGTGGAAACTGCATGAATAGAGAAATATCATTGTGTTTCTATACATAGTGGTGTCATCGTAGCGAACATTTTAACTCCACATTGGGGGAACCCATGTTTCTGGTGGCGCACGTATCGCTGGTAAATGTCTAAGGTAGAATATCTTTAGTGAAAATCCAATCCAAGTACAGAAACTTTTAAAGCTGCTTTGAAAGTGGTTATGAGTTTTGAGATATATGATGTACATATATCAACATATTGGCAAATCCCAGCGAATGAATTATGTAGGATGGATGTATGTTCGCTATGCGTTTTGTGTGAAGATTCACCACCGCCATGTAGGGCTAAAGCTAGTCGTAAGATTATTTCATTCTTCGCGATTATAGAAGATTGTAAATAAATGTACATGTTTTCGATTTTGTGTGTCCATTCATAAATTTGGGGTGTGTTCATTTCATGAATGGAAGTGCACAATTTTATTGTGTGAAATATAAGAATTAATACTTTTAAAGAATTTAAAAGATTATAAATCCATTATATACGAATCGATTTTCTTTATCGCTAAGTGTTCTTTTTATGTGTTTTTCTAAACAATAATAAATATGAAACTAGATTGTTGAGTGTAATTATATTTGTAAACGTTGAATATCTAACTAAGCAAGTATGCATAATAGAGTTAGAAATAGTGATGTTAATAAAATTACAACCATAGGTTTTATTCTTGTCGATTTTAAAGTTATCATTGAATAAATTGCAATGAAAAGACTTTTTGACTCTGACAAACACTTGGAAATAAAAAATAAACACTCAAGTACGATCAGTGAGAAATTCGTTTAAATATTTTTCCTAAATTATTGTTACATCAATGTATGTCTTTGTTTTATATGGTATGTCAAGGGATATCAGCTGAATGCTGATTCATGGTTGCAAGGACTGAAATATAATTGCTTTTATTTTAATGTATAATAATGGTACGTCGATTTCTGCACGAAAAATGGATCACTTGGTATCAAAAAATTTTGTTGTAGCATTATCCAATTAAACTTTTTAAAGTGTTTTGTCTTATTTAACTTTCAAAATAAAAATCATGTTTTCTTTTCGTGACTTTATTTGATTAATTTTTAGCATCTACAGGTTTCGCTGGTACCACCTGTCTCGTGAATATAATAAACTAATTTACTTAAGAACAAATCATAGTCGTCAAATACGTACACACTGAAAGTTAATTAGAAATGAATTTTTAGTTTCATAAAAGTTATAAAATTAATTCTGAGAAGAGTGATTTTCGTTTAGTCTTCTTATTTTTAGCCCAACAGCCCCTCTCGGGCCTTCGCTTCCTGCAAATAGCGCCTCCAACTGTCTCAGTCCGTTGACGGCGTCTTCCAATTCCGAAATTTGAGCAGCGATGAACTGTCTTGTTTCCTCCGTTTCCCCACTGGCCTCCGGCCTTCAGTTCTCCCAACGAATACCTTTTAGGGTATCCGTTGTTCGTCCATACGATTCATGTGGTCAACCCATTGCAGCTTCCGCAGTCTTACAATCCTTGAGACCTCCGGTTTGTCAAAAATTTCATACAGCTCATGGTTGTATCGAATTCACCATTGGTCCCCGTCACGCTTCATTCCAATTATTCGCCTCCAGACCCGTCGCTCAAAGGCGTTCAATATATTTGCGGATGCTTGGGTTAGGGTCCATGTTTCACACCCATAGCATAACACAGGTGTCATCACAGATTTGTATGCTTGGAGCTTTGTTCTCCTGTGTATGCAGCTGGTCTTCAAGAGCGTCAATACTGAATAAAATATTTGATTTGCGAGCTGTATTCTTCGACGTATTTCGTCTCTTTAACTACCCGTTAAGTCTTACTTGTGTTTATTTTCAAGCAATGGTAAATATAATTATTCGTCGAGCATAACTCCATTTTGCAATCAGTAAATTGCAAAAAATTAATGATAAAGTCAAATCGATAATAATTGTTACTATGCATTAATTTCAAGCTTGTAATTTTGATGTCAGGAAGGTTTCGAAAATTGTTCTTTCGATGATCTTGTTTTGTAGGGGGCTTATAAAAATTATTTTTTCAACAAAATTGAGAATATCAGTTTGCTCATCCGTGTGCCCATTTTTGCATTACAGCAAGTTTCTCGAGCAACTACAAACGATATAATCGACCTTTCGGACTCGTTTAAAAGCAATAAGCTAATGAACGTTTTTAATAAAAAAAAAAACAACCTCAGAGGCATTTCGGGAGGCCTGAGTATATAAAATACTATGAAGGGCTCTACGTAAAAAAAGCACGTTTTCCCACACCACTAGGAATAAAGTGCAAGACGTTTTTTTAATGTGGTATCCCCTGTATGCTTTATCCATTTCACAGAGCATGCGCTTAAAACTTGTGAGAATCATGGCAAAGTGCAAGACGTTTTTTTTAATGTGGTATCCTCTGTAGGCCTTATCCATTTCACAGAACATGCGTTTAAAACTTGTGAGAATCGTAGTCCCTCCGATGGGCTGATCACAATTAGAAGTTTTGGGTTTAATAAGGCAACTAACATGATCTTCACGAAGGTGTTAACTGTGTCAAAGGAAATAGATGCAGATAAAATTACCTTCTAATACAAGCACAAACTATGAAAGCATTGATAAGGTGTTGCGCGATGAGAAAAAGGAAGAGGTATATGTAGTATGTAGCTAACAATTTCTGGAGCTGAAACTCGACTATCACGCGAAGCACGCTGGGGTGCATGGTTGCGTGACAAAAGCTATAAGCATGATGCAACTCAAAAAATTAGCCCCAATACCAAAAATCTGCGCTCGATAAATGAAAAAATAGTACACATCAGTAGAAATTAGGTGGCAAACTGATTAAATCATAGAAAACAAAGCTTCAGGCTTAAACTAGAGCTTTGGAATGCTTTGGCTTTGAAACATCACCGATTACTTATCTATCATTTAAATCTTGATCTGAGGTGGTTAGTTGCAGTGCATATGGAATAGGTGGATAACATACAACCATAAGTGATGTGGAATATTTAACAGACATTACTGTTGCAATATGAAAAGACTACTTGAATAAATATTCGGCCGTACAACTAGTACAGATGTGCAACTAGCACATCTCTCTTGATCGTCATTACGTTTGGGATATCCCGATTCAACACCGGCTGAAATCGTTGCAAATACGGAATTGCTAAGGGCTAGCATTTCTAGTTTTACTGGCATTTTATCGAAGTTACATGGTTTTATATGCACGTCCGTGAGTTTACGAAAAGTGGTGATAACATTATTATCCAATTCACGCACCTTTCGAATAATTCTCCATGAAAAGATTTTACTATATTAATTGATGTCATTTTTCAGATGGATATTCCTTAAATTTTTAAGATATTGAAACATATCAAAACAGTTGTATGTTCCTCTACCTTCTCTCGCAAAGTATGAATTTCAGCAGAGGACCTAGGTAAGTATAAGAATCGTCGATTTACTGCGGTCTGATCACAAACCGTTCCTAATACATCGAAGCCGACACTGAGAATATAATTTATGGTTGTTATTATAATGAAAACCAGTAAATTTCCATTTTGGGAGCCAACAATGTACCCAATTCCTTGCTTCAAAATTAGAAGCAGAGTGTTTTATGCTACGTTGTTAAGCCGCCCAAATCACAAAAATCATAAATAATGTCTTCTGCGCAATTATATTCCAGTTCCGTTCTTATTGATATCTCGTCAAAAAGTAAAACATACTGCCCATCTAAACTAGACATTCCTTTGATTTTTTCTCAAGCAGGTCTTTTATAGAATCAACAAAACCAGTTTTTAAGCGAAGATTTGAATACCAGTGCAGAATAGTCCTGACTGAAGGAACACTGAATTCCATGTTTAGAAATTCCCTGTAAAGGGAAGGGGGCTTATAGTAGTATTTCAAGTAAAAAATTTGCGCATTGATCCAAAGGGGCATTAGGCTTGTCGGAAAGCTGGGAACGCATTAAAAGCTGAGCCTCTTGGCTTTTATCCTTCAACAAATTTCTTGCTTGTTTTTCAACATCCGATTTATTTTTCCTTATTCGGTAATACTTTAGAGAAACAAAACATGCTTTTGGAATTGATTGTTTTTCCTCAGTGATTTTTGTTGGGCGGCGGTCTGGGGATGGAAACTGAGATGGGTGTACGTTTAGTATGCTAGGTCTTGAATGAAGGTTAACATTCCGATGATGGCTTTCATCCTTCGGATCTTTTCGCACTTCAAGTGGAGGAAACAACTGAGATGACAGGTTATTTAAATTTAAATCGGCTAAAGTTGGATGAATGAAGCTTTGTTTGGGCTTTTCTCTAAAATGAATGGGATGAGGTTTCTCAAAATATTGTTCTTTGCAATTTCCAACTCAAAACTACACTAAGGATCCATAACATACTCACTATTTGAAAAAACGCTACGAATGACAGGTGTTAGCAATGCATTTTACTTCAATACCCTTCTATGGCCATATTTTCTAATGCAGGGCTTTAAAAATGATCCTCACCCAGAAAATGGGATTTTTTTCAAGATGTTTGAGTGCGAAATGCCTATACGCTTTAATTAGACATTGGTTCTCTTGTCCTGAGATATTCCAAAATAACTCAAGGAAAAACCAAACGTATGGCCGTGAAGGTGATTCTATATATGAATTTCTATATAAAAAATCTACATAAAAATTTCAAAATAAAATACAATTAAAATTTGATACTTAAGTCTTTCCTTTAATGAATTCACAGTTAAACACTTTCTCACTTCAAATTTAAAGATTTAATGACCCATTTCAGTACATTGCATTTATTCAAAACTTTCTAACGGTGAAGCCTATGAAACATTAGACACCATGAATTTTCCCCACATTTAGACGCTTTTCATTTAGGCATCTTGATTGTGGAAAGCGATTTCGAAGGTAGCCAAAATCGTTAGGGTGCTTTATTTTTCTGATTGTGGGTTGTTAAAAATTTGCCATAAATAAGTCTTTCATAGTGCGCGATCGGTTCAACCAGGGGTGTGGGTTCGATACCCGGTCTGTGTACCAATTTTAGTTTTGGTTTTCCCTTTTATTAGTTGATTGTTTACTTATTTAGAATACATTTTTATGCTTTTGTGTCACAATGGTAGAATTTTCTAAAACGCATCGCAGGATGCCATCCATTATAATCAACAATTTTTGTGCTTGTAACTAGGTTCTCAAAGAAGATTTGATTGTGGAATATATTCCAAAATATCTCGTGAAAACTTAGAATAATGGTTATTCGTAGAATTTAGAATTGGATAGCTCTACTCACTAGATAATGTGTACCCATGATGTCTCGGTAATTTTATTGAATATAGATTATCGGTTATTTTTAAAAGAATTCTTCGCAGGTCATCAATGGCGAAAACATATCACACTGTACTACGAATGTGAAAAAGTTTTTAAAAAATCGGAGGTTTCAAAAAATGCAGTAAAACGTCCAAAAGTTTCACGGGGTCTCGCCACATCCATTTGCACATATCCCGACGATATAAATTCGCAATTCTGACCTTTATATGGAATAAGTCATATGGACTACTACTCTCAATTATTATCATTTTTACTCTTAAGCGTGTTTCCAAGCCAGTTTTGAATTCTTCTTAGAGTTTTCATTTCACAGTCTTTAGCGCTTCTATTGCTTTGTATTTTTTGCGCATTTATTATGTGCACAAAGGCTTATCTAATAACTGAAGAATGTTTCGAATTTCAGAAACTGCTCTAAAACCTGTTTGTAAGATAATTAGGCCATCTTAACTGCTTCTGAACATCTGATTCACATCAAATCCATTTTAAAACAATGCTAATTTGAATTCCTTTATTCTATTTCATTCTTTATTTTAGTGACTTGTCGAAATTATTATCAAATATCATTATTATTTTATACAAAAAAGATGATATTATCATTCTTTTCAACTTTGTTACTAGTAGTTGGCTACTAACTATATTTTCTTTCAATTAGATTCTATTTGATGAGCTATTCCCCTTTAGAAGTGCATCGTACATTTTCTTTGATTCCAACAAAGATTAAAGCAGGATGACTTCGCTAGGTATATCCTGTTAGTGCTTCCTAATCCACTCATTTATTCCAAACATCACAATCATCATTACTCAAAATAAAGAAACTGACACAAAGTCAGGTATATCTATTTTATTAAATGTGTGTTTACATTTCAAAATTAATTCGCAAAAGCTTACTATCAATGTAAGGTATGGAATTCTTCAAATCAAAATCATAAGAGGAATTATTAAGCATTCGTAATCATAACCTGAAAATCACATATCTAGATTGAATTACACTCAATGCAAAATTCATTTACTCGCGTATCGTAAAACTTCTATTAACAGCTGCAAAATTTATATTACAAGTTATATCTTCCTACGAATACTCACTAAATATCTTTAAATTCACTTCTCACTTGCCATGTTGCCTCTAACAATGATAATTTTCTCAGCTTCTCATCAGATAATGATAACCAGGCAACTTTGCATCGACGCTATCTTCGAGTTCAATCCCGATATTGTGAACTTTTCGCATTTGAAAGTCACTTGATCACACCTTTTCTCCAATAACTCAACAAAAATACAAGTATCGCATATTTCCTAGATGTTTCAAATAAGGAATTGCTATAATGAAGCGATACAAAGCAAACTCTTTTCACTAATTGATACATGAGATTACGGGTCTCCCTCTTAGTATTAAAAGATGTGCTTTGCATTACTGGAAAATAACTATAGAATACAATGTTAAAAATTGTATATGAAAAACTATATAATTTATTTCTTTTACATCATGCAACTGTTGGCATGTTTAAAAAGATATTAAAATTTACTTTCAAATATTTTGATTTAAATTATAATATGAATTAATTACTTCATTCATAATGGGTTAGTTATTTCCAACTGACAAGCATATTGTCCTTATTTGGAAATCATAAGTGATTTACTTTTTTTAAAGCAACTCCATTCATTCTTTCAACATTCCTATCGCAAATATTATATTTCTCAAAAGAGCCCACGAACATCATTTGCAACGTTGCAATTAACTACGATAAAATTCATTTCCTTCCATAGCAGATTTGATCATTAGCCAACGATGCATTGAAGCTCGCCAAAGCGACATGCATCCATCTAAGACACATCGGCGGAAAGAAACTTTTGCTAGAAATGCTAAAATCGACATCGCAACGCCATCTATCCTGCCAATTGGCGTTCACCGTGACACCACTATGTATAGAAACACAATGGAAATATCTTAATAATTTAAACGAATTTGCCATGTACAACCACTTGTTGCGTTCGGTTCTTGTATTTGATAAGCAAATTCACACCCAACATTCCGACTGCAATGCCCAGCACTATTTACCGAATGGACAAATTTGTAGCTAACTGTAGTTATTTATGTTATTCTTTGAGCTGTCAACGTCCAAATTGACAATAGTTCTCTCTCTGTTTTGTTTACTACCATTAGTTGTAAATGTCACCGCGACGGTATGATGACGGTGAAATGTCATCCGTGTGGAAAATTGTTAATTACGACTAATAAAAAGTGTTTTAGCCGCATCGTAAGTGTTGTGTCAAGTGCATAGTGTCTTAGCTACCATGGAAAAACTAACAGTTGTGGGTAATTTTGTGAAATCAGTGGAATATTTGCGAAACACAGAATGCAGGTAAGTGCATTTGCCACCAGCGAGTTACGGTAATGACGACGTAATGCAGCGCATCATGATTGCGTCAACGATTAGAAATATCTAGGAATATCTCTGCGTGGTGAGTAATTTTAATTAAATTGCACATTATAATTCCAGCCAGAGGGAAAAAGTCCAACACTTTCATCACATCTCGGATTGCTTGTCATCGCCATCTATGATTTCAAACGAACACTTCGGTAAACATGTTAGTAGTGGGATTAATGTGCTGCTTTTGTTTTGCGAAGACTTAGATTCTGTAGTTCGAATGAGTGCAGAGGAGAATTTGAATAAAGTGATTCGATCCGTTGAAAATACTCGACTCAGTCGAGTGTTGTTGGATTTATACAATGAAATTAAAAAGAATGGAAATCAAAAGTAAAATTAAGTACGTGTTTATAGAATTTTTGTAATAAGGCTCTTTAATAGATCGCTGCGGATTTGCTTGAATTTATTCGCGCATTATTCTCCTCGAATGAAGGAAAAGAACGTGAAATGGTACGCACTGAAACTTCTTCCGTGCTTGCATGCAATAGCACAAAGGGAAGAAACTCTTCTTATCGAAACTTTAGTTGATTTTATAAAGTCCTTCAGCCAACATATGCAGAATTGCTTGAATGACAATGAAAATATTAAATTGATGGAGGTAAAAATTATTTTTTAATCATTTTTTTTCATGTATTAGGAGTATTGAAGATTCATTTATTGATGTAGTCGTTCATTTAATTTAAAAACTATTTAAAAATATTATGTATCACATAATTCACTGTTCTTCAACCTTTTAATAAATTGTGATTAACGATTTTCTTCTCTAAACAAAACGATGTTACGAAATGTAACTCAATGATTTATATTAAAGAATTTTTGACATTGCGGAGTTACTCCTGCAAACTCCGATTCTGCTCTTCAGTCACCATCATTAAATTGAGAAAGGAGCCAAATTACTAGGATGCAAATTCGAAATCTTAACGACGTACAATAAAAAACAAAAAACAAAAAGAAAACTGGCTTTAAAGTGTCAAATTAATTTCCCCGTTTCAAAATCAAAATAACCAGCAAGTTCACTTCCGTTAATCAAACAGCGAGATTGACTTTGCAACTGTCGTAGCAAGTAGATTGTATTGTTTTAAAGCTAAATTTTTTCAATTTTTGAATTTTAATAATTCAACATTTCTGTTTTATTATTGCTTGGTGTTTGTTCCAATTTTTCAACAATTATTGAACACAGAAATTTTAAACGGCAAAGGAGCTTCCAAAAAGGGAGATACGAAGATTCAGGAAGGGTGGCCTAGAATAATCCTAGAAGAAAGCCCTTCATATTGGAGCGTGCAATTTGGCTTTGGATTTTAAGCAGTAGATAAATTGAAGATTCAAAAAGAACTTGAAAATTCGAAAAAAACGTTGAAGGAACGGTCAAGATAAAATCTGGTTCGGGAAAATTAAAACAAGACTACAAACAACTTCAAAAGTTCTGAACAGCTCCTTTTTTTTAAGGAGTTGTGAATAATGAACTGGGGTCAGTTAAAGTGGCATTAGCCAAAAATAATATTAATACAACGGAAGAAAATAAAGAAATAACAATGGAAGTTGCCGACGGTTCTGGCGCATTTTCTTCCCTCAGCACTGCTATAAATCAGGACTTGATCAATTTCAAATTAACTAGGGGAAAATTAATCACGAAAAGAAACATTAATTTAATAACCCAGTGAATTTAAATAATTTAAATTCCAGTAATGTTAATAGATTTTCACCATTAGCCAAAACCACCCCGAGCAAACTAATTCTATGCTACCCCCAATTTTCATAAGAAACGAAATAATTCAAACGCATAAGGTGCGCTTATGAATTTTATGAATGAGAAAAACTTGGAGGTTATTCTTTTACCCCTCCTGAAAAGCGTAGGTCCACTTTAATTATTGAAGGCCTGAGTGCACTGGTCTCTATGCTATCTCCAGATATTGGAGATTTTGAAGTCTCAAATCTGTCGACTGCCGGGTCTCGTAGTAATGGGGTTACATTGAACATGTTTCGTGTTATTTTACGTTCTGAAACGAATATTTCAAAAATTTTAAAAATAAGATTCATTTTGAACCACAAAATTACTTGGGAGAAACCCAAACGATGAGACTTGATCCAGTGCTACCGATGTCAGCATTTCGGTCATGTGGCCATGAACTTTGGGTATGAAAGCAGGTCTGTGGCATGTGGTTTGGAACAAATTGATATTTGTCTGAAAAAAAATATAGACAAAAATATATCTGACCATTCTATACCTTCTGTATTTTCCGTGCTGTGCTCATCCAATGAACACCCTGCAAATCATTCTGGTTGTCCAGAGCAAATAAAACTTAAAGTGAAAATTGTCGAAAAACGTGCAAATAAACCGAGCTCTACCCATCTATTGGTAATATTCGTAGTGTTCTTATTTGGTTTTTCATCGCGAAGGCTGTATCCTGGATGGATCGTAGTAGTCTTTGCGTATAGACGTCTTTTAAATCGCTCCTGTCAAAAGTTTTCAAAAATTAAATTAATTTTTTAAAAACGTTAGTCCGAAGTTAATTTTTATCGGAAAAAATTTTGTATTGTCGAAGTAATCGACTCAGGAAATTTCTATCGAATATTTTTACTTCGATCGGTAACGAAAAACAAATTCACAAAGAAAATTTCGCCGCTGGTATGGAGGAGCCCGACGGCTTCCGACCGTTGGGGCAACCTGGGGAAACGACGAATACGAAACTGGTGACAATTACCAAAAGAAAACATAACGAAGAAAACTCAGTAGATGGAGGGTGCAAGCTGCAAATAATAGCGGACAATCAACAAATGGCCGAATTTCAGAAAGAAAATGATGAACTAAGGCAAGAGATACAGTCTCTCAAGGATCTTTTCAAGAAAGGGATGAAGCCTCAAAAGACGCAGCCACAAAATCAATGGCAACAGGTAACAAAGCCGAAGAAAAGTGCAAAGCAAGTAAATCCAGAGGAAGTTCTAAGTGCTGGTGGCACCAACGAGAGCCAAAATTATTTTGCAGCGCTGGAGGGATTAACCGAAGATATGGAAATCCAAGAAAACATCGGAGGTAATTTTAATCAAGATAATGACGTAAATTTGATTCAATATTTAAAGAACAAAAATAAGGAGAAAAAACCAGCCCGCAGTTCTGCTGGTTCCTCTCAAAAAGCTTCCAACAAGACAGAAAAAGTTCCGCCAATCAAGGTGTTCGGACAAACCGGGAAAGATATGGTTCGGCTATTGGCAGCCGAAAATAAACTGGCCAATTTCGAAATCAAAAGAGTTAATGCCAAAAAATTAACTATAAGGACGAAATCACTGGTTGATTTCAAGTCAGCCAAAGATGCGTTGATTTCTGGGGAGGTTCCACACTTCACCTATACCCCAAAAAGTGAAAAAAATCAGACCTTCTTGTTGAAGGGTTTGGACAGCGGAGAGGATACGGTCGATCTTCTTCAAGTGCTCAAGGAGGCTGCACCAGATATTGATTTTGTTTCAGTCAAAGCCTTTGCGACAAGAAGGTCGACCGTAGAAAGGAAGAATTTACCACTTTACCTGGTACAAATTGCAAATAAGAGCAGTCCAAGTGCCCCTCAACAAATAAGGTACTTGAATTTCAGAGTGGTGAGGTGGGAACGCCTCCAGAAAAGAGAAGTCAACCAGTGTTACCGGTGTCAAAGATTTGGACATTCGGCTGCCAATTGTGCCATGCACTATCGTTGCGTTAAATGCAAAGACGTTCATGCTCCCGGTGAGTGCAAATTGGCTCAGACGGAGCCTAAAGAAAAATTATACTGCGTTAACTGCGGTGTTTTTGGTCACACAGCATCATATCGAGGATGCTCCCGATATCAAGATGCAAAAGTTAAATTTGCTCCAAAGCAAACACAAGTACACCGTAATATCATACCTTCCAATTTCGTCAAGCCCGGAGTATCATTTGCACTCGCCGCTAGAGGACCAGCAGAAAATGCTGGAAATAATGTAAATAATGTAAGTGGCAATAATGAGCTGCTTCTCAAAATTTACCATCAACTTAATTCTTTATCGGAGAGAATCGACAAAAAAGATTCAAAAATTATCTTTGCTTTTCAGCGTTTAGGTCTTTCAAATGCCTAATAATAACTTGTCATCCAGTCATATTCCCATGGATAGGCTTCGCCTCATATCGATTAACGTCAACTCTATCGTTGCTATACATCGACGTGATTATCTCCTTGAATTTGTTGTTAAGCAAAAGCCTGACATCATACTTCTCACTGAAACCCACCTCAATTCATGGCATTCCATGGAATTCAAAGATTTTGCATTCGTAAGAAACGATAGGGTAATACGTGATGGGGGAGGTGGCACCGGGATATTGGTTCGAAAACCCTATTGTTTCCAAAATATTGAAAAAGTAGAATTCAAAAGCTTTGAATTTCTTGAAGTGTCCGTCATCAAAATTTCACTGCCAGGTGGGGTTAACCTCTTCGTTATCTCTGCCTATGCAACTGGTCAAAATGTTCTCAAGTTCAAGGAGGAACTCAATTCCTTGTTTGAAATACTCGAATTGAACAGGCTGCATAGTTATTATATTTTTGCCGGTGACCTGAATGCCAAGCATACATCATGGCTAAACGCCACCAATAATCCAAGAGGTATATTCCTGAAGTCGTGGATAACAGAGAACCAAATTGAATACAGGTGCAACCTATATGGGTCGGAGTTCCCAACATACCCTAGGACAAATTCATATTTGGACCTCTGCATTGCTGACGCAAGACTTGAATTCAGCTTTAATAGTCCTCAACGGAAACTGCAGGTGCTTCCTTACGATAGCGACCATAACGCAATCGTAATGGAAATCAATCATCAAAGGGATGATTTCTTCCTCATTCCAGTTCAACATGAAAACCATGGGTTGAATTTCAAAAAAACAGACTGGGGAAAGTTTCAAAAGAAGTTTAATCGGGAGTACCAGAAGCAATGTCCCTCTTCTGATGATGGCAACGCTTGCTCAATGGTTCCTAATAACAGAAATCTAGCTGACAATGAAATAGATTTCTATTTGTCGAAGTTAGAGAAACTGACGTTGGAAACGATTGAGAAAGTTGTTCCCAAGATTAAACATCGAAACAATATGGAAGGATATGAAACACCAACCATCGCAAGGTTGAAAAGATTGAAAAGCCTTCTTCTCACCCGCGTCAACAATATTTATCGACGATTTTTGGACTATAACCATCCCTCGTTGGCTTTGTTGAAATTACATCTGAGGAATGTCCGGAACTTAATCCGTTCATACTTCAGGAGTGAGGTCAGCAATCAATGGGCGGAAAAACTGAGGGGTATTAGCCCACAGGACCCAGATGGCGTTTTCGCAAAAGTGAATAGCTTATTCCGCAGGAAGTCTCGAGTGAAGGTATCGAATCTTGAAGTCGCTAGTGATGAGATAAATCTTCTCGATAGAGCTGGTATCGAAATTGATAGTACGACTCCGGATAGAAATGGAAACAGGATTATATGTGATGGATTGCAGAAACTTGCCCTGATTGGAACACATTTTGAATTGGTTCATCTGCCAAACCCAGAGAGAAGGAATGAAATATTTTTGGAGGCCGTCGAAGCAAAAGTTTCCGACTTCAAATCAAGCCTGAACGGCTTATTGATTATTTTGTCAGCTATGAAGACTTGTGTTTCATATTTCGCAGAATAAACAACAAGAAATCATGTGGTACTGATGGTATTCCAAATATAGTTCTCCGACATTTGCCTGAGGTTGCTATTAGGAATTATTGCATATTGTTCAACAACATGTTGAGCAATTCATATTTCCCAAATGAGTGGAAAAAGGCTAAGGTATTTCCGATCTTGAAGAAAGGAAAAGAATCTTCATGCCCTAAAAGCTATCGTCCAATCAGCTTGCTGCCTAACATCAGCAAGGTGTTTGAAGTGATACTCAACAGAGCATTAAACGCCCACATTGAGAAATATGAGTTGATGCCGAATTGCCAATTTGGTTTTCGTGCCAGGCATTTGACCATACATGCAATAACGAAAGTAACCTCAGACATCTGTTGGAAACTAAACAACAAAGAATGTGTTGGAGCATGTCTCATTGATATGGAGAAAGCCTTCGATACGGTGTGGTTAGATCGACTAGTTTTCAAACTTCTTCAGGACAGGTTCCCCAGACACCTTGTCGCCATGATGTGCAATATGTTATACGGGAAATCATTTTTTGTAACTGATGGAAATCTGACAACAATGCGCGAATTCAAGGTCTTGAATGGTCTACAGCAGGGAACAGTTACTGCGCCCCTGCTTTTCTCAATATTCATTCGCAAGCTATTGAACAGCTTTGATTTTAATGTCTCGCCAACGCGATCATTCGTAGCGTTTGCTGATGATCTGATCATCTATACGGCAGACCGAAAAGCAACAATAGTTCAGAGCAATCTTCAAAAAATGTTTAATGATGTGCAGCTCTACACCGACAATTGGCGAATAAAAATTAATGCGCAGAAGTGCGAAACAATTTTGTTTCGGACAACGCTGCAGGGGGCCAGTCAAGACCTGAAACGTAATTGGAAGGATTTCCACATTATGGCTGGTGAGGATAGTTCAGAACGGGTTCCACATAAATCCTGTGTTCGATACCTCGGTGTTCATCTCGATCAGTATCTGTACTATACTGAACATGTCAAAATCATGCTCAGTAAGGCACTAAAAGTAGTCATGGCCTTCGGCGACTCTTTCATTCCAGATACATTGATCAAAAAGTCAAAGTTATTTGTTACAAGACCCTGGTTAGGCCAGTTTTGACATACGGATGCCAGATCTGGTACAACCAGAGTGCTAGTACAATGGAAAGATTAAGAGTTTTCGAAAGGGAATGTCTTCGTGCATGTACTGGTTTGTACAGAAAGCTTGAGACGGATTGGAAGCACTATATATCGAATAGAAAAATTTATCAAACCGCTCAAGTGACAAGAGTCGATATCTTCATATTGAAACTTCTTCGGAATCATATTGCAAGATCTGTAACTGTGAGTGAAAACCCTTGGATTTCACAGCCGTTCCACCCTACAGACGGGTATATTGTGACTTGCCTCACTACTGGCTTCGTTCCTCCAGAAGCATTCGTGTATTTGGACATGAATCGATATGTTTTTGATTCTGACGGCGTCCCAATCATATATCACATATACCGACGGGCCACCGATAAGAAGATAAAATATCCTCCGAATCTGAGTTCACGAGACCAACGATTCCAATGGAGATACTCATTTGCTAGATTCATTGAGGCTGGTCGAGCTGAGATGCAACAATCTAGGTATTGGTGGCTGAATGACAATGTCTAAATTATTCGTGTTTATTTTCTGTTTTTGTGCTTTTTCTCGTTACTTAGTTTTTTAGATTCATCTCATTATTGCTACATCTAGTATTGTTGTTTATTTATATTATAAATTAGGTATAGATTTCAATATAAGGTAACGTTTTTTTTTTTTGTTTTGATTGAGCTTATTTAGAATTAGGGTGTAACATATTAGGTATAGGATATAAGTTCATTAGTGTGTTAGTAGTATAAGTAATTTTTGAATAATGCTGGTTGGTTTTTTCTCCTTTTTCCAATTGAATCAAAAAATATCTAATAATCTTAATTAATTTAAATTTGCAAGTGTATTTTTTTCATTAAATGTGTTTAACTGATAACGTATAAATTTAGAGAGCCATTCGGGCCATTCAGTTTTTTATAGTTTTATTGTTTGGAATTTGCTTTATGTTCTTTTAAAAATTTATAACGATTGGTATTAAATAAAGCGCTTTTGACTTTGACTTAGTGTTCTTATTTCTAAGAATAATGATTTAGCATTTTTTGCCTTATCCAGAAACTCTAATGGCTTATCCTATTCTGCAATCGCCAAAACCCCCTACGTCTGTCAATATGGATAACAATATTCAGAAAAATTGTCTAGCCACATTAAGTCGAGAACCCCTTCTTCATTTTGGAGTGTCTCCGGGTGTGCTCAGAAAAAAACCAAAGAGTTCTTATGTTTCTTATGTTATAAATATCGTATGTTATAAACACTTTGAATTCAGATGAGCAAACAGAAGCCTTTTTTAATTTTTTCATTAGTATTGCGAGCAGAAAATAACTTAAAAATCATTGCATTAAATATAAATTCACTTCAATCACATTATAAAAGAATTGCATGCAGTTAGTTCTTGAGCGGTATCTTCCAGATCTTGTTTTTTAAAACGAGACGCCCGCCATTTTTTAACAACTATACAATTCTTCGCAATGATGCTGGTAAAGGTACAACTATTCTTGCACATTCAACACATTCGGATTTCCAAGTTCCTTGCAATATTTCCTCTCTTTCTTCTCTTTTTTATACAGGGTTTTCCAATAAGAGGTGTTATATTGATATTAAAAGAAAAATGCCATTTTTCAATATAAATGATCGAATGTTTATTTCATTATAAAGAGGAAGGTATGCTGTTAATAGTGGAAAATAACATCAGGTAAATGACCACCACGACCACGCTTACAGGACCATATCCTTTTCATGAAATTTTCCATGACCGAATTGCAAAGTGGCTGCCCTATGTCCTCGATAGCCTCAAGAATTCCATATTTGAGGTCTTGAATCGACTCTGAGCTGTTGGCGTAGACCTTCTCTTTCACGTGGCCTCAAAGGAAGAAGTCGCAAGGTGTTAAACCACAAGATCTTGGTGGCCAATTATGATCACCTCTTCGAGAGATAACACGGTCCGGAAACTTTTTCCGTAAAATATCAATGGTTTCGTTGCTTGTGTGGCACCTAGCGCCGTCTTTTTGAAAGTAAACGTTGTCCAGATCAATAACACGCAATTCCGGCCATAAAAAATCATTAATCATCTCTCGATAGCGCAATCCATTCACCGTAACTGTTGCTCCAGCATCGTTTTCGAAAAAATAAGGTCCAATGACTCCGCCGGACCATAAACCGCACCAAACAGTCACACGTTGAAGATTGAGAGGCTTTTCAACAATAACTCTTGGGTTTTTCGAGCCCCAGATGCAATAGTTTTGCTTGTTGACGAAGCCACCGAGGTGGAAATGGGCTTCATCACTCAAGATGATTTTTTCAATGGAATTCCGGATCATTTTCATGCATTTCAAGGACCCAATCAGCAAAGACACGACGTTGTTGATGATCGACCGGCTTGAGTTCTTATGTTAACTGAACTTTATAAGCCTTAAGACCCAAATTTTTATGCAAAATACGGTGTAATGACGTTTGTGGAATGCCTAATTCCAAAGAACGACGAGGAATGGACAAACCTTGGTTTACTTCAACACTTTTGGCTATAGCAGCAATATTCTCGGCTGTTCTTGAGTGACGTGCACGAGTTTTATTCTTTACATCACTAAGTTGTCCCAACAGCTCGAATTGTTTCACCAATTTCTGTATTGCGGTCCGATAAGGTGCTTCACGACGACCTAAAAATGTTCGAGCTTTACGAACCGTCTTTGCCAAATTTTCATCATTTTTATAGTGAATTATAATAATTTTAATGCGTTCTTGAAGCGTGTATTGTTCCATTTTTATTAATAGCGTAATTTCTACTTGTCAAATGTTAAAAAATGACAGCTTCAAGTGGCATCTACCGATATAGCGGGCTCTTCAAAATAACACCTCTGATTGAAAAACCCTTTACAATTGCTACGTTACATATGTGGACACATGGTGGCCACATTATTAAATTACTTACGAGTTTTTTATATTTTCCCTCGGACTTAGGCTCTCTCTTGATCCCTCATCTTGACTTCTTGCTGAATACCTTTGATGGATTTGACGGTTTTTTATGGGGTGGAGATTTAAATGCAAGGCATTATTGCTGGGGTGACTGCAGTATTAACTCTAATGGTAGAATCATTCATAATTGGCTTACATCGGGTAATAGTTCCTCTTTATCTATTATTAATGCAGGCGTCCCCACTTTTCCTAATGGTGATTCACTTTTAGATAAGTTTTTAGTTTCACCATCTCTTTTGAGCGTTAGTCATGATACTCATCATTGCTTCTCTTTTTCTGCTCCTTCTGATCATCATGCTCTACTTTTATCTTTGCCTATTTTAAATTATCCATTAATTAGCCACTGTCCAGCACGTTCCAAAAATGTTGACTGGGCACATTTTGATAATCATCTTTCTGATCTATTGGAAGGTAACTTTTCTGATGACCGGATACTAAATAATAAGCAAATTGATGACTATTCAATTTCTTTCTAGTAGTGCTTCTGAATATTTGGATACTTTCGCTCCTGCTAAAAAATTCTTTAATTCTATGTTAAATATCACAATATTTCCCAATCAGTTCTTCACCTCACTTTGAGGAACAAGATAAAACCGGAGTGGACATCCATATGTACACGTTGTCGCAACAACCCCTGCGACCGCCTGCCTAACTACGTGTCTTTTTGCACCTACCCCTGCGACCGTGATTCTAAAGCAGGTTAAGGGGAACCCAATGGGTTGTCACAAGAAAGTAAATAAACGCTTATGCACTCGTAAATATGATTTTATTGCAAATAACACTTCACAAAACCAGAAGATAGCATTGAATACAAATAAAACATTATGGCTACTTCGGATAGAAAACACTTTCGTTTCGATAACCCACCATTTTCTAGCAATAACGCACACTACACTTTTAATTGAGTTCCTCGCTCCGATTTACAATGTCACTCCTTAAAATGTTGTTACGCCTAAACTAGGTGTAATATTACTTTCACTACAGTCAATATGTACCTTCGGACACGTTCTCGAACCGAAAAAACGACTAAATTCCGAATCATTTCTCACGCGCCAGGTAAATTTCGCGTCCATGTTTAGTCGTCAAATTGACGATAGTCCTTATCGAGAGGAGAAATTGGAAATTATTGGAAATGAAATGACAAATAGGCTCAGAACGTGGTCATATCATTTCCTATGGAGTTTATATGAGCATAGCCTCTCCATTTGTTCCGTTCCTAAAAGTCACCTCATTCGCATTAGAAATTTATGGCAACACAAATTAAAAAGACTATTTCATCTAAATCATAAGAGTCAATCCTGCTTACATTTCCCTTACGTCGCAAATTAACTGTCTGAGTAAAATTATAAGAGACAAAATGTAGTGAAACATGGGTAGATAAATGTCCGTGAAGGACTGCAGCTATGGTCTGCTGCCTCGCTGAGAGAGGATGTTGGGTTTCACCGAGATCGGCAGGCTAGCGTTACGGTGTCGTGGGGCGGATTCTTTTCGCATCCACGAATTTCAAGGTACGAATAAAACATCGACCGGAGTCGAGCTTGAGGTAACCTACTAAAGGTCGAAAATTTATAACTTAGATGACAAACAGGGCCGGGAGAAAACAGACGGACTTCAGAGGAATACTTATGGCCCACAAATAAGAGTGGGGCATTCAGCTGGAAGCGGTGCCCCTCGCACCCCCAGCCGGATCAAGATCCAATGTAAGCATGGCCACATATTTTCCATTTAAATGAAAAACTCATACAAACACAATTTGCATGGATTTTTCCCTTAAATGAAAAATATGAACGTGGCAAATTTATGTTATGGTGGTATGTGAGAAAATCACATAACTCTATAACATGAATAGACACGCGAGCGGAAGACCACCCTACTCTGCAAGATCACCTATAAACGATTTAAAAAGGGGTGAGCTCACCAGATGGCTAGCTCATTACAGTGGAGGGTCCAGCAAACGTGGCGGATCCCATACCCGGCCAGGTCTCAAATGAAAGGAAAGACCGAAGGTAGAGTTTAATAATTCATTTTTTGTTTTATTCAAACAACGTTAATGTAAGAAATTGATATATATATATATATATATACATATATATATATATATATATATATATATATATATATATATATATATATATATATATATATATATATATATATATATGGAATGATTCTACGTCTAGCACTCGTTGCGTGTAGATGTGTTTTTAATCGCTCCTGTCATTAATTTCAAAAATTAATTAATTTTTCGCAAAAGTCAGTTTCAAACAATTGCAATATTTTTTTACGAGCCAGTCAAAAGCAAATTTTGATTTTATTGGAAAAACCATCACCGTCGAATTATTCGAGCATTTATCGAATACCTGAAATTCATTTCCTGAAGAAATATCAAAAGTGGAAATACGTTCAAGGGAAGTCCCGGTCTGAGAACATTCCCTCTAGTCTCGCTGCGAAAGCGACGAGATGGAGGAGCCCGATGGCTTCAGCCATCAATCAGGATCATGCCCATCGCCAATGATGACGGGCGAAAAAAAACTAAAAAGAAATCACGAGAATAAAGCAGAAAAACCGAAAATCCTATCGGTTATCGAAATCGAACAGCTTATCCAAGAAAAAGAGAAAGCTGAAAAAATCGAAAAAGATAATGAAGAACTCAAGCTTCGAGTTAAATCGTTAGAAGCACTTGTTGGAACGTTAACGTTCAACAAGGATAAAGAAAGCAAGAAAGGCCGACAAGCAAACCCAAAAACCGAAGACAAGAAAATTAAAAAGCCACAGGAAGGAGCTAATCAAGAGGATGTCCTCAGCGCAGGAGGCGCAAACAACAGCAGAAATTATTATGCAGCGCTAGCTGTTCTTGAAGAAACGATGAACGTTGAAGAGGATACAGGTAAAACGTCAAAATTAGATAATGATTTCATTGAATATCTTAAAATTAAAAATCGTGAGAAAAAAACCAAAAGGTTTGTCTGCTGGTCCGTCTGCTGGTCAACATTAATGGTTAACATTAATGAAAAAAAAGAAAAAGTCCCACCAATCAATGTGTTTGGGCAAACGGGCAAAGATATGGTTCGGCTTTTGGCAGCCGAAAATAAACTAAAAGATTTTCAGATAAAATGAGTCAATGCCGATAAGTTGACAATAAGGACTAAGTCGCTGGTTGATTTCCAGGCAACAAAAAGTGCCTTAAATTCTGGAGATGTTCCGCATTTCACGTACACCCCGAAAAGCGAAAAGAACCAAACCTTTTTATTGAAGGGTCTGGACTGTGGTGAGGACACAGTACATTTCCTTCAGGTGCTCCAAGAAGCTGCACCAGAAATACAATTCATTACAGTCAAAAACTTTGCAACGAGAAGATCGATTGTGGAGCGCAAAAACTTGCCTCACTACTTAGTCCAGATTTCCAGCAAAAGTAGTTCGAGTGAAAATACGGTACTTGAACTTCCGCGTGGTGAGGTGGGAACGCCTCCAGAAAAGTGAGGTCAACCAGTGGTACAGGTGTCAAAGATTCGGGCATTCGGCTGCAAATTGCGCCATGAAATATAGGTGTGTGAAATGCAAAGACATTCATGCTCCCGGCGAGTGCAAATTGGCTCAGGCGGAGCCAAAAGAAAAACTATATTGTGTGAACTGCGGTGCCTTTGGTCATCCAGCATCATATCGAGGATGCCCCCGGTATCAAGATGCAAAGATTAAAGTCACTCCGAAACAAAGTCAAGCACACCGCAGTGTGATACCTACCAACTTCGTCAAGCCCGGGGTGTCATTTGCACTTGCTGCGAGAGGACCAGCAGACAATGTAAATAAAATAAATAATGTAAGTAGCAATAATGAGCTGCTCCTTAAAATTTATCAGCAACTAAATTCCTTATCGGAGCGAATCGATAAACAAGATTCGAAAATTAACATTGTTTTTCAGCGTTTAGGGCTTTCAAATGCCTCAAAATAAGTTGTCATCCAGCCACATTCCCACGGACAGGATTCATCTCATCTCGATCAACGTCAACTCCATTGTTACTTTACATCGGCGTGATTATCTCCTTGAATTCATTGCCAGACAAAAGCCTGCCATCCTGCTTCTAACCGAAACCCACCTCAATTCATGGCACTCCATGACATTCAAGGATTTCGAATTCGTAAGAAACGATAGGGTAATACGTGATGGGGGATATTGGTTCGAAGACCCTATCGTTTCCAAAATATTGAAAAAGTCGAATTCAAAAGCTTTGAATCTCTTGAAGTGTCCGTTATCAAAATCTCACTGCCAGGTGGGGATAACCTCTTCGTTATCTCTGCCTATGCAACTGGTGGAACTGTTCTCAAGCTCAAGGAGGAACTCAATTCCTTGTTTGAAATACTCGAATTGAACAGGCTGCATAACTATTATATTCTTGCTGGTGACCTGAACGCCAAGCATACATCATGGCTAAACGCCACCAATAATCCAAGAGGTGTATTCCTGAAATCATGGATAACAGAGAACCAAATTGAATACAGGTGCAATCTATATGGATCGGAGTTCCCAACATACCCTAGGACAAATTCATATTTGGACCTTTGCATTGCTGACGCAAGACTCGAATTCAACTTTAATAGTCCTTAACGGAAACTGCAGGTGCTTCCTTATGATAGCGACCATAACGCAATCGTAATGGAAATCAATCATCACAGGGATGATTTCTTCCTCATTCCAGTTCAACATAAAAATCATCGGTTGAATTTCAAAAAAACAGACTGGGGAAAGTTTCAAAAGAAGTTTAATCGGGAGTACCAGAAGCAATGTCCCCCTTCTGATGGTGGCAACTCTTGCTCAATAGTTCCTAATGACAGGAATCTAACTAACGATGAAATAGATGTCTATTTGTCGAAGTTAGAGAAGCTGGCGTTGGAAACGATTGAGAAAGTAGTTCCAAAGATTAAACATCGAAACAATATGGAAGGATATGAAACACCAACCATCGCAAGGTTGAAAAGATTGAAAAGCCTCCTTCTCACACACGTCAACAATATTTATCGACGATTTTTGGACTACAACCATCCCTCATTGTCTTTGTTGAAATTACATCTGAAGAATGTCCGGAACTTAATCCGGTCATACTTCAGGAGTGAGGTCAGCAATCAATGGGCGGAAAAATTGAGGGGTATTAGCCCACAGGACCCAGACGGCGTGTTCACGAAAGTGAATAGCATATTCCGCAAGAAGTCTCGACTGAAGGTATCGAATCATGAAGTCACTAGTGATGAGATAAATCTTCTCGATAAGGCTGGTATCGAAATTGATAGTACGACTCCGGATAGAAATGGAAACAGGATTATTTGTGAAGGATTGGATAAACTTGCCCTGATTGGAACACATTTTGAATTGGTTCATCTACCAAACCCTGAGAGAGGGAACCAAATTTTTTCAGAGGTCGTTGAAGCAAAAGTTTCCGACTTCAAATCAAGCCTGAACGGCCAATCAATTCTTCATTTCAATGAAACATTAACATCTGACCTCATACCGAGCTTGAATCTTATTGATTATTTTGTCAGCTATGAAGACTTGTGTTTCATATTTCGCAAGATAAACAACAAGAAATCATGTGGTACTGATGGTATTCCAAATGTACTTCTCCGACATTTGCCTGAGGTTGCTATTAGGAACTATTGCATATTGTTCAACAACATGTTGAGCAATTCATATTTCCCAAATGAGTGGACAAAGGCTAAGGTATTTCCGATCTTGAAGAAAGGAAAAGAATCTTCATGCCCGAAAAGCTATCGCCCAATCAGCTTGCTGCCTAACATCAGCAAGGTGTTTGAAGTGATACTCAACAGAGCATTAAACGCCCACATTGAGGAAAATGAGTTGATGCCGAATTGCCAATTTGGTTTTCGTGCCAGGCATTCGACCACACATGCAATAACGAAAGTAACCTCAGACATCTGTTGGAAACTAAATGATAGACAATGTGTTGGAGCATGTCTCATTGATATGGTGAAAGCCTATGATACGGTATGGTTAGATGGACTAATTTTTAAACTCCTTCAGGACAAGTTCCCCAGACACCTTGTCGCCATGATGTGTAATATGTTATACGGGAAATCGTTTGTTGTAACTGATGGAAATCTGACAACAATGCGCGAGTTCAAGGTCTTGAATGGTCTACAGCAGGGAACAGTTACTGCGCCTCTGCTCTTCTCAATCTTCATTCGCAAGCTATTGAACGGCTTTGATTTTAACGTCTCGCCAACGCGATCATTCGTAGCGTTTGCTGATGATCTGATCTTCTATACGGCAGACCGAAAAGCTACAATAGTTCAGAGCAATCTCCAAAAAATGTTCAATGATGTACAGCTGTACACTGACAATTGGCGAATGAAAATCAATGCGCAGAACTGTGAAACAATCTTGTTTCGGACAACGCTGCAGGGGGTCAGTCAAGACCTGAAACGTAATTGGAAAGATTTCCACATCATGGCTGGTGAGAGTAGTCTAGAACGGGTTCCACATAAATCCTGTGTTCGACACCTCGGTGTTCATCTCGATCAGTATCTGTACTATACTGAACATGTGAAAATCATGCTCAGTAAGGCACTAAAACTAGTCATGGCCCTACGAAGACTCTTTCATTTCAAATACATTGATCAAAAGGTCAAAATGATCTGTTACAAGACCCTGGTTAGACCAGTTTCAAGGAAATGTCTTCGTGCATGTACTAGTTTGTACAGAAAGCCTGAGACGGATTGAAAACATTATATATCGAATAAAAGAATTTATCAAACTGCTGAAGTGACTAGAGTCGATATTTTCATATTGAAACTTCTTCGGAATCATATCGCAAGATCTGTGACTGTGAGTGAAAACCCTTGGATTTCACAGCCGTTCCACCCTACAGACGGGTATACTCGTATAGCGACTTGCCTCGCTACTGGCTTCATTCCTCCAGAAGCATTCGTGTATTTGGACATGAATCGATATGTTTTTGATTCTGACGGCGTCCCAGTCATATATCACATATATCGACGGGCCACCGATAAGAAGATAAAATATCCTCCGAACTTGAGTTCATGAGACCAACAATTCCAATGGAGATACTCATTTGCTAGATTCGTTGAGGCTGATCTAGTTGAGACGGGGCAATCTAGGTATTGGTGGCTGAATGACAATGTCTAAATTATTCGTGTTTATTTTCAGTTTTGGTGTTTTTCGTTATTTAGTTTTTGAGTTTCAGCTCATTATTGCTACATTTAGTGTTGTTGTTTATTTTGTTAAAAATTAGGTAAAGGTTAGGTATATGTAATGTTTACTATATTCCGTTAGAGATAAGATTAAACACTTAGGTTAGGAACATTGTTATAGAATTTTTTAGCATAAGATAAAGTTTTTGATTGTATTTTATTAGAAATAAGTTACAACATATTAGGTGTAGGATCAAAGTTTCACTGTTGTGTCTTAATTATAAATAATTTTAGGATAGTGTTGGTTGGTTTTTTCTCCTTTTTCCAATTAAATTTTAAAAGCATGTAATAATCGTAATTAATTGAATTTGCTATAGTTTTTTTGATGAAATGAGTTAATGATAACGTATAAATTTAGAGAGCCATTTGGGCCATTAAGTTTTTTTGATTGCTATTGTTTGGAATTTGCTTTATATTCTTTTAAAATTTATAACGATTAGTATGAAATAAAGCGCTTTTGACTTTGATATATTTCTATAGTATAACTTTTTGTTTTCTATAGCACTCAGCACAACAATTTATAACACTATGTTAAAAAGTAATTTAACGATCAAAAGAGGAGAATTAATACTAAAACAAAGATTAAAAATAGAAGAAAATTCATTTTACTCTAATAACGTATATTATTATAATTATTATGTTTTATCACAAATTTCAAGAAGAAAAATTATACAAAGAAATCAAAAAAGGTACTCGTCAACATCCTCGCCGGGCGCCCGCTGATGATATGGATGATGCCTGAAACTTTGAAGTACGTTACGAGCACTTAAACAAAAATCGTTAATTTTTACAATTAGTTTAGATGATGATGAAATTCCCAAATCGTAGTTTTGCACTGTATATAATTCCGATTTCCTTATTGGTACCAAAAAGTATTTATCATTTACAAATTTCACTAGTATTAGGAGCACTTAAACTTATTTATTATGAGACTATTTTCGAATAAAACAAGTTGGGTAAACAGACCTACGCTCATGTCAGAAGGGTTTTGTATTCAATTTACAAAATGCAGTCACCAGATCGAATCAAATCAAGAAACATGCCAACGACGATTTTATTGAAGAAAATATGAAATACGAAGATCATACTATTATTAACAAAGTTGAACGAATTTCGACTTCTGAGGTTTTTGGTATTGTTATACTCATAAATATCTCCCTTGATAATTATTTCAGATGTCCATCCGCGACGGAGGAAGCACATTTTTCATGTATTTCTCCCCCCCCCCCGTGCCCCCAGTGAAGCTAAAACTTACAGTTTAAGAACTGTTTTGAAAAGCTCCCATGAAAACTTTGATTTCATACTCATATCGGCTACGTTTGATGAATTTTTTTTTCAGGGGCCACTCTCCTGTACTGTTATCATCGATTAATGGCCAATTGTTTCGAATCCTAGAATGGTTATAGAACCCTTTTACTAGGAGCTCTCTCCCACCTCCTTGACTTGTTTCACTTATGAGCATTAATTGTAGGTACTCATCTTCAGTCATTCATTAAATTGAATCAAGTGTTCAAAGCATGCACCTTAAACGTTGAAGTTGGGAAAAAATAACTCAAAATTATTCAATCTTCGCATTTAAAACAGCCACCATTTTGTTTTACGATTACTGATACCACTAGCTGAACTGATTCTCAAAGATATACATGACACCTATCATTCCTGAAATTTTCATGCAAATCCCAGTAAAACTGTAGTGTCTGAGTCGGTAAAAAGCGCATGTTGTTCCATAGCCATATGTTGCCATAGTAATAAATGCAGCGCATATTGTTCCATAGTAATACAGGAAAATTCAAACCGTTATAACTTCGCTAAATATAATTTAATCTTTATGAAATTTTCAGGATAGATCAATCTTATAAATAGACATCTACGTACTGAATTTAAAGGTACCGTTAAGATTTTATTCAAGAAAACATAAAATCGATAAATCATACTATTACTAACAAAGTTGAGTGAATTGCGACTTCTCACGTCTTTGTTGTTGTTGTACTCATCAAGACCTACATTCCTGATTTTTTTCAGATTTTTCGGATGGAAGGTGTCCAATCGCGAGGGGGGGTGACACAAATTTTTCGTGTATTTCCCCTCCCTGTGCGCCCCTCGAAGCAAACTTTGCCAAACTAAGACCTGTTTTGAAAAGTTCTCATCAAGACCTTTCATTGGATACCCATATCGGCTACCTTCAATGAAATTTTTTTTCAGGGGGTCACTCCCCTACATGGGGAGACCCCCCTTAAATACCTTATAAAATTTTTTAGTAGTTAAACTTTAAAGAGATCACCACTTTACACCTACATACAAAATTTGATGCTTCTAGCTTAAGTAGTTTCCGAGAAAAACTGCTGTGACACACGGACGGACGGACGGACGGACAGACAGACAGACAGACGGACAGATAGGACGCAATTTTAGAATTTTAATTCCAAGTTAATGCCGTCCTGTATTTCATAGTCACATAGTCGAATTGGGTCCTTGTAGATAGTGTACCATTTCTTCAGAACGATATTTTCGCTCTTGGTTCGCGTTTGAGCCGCAGTTACCAGCAATACCCAAGATTGTATGGTTCTTGTAAACCAACGGCCCATTGTTTCTCGCTACTATCATTAATTCGCTTTCAAAATTCACGTGTTCACCGCATACAAAAAACGGAAGCACGTCTTTAGACACTCAGTGGCACGTTAAGTTCAACTATAGCAATCGCGTAGCCAAACGGATAGAGGTATTCTACGACTCGCACCAGTGATGGCAGTGATGTAGCGTGTTTTCCGTGCCCACGGTGTCTGTACGGCGACTACTTCAAGTACGATCCACAATTGTGCCACTCGACAGGTAACAAGCGACTTTCTCGTGGCTGCGCCAGGCGAAATGTTTAAAGCGAATAATACCTTCACAAAGACCGTGAATAAATTTAAATTTTACGCGAACACTTTATTTTCTAATGACTATACAAACTTTCCAGAATGATAGAATCGGCACTGTATGGAAATTGGCTTGAAATTTTTGCCGCCTAGTGCGAAGCATGCGTTAAGTCGACTCAATAGGTGTTTTAGCGGCTAGATTCACTGGACATCAACAATAATTTAACATCTCCTTCATGACTATCACTATTAAATTCGAAACTCTCATTCCTAAATCGAATGGCCCATCGAAACTACAATCATCTTCCCCATCCCAACATGGCCCCAAGGCAATTATTTTCCCGGACTATTACGGGTTCAAGCACTTTTCTTGTCAAATTTATTGCAAATTGCACCGCGCGCACTTGGCCAGACATCCGCTTCGGACATGATATTGTACACGTACGAGGTAAAAGAGGATTCACTCACGTATTGTTTTAAAGCCACCACCATGCAATCTTTTATTATTGCTTTCCAATTTCATTTTCATTTGCCGTATAAGTTAGGTTTTTCGGTTGCCGGCGCGGTTCTCCCGACGTGCTCGCTGTAGCGATCAAAAGCAGACTCCTCGATCCGCCCAAGCAGATCTGCTCACTTCATTCGAACAGCCACCGTACGGTAAACGCTGCAACGGAATTTTGTGACGAACCTCTCATCCATCCACTGTAGATTGCATTCGGCAAAGCAATTCGTGGATGAGCTGCATTATAAAGGTGTTGCCATGTCCCCATTTTAATTGCAGATTTGACTATTAAAGTAATTATAAGATGATAATATAAAAAAATTTAAATAACAATGAAATAATAAATATAAATAGTATAAATGCAAAGAAAAATTTAAATTTAATATATATAAAAAAAAACATAAATTTATATTTATAATAAAAAATATTAATTTTTTTACAAATTTTATAATGTATAAAACTATAAATTTGAATAATTAAATTTTTCAAATCTGCAATTAAAATTTGGATCAGTGTTATGCCGGTTTTCGAGCAGTTTGCTTAGGCGACTGCTCGGTTGCTACAAAAATCCGTGTAGAACTGAATTTGACATACAAAGCACGGCTTTCTTCTCTGAAGCCATCTTTAGATGTGTTTAAAGAGATTAACAAATTGATTGGACGACTTTCGAGCCATTGGAGTATTTCATCCCACCCTATTAGTCATAATGGCCAAGTTTATGTTTCAACCGAAGAAAAATTAAATGTCTGTTCTACTTTCTATAGAGACCTTTATAAAGTCAATGCTTCACCCAATACTGCTCTTGAAATTCTTGTTGAAAATAAAATCAGTTCTTTTCAATCAGGTTTCGCTGGGTGATATTTAACGATTTTCTATACTACAAATCATCACATCCCACTTGCTCAACCAATCGTGGATATTTTACTAGTATTGCTGAATTGAATGGCATATTTGGTTTGAATAGAAAAAAATGTATTTGCTAATAATTGCATTAATAACGGTTATTTTCCTACAGCTTGGAAAACTGCCACTTTACTTCCGCTGCCAAAAGGGCTCGGGTGGCGATATCAATAAATTTAGGCCTATCTCCCTACTTTCAAATTTAGGAAAAATTCTTGAAAAAATTATTTTTCGTTCTTTTAATATTTTCTCTAAACCACTTATCCCAAAACATCAATTTGGATTTAAAGAAAAACTCCACCGAACATGCCATACTATCTGTTCAGAACACAATTCACTCTGGTCTTCGAAACAAGGAAGCTACAGTTGCGTGTATCATCGAGCTTGCCAAGGCATTTGATTCGGTTTGGATGAATGGTCTAATTTTCAAACTTTTACATAATAACTGCCCCAATCCATTAAGTCGCATTATTATAAGTTTTCTTACAAACAGAGTTATGTCCGTTTAAATTGGAAGTTCCTATTAATCTCTAATTCATATTCTATCCGGTGTTCCACAGGGATCTATTCTTGGTCCGTCTTTATTCAACTGTTATTTATTCGATATTTCTTTCAACAATTCTCAGATTTTTGATAACAATCTTAAAATGTTCCTGTATGCGGATGACATTATCATCCTATCAAGAAATAAAAGTCCGCTAGCTGCTAGCTGACAAAATTAAAATATTCTTTGAAATTTTAAGGAAGTTATTGGATAATTGGGCTTTGAATATTATCCCAGAAAAATGCGAAATTATATGCTTTCGTAATGCGTATTGTAAAGTTTATCCTTCATTCGAGAATCGTTTAATCAGAATACTAATATGGAAAATACAAATGCATATATTTTTTCTATTAAATCTTTGTGTGCCGATAATTATCTACTGCTGACGCCCTCAATACCTGATCCTCATAAGCAATTATTTTTTTCTACCGGAGACCACTATTTCGTTTTTGATCATGGTCAAGAATAACTATACACACATACAACATAATCACACGTTATTTTCAATTGCAATGGTGATACACTATTCATTTCTTGTATATGCATGTATAAAGGCTCAATAAATTTGTATGTAGGTATGTATGTATGTTAATGAAACAAGAAAAAAACTGATGTGGTACCCCTTCCACGAAATTTATTATACTTTAAAGATGGTCCTCATTTGTGTAAAAAGTTTTTTTTTAATTTCACACTTTCAGAGGCGAATTTTGTCATTTAAATTATTCTATTAAAATTTCATTTCTTGACTAATGCAGTACCATAATCGTCTTCATCATCTATGAGAATTATGCTATCTAATACCTGCAGTATAGAAACTTAGTGCATACACTTAATATCAAAAGGGCGTGTGTGCTGGAAAAAAACCATGAACAGATATAACAAATGGATCTTCAATTTATTAACTGTGTTTTAACCACGCAGTTGTAGACATTAAGTTGTAGCAGACGGTTGCATAACCCGGAGCGGCATACTGAGGTCGGCTAGCGCTCAGTCGTGTCGCGGGTCGTCTGGGGCACCCTCCGCTTGTGCTGAGGCACCGTACAAGGAAAACAGACGGGATAGGAGGAGATCATTCTGAGTTCATGGCCGTTTTATTTTAATTTAAAAAGAAGTTCTAGGCACAATTCAAAGATTTTAATAAACGCAAGTAAGAATCAAATCAGCCCCTCCAAAATTCAAATTTTAAGCGAATATAAAACACAATTAAAGACGTAAAAATCTAATCCAACATAACAAAGAATAAAACAAGCGAATTTGACCAGAATATAGAAGAAACCAAATTGAAACTTACTTCTTTTCTGCGAGCGCCCGGTGAAATACGAAAAAAGAAGCGTGGGGTCACTGAAAATTACAATTTAAAGTTAAAATAAATCCACGCAAGGCAACTTTTAACACTTCCATCCACCTTTCTAATGAAATTGGAGAAAATTCAACGGTTGACACTTTGCCTTCTCCATAAACCAACAAAGCACTCTATCCTTACATCAGGTTTTTTTTCATAAATCTATCGCTCTTGCTTTGGGCTTTATACAATTTAATAACTTACACTCCCAAACTTATTTAATTTTTGCAAAGTAGTTAATATTGCAACATTCCCGCACTTTGCTGAAATTTATACTATAGGCGTCACGGAGAAGGAAAATTCACTTCCTAACACACTGCAATTTCACCCTAAACTTTTTACGTCTAATTGCTATAGACAAATTAACAGAATCTGCACCACAACACTTCTCTTGAATTCCCTCGTTTTTTTTTCAGTCCCACTTATCACAATCCACAATCGAATTATCACAGTAATTTCCGATACTTCGTTAATCACCCGTGCGACTTGTAATGATTTTAACTTTTCAAGAACGAACGCGGAACCGACCTCTCATCGGTTCTAGACGTTAAGTCTGAGTAGTGCCAACGGATGGTACCAACAGGTCAACCAATCCGTGCACCGTAACCCATTCACGCGGTGACTGCTTGTCGGCCAGCTAGTTCGGAGAGGATTTCGGTCGCGGGTCTCCGAATGGATTACGCTCAATTACAATATTTCAGTCACCTGAACTTGCCCGTTTTCCAAACGCGTCAACAATTACTCATCCAGAACGGGAAACCTACATTACGTTAATTCTGGATGTGATCTCTCCACAGATCTCAAATCAAAAACGCTATAAAATCCTATAGGCGCGTTACCGAATTACCGACGCGGTACCGAAAAATATGCTACTCGAAATTAAACCGACGAAAACTACTCTAATGAAATGACGAAACAAGCAAAGGTACCGCGTACCGCGCGCGACGCGAAACCGACTTCAGCGGATTTGTCGAAACCCTACCCTCGCGACGGCATACTTACCCTACACTCTCTGTTCCCACTGAAAAAGAACGAGTCACTGAAAAGGAAAGTCGTGGGTTATCTTAGCAATTCATTTTTAATAATTATAAAGATATTGAACAAAACATCGATGTAAGTATAAAATCAAACAATTTCAGTAACTTCTAGTTATTTAGCGTTTTCGTTCTTGTTATTCTACTAATTATGGTGAGTATAAATCCAAGAGAAATGCCTACACTAAGGTATTTCCCTATGAGCACTTGTGCTTAACTATTTTAAAGTTTAGAGTAGTAATTCTGAAGGTATAGTCTTAACCGACCAATTTGGGATAGAATACAATTTTCAAATAAAGCTCAATATATTAAACTTAACTCACTACCTCCATCCGCTGAGAAAGATACATTTATTCCCATTAAAAAAACTAAAGAAACTCATGCAAGTTTATGTTTATCTACGATTATCTATACATGCACTTAAATTATCCAAAAATTCCCTAATACTCATATAATGGGAAAACTTAACTTTTGCAGTCATTGTACCCGTAAATCATTAGGAGGAAACATACACGCGAATTAGTTTAAGCATTTATGTTTTATAAACTGAGGATTTAGTGAATTTAGGAAAACTAGAACATCGCTTGCAATCAAAGCAATATAAAATTATTGTCGAAGGACGAGTATTAGGTTCATGCAACTTAGTTTAAGTAATCTGAAATTATCTGATTCATAGTAATGTTAAGTTTAATCATAGTTAGCTCGCATATTAATTATTATACGTATTTATCAAATGTTAGTCTACTGAAACTCCTATGCTATGTGACTAATGGAAATAATTGTTCCGTCGAAAAATTAGAACCTCGTTTTGCACTCAGTATATGCAAGGAACTTTACATGAAACTATTTAAATCGAACAGATCATAAAATCAAAAAAAATTGAATGGAGGTTTGAAAAGTTACATATTGTAATACCCAGATTAAATTCGTTATGTGATTTACATCTTTCGTTCAACCTTCATCCTCAGAAAAATACGACAGCATAAATCACTCTTAAATATAAGTGAAATTAGAATAAAATATTATAATTAAGTAGCTATGTAGCTTAACAATACTCATTTATTTATAGTTATCTCTTGATTCATGGATGTTCTATCTGTTTGATATATATTTGTTGTATCGCACCTTAGTTATTTTGAAAATCTACAAGTCAATTTGATCTTGGTTTAAGTAAAACTTAGAATGGTTTAGTGGACTTGTATTAGAAATACAATATTAAGTATTATTGAAACTATTTTTGGAAGGAACTACCAATTATTTAGGATTTTTTTTAGAATAATCGTTCAAGTTACATTTGGAAGGAGCATTTATCGTGGATGATTTTGAAGGATGTTAAGGAAGCTTTAATGAGAAAAGAAACAGCGAGAAAGTTTAATTTTCGAAAAAAAGGCCATCAATCATTTAGTAAAAAGTAATCATCAACATTATTTAAACTTCTTTCTCGTGGCAGAAAATAAATATTGCATCAAATAAATTTTTTCCGGACAATAGCACATCTCATCGTTATTATTAATATTTATTTTGGTTCATCTACGTATCACATAGATAGTGCAACAAATCATTAACTTGAGTTTGACAAGCTATTAATTATCCTCCAATGGTACGAAACAAATATCTAGCAAATATATATATATATTATTATATATATATATTATATATATTATATTATTATATATATTATATTATTATATTTTATAAATCTAATAATAAATGTAAATAGAATTTTGTCAATCTTTTTCTTAAATAAAATCCTTTTGTTTAAATAAAATCCCTAAAAATATATTTATAGATCATCCAATTATTATTCTCATTTTTAATTCTCTACTTAGCTTATTACTTAGCTAGAAGAAGCATTAGTAATCTAAAGTTAATTGCCTTAGCTGCCAATAACCGATTGCACTCTGAACTATCTGGCAAGGGTAGGAGATAATATTCACTTTCATTGTTCTCATCTGTGAATATGTGTTTGCAGATCTGAGTGTTTACTTTCATTTCCGAGAACGGTCCCCTTAAAGCAAAGAAGTGTATGTGCAATGGGGTACTGGTCTTACTTTTCAGTATGAGCTTTAGCTCAGGATAGTTGAGATTCTCATCAAAATCACCACGAACTATGTGCACATCATTTGCCAGCGTTTTCAGATAATCATATGATTAGCAGGTTAATTCTTCAGAATTTTTGTAGATGGATAAAAGAAATAATTTATCAACACTTAAAACTCGATAAATTTTCAGCACGTTCAGTTGGCTGGAATCAGTGCCTAGATATAGTTCCTGACTTCGAGCTGAAAAATAGGATGAAACGAAGTCGTCGAAATGCGAGTACATTCGACGTTTGCGAGAAAGAAAATTACTCCTAGAACTAGTATCAACCAGACCAGTTATGCTACTATTAAAGCCTTCAACTTCTGCCACTGCTGATGGTTTTTCAGCACTGCTGCTTTCACCCACATGGTCACCTTTCGCCTGACTATTATCTTCTTGTGCCTTTCCGCTCACACTAGACAAAATATTGCTAACACTTTCTAAGTCTTTCTTATCTAAACTAACCTCTTTCATAATTTGAGCCTGTTGATCTTCTTTCTGTCGCAGTAAATGGGTCAGAAACTCGTACAGCAACTGATTTTGTGCGGCACTTGATTCAGCCTCTAGCCATTGCTTTCTTTCGTGCATAAATTGCCGGTACATAAGATATGATGCATGCGCCCAGGAACCAATAGCTTTTAAAATTTTGACGGCAGGCTACTACATCGATGTGGAATGTGCAAGTCCCCAAGAACTACAACAAGCATTTTGAAGAATAGTTATCAGAGTGCAAAGCTTCAAGTTTGTCCAAGGCTCCTATTTCCTTCGGTGTTTTCGGCGAATCCAATTCATGGGGCGAGTAACTACAAACAACACATGGTAAGATGACTCTTAATAGTTTTTCATCACTCACTTTCTTATTGCTGTTACTTAGCCAAACGATTAACCAATGTCCGTACAATAGCTGCAATTACCATGACCCGTTATTTTCATACACACTTCTCGACTTTTACGTCCAACAAGAGGCGCCAAATTCACTGACATCTGTCCAAATCAAAGTATACTGACTGCCATCACCTCCATGTGGCTGTCAAATCCACCGGTTGTCACATCGGACAAAACAGCGGTGTGTGGAATGGCACGCCGTATGGCGGCAATGTGCCTCTCCAGTTGTCGCCAGTGGCATAGTTTTCTCGATGGCCACGGTGGAGGGGCATTTCCAGATGGCTATGTCTCGAAATGTGCCGGGGTTTGGGATTAATTCTATATTTCGAATATTTATATCCACAGATCTAAATATTTGGACAGAAAAAAAAATATTTTCTGCGCAACGATATCCGCACGACAGATGAAGTCCGCTGGCACTTCGAGGACATATCCATCTGGCCGGTTGCAAGGGTTCGGGATCGGAATCACTTCGATTCCCGGGCGTAGGCGTCACATTACAGACTCTCCCCAAATCTTAACATACGTTTCGAACAAGCACACGAAAATCGCAAAAAAAGATCCAATCTCCCCCCAAAGTCAAGACTTTTTTCCCCGAATTGAAATTAAAAATTTTTCCCGACACTGCAAAACAACTCCCTCTTATTAAAAACCAGATCCAGACTAACTAAACCAAATCCGCAATCCTTTTCTTCCCAATTACCGCTGCCGTACCGAGGTAACGTAATCGAAGTTCAATACACTTCGATTTCATTTCCCACACATCTTTTCCATTTCGATAAATGCAACAATTTCCATTTGCTATATGGCCATCGTCATACACACGGAAACGATAGCTTTTGCCAAAATTAAAGAGTGTTTCTGCGCCCGGAGAACTTGAACCCAGGGTCCCAGCAGACCCCCAAATTGAAAGTCCACCGCACTAGCATCTAAGCCGCCTTCTGAAAACCACCCATTCATCACATAAGCAACTTGGACTTTTGTTAGTGTTGCACTTATAATGAATAAAATTTTGTTAGTGGGGAATAAAGAATGGAAGTTTGTTAGTAGAAAGAAGGAATGAGATTTTGTTAGTAAAAGTTAGTAAAAGGCATAAAATGAAGTTTTGTTAAGGGGAATTAATAAATAAAACTTTGTTAGTAGGAAGAATAGATTATTATATTCTTTTTTCACATAGAAAAAGAAAAGGGTAGGTGTACCCAAGAAAGGGTGGAGGCGTTTAATTAGGCAATTGAAGTTGTGAATAGGAGAAGCACGGTACGGTGTGAACTCAGAACAGCTTATATAACAGTAAGGCTAATACGCGTCATATTAGTAGGTAATCCAATCGCTGCCGTTTTCCGCCAAGTTTCGACACTTTTTGGGCATACTTTCGACTAAATTTTCAGCCGATGTTGCTGGTAAGATTCTTGAAATCGTGCGAAGTTAGTTTGTTAGCTGCTTAACATTTACTGCAAGTTTTTGACGAAGCTTAAACTTCACGGTACCTCACAAATTTTCAGTCGGATTCATATTCGGTGACTGTGTGAGCCACTACATCGTTGTGATGCCATTTCTATTACGTCGGATCTGTACCAAACTATTGTTAGGTAGACTTCAATAAATACCTCCGATAAAATTTTTGAATCCTTTCTGCGTTCAAATCGCCAGTGAATAGATAAAGGGTACTTAACAAAACTGACGTTAGATAGGAAGCCATATGGTAGCAATTTGCATATGTATTAGTCGGCCTACTATGGACAAGCTTCCGGTAGCTGCCACCCAACTGCGGCATTAGCAAATGCTTATATTTCGTCATATATACTATTTTCCGAATAAAAAACGTGCCGAACGTATTCCGTGCATGTTATAAATTCACCTTGTATAGCCCATGGTGCTCCTAAATTTTCCAAGACGAGCAAATGAAGCACACGTTTTGCACCCTCGACTAATAGCTCAGCGTTGAGATGTAAACAAACTCCTATAAATTCACTTTGGAAGGCGATAAAAACTAAACGGGTGTAAGAACTGAAATAATTTTTACTTCAGTAGGAGTGCTATTGTGTTCTCCGCGGACCTTCTTCATTTCACTGTAGAAATCCATCTCTAAACCGTACAAAACCTCAAATTTTCGTTGGCACCTCCACAATTCTTCATATAACGCCATGTAAGTTAGCCAGCAAAGTCGGCCTACTAATGGTCATGTGTGTGGCAGTAAGCGTCAGTTTTGGTACTTAAACATCCCCTTAAACATCGTCAGTTTTGGTACTTAAACATCCCCAAGCATGTACTTTAACTGGATGCTTAGCGGCGCGCTGGATGTGTGGTTTTCCGCGTATCGACCAGGCTTGCTTGTAGGCACTCCATGCCCAAAAAGACGATTCGTCGTCTCTTCATTGCAAACGTTTTTCAATGTGGCCCTCGCTCAAAACAGGTTTCATCGCTCTATTTCGATATCCGTTACCATGGCCAATCAGTTTTCGTTTTATGGTCATCAGGCTAACTGATATTCCTTTTTGCTTTAGCAAGTGTTGAGCTCAACGCAACGTTACAATAGAATTCTGCTCAAATATGCTTGGGACTGCTCTGCCCTTGATGTCGGTAGTTGATCATGTTAAACCTCGATCAGGTAAATTATCGACCGTTATTGTTTCGTTATGCCAATCAATCCACTTGCAAACAGACTGATTCAACTTTTTTTTAGAGCGTAAACATAAGAACACAATTTCAAACCGTTTTGCCAACGCGGCACTCATTTTAACTAATATCCGATTTCTGCGAAAGTTACAAACCAACTAAGATCTTACTTGCAACGCGTACTAAAAATAACTGCAGGGACTTAAAAGATAACTTAATTTTCCAGGAAAGAAAGAACCAGTTTTAGTTCATAGCGCACACGCTCGACTACAATACCCACTATACAACTATTAACATCTGCAAAGTCATTCTATTCCGATTCTTCTTCTTCTTAGCACTACAGCCCCTTTCGGACCTTCGCTTCCTGCAAACAGCGCCTCCAACTGGCTCGGTCCGTTGACCGCGTCATCCAATTCCGAAACTCGAGCAGCGATGAACTGTCTTTGTCGACCGAGTCAGACTAGCGTTTCCTCGGTTTCCCCACTGGCCGCCGGCCTTCAGTTCTCCCTACGAATACCTTCTTGGGTATCCGTTGTTCGTCCATACAATTCATGTGTCCAGCCCATTGCAGCTGCCGCAGTCTTACAATCCTTGAGACCTCCGGTTCGTCAAAAATTTCATACAGCTCATGGTTGTATCGAATTCGCCATTGGTCCCCGTCTAGCTTCGCTCCGATTATTCGCCTCAGGACGTCGCTCAAAGGCGTTCAATATATTTGCGGATGCTTGGGTTAGGTTCCATGTTTCACACCCATAGCATAACCTAGGTCTTATCACAGATTTGTATACTTGGAGCTTTGTTTTTCTGTGTATGCAGCTGGTCTTCAAGATCGTCAATACTGAATAGAATATTTTATTTGCGAGCTGTATTCTTCGGCGTATTTCGTCTCTTTCATTGCCCGTTTTCGTTATTTTGGCGCCTAAACACACAAATTCGCTAACATTTTTGATACTGTATTCGCCAAGTGTGATATTTTGTGTATTTGGGGTATTTGTCCTCGACTGCGTCATGAGCTTTGTTTTATTTTCATCGATTTGTAGCCCTACTAGTTTTGCTTTGCTGTCGAGCTTCAGGAAGAGTTCTTTGGCAGTTGTTAGTGACCGTGACAGAATGTTGATGTCGTCCGCATAGGCCACTACCTGGCTCGACTTGTATAGTAATGTACCTCGCGTATCGACAGGTAGCTTCCGTATGACGTACTCCAGAGCCAAATTGAATAGCAATGAGGCCAGCCCATCTCCCTGCTTTAGTCCGATATTTGTGTCAAAGGCATCGGTGAGTTGGTTATTGATGCGGACTTGGGAGGTTGTCGACGTCATTGTCATTTTGGTAAGACGGACTAGTTTGGCTGGGATGCCAAAACCAAGCATTATTTGGTACAGTACGTTACGATCAATACTGTCGTATGCTTGCTTAAAGTCAACGAAAACGTCTATGTTGAACGTCTATGTTGAACTCCCAGCATTTTTCAAGTACCTGCTTGACCGTGAACAATTGGTCTGTTGTTGATCTACCTGCCCTAAAACCACCTTGATACTCCCCAATAATACTGTTGGCGTATGATCCGATTTTATTTTCTAAGATTTTAGAAAATATTTTGTACGCCGTACAAAGTAGTGATATGCCTCTATAATTTTCGCACTGTAGCTTGTCACCTTTCTTGTGGATAGGGAATATAATTGATTGGCTCCACTCTTTCGGCATATGTTCTTGTTGCCAACCACCATTGCGCAACGTATTGTCATTCGTTTTTACTGTGGGAAGGCGTTAACACGGAATTCAATATTTACCAAAAGAAGACTCAATATTCCCAATATTCACCAAAAGAAGATTATGCTTTCTGTGTAATGGGATAGTGGATGACAGTAGACATTCGAATCAATAGTTTGTTTTCTTGGAAGCAGCTCGAATTAGACTCTACCCTTGTAATCCCATCACACAGAAAGCATAATCTTCTTTTGGTGAATATTGGGAATATTGAATCTTCTTTTGGTGAATATTGAATTCCGTGTTAACGCCTTCCCACAGTAAAAACAATTCACAATATGTTGCGCAATGGCGGTCGGCACTTGACGTTTACTCATGGTCGTAGCACGTGCGTGAAACATGCACTCCCGACAAAAAGTATGTCAAATTGTTTGTAAAGGACCCAGCTATCACATACTCAAGCCACGACTTTCAAAACATACATGCACGCCATCTACAGCGTTTGTCTCTATCATATTTGAACCGCCTTCGTATATCGAAATAGTACGAAGAAATCAAGAAAAAACGCCATGAACTGGTCAATCGCAAAGGCGTGATGTTTCATCATGATAATGCGAGACCCCACACTTCTTTTTGATAACCTGTCAAAAATTTATAGAGCTCAATTGGGAACTGATGCCACTTCAGAACTTCTACACGCTTTCCTACTTAATTTAAGTAGAAAAGTGATTTGGCTTTTTTACTAGGGATTCGCTTAGCCTACTGTCGTCACATCCCCGTCAAGATTACGCCGATTGAGTCTTCAACCAGCAGCTTATCTTGTGAATGATATGAGAGTTGGGGGCTCCTACACAGGTTTTCATGCTATAAGACAAGGACTCTAAGCCTTCTTTCACTTAAACGTCAGTTTCTTTTATTGTCCTCATACTTTCTGTGACCTGGAAACTAAAAAAGCTTAAGCGAATTTTGTCTCCCAGCAAAGTTTAGTTTGTTCGATAATTTTTGATGTTATATTTCGCCCGAGAGGGCAAGTACTGCCGCCTGGCGACCACTGCAGATGTAAATTTGCCTCTCTTTCTACCTATTGCCCGTAAACCATGATACCACATCTAGTATAGCAAAAAACACTTATGCCTTAACCACAGAGCTATTTGTATCGATTTCTGGATATCTTGGTTTAAAAACCATCCTGCCCCTGCCCCTCTCTGATTCTAGAGGCATCCATGCAAAAGGTCATACGAATAGACACTTCGAATGTAACTACTTGCACTTGTTTGAGATTCTGGCATCAGACTATCGGTAAAAGTTCGGAACAGCACTCATCCGGTCGGTTGGCATAACTGTCTCAGAGATGTATTCCGCCCACACCTTAAAGATGCTGATATGACGTCCGAAAAATCTTCCTGTGTATCCTGCTATCGCAATTGGTATTTTTAATAGCAATTGTCGTTTTCAAGCGTTCGAGATACAAAGAAATGCCACTTCACTGACAAACGTGCACAGCTAATATCCCGCCAGAATCTCAGCACATATGTAATACGTCATCGATTTTACGAATCCGGCCATTATATTACGAAGGTGGTGGTATTGTTCACCAGGTAATATAAGCAAACTTCATAAAGAGCCTTCGCATTCTGCATTAGTCTATGTCGAATGCCAAAACGGGTCTCATACATCGTCGAAATTGTCTTCGTCGAGAGTATGTTTGAAGCCACTATGCAAAGATTGATACGATAAAATCGGATAGCCGGCAACGCTCATCAAACATTCATTGGTCTCACACGCACTTCCATTTACGTTAATGTAGTTAATATTAATGAGAGGGATTTTACACAGCGTGGAGGTTCTTTCACAGTCGTCATTCTGACCCCCGTTTAATGACATACTTTTTCGTATGATCACCCTTTTTATACTTGACCACCCGAACTAAGGACACTATTCATTGGCTTTCCAGGCTGCTTTCAAAGTTTTCCGTTCAACAATCGAGCTTTTCAATAACATTACTAAGTCAAGAGAATTCAACGACAGGTCCTTTGAAACTATTTTACTTCGCAGCGACTTTTTCTGGAGCCACATAAAACGCGAGATTGAATCCATTGTGTGTATTAGTTGATCACAACTTTCGTAATAGCTAGGACACCTGCCCAGACTACAGCATGGCACAACTTCCCTTGACCAACGTGTCGAGCATTTCGATACGTTTCGAGCAAGCAGGAGTAACTCCGGTGCGAATGCGGCCTCATTCAGAAAATTGTTTGAACTATCTCTACTTTACTTTAAACGCCCAAAAAAGTTGGGACAGTCTCTAATGTTGAAAATTCTTTCTTGTCGGCAGCCACCATAGATGTCAGAGAGAATGGATACGAAATGCATCGAGAGAATTGAAGCACTTTATAATGTAGCGTGAAGTTGGCGCGTTATTAGCCGTTGATTCGAATTTCAAATAAATTTGACGTGATGTCTTCCACTAATTTTCGCATCTTGAACTAAATAAATTTCCCTTGCAGGTATTCTAACGTTTATAACGATATAAAAGATTGAACATGACTTACCTACGAAGGATACGTCCCTGACATGCTTCCTATAGCTGTTTTTAAGATCCCACACACATCACTACATTTTTCATCTTCCGACACAAAAACACTCGCGATCCGTAACAAACTTTTCAGTTTGATTAATGATCACATTTGCAACGCTTTTGCACTCCATTCAACACGGTTTATCTTAAAAAATTGTTTTGTGTACAATTTCAAATTGAACTTGATTAGACGTTTCCCATCATTGTTGAATTTTCGCGAATCATATGTTTTCAATCAGATGGTTGATATTTTGTTGACAATTCGAGGGTTAAGATATAAAAGGAGAGAGATTTTCGTCAGAGCGACTAGAGAGCCAATTGAATGTGTGGATTCTCTAGCGGCGTGAAAGGCAGGGGGATTTCAATTCGCATGCGAGAGGAAAGCATGTATGTACGAGGTGTGTTCAAAAAGTATCGCGAATTTTGAATTTTCGCGGGTTACGTATATTCGAATTTCGATTTTTTGTGGCGTTATGTTGGTACTCATGTCTGTCGCTTATGCCGACAAGCTCGGCCATTTTGAATGTTCACTTAATTGGTGATAGCTGCTTTACTTGCACGTGTTTTCAATCGTCTTCGATTTTTACTTATTCAAAAAAATGGATCAAGAACGTGTATCAAATTTTGTGTGAAAAACGAAATTAAGTGCGCGGATGCATTCCGAATGTTGACTGTGGCATACGGGGAAGCTACCTTGGACCGAAGCAACGTTTATCGGTGGTACAAAATGTTTTTAAGAAGGCCGAGAAGATGTGAACGACGAAAAGCGTGCCGGACGCCCGAGCACTTCAACAACAGACGAAAAAATTAATGAAGTGGAGAAAATGGTATTGGCCAATCGTCGAATCACCGTTAGAGAAGTTGCTGAGGACCTAAACATATCGACTGGCTCGTGCCATTCGATTTTTATCAACGATTTGGGCATGAGACGGGTCGCCGCGAAATTCGTACCAAAATTGCTCAATTGCGACCAAAAACAGCAACGCATGAACATTGCTAATGAGATGTTAAACTCTGTCCGCGACGAATCAAATTTGCTCCAGAGGGTCATAACTGGTGACGAATCGTGGGTTCATGGTTATGACGTAGAAACCAAAGCTCAATCATCTCAATGGAAGCTGCCGCATGAACCGAGACTGAAAAAAGCGCGCCAAGTTCGGTCGAATGTGAAAGTTTTGCTGACAGTTTTCTTCGATTGCAGGGGCGTGGTGCATCATAAGTTCTTGCCACAGGGAAGAACGGTCAATAAGGAATATTACCTGCAAGTTATGCGCAATTTGCGCGAAGCAATCCGCCAGAAACGCCCGGATTTGTGGGAGAACAAAAATTGGCTTTTGCACCACGATAACGCCCCTGCTCACACATCGTTGCTTGTGCGCGACTTTTTGGCCAAAAACAACACACTAGTGATGCCGCAGCCACCGTATTCCCCAGATCTGGCCCCCTGTGACTTTTTCTTGTTTCCTAAACTGAAGAGGCCCGTGAAAGGACGACGTTACGCTACGCTTGACGAGATAAAGACGGCATCGAAGGAGGAGCTGAACAAGATTAAAAAAATGATTTTTTGAAGTGCTTCGAAGATTGGAAAAACCGTTGGCACAAGTGTATAATATCTCATGGGGATTACTTTGAAGGGGACAAAATAGATATTCATGAATAAATAAATAATTTTTGAAAAAAAAACGAAATTCGTGATATTTTTTGAACACACCTCGTCTGTAGTAAAAGTACTTCACTCACGTATGGATGAAAATAAGCTCATAGCGCCTCCAACTGTCTCGGTCCGTTGACCGCGTCATCCAATTCCGAAATCCAACCAGCGATGAACTGTCTTCGTCGACCGAGTCAGACCAACGTTTCCTCGGTTTCCCCACTGGCCGCCTTTAGTCCTCCCTACGAATACCTTCTTGGGTATCCTTTGTTCGTCCATGCGATTCATATGTCCAGCCCATCGTAGCTTCCGCAGTCTTACAATCCTTGAGACCTCCGGTTCGTCAAAAATTTCATAGAGCTCATGGTTGTATCGAATTCGCCATTGGTCGGATTATTCGCCTCAGGACCCGTCGCTCAAAGGCGTTCAATATATTTGCGGATGCTTGAGTTAGGTTCCATGTTTCACACCCATAGCATAACCTAGGTCTTATCACAGATTTGTATACTTGGAGCTTTGTTTTTCTGTGTATGCAGCTGGTCTTCAAGATCGTCAATACTGAATAAAATATTTTATTTGCGAGCTGTATTCTTCGGCGTATTTCGTCTCTTTCATTGCCCGTTTTCGTTATTTTGGCGCCTAAACACACAAATTCGCTAACATTTTTGATACTGTATTCGCCAAGTGTGATATTTTGTGTATTTGGGGTATTTGTCCTCGACTGCGTCATGAGCTTTGTTTTATTTTCATCGATTTGTAGCCCTACTAGTTTTGCTTTGCTGTCGAGCTTCAGGAAGAGTTCTTTGGCAGTTGTTAGTGACCGTGACAGAATGTTGATGTCGTCCGCATAGGCCACTACCTGGCTCGACTTGTATAGTAATGTACCTCGCGTATCGACAGGTAGCTTCCGTATGACGTACTCCAGAGCCAAATTGAATAGCAATGAGGCCAGCCCATCTCCCTGCTTTAGTCCGATATTTGTGTCAAAGGCATCGGTGAGTTGGTTATTGATGCGGACTTGGGAGGTTGTCGACGTCATTGTCATTTTGGTAAGACGGACTAGTTTGGCTGGGATGCCAAAACCAAGCATTATTTGGTACAGTACATTACGATCAATACTGTCGTATGCTTGCTTGAAGCCAACGAAAATTTGGTGTACGTCTATGTTGAACTCCCAGCATTTTTCAAGTATCTGCTTGACTGTGTCTGTTGTTGATCTACCTGCCCTAAAACCACCTTGATACTCCCCAATAATACTGTTGGCGTATGATCCGATTTTATTTTCTAAGATTTTAGAAAATATTTTGTACGTCGTACAAAGTAGTGATATGCCTGTATAATTTTCGCACTGTAGCTTGTCACCTTTCTTGTGGATAGGGAATATAATTGATAGACTCCTCTTTCGGCATATGTTCTTGTTGCCAAATGTACTGGATGACTTCGTGAATAGCTTGATGAACACTACTGCCACCATATTTGATGAGCTCTACTGGAATCTCATCAATGCCCAGCACTTTATTCTTTTGGCTTTGATGATGGTACAAACTTCATCCAGAGTTGGTGGGGCCAATGAAAGCTCTCCGCAGACATCTATAGGCCCCGATGTTCTGGAGCTGTGCAGAGGATTAAGGAGGTGCTTAAAATATGTTGCCCATCTTTCTTTAATCTTGATTTCATCAGCGATTATATTGCCGCTGTCATTACGAAAGAGTGTCGTTTTGGGCTGATAACCACGTTTCAGGCTTTTCGCAGCTTTGTATACTTGTCTTGTGTTATTGCTCGCTAAACTTACATCTATGCTTCTCAATTGGTCGTCATAGTATTTTCTTTTCTTAATCTTAATTATCTTATTCGCTACTCTTCTGAGATTTTCATAGTGTTCTCTCTTCGTCCTGGTTTTCCTACCTACGTATTCTTTGTACGCCTGATTCTTTTTATCTAAAGCATTCTGGCACTCATCATCGAACCAATCATTCCTCTTGCGCCGGGCTTGATGTCCGGTCGTCTGTTCTGCCACGGTCCTGATAGCCACTTTCACTTCCATCCAGAGCTCGTTGCTCGTCTATAACGATGCGTCTGATAACATGGGAGCCAGCTGGTTGTCGAAGGTCTCCGTGAAATTTTTGGCCACAGCCGCCGTTTGGAGCCTTTCGATGTCAAATTTTTGTAGCGGGCTGGTCTTCGCTGAATATGCCTTTGACATACGACATCGATGGGTTAATTTGATCAAGTGATGATCTGAGTTACAATTGGCTCCTCGGTATGTACGGACGTCAAGTATGCTCGAGGCCCAATGTTTTTGGATCAGAACATGATCGATCTGGTTTTGTGTGTTGCCATCCGGTGATAACCAGGTCATTTTATGAAATCGTCGATGTGGTAAGCAAGTCGAACGTATGACTAGATTTCTGCTACATGCAAATTCAATCAGGCACTGGCCGTTGTCATTTGTTTCATCGTGGAGGCTATATCCTCCAGTCGTTCCCCGATGAGATAGCTCATTTCCAACCTTAGCGTTAAAATCACCCAGAATAGTTTTTGTTACGTTTGTGGGCAATGAGTCGACCAGTTTTTCAAGGTGATTGTACAACGATTTCTTCGTTTTCCGTCCATTTCTTCGGTCGGGGCTTGAACATTAATCAGCCAGATTTTGAAGAATTTTGCTTTTATACGGATCGCACACAACCGTTCATTGACTGCCTTAAAATCAATAACTACCATGATTTTTAAGTCGAGTTTCGGAGTCTGTATTTCGGGAATATTTGCGGGATTGCTGGTTTTCACTGCCCGATTTTGTTGATTGGGTATTGGATGCAGTTGAATCCGTCCATAAAAAGGATGTTTTCATGCAGTCCTTCACCACGGGAATTGTCATCAGCAAATCCGAGTTTTTTGAGATTTTTGCAGTAATTCAACCGGTCTCAAATGTTCTTCTCGGAAAGTAGAGGTTTCTTGCGTTGTCTATAGGGTTGCTGGCCCAAATTAGTGGAGCGAATGTATCGCTGAACGGTTCGCCTTGACATGTTTTAGTGGCCTCTGGAGAGCTGTTAAGCAGTTTCGTCACTGTTCGCGTCCAAACTTTTGGTCTATTTTCAGACAATGTTCGAATTTTCCTTTTGGCTTCTGCTGAAAGTACCGACGGTTGACCATTTCTTGGCATATCCTCCACGTTTCCCTCCTTGACTTTGCACAATTATATCATGGTGCTCTTGCTGACCCTAAGTATTCTGCATATGTCGTTGCAGCTGTACCCCGATCGATACATGCTTGAATCGCAATACGTTTTTCAATTGGACAACTTAGCATTATCATCCAATTTCAATTCAATCCGTTGAAAATTCACGAAATTCTTAGGGTTTTTACAAAAGATTATTAAAATCAATATCTTTCGATAAATTTCGTACTTTCACTTCAAGTAACCAAATCTTTTTACTATACAGGAGTTAACATCTAAGGATAATAAAAATATACCCAAGTAATTACGGGTTTGCATATTTTACTTGTAATTAGGTGTACCTACAAATCCTCTTCAAATTTTCGTACTTGTTTTTGCTGACTTTGCTTTCTGTTTTCACTCTTATGGAAATTAATTAAAGCTATGTAGCTATAAGAAAGTTTTGAAGGTAGTTTTTTGCCGATAAATTTTTTCGGGTTGATTTTCCCTGTTGATGGTCAGAATTTTTTGTATCACCCTGTATTTTTTACAAAGTTAAGTGAATTTTTACTTCCAAGTATTTATTATTATTGTACTCATAAAGGTCTACATCAGGATCTTCTTCGGATTTTTCGGACCAAAGGGGTCCAATCGCGAGGGAGGAGGACAATAATTTTTCGTAAGTTTCCCTTCCCTTGCACCCTTTTTAGAAAGCTCTTATTACAGCCTTTTATTTAACAAAGCTCATAACAATTTTTCCGGTACGGTAGGACCGCCCTTAAAAACCATCGAACATTTTTTTGGCTATTCAAACTTTCAAGGGGTCATCACTTGGGTGGTACACATAGGAGTACCTAAGTCGATTTGAAATATGTATCAACCATCAACACGTCTTATTGTTGTTATACAGGGTTTTCCAATAAGAGGTGTTATTTTGATATTAAAAGAATAATGCCATTTTTAGGGTATTGTAAAATCATTTTACAATACCCGACTAAAATCGCATCCTGTTTGTCCGTCTGTCCGTCCGTCCGTACGTCCGTCCGTGTATCACACCACTTTTTCTCGCAAACTACATAAGCTAAAAACATAAGATTTTGTAAGTAGGTGCGAAGTGACGCCCTTTTCAAAGTTTCACCACAATAAGAAATTTATAGGGTCTTTAACGGGGTCTCCCCATATAGGGGAGTTGCACCCCCCCCCCCCCCCCCCCCAAATTTCATCGCATGTAGGCAATATGGGTATCAAATGAAAGGTCTTAATGCGAACTTTTCAAAACCAACAAGTTTTGCTTTGAGGGGTGCAGGGGAAGGGGAAATGTACGAACATTTTGTGTGACACTTCTGCCCAAAAAATCTGAAAAAAATCACAGAGGTGTGGATTTAAGAGTACAAGGGCTACAAATACCTCAGAAGTCGAAGTTCGATCAACTTTGTTAATAATAGTACATTTTATAAATTTTACATTTTTGCCTATAAAATCAAGATGGGACCCTTAAATTTCCCAAAACCTTCAATTTAAGTTTTTTTAAAGTAATTGTATGTGTCCCGAAAATTTCACAATAATTGAACAATAAACAGCTAAGTTACACCCGATTGAATATTTAACAACTACAACAACATTAACACGTGATACTAGGGAGATACACGTTTGCAACGGACCTAGACACTACAAAAATGTAGGAATTTTGATAAAAATTTTAGAAATGGTTTGTAATGTTGATGTGTAATCAAGCGACGGGGCCAAAAAATTTGAAACAAAATGGTGGCGAGTTTAAAATCATAATAAGCATAATAATTTTTCGAACTCAATTTATGGAATCTGTATATTAGTCAAGTTTTGATATGCAGAATATATTGTTTGATTTACTAATTATTTTACAATACCCTTCTGGCAAGAGCCTTCTCCTACTTCTTCAACTTGTTTTATATAAATGATCGGATGTTTATTTCATTATAAAAAGGAAGGTATGCCGTTAATAGTCGAAAATAACATCAGGCACGACTACGCTTACAGGACCATATCCTTTTCATGAAATTTTCCATAACCAAATCGCAAAGAGGCTGTTCTATGTCCTCGATAGCCTCACGAATTCCATCTTTGAGGTCTTGAATCGACGCTGGGCTGTTGGCGTAGACCTTCTCTTTCACGTGGCCCCAAAGGAAGAAGTCGCAAGGTGTTAAATCACAAGATTTCGGTGGCCAATTGTGATCACCTTTTCGAGAGATAACACGGTCCGGAAACTTTTCCCGTATAAGATCAATGGGTTCGTTGCTTGTGTGGCACGAAGCGCCGTCTTGTTGAAAGTAAACGTATCAGATCAGTACCTACCAGTTCCGGCCATAAAAAATCATTAATCATCTCTCGATAGCGCAATCCATTCACCGTAACTGTTGCTCCAGCCTCATTTTCGAAAAAGTAAGGTTCAATGACTCCGCAGAACCATAAACCGCACTAAACAGTCACACATTAAGGATAGAGAGATTTTTCAACAATAACTCTTGAATTTTCCGAGCAGCAGATGCGACAATTTTGCTTGTTGACGAAGCCACCGAGGTGGAAATGGGCCTCATCACTCAAGATGATTTTTCGATGGAATTCCGGATCATTTTCATGCATTTTAAGGACCCAATCAGCAAATACAACGTTGTTAATGATCGACCGGCTTGAGTTCTTGTGTTAACTGAACTTTATAAGCCTTAAGACCCAAATTTTTATGCAAAATACGGTGTAATGACGTTTGTGTAATGCCTTATTCCAAAGAACGACGAGGAATGGACACACCTGGGTTTTCTTCAACACTTTCGGCTACAGCAGCAATATTCTCGGCTGTTCTTGAGTGACGTGCACAGGTTTTGTTCTTTACATCACTAAGTTGTCCCAACAGCTCGAATTTTTCCACCAATTTCTGTATTGCGGTCCGACAAGGTGCTTCACGACGACCCAAAAATGTTTTACGAACCGTCTCTGCCAAATTTTCACCATTTTTATAGTGAATTATAATAATTTCAATGCGTTGTTGAAGCGTGTATCGTTCCATTTTTTTAAATGGCGTAGTTTCTGCCTGTCAAATGTCAAAAAATGACAGCTTCAAAAGTGACATCTACCGAAATAGTGGGCTATTCAAAATAACACCTCTTATTGGAAAACCCTTTAATTCTATAGAATTCAAATGGCGATAACTCTTACGTTTTGATTTCCGTGAAATTTCGTAGGCATAAAAGGGGCACCGCTTTCATTTTTGTGGGAAATGTAAAATTTCCAAATCATACTATTACACTGCGCAACAATGAAATTGTTTCGGTCTCAAAATTAGTCCTATCCAATATCTTCTCGTTTACTGAATGCAAAAACACCATTAAAAGAACCGATTAGCTCTAGTTTCTTTTTCAATCTGCGGAAAATTGGTTCTTCGAAATTGGCAACATTGTTAATTGTCAAAATACAAATAAATTTTATATAATAAATTATAATTTGACTGCCAGAAGATTACTAAGTATGATACTATTGCGGTAACGGTGAAACTTATAGTATTTCGTGCATATCATCTTGTTTTAGAATGTTTTAAAGAGAGAAGTCAACATGCCACTGAAATGTGTAAATTTAGTTCATAATTTTTAGGTAAATTTCTCGAGAGAAATTTACCTATTGCTGAGAGTATCTTAATATATATATATATATATATATATATATATATATATATATATATATATATATATATATATATATATATATATATATATATAAATATATATATATATATATACTATATACGAGTATATATATATATATATATATATATATAAAAAAAATATATATATATATATATATATATATATATATATATATATATATATATATATATATATATATATATATATATATATATATATATATGAGATGTAACGAAATTTGTGACCACGCTAGAGGTTGCAATTTTGCTCCAATTTCCACCAAATTTTCAGGAAAGGTGTATTGATTAAATATCTCGGTTAAGTTTGTGAACCAGCTATATCGGCCAGGCGAAAACAAAATGGCGGCCATTTTAGACGAAAAATCGTGATTTCTGTTCTGACCAAAGTATAGCCCCGATTTGCATGAAATTTGGTACAAAGGTTCACTGATGTATGTGATGAATCTCACAATAAACAATTCAAAGCCGTGACGGCAGAAACAAAATGGCGGCCGCTCAAAGGTTGAAAAACGTACAAAACTTGGTTGTTCTAGTTTTGACCAAAGCTTTCCACCAATGTTAATGAAATTCGGCAGTTTGATAGAAACTATAAGTATCTAAAGAGTTATGTGAAAAAACTGGAGGTCAGGTCGCAAAAAACAAAATGGCGGCCAATTGAAGCTCAAAACTACAAAGGCTTCTGAAAGTCACAAATTTAATCCGATGAATAAAACTTGGTTTTAAAATAAGAGTTGCTTAGATCTAAAGACGTTGACATTTTGGTGATCATACATGTGCAAATTCCAAAATGGCATCCGTTTAATAACACGTTTTTTCAGGTTTTTGTGGCCCTCTAGCGGTCAGATTTGCCAATGGATTTTGATGAAACTTGAGGTTAAGAATCTCTGTACTAAGTTCTTTATTTGTGCAAAAAATTATTAAAATCGAATGAAAGATAAAAAAGTCAAAAATTTAAAACCTAATATTTTTAGCTGCCATTTTCACAGAAAATTGTATACTTTTGCCCTGACTAGAGTGAAACTCCTATTTGAACGAGATTTGGCACATTGATTGATGAGTTCCTAGCACGCAAAGATTTAAAATAATCCAAAATACAATGCATGCATTCAAAATGGTGGCCTCCAAAGGTCAGAAGGCTATTTTAGTAACAAATGAAATAATGAATATTTTTGAAGGAAACGTTTTAAATGACTTAACTTGGAAGTATTTATAAACCAGACCATTTTTAAGATATTGTAAATTATTTTTAACAAAACCCTAAAGAATTATAAAATCGCGACTTGTCTGTCTGTCCGTCCGTTCGTTTGTTCGTGCGTCATAACAAGTTTTCTCGTAAACCACATGAGTAAGAATGAGGAAATTTTCTACGTAGGTCAAAAGTGATGTCTCTTGAAATTTGCAGTGCAAGAAAATATTTTAAAGTGTTTAAAGGAAGTCTCCCCATACAGGGGGGTGACTTAAATTTTTTTTTTATTTCTCTAGCCCTCTAGCAGCCAAATTTCTTATCAGATTCCGGTGAAACTTGACATTATAAGCTATTAAGGCAAGTTAATTTAATTTAATTATGCAAAATAAAAAATCCGAATTAATTTAATATTTTTAGCAGCCGTTTTCAATAAAAATCAAAATGACGGCCCCTCATAGTTTAGAAAAGAAGTGAAAATGTATATATTAATGGCAACGCAAGTGCTGATTAAACTTTTATGGAAATCTTTTGAAATTGACTATTTGAGCTATTTAAAGCCTTTGTGTGGTAACCACTGTGAAATGTGTAAAGAGAAAATGTGAGAAGGGCGAAACCTGTATTTATATGTTTACAACAATTTATTATCCGCCGATTTTCAATATGTAATCCATACGTGTGCAACTCAATTTAATTAACAAAATATTTGCGTCTCCATAAAGGGTCCCTAAATACCAACGTCGGCAGATTCTTTTTATGTTAATAAATACCCATGTGGTAAGCCAAGCCATATTCTTTTTCGAAACCTTACGCTACATACAAGAAATTTACCTCTCCGGCTGGTGCTGGCTACGGGGATTTTGTTACATTTGTGGCGAAATAACGTTTGCTTCACAAAAACGCAATTTGACGCCTCTTGCGAAGATTGCATATCAATATTATTTTTGTATGAAGGTATTAAATCAAAATAAGCCATGGGCTCCATACATATGTTGCAATTCGTGTTCAATTATATTACGAGAATAGCTGAAAAATAAAAAACGATCCAGGGCTTTTGCTGTGCCTATGATTTGGCGGGAGGCCACTAACTACATAGACGATTGTTATTTTTGCTTCACTCCGTCTATAAAAGCAGGATTGTCGATGAAAAAAATAAACTGTTGAATACCCGAATCTTCCATCAGCTACTCGACGTATTCTACATTCAGACAGTTTATCAGTTCCTACACCACTCCAGACTTATGAGTTGGAAGCAAAAAATGAAGACAATGTAGGTGAACTCAACGAGCCTTCAACATCTTATGACCTTGATTTTAAAGAAGAAAAAGATGATCAACCGCATAAATTGAGTCTTTCGAAGTTGAGTTATCTCATTAGAGATCTTGATTTGTCACAGGAGAAGGCAGAACTTTTAGGATCAAGGAGGTGTAATAACCTTTTGTTTTCTTGTAATATTAATGGCTTGATGAAAAGTTTGAATATGAAGTATAATCCAACTGAAGGGAGACTTTTCATAGACTCTTCCAAGCTTAGTTTGAAAGCTGTGTTGCTTCATAATGGCAACTGTCTACCGTCCATTCCTATTGGCCATACGGTTCACACGAAGGAGACTTATGCAAACATGGCAGACCTCCTAGATTCAATCAACTACCTGGAATATAAGTGGAAAATCTCCGGTGATTTAAAAGTGATTGCTATACTCTTAGTGATGCAATTAGGGTGTACGAAATACTGTTGCTTTTTATATATGTGGGATAGTAGGGATAGAAAATGACATTATATTCAAGCAGAGTGGTCTAGAAGAAATCTTAACCCTAGTGAGAAAAACGTAATTGCCGAGACACTCGTAGATCCAAAAAATGTTCTTCTTCCACCCTTACATATCAAGCTGCGCTTGATGAAGAATTTTGTCAAAGCCATGAACCAAGAAGGCCAGGCTTCTAAATACTTAAGAGACAAATTTCCTAAATTAAGTGATGCAAAGGTCAAAGAAGGCACACAAATACGTCAACTTGTAAAGGACATTGCATTCGATTTAGATTTGGAAAAGAAAGAAAAGTAAGCTTGGGAAGCTCTCAAGGGAGTTATACATGGATTTTTAGGGAACAAAAGAGATGATAACTACCCTCAATTGGTTACCGAACTTCTACAAAAATATCACCAACTCGGCTACAATATGTCCCTAAAAATCCATTTTCTCCACTTCCACCTTAATTTTTTCCCACATAATTGCGAAGATATTAGTGATGAGCATGGAGAACGGTTCCATCAAGATATTTCTGTGATGGAACGAAGATATCAGGGCCGCTGGGATGAAGCAATGCTTGCAGATTACTGCTGGTTTAACTGTAGAGATGCTCCAGAGATCACTTACAAGAGGAAAGCTAAAAGATCACGATCAAAGGAATCAGTTGATTTTTCGTAGATCTAAACACATGGTAAATGTTTTTTGAAGAATTTTGAATTTAAATATCATTAATGATCGTGCAATCACACTTAGCATATGTAATTCATATTTACCTATTTCCTAGAAACAATAATCTTCATTATTTACATATCAAAAAATTTTTTTCTTTGTCATATTCGTTTTTCTTAACCCAAAATTAGTAAGAATTGACTCATGAAGTAAAGTAAACGTTCAACTTTTTTTTGTTGCGATGTATTAATAACAGAGTTGAGTGAATTTTGATTCCGAAAGTGTACTCATCAAGACCTACCATCATGATTTTTTTCTGATTTTTCCGCTCAAAGGTGTCTAATCGCGAGCGGTGAAGACATAAATATTGTTCGTGCATTTTGCCTCCCCCTTGACATCCTGATGCAAAAAATGACTGTCACATTCTGTGTTAAGACCTTTCATTTGATACCCTCCCGAACAGCATTTGATGAAAAAATTTGTTAAGCGCCGCTTTGTTGCGAGGGGGGGCCCTTAGAAAATTTTTAAATGTTTGATTAGACCTAAACTTTTGAGAGACACCGCTTCTGACCTTTTCACAAAGTTTAAGCTTTATTGCTTCTATAGTTTCTAAAGAAACTTTTTGTGTCGCACGCATAGACGGACAATTGGACAGACAGATGGACAGACAGGACGTGGACCTAGTAAGTTTTTGTAAAATATCTTTCCCAAAGCCCTAAAAATCATGGGGGTACATCCAATAAAAAATAACTTAGAGTTTGAAATTCGTTGAATTTTGCTAATAATAGGAAGTTTAGCATTTTTGTCAGTAAAACTGTATTAGTATCATTAAATTGAACGATATTCTATAAGTTTCAATAGAATTCACAAAAGCTATAACCGTTTGCATTTCCTCCGATTATAACAATCATATAAGATTTTTCTACTACACGGGCTTTCCATCGAACCAGACACTACACCTTTAATTGGGTCTTCCGCGAATTTTCAGATAAGATGAATAGCAAAAATACATTTTGCGTTTCCCCAAGGCTCAGTTCTATCCACCCTTCTCTTCTCTATATACACGACAGACATTCCTACCCCACCCGAACACACAAATACTACCAGAATCCTACAGTATACCGACGATATAATTCTCTTCGTCTCCTGCCGAAATATCCCCCTCCTCAACATCCAACTTAACAATTACCTAAACATCATCGATAACTTCCTTTCTGGATGGAAATTGGTGCTCAACCCCAATAAGTGTGAATCGATTGTCATTCACAATACCAGAGGAGAATCAATCCAGTCATTGCTGAATGTCGGCCGCTTTAGACTTAACATATAAAAGCCAAGTCTTATATCTTGGTGTAAGGATCTGTTCAAATCTATCCACATTACCCCAAATTACCAATAAATTAAATAAAGTATTTTACGCTTTTAATTTGCTCGCCCCAATAATGAGGTCCAACTCCCCGTTCCCACTAAATATCAAAATAATGTGCTACAAAGTACTAATACGCCCAATCCTTTCCTATAGTTACGTGTTCTGTGCGATCTCCCCGCATACCAGATGGTAAAAATACGTATTGCCGAAAGACGCATCCTCCAGCACTGCACCAAAATCTGGCGCAACCCTAAAACTGGTCATTTGAAGTCAAATCAAATCCTCTTTGTAGAGGATTGCAGTATTGTTACTGCACGTATCAAGAGAATTGACCATTTCTTCATAACTAACGTACTTCATTTCCTCTCTAACTACGGAGAACATGTTAACCCCCTTATCAACAGAGACACAAAAACCATAACGCAAATCCTTGAGATAATGCATACACCGCAACTCTCACCCCTTAACTTCCTACTCCAGTACCAACGAAAGCAGCTCTTCGACCTTCAGGGCAAAATTGTGGTTTTCAACACATTGCACCACGGTAGGCGTCAATTATCTGCTGCCCAATATGTCTACAATTCTGCACAAACTATACTTCCTCCACAAAGTTCTAAAATCCTCCCCAGCATCTTTAGTTTTTCTCCACTTTATTTTTTAGCCGAGCGTCCAATAGTGATTAGTGGGATTTCCACACAAAAACCCACCAAAGCGGCGAATATATTTAAGCTTAGGATAAGTGAAATGTATTCTTTTTTAGGGTTTTGTACTAAAATACAAAACCCTATTGCAATCACGACCTGTGTCCGTCCGTCTGTATGTCACAGCACTTTTTCTCCGAAACTATAGGGCCTACAGCCATGAAACTTGGTAGAAAGGTCAGAAGTGGTGACCTCTTGAAAGTTCAAGGGTGGTAAAATTTTTCAAAGGTGTTTAAGGGGGGTCTCCCCATATAGGGGGGTGACCCCTCAAAAAAAATTTTCACCATTGGTAGTCGAGTAGGGTGTCATTGGAAAGGTCTCAATGAGATCTTTTCAAAACAAGTCTTAAAATTGTCTTATAAGTACCGAGGGGGGCAGGGGAAGGGGAAATATACGAACTTTTCGCGTACCCACCCCCCCCCCCCCCCTCGCGATTGGACACCTTCCATCCGAAAAATCTGAAAAAAATCATGAATGTAGGCCTTAATAAGTACAACAACAACAAATACATGAGAAGTCGAAACTCACTCATTTTGTGTTTTCTTGAATAAAATCTAAACGGTACCTTAAAACTCAATAAACTATGACTATTTATAAGATTGATCTTTCCTGAAAGTTTCATAAAGATCGAATGGTATTTACCGAAGTTATAGCGATTTGAATTTTCGTGTATTACTATGGAGCAATATGCCCTGTATTACTATGGAAACATATTGCTATGGAGCCATATGCGCTTTTTACCGACTTAAACACTACAGCTTTGCTAGAATTTGCATGAAAATTGCAGGAGTGATAGGTATCATGAAGATGAGTACATACAATTGAAACAAGTCGAAGAGGCAGGAGAGAGCTCCTAGCAAAAGGGCTTTGTAACCATTCTAGGATTCGAAAAAATAGGCCATGAATCGATGATTACAGTACAGAGGAGTGGCCCCTGAAAAAAAATTTCATGAAATGTAGCCGATATGAGTATCAAATGAAAGTTCTCTATGAGAGCTTTTCAAAACAGTTCTTAAACTGACAGTTTTTGCTTCAGTGGGAGCACAGGGGGGGAAATACATGAAAAATATAATATCAAAGGAGATATTTAAGGGTATAACTATAACAAATACCTCAGAAGTCAAAATTCGTTCAACTTTGTTAATAATAGTATGATCCTCGAATTTCACATTTTCTCCAATTAAATCGTCTTTGACATGTTTCTTGATTTTATTCGTTGCTGGTTACTGCATTTTGTAAGTTGAGTACAAAACCCTTCTGACATGAGCATAGGTCTGTTTACCCAACTTGTTTATAATAGTATCATAGGTAAGGCCATCAGCCATTAATGATAATCTAGTATGTAAGTGAATTGTAAATATTGCATTGACTCTGAATAAATGTTTCTAAAGTCTAAAGTAATTTAAGATTCCGGCGTCCGGAATGTTGGCTAGTTAAAATGGCTATGTTTTAATTAGAATTGCACTGAATTCTGTTCATTATTATTATTATTTTTTGTTGGCCGCTTAATTGACTTTTGTTTATGTAATTTCCACGTGAATCTTCAATACTCCAAACCTGTAAATATTATTTCATTCCAATAAGTTTTTTTATTAAATTTATATTTGTCTTTCTCAGATTTTTTTGTCAGACATTACCTCTGATTGCGCAGTCAAACGACGATGCTCGGCACAAAGCTGTATCCATTTAATAAAAGGTGCTCGTTACAATAAAAACATGGCTAAAAAGGCCCTCTTCCAAGCCTTAGGTAAGTGTACTCACTCGTCCAATGTCAACAAGCTCGACAAAACCTATTTTATTTCCCAGACTTTTTACGCTCGGATCTATCAACTAATCGAATAATTGGCGTTTTGGGATTCCTCCGATTGCTACTTCCGCTCATCATTTCATATCCTGAATGCGAAAATAAGCAAATTATTGAAATTTATGATTTATGCTTGCATCTGTTGAATAATTGCAATCATTCTATTATCAACGCTTCATTAGAAGTTATCAATGCAATTCTTACTTGTTTGAGTCCCGCCCTGAAAGAGTACTTCATAAGCAACGACTTGCATCAAAATGATTTCCTAAAAAAGAGGAAATCATTAAAAAATCAAATATTTCAATTGAAAAATGCGGAAATAACGTGCACAGCATCAGCATCGGTGGCATCAACAATGGCACCGTCAACAAGCTCAGGAACGGTGGAGCGAATCGGAGTTGTAGTCGGCCTGAATCAACAGTATGCACTTGGAAAATCAAGTACGGAAACTATTAAAGATGCATTCAAATCAGGCAAGATGGATCTAGAGGGAGGAGATAGGACTGATGAGCAATTCAGTAGTGAAAGCGATGTGGTCCATAGTAAAGCAGCAAATACAGGTCAGGATTCGATGCCGTCGTCTTTGACAAATAGAATCCAAGTCAATGATGAACCGACGACTATACAAGTATCTTCCACTCCAACTGAATCCTGTAGAGTGATTGTCAACGATGTTGACAATGTCTGCGACTATATCAGCACGACTTATGCAAATAAAATGGCTTCAAGCTCACCGACATTGTCGACGTCAATAATGCCAGAGTCTGAAATAAGTGAACCACAGGAAGACGGCCACTTGCATTGCATTGAAGACAAGTTGCAAATTTTGAGTGATGTCGATAATGAATCGTTCAATAGTATTGACTTTGAATCGGAAATCACAATCGGAATCGGAAACGACGGAATTGATTATGAACTGAAAAAGGATAATGTCGATGCTGACGACAAGAGTATTGACAGTAACAAAGAAATTCGGCAGAAAGTAAAGGATGCGGAAAAAGTTGATACTAAGAGTCTTAAATCGACTGATTCAATTGGAGCATTCTTCAATAATTTACTGTCGCATCCAAATACAGGTTAGTTGATTTATGTTGTTGAACAAGTTTGAGCTTGAACGTGTCCCTACTAAAAATTCACTTAAATTTACATGATTTGTTTGATTGTTTGTTCAGTAGCTCATTCAATTTGTTCATCTTGTTGTAGAAACATGATATAATGGTTCAGTTTGTTATGAGATAATTTATTAGAGAACAGGAGGGAATTGGCTAGTATTAACTTGTAGTTTTGACATTTAATTGGTATTGGTATTTACTCAAGTTATTTTGTAACTGTATTTCTTACGGATGACCTATAAATCCAATTCATGATGATTGAAATGGCTATGGACACTAAAAAGCTAATATTATTACATTAACGAGCAATTAGAAGCGGTACTATTACAATAAAATCGAATGCCCCCGACTAATTTGTAATCAACATTACTTGTATTCCTAATTTTGATTAGCCAAAGTTTCATCTTATTTTATAAACTTTTTGTTTCATACATATATTACTTTATTTAATACAACCTAACATGAAATGAAGTTCTGGAAATGTTTTTATATTCCAATTAACATTTCGGTTTTTTATTCCAGGGACAGTAACTAAACTTTTTCGGTCATCTTCCAAGTCATCCACAACCAACGTAACAGAGCAATCGTCGCCAACGTTATCAAGTGCATCACGAACGAAAACTATACGAAAAATCGATTTCCAGGATATGGATTCTAAGTCTCAATTAAGTCGGAAGCAAACAACCAGCATTGGAAGTAGTTCTGGTACTAGTCTGGCAATGGGTGCGCACGCTTTTGAAGATGACACAATTTCCCTTGAATCACTAAGCAGCCATATATCGCTAAGTAGTCACGTTTCACAACAAAGTAGAAATGAACAAGATTTAATGCCAGCCCCGAGTAATGATTCGGAGATTGAAAGAACATTCAGAGGAACGACATCGTATGAGGGGCAGGAAACATTTTCACTGCAACAAGAGCCATTAAAGTCCTTGGATGGAATTAGTGTGAAAGAAGGAAAGAGTGAATTGGAAAGCAGTACTATTCACAGTCAAACTATTTTGCCGGATGCACCATTTCAAAGCCCTCGAAAAACAGATTTGAGCGATGGTGGACGATATAATCCTTTTGATGATAGTACTAAAATTCAACTTGGAAATTGCGAAATTGGAACTATTTACGAACAAAATATATTGTTTTATTCGGCAAGACTTGTAGCAACGAATTTCCTTTTGACTGGAGTTCCTGGTGGCTTAGTTTCAGATGGACTTGTACGAGTTTCAATTAAGAGCCTTTCTCTAGCAGTTATTGCTAATTGCGTAGAACTGAAACCTGAAATTCTCTATTTACCACTTGAAATAGACAAATCAAGTTGCGCTCAGTCCGATATGTCCCCAGATACAAGTAATGAAAACAGTAGTGAAAATATTTCCACTCATGATATTTATGGAGAATTTCAAAGTGAAGAATTGTTAACAGAAATGTCTAGCTCAGAGATTCCTGCTGAAGAAACCCTCCTTGAAATCAAAGATGACCATTTTGGAGTGAGCACGAGCCCTTTCCTTTTTGATTGTCATTTAAGCAAAAGTGTTGATCAAGCCCTTTTGACACAGCTTCAAAAATCAATTCCTGAAAGTAAACTAGCAATTGAACAACGCGATAAATCGAGAACAAAATTAAACAACCAGCTGGAACAGATTTTGTCCAAATCTGAAATTATTCAAACCAATTCACCTAGAAATCAACATACAGGAGCTTCATCTCTTTTTGGAAGACAAAAATATACTCAATCAACTACGCAAAACGTGTGCCCACTTAATATGCCGATACTGTCAGACTCGAAACCGAAAAGGAACAATAAAGTAGGTCAGAAAGAACGTAAAGAATCTCATGGGATGGAATCAGACCAATTCATAGAATCTAGTTCTGATGCACATGAAGTGGATCAGGTGAATCCATCGAGCTCCAATCAATTACATCACAATCGCAAACGCCAGTACGAAGAACCTAGTCAAGGCATGAAGCAACAGCAGTTTATCTATGAAATTTTTTTATATTGCAATCATACCGATCCAGTCTTACGTGGCAACATGCAAATAATTGCCTGCAATTTCACCAAAGCATGCCTTTCCGATTTACCGCGTTTGCCGGTAGTAAATGAAGCGATGAACTTGATACGAACAGAACATCACGAAAAGCAGCTGTTATTGCACGGTCCATATGATATCGAAAAATTGCTGACAATTTTGATAAAGGTAATTGAGTAGTAGTTGAATGTATGGAAATTTATCTGGGTATGATTCCATCTGCTTTTGAAGTGTTTTCATTAATACGAGGTGCATGTTTCATGAACGAGAAAGGCTTTAATATGGTTGATGTGAATTGATCAATGAAGTGTGGTATGGAGGATTAAGATTTATCTCGTATTTATGATTGGTTTCCATGAGCTTTGCATTTTTCACCTATTAAAATTGTGCTCCATAACTGGGTATTCTAATGATTTACTAAATAGGCAAATAATATGTTTTTCAAAACTAGATGAAGGAATTTTGATAGGAAGATAAGTATTGATTGCCTAATGTAAGATTTAATTCCGAGTATTCTTCTAAGGGGATTTAAAGATTCATGAAAGAGATATCGTAAAACGTTGTTATTATTTTTTAAATACAAAATACTACTAAAAAGAACTAGTATATAAGAAAAATATGGTTTCTATGGTCCAAAATATGAAACTGAAAAGAACCCGTATCCTACTTAACTATAAAAAACTTGAGCATTTACAACCAATTTATGTTGACCCCTAACAAAACACTCTTATTTTCTCATTGACAGAATATTATAGATGGTATATAGTATTAAAGGATCAATTACATGAAAGAGATAAATTAATTTTTCCTTAATTACAATTAAGTCATTTCGAGAACTCTAAACCGAGACAAAAAAATTTTTAGTAAAACCACCTAAATTCACGTGGGTAAGTTTCTTGTCACATAAACAATGAAATCATACATACCATAGACTAAATCATACATAACTTAAAACAAACTAGATTAGACTGACCTTGACTGAATGTACTAGCAATTTGTATAAAGTAAACTACGCTAAAAATGCGATCAGCTTACACAAAATAACCGCCACAACAACCGAACATTGGAATAGCTCTTATGTGGATTATGTAGTTTAGGGTTTTATAAGATATCCCGTTTTCAATGCGTGCACTTCTGTCTAGTGATCCGTGATGTGTGTTCGATTCCTTTGCCAGTCTTTGACAAGGTGTGAATTTAAATAAATCAATGTTTAAAAGTATTTGAATGGATACATACAACATTAAATAGAATATAAAATTGTAGTTAAGTATGTAGAAAGGAAGGGAGAGGGGGAAAATTAAATTTCGCAAAACGCCTTCCTAAGATTTAATATCTGACATTCCAGGATTCAATGCCATAGGCAGATGTTAAATCCGTATAAAAGCGAAATTCTTCAAAATCTGGCTGATTAATGTTCACGCCCCGACCGAAGAAATGGACGAAGAAACGAAGGAATCGTTTTGAAAGACTGGTCGACTCATTGCCCACAAACGAACCAAAAATTATTCTGGGTGATTTCAACGCTAAGGTTGGCAATGAGCTATCTCATCGGGGAACGACTGGAGGATATAGCCTTCACGATGAAACAAATGACAACGGCCAGCGCCTGATTGACTTTGCATGTAGTAGAAATCTAGTCATACGTTCGACTTGCTTCCCACATCGACCCATTCATAAAATGACCTGGGTATCACCGGATGGCAACACACAAAACCAAAAACCAAAAACATTGGGCCTCGAGCATACTTGACTTCCGTACATACCAAGAAGCCAATTGTAACTCAGATCATTACTTGATCAAATTAATCCATCGATGTCGTATGTCAAAGGCATATTCAGCGAAGACCAGCCCGCTACAAAAATTTGACATCGAAAGTCTCCAAACGGCGTCTGTGGCCGAAAATTTCACGGAGACCCTCGACAACCAGCTCGCTCCCATCTTATCAGACGCATCGTTAAAGACGAGCAACGAGCTCTGGATGGAAGTGAAAGCGGCTATCAGGACCGTAGCAGAACAGACGATTGGACATCAAGCCCGGCGCAAGAGGAATGATTGGTTCAATGATGAGTGCCAGAATGCGGTAGACAAAAAGAATCAGGCGTACAAAGAATACGTAGGTAGGAAAACCAGTACGAAGAGAGAACACTATGAAAATCTCAGAAGAGTAGCGAATAAGATAATTAGGATTAAGAAAAGAAAATACTATTACGACCAATTGAGAAGTATAGATGTAAGTTTAGCGAGCAATAACACAAGACAAGCATACAAAGTAGTGAAAAGCCTCAAACGTGGTTATCAGCCCAAAACCACGCTCTGTCGTGATGACAGCGGCAATATAACCGCTGATGAAATCAAGATTAAGGAAAGATGGGCAACATATTTAAGCACCTCCTTAAACCTCCGCACAGCTCCAGAACATCGGAGCCTATAGATGTCTGCGGAGAGCTTCCATTGGCCCCACCAACTCTGGATGAAGTTTGTTCCATCATCAAAGCCAAAAGAAAAAAGCGCTGGGCATTGATGAGATTCCAGTGGAGCTCATCAAATATGGTGGCAGTAGTGTTCATCAAGCTATTCACAAAGTCATCCAGTGCATTTGTAGTAATTGAGGAGTATGGCTCTAAAAGCCAGCGCTGCCACAGGCACACAGCACAAACGCAATTTAACAAGGAGGGACGATTCAGTCACCTTCCCCATCGCAACCCTCACTCTTTTTCTTTTCGCGTGAAAAATAAAGCAAGAAAATTTCTTTTGTACTTAACTCCCGGGAAACAAAATTCTAAAACTGTTTAAAAATTTTAATGTGTAGTGATTTTATTACAATATCTTTTGAATATAATTTAACGAATTGCGGTGTAACGCGGTATACAAATGCTTAGAACGAAACGGTTAACCCCTTTAATTATATGAACGATAAAATCATTGTATCATTTAAACCCCTTAAAATTAGTCAAATTTTACCCATTCCCACCATAATATTAATTAAAAATTTTTGGTTGTCGGTGATTAACGTGTGCCTGTCTAATTCTTCCGATTTTTCTTCCACTTAATTACGCCTAATTCAACCCTGCACGAAGACAATTATGCGCCAATAAATCAACGATCCCAACATTATCAACTAAACGCGGCAAATTTTAACTCAACAGCCACTCTTCCAACAACCACATCAACAACAGCAGCATTTACAGCAACAACAGCATCATGTTCAGACAACTGAATTCGTACCGAAACAATCAACTTCCACCTCAAATACATGTTGTTTCGGCAAAATTTCAGTGGGTGGATGCTGAAGCAAGCTCCTCGGAAGAAGACAGTTGCCGGCGGAGCGTATTGCAAGTCATTTGGGGGGAGTTGGGACGTTCTCGGTGAAACGCGCGGGTGTCATCTTGTAATTTACGGAGACAATAGTTTTCTCTGTCTACTAAAACTATTTTGTTTGTTGCTTTTTTGTGTTTACTTCACTGATTTTGCGCCGTTTTGTTTGGGTTGCATTCATAATATTTACACCAAGTGTTTCTTAATGTGGATATTTGCGAGCCTGAATTTTAATTTGCCAAACGCGAAGTGACCTGTGCCGTTTTGCTCTGCCGAAACGTAATTTTTGGGCGCGCTACTTTGTGAATTTGTGCTTTTTGGTGAACGCAATGAAACGATGTAATGGGAAGGATGAGAGTTAGCGTAACGGGAAGATCGTGGTCGTGTCCTTATCGTTATTTTAGCGAGTTATTGTGCACAAGAGGAAAGAAACGGGACTCCGCAACGCAAAGTGGTGTGTGGGTGTGGGACTGTTGTGAGAAATTGTCCGCGTAGTTTGTTATGAATCTTCCCGAAATTGTGGATTCCGATACAGCTTTATTATCAGTACCCCAATAGATCTTTCAAGTGATAATTTGTGTTTACGGGCCCACATTCGTCGTGGTAATTGAAGCGCTGAATAAGGTGGTGTGAAAATCGAGTAAAAGGAGTGTTTCCCCTAAAGAGATTGTGTAGATGGGCTATGTACGTCGACCGCGCGTGTGTTAGTGGTCCTCCATAAACACAGTGAACGAAACACGTTGTGTGGGAAAATTCAGTTTTGTTTACCGTTTAGTATATAGGGAATCAGAAAGTGGACGTGTGAAGGGTGGAAGAAAGAGAATACGTAAACAGACCGAATGAAGGAGAAGGTTCGAAGCAAGCTAGGAGCTTCTATTTTTAAAGTAGAATGTTTAGCACGACACTTTAAACTCAATTAATTAACACGAAGTGTAGGATAGGGAATGAAAGAAGTTCATTTTATGAGAAGTGTAGCGAGAAAAAATACAAATGGTTGTTTCCGTGAATTAGTTTTGTTGAGATTCATATATTATTTTTAAATCGGATTTGAAAGACGAAAGTACATGAATTGATTGAAACTAGTAATCGTGAAATATCGGTATTATTTACAATTTGAATTTCGTCCGCTAGTAATGGGCCCGATTTCATGCCGAGTTTGTCGTTTTTTTTTGTCGCGATCAGTGTTTCCGAGCGTAGTTTACATCGAAACCAGTGAAATTCGTAGCACTGATAAAGTCACAGTTCGCAGATACAATAGAATTCTGAAATCTCAAGTGACGGAAAAGTTGGATCGCAAATTATATTCTGCAAGTGTCGAGAAACCGGAAAAGAAAGTATTTCCCACACAGGGCACGTATCGCGTATCATCGGACGTGAAGGAGCAAAAACCTAAGTCAGAAGAGAACAGTCGTTTAGAGTATTGGTCAACTTTAATGTCGTGTAACTCGAGACAATTGCATGGGATCTGTATTCGAACCTCCTTTACTTTCGCTGCATGAACTTGTAAATTTTGTTTTTAAACAGAACATTTCTAGGACTTACACCCCGGCTTCGTCAACGAGCGCTCGTCGTCGGAAAAGGCTATGTAAGTACCATTTTAATTTCTTTGTGTATATATTATTAAAAATATGGTTATTACAAAACGAAACGAAAGCAAAATGATGGCTTACTAGAGTAAAGTAAATTAAATCAATGAACATTTGTAGATATATTGAGGGAGGTGTCTTGAATTAAAGTAAATGTTACACACAACACATGTGCATTATAACATCCATGCGATTAATTATAAAACAAACAATTGTTACAGTAGTTGAAATAAAAAAAAAATGAATTATTAAACGGTAAAAATCGGTCTTTCCCTTCCGGTCTTTTCCAATCGGGTATAGGACCCGGTACGGTGGCAGGCTTCCACCCCAAACTATGAGCCAGCCACCGGGTACTTAAAAATTTTTCTGTTTCAGGAGACTTAATGGGTTGAGTGGCCCAAGCCAAGTGCCTTTTTATGGCATAAAGTTATGCAATTCCATTGTATAATTCTATGACATAAATTGGTCACCGGGGTACTCCCCTTCTGATGGGAAAGTTCATACAATTCAAGTTGTATGAGTTTTCCACTCAGAAGAGGAATACCTGGCCACTTCAACGATTTAACATTGGATTTATTCCGGTTGGGTGGGCATGAAGGGGCTCCACCACCACCCGGTTGCCCCTCTTTCATTTGTGGGCCCTGAATGTATTTGGGTAAAGACGAGGTCAACCCCAAATTAGTCTTTCTTGTCAGGTTGCACTTGTTCTCGCAACAAGTCGTAATTCCTTCGTGGAGGTTATCTACTGATTTGCGACTTCGGTCGTCCTCTCGAACTCTGCAAGCAATTCGTGAATGCGAAATGTTTTGTAGTGAGTCCTCGTGCCGGGGAAACGAACCCGCCCCACGACACCGCAATGCTAGCCTGCCAGCGCATTCACGCGTCTCCGGACGAGGGCATTCTCGGCAGGAATCAACACCTTCCTCTGCCGAGGCAGCAGAACATCGCTGCAGTCCTTCACGGACATTATGAAAATCATTTATTCACTACAAATGGCGCCCAACGTGGGGCTCCGAAATGCCCGGCTGTATCATCAGTCGTGAGCACGAGACAGTCCATCGTCTCTAGGTGTCCCCACTAGGTGTTAGAATTATTGGCGGGTAGATAACTCCCGAGGGTTTTTGCACTGATCGTGCCCCAGCAGCCTAATAACTTTCGAACGTGTGTTGTCTATGGACATCAATATCGTTTGGTCCTTCTTTTGATTTATACTTTGGTGGCTTACCCCATTGTATAACTAGTAAGGCCAAATGATATTAGAGTCCCTTTTTGTGTTCGGAAGTTATTATCCCAACATCTATTTTGCGGAGGATTCTGATCCGCTCCCCAAACCAGCGGTGCCTAAGTGTCTTAAATTACATGGATTTTGATTTCATGTGATTGGCTGATTAGCTAATCCATGACTATCCATGACAAGACACGCGCTGCTTGTGGATTAGAATCCCATCCTGGGCTGACAAGCTGTACTTGAGAAGTTTGCTAATGAGGGATCACTTCGGAACCCTGATTTTCATGGTGCCACAAGAGAGTGTCCCTGAAACGTTTTAGAAGGATTGTGCCATGGTGTCCATACTTGGGAGGAAGGACGGAAAGGAAAGACCGATTATTTTTTTTTTTGATAACGTAATTTTGAAAACTAATTAAACATTTTAGCATTTTTTTTTGTGAGGTTCTTTGATAGTTCGCCACTTTCGGCCACTTTTATGTTTTTCCTTATTAATATTTAATTATTTATTTCATAGCGTCATTTTAGCCTTTCATCAACTTAGGTACAAATTCTAGGTAGAATAATTATGGACATCCAAAACGCATGTAGACTTTGTCTACGACTTGGCGAGGAAATGTATCCGCTGGGTGATAGTTTGGTCGATGAAGCGAGGAGAATTTTTATTGTTGACTTCCTGAAGGAGTCCCTCAACATCAACATCATATTGGAAGATGGCTCACCAGACCACATCTGTGGTGAGTGTTACACGGAAGTGGAACGGATATACTCCTTCATACGTCGCTGCAAAGAGACCGAGTCAACACTACAACGACTTAAATCAGCACGACGATCTCGAGATCCAGTTATCGACCAGCGGAACAGGATTCAAAGAGCAGACTACCATCCGTCTGAGGATCCGGATCCACCATCTCGATACCAGCCTTGGAACGCCTGGGATCTTCCGCCACGACTCAATCAAGTACCACCACCGACTCTAGGTTCAGTGGCTCCGCAGGAACAACCCTATATGCTGAAACCGAAGCATATCCCCAGCATTGTACAGGGTTGGAACCTTCATTTTAGCGGGGAGCCCAACGCCCTGAACGTGGAAGTCTTCATTGGTCGCGTGGAGTCCTTAGTCGAAGAGATGTTGGCCGGCGACTACACGATGCTGGCAGGATATCTACCAATGCTGTTCAGGGGAGCAGCACTCGAGACGTACTGGCGGATTCATTCGGCCCCACCATCAATACGCTGGACACGGCTGAAAGAGGTACTCCGCATGGAATACTCGACGGTCAACATGGATGAGAGTGTCCTGGACAAGATCCATGCCAGATGGCAACGTCCGGACGAGCCCTTTCATCAATATCGAGCCGATATCCTTAGGTTGAATGACCAGCTGTCAGAGCCTATGTCTTCCACTCAACTGCTGCGGGTGTTGAAACGGAATCTAAAGCCGGAACTTCGTTGCCATGTTGTAAACTTGGACCCGCAGAACCTGGAAGCACTACTGAGGGTCGTGAGTCGATTGGAGAGGCTTGAAGAAGACCTCCACGAACGGCCTTACCTACATGCAAGGACAGGTCCCCGACGTGAAATCGCAGAAGTGGCTCCAAATTGCAACAACACCAATCTGGAAGATCACACGGAGTCGAACACCTATGTTCCGGACTACCCAGATGGTGCCACTCCAAAAAACGGACGAACGAGTACCCTACCACCTCAGTGGTACTCGAAAACCCCGCAGTAGCTCCTCAGCCAGCTGCTCACCCCAATACACATGACGTTAACCCACCAGCCATGACCATTACGACTGCGGATGTCCACTCTCTTCCGGAAACCTCACCAACGACAATATTAAAACGACCATCGCAGTCAATGCCAGAAGAACCGCGGCAGCCTCAGGTACGCACGCTAAAACCTTATCATGTTAGACTGCAGGAATATCGGGCGGCTCGAGAGCGAATATTTGCTTCCGAAGTTGTCACTTCCCGTCCGTGCACGACAAAATGGTCAACCCGTCGTTGGCGGAATTTCCGCAAGAGAGTGCGCACCTGCCGTCGAACCTTACACTCTTGTAACATCTCGGAGGTTGCTGAGAATGAGATCAGACCTTATCATCCAATTAAAGTGTTGGGCGAGACCGTGTTTGCATTGATCGACACGGGTGCCAGTATCAGTTGTCTTGCCTCGAGCTTTGGCTCGAAGGTGCTCCAAGAATATCCGAACTTGATTAAATCCTGGCGCACTGAAATCAGTACAGCTGACGGCACCAAACACCCTATACGAGGTAAACTAACCACACCCGTGACGTTCAGGGGTCAGACGAAGGATATTACGTTCTACATTATTCCGTCTTTGACTCAGAATGTATACCTTGGTGTCGATTTCGTCCTTCGCTTTGGACTGGCCTCCGATTTATTCACCGATTTGTCATTAAAAACCAGAAATGTCAACGAAATCACTTCTACTCCCGATAGGCATGACCTGACGCCTAACCAACGGCAACGCCTGGAAGCATCCATTGCTGCTTTCCCATCTTACGCTACCCAAGGCCTTGGCCGCACCACCCTAGTCTCACACGCCATCGACGTTGGCGATAGTAAACCGATTAAACAGAGACACTACGCCATCTCGCCGGCCATGGAGAAATTGGTGTATGCGGAACTAGATAGGATGCTCGAGTTAGGGGTCATAGAGGAGTCCCAAAGCGCCTGGTCATCACCGGTAACCTTGGTTGTAAAGCCAGGTAAAGTCCGTCTCTGTCTTGATGCCCGTAAGGTAAACGCGGTTACCATCAAGGACGCGTACCCTCTTCCACTCATCGATGGAATACTAGGGAGACTGCCGAAAGCCAATTATATCACCAGTCTCGACCTAAAAGACGCCTTCTGGCAAATTCCACTCGATGAGGACTCGAGGGACAAGACCGCCTTCACCGTGCCTGGACGACCATTATATCAGTTCGTCACAATGCCCTTTGGCCTGTGCAACGCGCCGCAAACGATGACTCGGTTGATGGACAAGGTCATCCCACCTCACCTAAAACACCAAGTGTTCGTGTACCTTGATGATCTGTTACTCATCACGGAAACGTTCGATCAACACCTCCTACTTCTACAAGAAGTAGCCCTGCACATCAGTAAGGCGGGACTCACCATCAACGTACAGAAAAGTAAGTTTGTCATGAAAGAAGTCCGATACCTCGGTCATGTTATAGGATATGGCACTATCAAAACGGATCCAGACAAAACTCGTGCGATTGATGAGTTCCCCTTACCAAAAACTGTGAAGCAGCTACGACGTTTCCTTGGTGTGTGCGGTTGGTACCGAAGGTTTGTTCGGAATTATGCAACAGTCTCAGCGCCCCTGTCAGACATGTTGCGGAAAGGGAAGTTCGTTTGGACCGAACTCAGCCGAAAGGCATTTGAAGAGCTTAAACAAGCCCTCACATCAGCTCCTGTCTTGCACAGCCCCGACTTCACGAAGCCCTTCTCCATTCATTGTGACGCAAGTCAACATGGAGTAGGAGCCGTGCTGGTGCAATTGACCGATGAAGGAGAGGAAGCTCCCATCGCCTTCATGTCCAATAAGCTGAATTCGGCCCAAAGAAACTATACTGTTTCCGAGCAAGAATGTTTGGCAGCGGTAATGGCTGTGAAGAAATTCCGAGCGTATATCGAGGGCCACCAATTCGAGATCATCACGGACCACGCGTCACTACAATGGTTGATGAACCAGGCAGATCTAAGTGGACGCCTAGCCAGATGGGCTCTTAAACTGCAAGGGTTCAAGTTCTCCATCAAACATCGGAAAGGAACCCAGAACATCGTACCCGACACTCTCTCACGGATGTTTTCCCCAGAGGGAGCCGAAATAACAATAAATGACGAGGACCCCATCGAAATAGATTTGGACAGCCCACATTTCGAATCAGATAGCTACAAAGAGTTGAGGCAAACCATAGCGACCCAACAAACACAGCTGCCTGATTTGAAGGTAATAGACGGCTATGTGTATAGACGAAATGAATACGCCACTGGTGATCCATGGCAGGAAGAAGAGTCTTGGAAACTCTGGGTACCGGAGGAAATGACACAACATCTGATCCTCCGCGCACATGACCATCCTTTAAGTGCCCACGGAGGTTACGGTCGGACGTTACGGCGACTCAAGAAATACTTCTTTTGGCCTAAAATGGCATCCCAGGTCAAAGACTACGTGAGCACCTGTGAGACCTGTAAAGGCACCAAAGCACCCAACCAGCCTCTTCGACCTCCTATGGGTCAACTCAACGTCCCAGAACGCGTGTTCCAGCGTCTATACATCGATCTACTCGGTCCATATCCTCGGTCTTCCATGGGACACATCGGAGCTATAGTCGTCCTAGATCAGCTCTCAAAATTCCCAATGGTGGAACCTATCCGTAAATTCACAACTCCACCGATCGTGAAATTCTTAGAGAACCGGGTATTCCATGTGTTCGGTGTTCCAGAGAGTGTGTACTCAGATAATGGAGTACAGTTCCGGTCTCGGCAGTTTAAGAGCCTACTTGAGCAGTATGGCGTTGAACACCAACTGACGCCCATATACTCTCCTCAGTCCAACGCATCAGAACGGTTGAACCGCACCCTATTGGCCGCGATCCGTTCCTACGTCCACCCATCTCAAAAGGATTGGGATCGGCGATTGTCTGCCATCACATGCGCCCTGCGATCCTCGTATCATTCCGTCACCGGTGTCGCCCCTTACTTTACCGCCTTTGGACAGCACATGATTTGCCACGGTAAATCATATCGACTGTTACGGCAATTAAAGTGTTTGGGAGACCCCGTCGTTGCGCTGGAGCCCCACGAACGTTTAGGAGACCTCCGCCAACAGATCGGACGGAAAATTAAGGCCGCAGGTAGTGCAAATGAAGCGCTGTACAATCTCCGGTCACGATCCGCTAATTTCAAAGAAGGAGATGAAGTTTTCCGGCGAAATTTCCGCCAAAGTGACGCCGCGGGGCATTACAACGCCAAGCTGGACAGGCGATTCTTGAAAAGCCGCATAAAGAAGGTAATGGGACCTAACCGTTACCTGATAACGGATCCATCGGGAAAAGAAGTGGGGATATACCACGCGAAAGACCTGCGCCGATAGATAGGTAGTCACGTCTGTTTGTCCGTCCGCATATATTTTCAAAAACGCGCAAAGTTTGTATACTTCCGGGCAAACATAGACATGAGTCAGTCCGTCCGTCTGTCAATTGTGTTTTTCTTTCATTGTCCGTCATCTCTAGTCCCGACGCCGAAGCCAACCCATGATACACAGAAAGATCCTTCAGCTCCTTTTTCGCAATCCGCATCGCCTTGGGATTGCGAGAAAATTAGCTGCCCTGTAGTAATTGAGGAGTATGGCTCTAAAAGCCAGCGCTGCCACAGGCACACAGCACAAACGCAATTTAACAAGGAGGGACGATTCAGTCACCTTCCCCATCGCAACCCTCACTCTTTTTCTTTTCGCGTGAAAAATAAAGCAAGAAAATTTCTTTTGTACTTAACTCCCGGGAAACAAAATTCTAAAACTGTTTAAAAATTTTAATGTGTAGTGATTTTATTACAATATCTTTTGAATATAATTTAACGAATTGCGGTGTAACGCGGTATACAAATGCTTAGAACGAAACGGTTAACCCCTTTAATTATATGAACGATAAAATCATTGTATCATTTAAACCCCTTAAAATTAGTCAAATTTTACCCATTCCCACCATAATATTAATTAAAAATTTTTGGTTGTCGGTGATTAACGTGTGCCTGTCTAATTCTTCCGATTTTTCTTCCACTTAATTACGCCTAATTCAACCCTGCACGAAGACAATTATGCGCCAATAAATCAACGATCCCAACATTATCAACTAAACGCGGCAAATTTTAACTCAACAGCCACTCTTCCAACAACCACATCAACAACAGCAGCATTTACAGCAACAACAGCATCATGTTCAGACAACTGAATTCGTACCGAAACAATCAACTTCCACCTCAAATACATGTTGTTTCGGCAAAATTTCAGTGGGTGGATGCTGAAGCAAGCTCCTCGGAAGAAGACAGTTGCCGGCGGAGCGTATTGCAAGTCATTTGGGGGGAGTTGGGACGTTCTCGGTGAAACGCGCGGGTGTCATCTTGTAATTTACGGAGACAATAGTTTTCTCTGTCTACTAAAACTATTTTGTTTGTTGCTTTTTTGTGTTTACTTCACTGATTTTGCGCCGTTTTGTTTGGGTTGCATTCATAATATTTACACCAAGTGTTTCTTAATGTGGATATTTGCGAGCCTGAATTTTAATTTGCCAAACGCGAAGTGACCTGTGCCGTTTTGCTCTGCCGAAACGTAATTTTTGGGCGCGCTACTTTGTGAATTTGTGCTTTTTGGTGAACGCAATGAAACGATGTAATGGGAAGGATGAGAGTTAGCGTAACGGGAAGATCGTGGTCGTGTCCTTATCGTTATTTTAGCGAGTTATTGTGCACAAGAGGAAAGAAACGGGACTCCGCAACGCAAAGTGGTGTGTGGGTGTGGGACTGTTGTGAGAAATTGTCCGCGTAGTTTGTTATGAATCTTCCCGAAATTGTGGATTCCGATACAGCTTTATTATCAGTACCCCAATAGATCTTTCAAGTGATAATTTGTGTTTACGGGCCCACATTCGTCGTGGTAATTGAAGCGCTGAATAAGGTGGTGTGAAAATCGAGTAAAAGGAGTGTTTCCCCTAAAGAGATTGTGTAGATGGGCTATGTACGTCGACCGCGCGTGTGTTAGTGGTCCTCCATAAACACAGTGAACGAAACACGTTGTGTGGGAAAATTCAGTTTTGTTTACCGTTTAGTATATAGGGAATCAGAAAGTGGACGTGTGAAGGGTGGAAGAAAGAGAATACGTAAACAGACCGAATGAAGGAGAAGGTTCGAAGCAAGCTAGGAGCTTCTATTTTTAAAGTAGAATGTTTAGCACGACACTTTAAACTCAATTAATTAACACGAAGTGTAGGATAGGGAATGAAAGAAGTTCATTTTATGAGAAGTGTAGCGAGAAAAAATACAAATGGTTGTTTCCGTGAATTAGTTTTGTTGAGATTCATATATTATTTTTAAATCGGATTTGAAAGACGAAAGTACATGAATTGATTGAAACTAGTAATCGTGAAATATCGGTATTATTTACAATTTGAATTTCGTCCGCTAGTAATGGGCCCGATTTCATGCCGAGTTTGTCGTTTTTTTTTTGTCGCGATCAGTGTTTCCGAGCGTAGTTTACATCGAAACCAGTGAAATTCGTAGCACTGACAAAGTCACAGTTCGCAGATACAATAGAATTCTGAAATCTCAAGTGACGGAAAAGTTGGATCGCAAATTATATTCTGCAAGTGTCGAGAAACCGGAAAAGAAAGTATTTCCCACACAGGGCACGTATCGCGTATCATCGGACGTGAAGGAGCAAAAACCTAAGTCAGAAGAGAACAGTCGTTTAGAGTATTGGTCAACTTTAATGTCGTGTAACTCGAGACAATTGCATGGGATCTGTATTCGAACCTCCTTTACTTTCGCTGCATGAACTTGTAAATTTTGTTTTTAAACAGAACATTTCTAGGACTTACACCCCGGCTTCGTCAACGAGCGCTCGTCGTCGGAAAAGGCTATGTAAGTACCATTTTAATTTCTTTGTGTATATATTATTAAAAATATGGTTATTACAAAACGAAACGAAAGCAAAATGATGGCTTACTAGAGTAAAGTAAATTAAATCAATGAACATTTGTAGATATATTGAGGGAGGTGTCTTGAATTAAAGTAAATGTTACACACAACACATGTGCATTATAACATCCATGCGATTAATTATAAAACAAACAATTGTTACAGTAGTTGAAAAAAAAAAAAATGAATTATTAAATGGTAAAAATCGGTCTTTCCCTTCCGGTCTTTTCCAATCGGGTATAGGACCCGGTACGGTGGCAGGCTTCCACCCCAAACTATGAGCCAGCCACCGGGTACTTAAAAATTTTTCTGTTTCAGGAGACTTAATGGGTTGAGTGGCCCAAGCCAAGTGCCTTTTTATGGCATAAAGTTATGCAATTCCATTGTATAATTCTATGACATAAATTGGTCACCGGGGTACTCCCCTTCTGATGGGAAAGTTCATACAATTCAAGTTGTATGAGTTTTCCACTCAGAAGAGGAATACCTGGCCACTTCAACGATTTAACATTGGATTTATTCCGGTTGGGTGGGCATGAAGGGGCTCCACCACCACCCGGTTGCCCCTCTTTCATTTGTGGGCCCTGAATGTATTTGGGTAAAGACGAGGTCAACCCCAAATTAGTCTTTCTTGTCAGGTTGCACTTGTTCTCGCAACAAGTCGTAATTCCTTCGTGGAGGTTATCTACTGATTTGCGACTTCGGTCGTCCTCTCGAACTCTGCAAGCAATTCGTGAATGCGAAATGTTTTGTAGTGAGTCCTCGTGCCGGGGAAACGAACCCGCCCCACGACACCGCAATGCTAGCCTGCCAGCGCATTCACGCGTCTCCGGACGAGGGCATTCTCGGCAGGAATCAACACCTTCCTCTGCCGAGGCAGCAGAACATCGCTGCAGTCCTTCACGGACATTATGAAAATCATTTATTCACTACACATTTGGCAACAAGAGCATATGCCGAAAGAGTGGAGCCAATCAATTATATTCCCTATCCACAAAAACGGTGACAAGCTACAGTGCGAAAATTATAGAGGTACATCACTACTTTGTACGGCGTACAAAAAATTTTCTAAAATTTTAGAAAATAAAATCGGATCATACGCCAACAGTTTTATTGGGGAGTATCAAAGTGGTTTTAGGGCAGGTAGATCAACAACAGACCAATTGTTCACAGTCAAGCAGATACTTGAAAAATGCTGGGAGTTCAACATAGACGTACACCAAATTTTCGTTGACTTTAAGCAAGCATACGACAGTATTGATCGTAACGTATTATACCAAATAATGCTTTGCTTTGGCATCCCAGCCAAATTAGTCCGTCTTACCAAAATGACAATGACGTTGACGACCTCCCAAGTCCGCATCAATAACCAACTCACCGATGCCTTTGACACAAATATCGGACTAAAGCAGGGAGATGGGCTGGCCTCATTGCTATTCAATTTGGCTCTGGAGTACGACATACGGAAGCTACCTGTCGTTACGCGAGGTACATTGATATACAAGTCGAGCCAAGTAGTGGCCTATGCGGAGGACATCAACGTTCTGTCGATGTCATTAACAACTGCCAAAGAACTCTTCCTGAAACTCGACAGCGAAGCAAAACTAGACGCAGTTGAGGAAAAATACCTCAAATACACAAAATATCACACTTGGCAAATACAGCATCGAGAACTTTAGCGAATTTGTGTATTGAGGCGCGTCTCTTTCATTGCCCGTTTTCGTGGCAATGAAAGAGACGAAATACGCCGGAGAATACAGCTCGCAAATAAAATATTCTATTCAGTATTGACCATCTTGAAGACCAGCTGCATACACAGAAAAACAAAGCTTCAAGTATACAAATCTGTGATAAGACCTAGGTTATGCTATGGGTGTGAAACATGGACCCTAATCCAAGCATCCGCAAATATATTGAACGCCTTTGAGCGACGGGTCCTGAGGCGAATAATCGGAGCGAAGCTAGACGGGGACCAATGGCGAATTCGATACAACCATGAGCTGTATGAAATTTTTGACGAACCGGAGGTCTCAACGATTGTAAGACTGCGGAAGCTGCAATGGGCTGGACACATGAACCGTATGGACGAACAACGGATACCCAAGAAGGTATTCGTAGGGAGAACTAAAGGCCGGCGGCCAGTGGAGAAACCGAGGAAATGCTGGTCTGACTCGGTCGACGAAGACAGTTCATCGCTGCTCGGAATTCGGAATTGGAAGACGCGGTCAACGGACCTAGACAGTTGGAGGCGCTGTTTGCAGAAAGCGAAGGCCCGAAAGGGGCTGTAGTGCTAAGAAGAAGAAGAAGATTTAATATGTTTTAAGAATGGACGATTATACATGAATTTGAGCGATTCGCCCAAGGGTTTAGTATAAACACAATTTTATAAATTTGTTCGTAACTTACCGCAGAACTTTACAGACCCGAAAATGCCTAAGAGCTTGTATAGCATTTAGACAATTTGTTTTAATTTTACACAATTTTTTTTCTCGGTATATAAGTGATTTTTATTTGTAACAATGTACTGTCCGTATATGTTAAAGTGTGCCAACTTAAATTTTAGCGTGGATTTAAAATGCATATATAAGTTTGAAGTCAGAAATATCAGAAGCTTAAGATTATATAATAATTATAAGCATAAAACATAAGTTTCTCGCTCAAAATAAATGAACTGATGATATTCATACTCCAAACATTCATCCGACAACGTTTTTTTATAGTAGGTAGTAAAAGTCGATTATTACTTATAATTTCATATTGATTTGACAGCAGTAACAGCTTTTTGTGCAGTGAGATTATAAAAGCAAAAACTAACTTTAAAATCCTGTTTAATCATACTCCAGAAAGACAACCCAATAACATAGACTGAAAATGATCTGTCTTTAATATAATTACAAAAAATGTACCTGCTATAAGCTGAAAAGAATAAAATTGCTTTTATGCAAAAAATTAGACTTCAATTTGTAACAAACATAAGCAATGGAGCAACCCCGTGGTAATCAGGAGTGGCTGCTCCTGAGGAGAGAAGCTGGTCATTCTGTCGAAACTGCTTAGTTTGTTGTTTTACTAGGTTATAATGAACAACACCCGTCAAGTGTGCATCCTCTGAGCAGAGATGAGTGGTTCACTTCAGCCACTTTAACATCTTTACGTTTGACATTGCCCTTGTAATGCAACGACCTTCTTTAGGGAAAGTAGCGGTTGCTCTTTGTACACTGTTTGCGTTCGTCTCAAGCCTCCGTGTCCGCTAACTTTAAAGAGACCAAAAAGTTTGGAATTATTGTACTATAAAGTACCTAATTGACACATAATAGAACATTTCTAAAGATAAGAAAAATTGATCGGAATGTCTTGTAGAGTAGAATACGTGTGATCAATATTTTGTAGTGCAGCTTTGTGGCGCGACAAGAACCGACCTCATATGATCCCGCAAATAGCTAGTCGATAAGCACGCGTGCGCGGTCGCTAAGCGAAGCTAGTCAGCTGAGCTCAGTCTTCTTTATAGCTCGCGGACGCTTGTGCCAGACTATCAGCATCCCTTAACACGAAATTACGAATCACAACTCAATTCACAGCATGAAGTGGCATTACTATTATGAAATCAACATAAAGCCAATTGAAATGAAAATTGAGAGAGATTTTATTGTTTTTTTTTATTTGTCTATAAAAAAACTCCATCGCCTAAATGTTTGGGAAGTGCAAAAGTTGCCAGTTTCTTTTGCAAGATGATAATGTAACGCTCTAATGTACAAAGCCCGCATCATGATTGTGACGCTAGCTAGCGATCTTTCCTTCACTGAACATGCAACTGATGGTAGTCTTTATTATTTGAAGGTCCTAAAGATTCTATTGTTAAACGCTAACAAAGTATAAAATAACATTCCTGAATAAAATTGGACTTGAATTGATTGGGTAAAATTAGGATTATTATGAGAATCCATTAAAAATTTGCAATTCACCGCATGAAGTGCCATTACTATTGTGAAATTGACACAAAACCAATTGAAATGAAATCTCAGAGTTGTTTTGTTATAACCAACTATTAAAACATCGTCAGCTAAATGTTTGGGGGTATGCAGATTGCCAGTTCGGTTTGTAAGGAAATAATGCAACGCTCAGATCCTCAAAGCGCGCAGAAGTTTCGAATACAATATCATTTGATATAAAATCACTTTATATTTGAATATTTATATCAGATGCAAGGTATATTCCCCCACTTGTAACAGGCTGACAACTATTTTATTTTTGTAAATGTTCTCATCAATCATCCTACTCTACTGGAGTGACTGATTCCAAATTTTGCGTATTTAGGAAAAACTATCATTATGATTTTTAGAAGAAGGCGGCAGCGGCAGTGACTACTCCAGCATGCAGGATCCGATTTAAGGTATAACGCTATAGATGATGTCTTGTTCTGACTCATAATCGACTTTAGTCAGAATTGAAAAAAGCTTGACAAGATGCAGATATCGTCCGCATAGACTAATACTTGACTCGAAGAATTCATATCTTTTGAAAAATGTGTCTATATTTCAAACGGAGTTTCTTGTATCGTACGTGTCAGAGTAGACGTAGACAATCATTCTGGTAGAGGACCTGGATATTGAAATATTAATAAGGAAAATATTATTTCAAGTTTTTATTTATTTTTGAAAATTTACCTTTCAATTCCAAGCAACGATGCGTTCACTATGTGTGAAATTTTCAAGGTAGCGCAATTGAACTGCAAACAACTTTGGACTTCTACAACTTTTGAACTGCTGATACTATGGTTGCCACATTTTGCTCAATGATTGTTAATTTCATAGTTTATAAGAACACATTTGTACTTCAGTTTAAACATAACAGTGTAATAGCGCGATATTTGAGCGGAAAATCCCAAGTGGGAATTGTAAGAATCCTCAAAAACTTAAATGTCAATAAACATTTCGTGTCTCGAACCGTATCACGTGAAAACTACCGTTGCAGGGCTGGAAAACGCAATGGTGGTAGTTGGGAAGAAAAAGTAAGACCGCAGGAGTTTAGCACGCCTGAATTTGACAAATTCTTTGGCAATTTCGAAGACAAATGGCTATCGGGCTGAAAGTATTGCAAAGGAGCATGTGCCGAATAGTGCAAAACGAGCTCAAAGTCAAAATCTTAAAAATTCCAAAAAGCTAATAATCCCGTCAATACTTAAAAAAGTTAGGCTAGATAGAGCGAAGGAGCTTTTGCACTTGCAGGAAAGCGATCTTTCGCACGCAAAAATTATGTGGCAAGCATCGACATCGCAGAACATACAGTCGAAAGACCGTGATGAGCTAACTATGCCCGTTCAAGAGAGAGGTCGGGTAAAAATCAGTCTCACCATGCTTTCGATTGAGCCACGGTATCATAAGTCCCTTCGTGGTGCTCATCAAGGACTGGTGCCAATAATTGTTAAGTGAGCGTTGCCTCTCCTGTTAGGCAACTATCTCTCTAATGACTTCGTTTCGACGCAAATAGATCTTACAGCACTCTCAAGCAGAGAGGGCGATAAGTATCACGCTTGCGATTACCAGCACCGCCGAATCAGATACTGTCAGATATGTGGATGTACTCCTAAGTGCTCCTCTTCTCTGAGCGTCCGCCTATATTTTTGCTTCTTGAATTAGCACAGACTGTACGACAATAATCAAAAGTCAAATTCTTAATAAGTTGCTCCCGCCATATTTGCCATCATTTGACTTAGAGCCGTTACCCTAATTTGCCCAGAGAAACTCACCTTCGAGTCGATCAGCAAACCCAGGTACTTTACTCTTGATTTTATTCGAACAGCACTTTCCTAATACTGATCTTCCTTACTCTGGGGACTCTCTTCTTTGTCGGGATGCTTTTTTCTAGTGGCGCGTAAGCATAACTAATCTAAGTTGCGCACGTCTTAAGTCTCAGTAGCCCGTCGTACGATACGTTTCACAGAATTGGACCAAGGATGGAACCGTGAGCAACACCCGATGTAACCTCCATCTTTCGCCGACTTTGCTTCGTGTCATAAAGCAGGCTTCACTCATACAGGGAGTTCCTTAAAATTCGCATCAGATATTCTGGAATTTGAAAGAGGGGTTTTCATCTGTCCAGTATCTCCACCCATCTAGCGGAGCTGAAGGCGTTCCTAATATCAAACTAACAGAACTACTCATAGAGTGGTGCGGATGTGTGCCTACATCTCTTGGGCCGCGCTCACCACTTCCATAACCGCATCAATAGTGAAGCGCCTTCCTCTAAAGCCGTAATGCTGGGAAGATAAGTCCACAGCGGTACGGATCGCGTCAATAAGTATTCTCCTGATGAGTTTCGCGAGCACTTTCCCAGCAGTGTCTAGCGTACATAACGGGTAGTATCCAAATGTTGCCTCGAGATTACTCTTCCTCTTGCTGATCACTATGAGCCTCGCTACCTCCCATCGCAGAGACAAGCGTTGAACGGCCTAAGCAAAAATACAGGACAAATGTTGAAATCAAGCTGTAACATCTCAGTTGATACACTATCTGGTCCTGGAGCCTTTCTCGTCACTATTGACAGGACTGCCTCTTCCAGTTCCAGCCGCGTGAAAAGTGGGCATTCCATTGCTATTTCTCCATGGATAGCGTATGGTCGGGATGAACGAGAAAAGTGCCCGCACTATCTCGTTCATCTTTTTTGCTTCATGTAAGCAAAGCGTGCATAAGGCACAAAGTTCCTGCATAACTAGCTTGTAGCCAAGGCCCCATTGTCCACTAGATCTTGCCAGCAGCGAGCCTTACTGCTGTTAATCAGTTTGCCAATGCATTTTCTGGCCGACTTCTATGCTGCTAGTGGGTTGCATGTCTCATCCCGACTCCGCGCCCGTTGAGCTTCGCGTCAAAGCTTCTGACACTTCCTTTGTTTTAAAGCAATTTTAGTCGCCCACCAGTAGACTGAAGGTTTGCCATGCAGAGGTCTCCGATAGGGCTTCAATTTTTTGTGAATCACTTCATGCTACAGCTCACTAGAATTTTATGCCACTGTGGTCTTTAGGCATTGTTTATTTTAAGAATTGTGTATCTTTTACACGTTTATTGCGTTTTATATTATTTAAGTGCCTAGAGTTCCTCCAACAGAAATCTCTCGTCTCCGGAAAACCTATCGTTATGCTGACAGACAAAAAGTTCTAACTGCATTAAAGAGGACAAATGTTCAGTTGCCCTCATGGGATGCAATTTTTGTGGTCATCCCTTTCAAACCATAAGTCCCATTAACGTTGATTCATGAGCTTTATACATAAGATCTAATTGTGGCGATGAAAAGTTTTTCAAGCAATTCCCATTACAAGGTAGTCAGTCTCCTGTGTTATAAATTGCAATTCTGCATACCCATAAAAATATTAGTATTTTTTAAGTTCTTTGAATTGTCTACTCCATCTTTAATGCTTAAATTTTCCTTGAAATTTGTTTAGCAACAGCTGATTCTGATTTTCAAATCCTTTACTGTCGATATTATAACTTTTAATAAGATAATTTTCGGATGTTATGAGTTTTATTTCCTCTTCAATTGTTTCTTTATTAACTGACTTATTGTTGTTAGAGTTCTGTACTACTTACTCAATCCTATTGAAATTGCCTGCCTGTCTTTTCCTTCATCTGCGTGCAGGTTTTCTCGAGAACTATAGCAGCTACAGACATCAAACTTGGTACATCGATTAAAAATAATGACATCTTGAAAGCTTGAGTATCAAAAAATGTTCAAAGGTTTTTATGGACCCCTCCATATTGGAAGAGGGGCCTGAAAAATTTGCTTAACCGAAAGTAGTAATGTGGGGTGTCAAATGATAGGTCATGGTGAGGGGTTTTCAAAACAGGTCTTCAATCAGTGTCAATAGCTTTGTTGGCGGAGGGGTGGAGAAGGGATGGAAAATGTGTGTCCTTCGCGATTAGACAACTTTGATACGAAAAATCTGTAAAAATTATGTTTCTTTTTATTTTGTTGAGTGTAGTTGGAACTTGCGCGGGGAGTTTGTATAGAAAATAGATAGTTTGAATTTGAATTAGAAATTGCATGTTTTAGAGTGCGGGGGAGACTTTAGTATAATTTAGCTAGTTGGGTTTAACCGGGTAGCCATTGCAGATGTTCAAAATTAGAGAAATAGGTATACTCGTAGCGTGAGACAGCAAATCAACTCCCTCAGTCAAGCCTCAAGCTTGACAATTGGTTCCTGGGGCATTTTATGAGTATGCAAGTGGCGTGACCTACCCCATCTCCACGGGTTAGCTAAAACCCCAAGATTCTCAACCGGAACGTGCAAAGTACAAGTGTAATAATCGCTGGGGCGTTGACCATTCTGAAGGGCATGACATTGAATTCATACTCTCCTTTGTCTCTTCGAAAAGCTGTATATTTCTTTGACGACTTGCCATTAAATCTAAAGTTATTATGTAGCTACGTCCTGCCAGGAAAAACAGCTGTTCTTCCAACCAGAAAGGTTTCTTATTGGTAACATTAGTGAGCGCACGGAAATGTACACACAATCGCTGGCTTACATCTTACTTCCGGATCATAACTATCGCTGAAGCGTACTCCGAGTTACTTTTCCTGATGATCCCGTGGTTGCAAAGCTCCTGTATCATCTTCCGTGCCGCCTCACGTTTAGGAAATGGGATTTGGCGTGGTCGACTATATACTCGTATCGGTGATGTGTTCGTTGGTGAAATGTCCATCTCCGCGAAATTATATTGTCCCGATCCCGACATCTCTTTAGCGAAATAATATAGGTAATAACCGATGATCTCAAACAACTGTATTTTCTCATCATCCGTGATGTGGCCGCATTTGATTTCCTCGATATAGATTGGTCGCTTCATCTCGTATCGCGCACCCTGAATTGTCACGATGACATCGTCCCGTCCGAGAACGTCAACTCTCAATAGCATTTCAGCTTCTAGCATCTGATCCTCCACAACATACAATTTTGATTCCCGCTACCCGGATGATTGTAGCTACTTTGCCTACGCTAGGGCTAGTGCCTTCGCCGAATCCTACAACCTTTTGGCCATCTGAATCAGCACATAAATGGACTTGCGTGGGTGCGCCTTCTCAAATCAGAGATTTTTCGCTCCAGAGTCAACTACAGCTGTCATTTCGATACCATTGATACTGAGCGTTATGCTCACCATGGGTGATCCTCGGAAATCGGTAGCTAATTGATTTACCCTTGTACCTGGCAATAGACACTCGTTTGTAGCATGTTTTTTTGCACTTTTCACAGCGATTACGTTTTTGTGGAATCAGGCAATTAATCAACAAATGTCCCGGTCTACTGCAATTATAACCGACGGTCGCGCGCTTATCCGACCTATAAGATTGCCAAAAAGAATTCCGATCAACGTGGCTGCTACTGGGTCTTTGTACCGCGGTACCATGCAGTGTTGTATTGCTGGTAAATCGCCGCACTGCTGCTAATAATTCAGCTATTCCATTGAAGTACATTCCACTGAATGCCGTCCGCATCTCATTGTGCTTGACACCTCTCCAGAAATACTGAATAATTTCCACGGCTGTTGAATTGCCTCGCTTTCCGATAGCTACGACTCTGTACACATTTTCCTCGATACTTTCGTTGTGATTTCTCGTAATTGTTGCAATCCTCAGATGCACATCTGCTTCCATTTCCTTATGAGCAAAGTCTGTTACGAATCGCGCCACAAAATTCTCAAACCGCTCGCTCACGAAATCAGACCCATCAGCCCAAACTTTCGCGTAGCCACTCAATTTAGCCGGTAACGCATACATAACTGATTTTTCCTCCCACCCATATACTTGACACAAGAATAGAATGCGCTTCACAAATTGCCCCGGTGACAGTGATGTTTCGTCTACAGGATTGAATGATGGTAACACGTCGAGGATCTCTCGTACATAATATGGAAACTGTATAGCAGTAAGACATTATTACGGTTAAAAAGGAATTTTTTTGTGACTGACCGACGAGTTCTTGGCAAAATTAATTCAGGCATGTTAAGCGAATCTGCTCAAACCTTTCCTTCTGTATGTGCTGGAACTATGCGCGGTCTAAAAATCAGTCCAAAATCTATATCTAGTGTAAAGATGCTCGAAATTGGAAAATTACAAGTATATTGCCCATCATAACGCATAAACACATTTCTACGCAACACGCAAAATCCTTCGAACAGAAATGTAATTAACATGTCTGTGCGAAGGCAGCAATAAACTTTTAATTGCATGCATCTCAAGATGCTCCGCATCACCGCCATGAAACATCTTTCAAGTGGCTAACTTTGATCATACCGCGACTGATGTTGCGATGTACGAAGATCGTTGGGTAAGGAGGACATCAGTAACCATTGAATTAAATTAATTGTTAAAATTTTAGTGAATAAATTTGTTAAACAATATGTTTATACAATAATATTTTAGTGAATAAATTTGTTAAACAATATGTTTATACAATAATATGGAATCCTTTGTGCTTTTTATTTCATATATTAAAAAAAAAAAGGATTCAACAGTATGCACGAGTATCTTTCCCATAGGAATAAACTTCAATTCTGAGTACACAGTGGAATCAACAAAATTACGTGGCTAAACTTATTTCCACGAAATGTGAAAATGTCTTACAAACCTATTTTACAATTATATGTGTCTTACAATACCAGTGATCTCATGTTATTATTATAATTGTACTCATAATTCGGTGAATTGGTGTATCAGTACTATTAACATCCGCTCATAAAACACTACAGTCTTTAGGAACCCATTCATATTATAAAGGGTCGGGACTACAACTAAACAAATGTTACTAGTTTCTCTTTTAGCTGTTGGCAAATGGTTGGGTTGTACTTTAAAGCCTCAAAATATATTATTTTTTTTCCATATATTTAGATCTTCGATCCTTTCATTTTCTAAGGACTACCTTACTACTTTCTATGTTTTATTAGTTTTTAAATCTACAGAGTCGCTGAACACCTTTTACTAGGTTATCTGAATGTGTGAGGGGAACTGCTTCATTTCATATAATTGATGCAGACTCAGCTATCTCGCATTTGAATTAATTTTGATATTTCGTCCATAAAGTATGTAAAATACACAAGTCCACTGTAAAGGCTTCTTATTGCAAATATTAACAAGCATTGTTTAATAATTAAATTTGATCCCTTAAAGTTTATATCTATTTCAAAGTAAAGTAATATTTTAATTTTTTAATAGCAAAAAATAATACAACTCTTACTTAACTACAAAATTATATAATATATTGATATATAATCAATCAAAACACAGTCCTAACGTACGAGCTAACGTACTTTCATTATTTAAAAATGAAAACGTTTATTTTCTCTCCCATTATTTAGGTACAGTAGTTGTGTAAATCCTCGCTAACAAAGTTTTATTTTTCTTTTTCTATTCACAGGGATTTCGCGATGATATCCACACAGTGGTTATACAAGCTTTAACATCATTCGATAAAATTTTTCATTTGCTAATGTCCAACTACTTCATGGTACATACACAATCCAGCAAACTCGATGAGAGCTATAAAGATGTAAATAAAATACCAATGAGTGAATCGTTATTTGATAATATATTGAAACAATCTCAAAAAGCGCAAATATCACCTAAATTGCTTTTGAATCAATTGCAATTCTGTTTTGCAAACAAATATTGGCTCGTACAAAATAAATATGCAGATGTTATCTCAAATTTGGACTTGCCAGCCATTCGAGAATATTACAACGATGATATTGCTGTAACATACGAGGTAAAATTTAAGGATGAAATTTTCTACATTTGTGGTGAATAATTTGCATGAGTTAATCGATATTGATTTAGATTTTCAATAGCTTAGATTATTTCATGCAAGTTATGATTTTTTAATGAAAAACACTAAAGTTTCATTTCTAAAATTTAAAAGAATCCTACGATTTATTGATAATTTTATTTCTTTTAATATATTAAGGTGTAATCATTCAATAAACTCTGAATGTACGTGCATTCAAATGCATCTCAATTTCTTCCCAAGGTGTACATACAAACCTAGTTTACTGTTTTTTGTGACTTTTCTTCTTTCTAGCAAATATTCTTAGAGCAACTTTGGCAACTTCTTGGAGACGATGATGTTCGAGTGCGAGATCATGTAGCTGCTTGTCTTTGTAACTACATAAGGAAAGAGAAAAATATCTGCATAAATGGTGAAGTGAATACAAGAGTTGACTACGACCGGAAGCTTATCGACGAATTTCTTATGCAACGGGTATTTCGAGGAATGTCGAAGACATTATGTGAAGTGTTGAATGAAGGACGATCCATGAATGTGAAGAAATGCAGTTTATTGGCGCGAATTTTATATGGGATGACAAACAAATTGATGGATTTGGATAAGAAAAATGTGCAGGTACAGTATATTTTTCGTCTATAATTTCTTCTATCTGCATATCATAGTTAATAGAAAAAAGAGTGAATTATAGAGAGTAAGCTTTTTGATGTTGATAAGTACGTTCATAGTGTTTTTGGATTTATTGTTATTATAGTCAAATAATCGTAATTTTGTGTTGTGAAACTTATAGTGCATTTTTTAAGGCTTTGTGAGCATAAAATTTCTTTAACCTCTGCCAAGCCATGCAGCAGAAGGAGGCTAAATATCATAATATTTCGTTCATCCCCCCATATCCAAGTGGCCCAAAAATTAGAAAAAATGAGAATAGAGGTCACAGCAATTTTTAGGGTAAAATAATTTTTTTACAATACATTACTAAAATTGCGACCTGTCGGTCCGTCCGCCCGTCCGTGTGTCCCAGCAAGTTTTCTCCCAAACTGCATAAGCTACGAGTACAAACATAAAGTTTAGTGAGTAGGTCAAAAGTGATGCTGTCTTGAAGGTTTTTAATTATTATAAGGTTTTAAGGAGGATCTCCCTATAAAGGGGGTGACCCTTTGTAATGAATTTCGAAATGTCCGTGTAGGACACGGGTGCTGATGGTCTGGCACAAGTGTCAGCGAGCTAAAACAACACCGAGCTCAGCTAACTAGCTTCGCTTAACGACCGCGTACGCGTGCTTGACGACTAGCATTTGCGGGATCATATGAGGCGGGTTCTTGTCGAGCCACGAAGCTACACTACAAAATACTTATCACGCGTACTCTACTCTACAAGACGCACCGATCAATTTTCATTGTCTTTAGAAAAGTTCTATTAGGTGTCAATTAATCTACTCTACAGAAATTCAATATTGTTTTGCTTCGTTAAAGTTAGCGGACACGGAGGCTTGAGACAAACGCAAACATTATACAAAAAGCAAATGTTACTTTCACCGAAGAAGGTCGTTGCATTACAAGGGGAATGTCAAACCTAAAGATGTTAAAGTGGCTGAAGTGAACCACTCATCTCTGCCTAAAGGATGGAAACTTGACGGATGCAGTTTACTTTACACTAGTAAAACAACAAACTAAGCAGTTTCGACGGGGTGACCACCTTATCTCTTCAGGAGCAGCCACTCCTGATCACCACGGGGCTGCTCGACTGCTTATGTTTATTACACCTTAAACATTTTTTTTTACCAAACTCTTAAACTGACCCTTTTCACGTCAGGTGCTGCAGGAGGAGGGGAAATATACGAAAAATTTGTGTCCCTCCCCCTCGCGATTGGGCATCTTTGGATAGAAAAATCTGGAAACAAGTTGGGTAGGCAGACCTATGCTTTGTATCCAACTTACGAAATGCAGTCACTAGCAACGAATAAAGTCAAGAAACATTTTCAACGGTCACCATTTTGTTGCAAACTAACAAAAATCAATCAAATAATGATTTCCTTAAAAATATTTATGTTATTGATCTTATTTGAAAATTTTAAGAAAATCAAATCAAAACTATACTGTCTGATTGAGTGTAACGTCCATAAAATACCAAAATTGTGTGTTATTGTTATTGTAGTGGAATGTCATTTATTGTATATTTCCCACCATTGTGCGCCCCTCGAAGCAAAAAGTGTCAGTTGAGGATCTGTTTTGAAAAGTTCTCATTAAGACCTTTCATTTGATACCCATATCGGCTGCCTTTGTTGAAGTTTTTTTTTTCGGGGGCCACTCCCCTTTATGGGAAGATCCCCGGTAAATACCTTTTACAATTTTTTGTAGTTGAATTTTGAAGAGGGCATCACTTTACATCTACACACAAAATTTGATGTTTCTAGCTTATATCGTTTGCGAGAAAAATTTCTGTGACACACGGACCGATGGACAGATGGACAGACAGGTTACGATTTTAGCAGGGTTTTGTAAAATTATTTTACAAGAAGGCCTTTATGAGTACAGGGGCAACAAATAGCTCAGAAGTCAAAACTTCGTCAAATTTTAAAATAATAGTTTATATTATGAATTTTATGTTTTCACTTGAAAACTCAAAAAATGCTCCTTAAATTTTTCAAAAAATTTGTATCTATATTTTCTGAGGTAACAATTAAGGTATAGACATTTGAAAATTTATCAATTGCAACAACAATCGCAGGTGATACAGTTTAAATACACATTCGAAAAAGACCTTAAATCTACAGATGTGTAAAGATGTTGATGAAAATTTTAGAAAGAATTTCTGACATTTTTTTGTGGTAGGGAGGTGAATGCCCATTTACGCACAGAGTCTGGGACTCCCATGTTCTCCCCTGTCAACCTGAGAACCTAGCCTGGAACCGTTTGACACATTACTTCGGGCCAGGTCTCGTTTTGTTACGCCGTGAGGCGCCTTCAAGCTGGGGGATCCCTCTTCTAGCGAGAAGGGAGAGGGGAAGAGGAAGTGGTAGACAAGCGATCCCCCAGCCCTAACACCCCCGGCTGCTGTGAGTCCCTTTCAGCTATTACACATTAATATCTCATCATAGCAACTCAAATATAGAGGTCAGCACCTTGAAAATAAAATAATGGCAAACCAAAACATATAATAACCACATATTAATTTTCCGAGCTAAATTCGTGGAATCTATGTATGAGTCAAGTTGTGATATATCCAGAAATTGGATATTCAGAAGTTTGATTTTCTAATAATTTCACAATATCCTTCTAGAAGAAGCACTTTCCTGCTTCTTTTACTTGTTCCTACTTCTCCCTGGACAATCTGGTCATAAACTGACTAAATTCTAAAAGTTATAATCAAGATCTTTCTTTTGATACCCTACTCGACCACCTCTGATAATTTTTTTATAAAGGTCGCATTAGCATAAGAGAAAACCCCCTTAAAATCTTTTAAAATTTTCAATACGACATAAAAATTTGAGAGGCTAGCACTTCTGGCCCTTCCACAAAGTTTGACCATAGTAGCTTCTAAAGTTTATAACGCTTGCTGTAACGCGCGGCCTGACAGACTGACGGATGGATGGACAGGCAGACAAGAAGCGAAGCTAGTTGGCCTTTGTAAAATTCCTTCAACGTTCGTCTGGGGAGCTTGTGCTTTTCGAAACCCTACTAAATTCGGTATCAGTTTGTCTGTCTGTCCGTCCCTGCGTCGCTGAAAATATTGTCAAAAACTACAAAAACTACAATTAAAAAATTTGATGGATAGGTAAACAAGTCGAAGTATCAAGAGAGTGCTCCTCACAGAAGGGTATTGTAATATAATGAGTAGTTCAAACAACGTCTTTTTACTCAAGCCTTTACTCATACACACATTCTATAAAATGAACTTGGAAAACGAATGTAGGGTTATTATGCATTTCAAAACGCCGCCATTAAACATGAGAATATAACAATGTTACAAAATATTTCTAAAATTTTCATCCTGTAATGTCTGCGCCCATTGGAAACACGTATCTCCACAATATCACGCGTTATTGTTGTTGTAATTAATAAATTTTCAATCTACTGTAACTTGGCTTTTTATGGCTCGATTTTTATAAAATTTTCAGGACATGGGTTTAATATCAACTAATTCTGGCAAATTTAAGGGTCACCTTTCAATTTTTTAGACGAAAACGTAAAATGCACAGATTGTACCATTCATTCTTAACAAACAAGTTTTGACTTCTGAGGCATTTGTTGGCTTTGTACTCATAAAGACCCACCTCCTTGAATTCTTTTTTCTTCTCTCTTGAAGTAAAAAGTATCAGTTCCCATCAAGACCTTTCATTTTGTACCCATATTGGCTACCTTTGGTGATTTTTTTTTCCAGGGGCCACTCGTCTATATGGGAAGACCACCCTCAAGCACCTTATAAAAATTATTTTATATTGATAATTTTAAGAGATCACCACTTTACACCTACTCACCAAATTTCATGTTTCTATCATAAGAAGTTTGTGAGAAAACTTGCTGGGACACACGGACGGACAGACAGGACGCGATTTTAGCAGGTGATTGAATAACCATTTTAACAGTGCCCTAAAAATGATCACGTCCTCATTGTTTTTATGTAAATAAATTTTTTAGAAGGTATAAAGGAGGATCGCCCGGCATGTAGAAGGGACTCCTAAAATTTTTATTTTGAAAAAAAATTCCTATCTAGTTATAAATTGGAGTCTTGATCAGAACTTTCAATGTTATGTATTGAAATTGCGGCCGCGAAGACCAGGGTAGCGAAGAAATTTAAAATATATTTTGCGATTGGACGTCTTTGAGCCGGAAAAACTGACAAATTTCGAAAGTAGACCTTTATGAGTACAATATCAACAAATACTTCAAAACCTTCTTAACAATAGTATAAAATATGAAATTCATATTTTGCCAATAAAATGAAAAAGGAACCCACAAATCTACTTAGAACTCTTATCTATGTGTCATAGTAACAGTTGCTTGTGCTCCGAAAATTCCGTAAAAATCGAGCTTAAGGCAACAAAGTGATGCCGAATTGAACATTTTATTATTATAAGAACACCGGCATGTGAAATTATGGGATACACCTTTCTTTTCCTCAAAGTATCTCAACCTTTATTATGCTATTAATATCAAAGGTTCGACATGTACGAACTTTATACTTACATGTGTTACTCGGTGCATTATCCTGTTGCAACACGAATTTTCTAGTATCACCAAATAGCTCTGACGCACAAGGCTCGAACTCGTTTCCTAGAATATGCAAGTAGATTCAAAATTCAAGATCTTTATTTGGTGATTTCTAATTTTTTCCATACCTACAATTCATTAATAACTTAACCTAACAATATTCATGCGGGTTATGCCTTAAGGCTTTTCCCGGAGTTCAATTATAATTTACTTTAATTAGATTACAATATTAATTTTTCAATAAAACAAAACTTTAAAATGTCGACACCCACAACATTATCAAACATTAATATATTATAAGAAGAAGTTTGTAAAATTAATTTGCTCTAACAACTACACTTTTAAAAATTGATTTTCTTAAAATTATGTACATTATTTCCTTAAGACTACCTTAAAACTACTTATTTGCTGCATCCGTTGAGCGGTTGTCCGTCGCTCTCCTGACTACTCCCGCCTGGTGTTCCTTGGCTCTCCTTATTCCCGATTCCGCCAGCTTTTCTGCATACGATTTTATTAGCTCTACTCCTGTCTCCTGGTACAGCACCTCGTTGGCGTAAAACCGTCCGTCCTCACATTGTATAGGCCTGTGCAAGCCCGAAAGAGTTTTCGCTCCACTAATCATATCTCGCCCCATTTTGTTTTCGGAGCTCCATTCCATATCATCACCGCATATGTGATGATCGGACGGATCGAGGTTTTATAGGCCCAAACCTTGACTCCCTTGCTCGCTGTGGAATGTTTCCTGAAAAGAGGTATAAGAAGATGGTACGCATAAGTCACTTTTTTCAAAATATTATCAACGTGAGTACTAAAGGGAGCTTTTCTGTCGAAAACTGCCCCCAAGTACTTCGTTTGCCTAATGCAGTGCACCATCTGCCCATACAACTTAATCCTGGAGTCATAGATGCATCATGCACGACGACCGAAGTTTTTGTGGGGGTCCTTGAACACAATTTATTCACTTTTCTTTGGATTTACCTTGATTCCCCATTTTCGATAATATGCAGTAAGAGATTCCAAATATTTTTGGAGACGCATCCTAGCAAAGTGCAAATTGTGCTCAGATGACCACACTAACAAGTCGTCAGCGAAGAGGTTCATCTGGATTCCGGGCTTATATTCATCTCTTACGCTCGGGACGTCAGAGGTGAATGTGTTGAAAAGAAATGGGCCTAATATAGATCCCTGTCGGACCCCCGGGTCAATACAAAATGGGTCTGACCTAACTCCACCAGCCACCGCAAAAGCAGTTCGTCCCCTTATGAAGCTGCCTATAATTTTTACAATATGAGCTGGAAAGCCAAAATTTATCATTTTGTAGAAAAGCCCAAACAGAGTCAAACGCTTTCTCCACATCGATCAGGTAAGCTACAAAAAGCTTATTGTTGCGCCAGCTTCTCGTTATACCGGCTTGGAACACGGCCATAGCATCCACTGTGGAGTGAGCTTTTTTGAAACCGAATCGTCTTTCCGGCACAATTCTTGCGCCGCAGAGAATTGTATGATGCCTTCAAGTATTACCCTTTCAAGCAGCTTACCAATATTTGCAAGCAGTGAAATCGGACGAGTATCGACTATGTCAGTACTGCCCGACTTCTTGGGTATTGCGAAAATTTTTGCGATTCCATTGCTGAGAGAAGTAGCCAATGTTAATGCAGTTATTCAGAATGATCGCGAGGCGAACAAGAAAAACAAAGGGAAGACATTTAAGTATATAATTGGAAATTCCATCAGCCCCTGCTGATTTTTTGGAATTTTGCTCCAGTGCCAACAAAGTGAGTCTCTCGGGACTGACAAACAGACCATGGCCAGTAGGTGCGTCAGAGGGATTTGAAACAGAGAACCTGGTCAAGCACAATGGCCCGTTGTCCCTGTCGAAATTCGTTGTGGTGCTGCTCAGTAATAAAGTAACGGAAGAGTCCTCACTTGCTTTGTCATCCGTGAGCATGGATCCATCATAAGTGAGGACCCCGGGTAGCCCTTTTCTGCCAGTTATCCTATTGATATGAGGAAACATACAAGGACCTGGTTAGATACTTTCCAGGGCCTGTTCAAATCGCTCGTTAGCAAAAGCAGTGGTTCTCCTCGAGATCATTCGGTTTAAAAACGTAATCACTAGATGAATACGTTCATACTTCCAGTTGACCATATTTAAACTGCGGTGGTAGATTCTTGCGAGTAGCTTTCTTAGCCGACGAGGTCTACGATGATATTCCAAGATGTCTTCTAGTAAATCTCGATAAATGTAATTCGTCGAGGATTTCTTAATGGAGATCTTTGAGATGACCGTATCCAGGGTTGAATTTATACATACGACTCCCTCATAAATTTCAGGAATAGAAAGATTTTTCGATCTATTGATCGAAATTCCCTTCAATTTTCCGTCAAGGTCAGCACTTACTGCTACCTAATCGATTCGCTCGTATAGAATGAAAAGTTGAGGATCTGCAACCTCTAGTTTCACACCCTTTTTCACTCTTAAGGTCAGCTCAACCAAAAGAGGTCAGACTCGGCGTCAGGAACTGCACACTCGAAATTCCTGCAACTGTGAGAGAGATTTACCAGATTGGCAGACACAATGAAGAAGTCAATAATAGACGAGGTTCGGCTGAAGGTAGGCTCTTTCGGGGCAATCAGTATGAGATCCATATTTAATTGAACTCAGTTAGAGATATCTGTTCCATAGTCATTAGTTGCGATATTTTCCCATGAGGGATGCTTCGCATTGAAATTTGCACAGAGTAAGCACTGTTTTCACGTCGTCAATGAGTTCCCTCATCGAGTATCCATGTCAAACATAGATCCCCAAGAACGCAATGGTGCACCCTTCCAGCATGGAGCTTATTATCTCTGCTTCAATACATTTCAGACTTGGAAGGCATTGCCTTTAGACTTTCAGGTGATCTTTGTCAGCTATAGCAACTCCAAGACTTCCTTCTGGATCATCACGCCTGATGATTTTGTATTTTCCCAGATGCACTCTGTGTCTTTCTTTGAGTCTCGTTTCCGACATAAACAAGAAATCTGGTCGATGAGCGCTCAAGTATTCTTGAACGAAATTCCTTTTATAGCTAGTGAGCATATGTTGAGGATGGAGAGTTTAATAGAACTCATCACGACAACATACTTTGAAGGCGATTCTAAATACGCAGCTTTTTTCTCACTGAGATTAGTGAGTTTTTTTTATAGTGGGGGATGAAAGAGTCCACTTTTTGAATGAGTGTGAACAAGTCACACCCGAAAAATTGTTGGCAGCCTGTGCTCAAAACCGTATTTCGGTCATTCTGCGACTGCTGGGGTTACTGCATTGGTTGCTATTTTTATTGCCGTATAGGCTGCGGTGCAGGCTAGATTACGAGACCCCTTCACGTATAGTATTTTTTTTATAGAGGCGGTGATGAGATCCCTCCATTCCTCTTTTTTCTTTTGGAGATTCTTCCTCATCTCTTTAACTTCTTTTGCTTTAAGACAACCTCTGAAACTCGTAAGGTGCCTCTTAGCATTGCAGTTGATACAAAAGATCTCGTCTTTTTTCTCGTCCTTCGAGATTGGACATTCAATTGACTCATGCTGCTTGTCGAATTTTACGCATCTAATTTCAAGTCCGCAGTTAGAAGCCACGTGGCCAAATCTTTGGCAGTTAGAGCACTGGGAAGTACAGTTTTTCTGCAGACGCTCCCATTGTATTTTCTGATACAATAAGCACTTTATGTCCGTTGCTTCACCTCACTTCAAAGTCCGGTTTGAACTGGATTAAGAAGGATGAAAGCGTCCTTTTTTCCCTCCTAGAGGTTATAGTGGAGAACCTTTTTGCTGAAAGGATATCTTCTCCGAGATGTTCCTTCAGCTCAGCCAGGACATCATTCTTGTCGTATGAGCTGTGCACGCCTTTGAGAAGGAGAGTCAATTTTCTCTCTCCTGAAAGAGTGTAGGTGTAGCAAGCCACCTTCGCACCCTTCCAAAAATTAAAAAGGCTGGTATGATCCTCAGTCGTTTTAGGGTGGAGTGAAGTTCGTGAGGAGCTGTTCACTATCACTTTGAACTCTGGCTAATTTTCAGAGATTCGTGCACATGCCCTTTTGACGCTACCCCTGAAAGTCTTCAGGTCAAGCTTATAGCACACTATAGGAGACACCCTCTCGTTTTTGGTAGCAGCCACGCTTGGCTGCTGGGGCTTCGATTTCCCTTTGTTTCCCTAAAGGCCTGGCCTTCCACCCGGCTTGGGTATGGTCCCCGAGAAACCAGCGGAAGCTATTTTTGCCACCCTTTTGAGCTGGAGAAAATCCCGGTCGCTCATTTCAAGGGTCTTCGATACCTTTGAAGTAGTCTCCTGCGTTGGAGACCCTATTGCCCTCTTTCTGGCTTCTGACTTTACGATAGCCTCCTCCTCGACGTCCGTGTAACTCCCACCCTCGTCCATCTCCATGTCACTGGAGACTTCCGGCACTTGCAGTTGCATCTTGCAACTAGCAAGCAAGTCGAGAATAAACTCCTCCTTTATGCCCCCCCCCCCCCCCGAATTTCTCGCAGAAACGCTGCAAGTTTTTTCTCGCTTTCCGCATGATGCTAGATTTAGCGTTAGAGAGCTCCCCATATTTATTACTTTCCCCCATACCCACAGATTCCCAGACAGTAAAAACTGAAATCCTTATTGTCTAGTAATTGAAGAACTAAAAAGCAAAATAATTTAACTCCTTTCCACAAATTCCAAATAAATTTTTCCTCCGAAACCCCTCCAAAAATCCGCAACTCCTGAAATTTTCACTTTCCTTGAAAATTCAGTATTCATATGAATCCTCCGTAAATTCTCCGAAAACATCCGAAAAACCTCCAAAAACTCTTGCTGCTCAACCGAAAAACTCTTGCTGCTCGAATCAAACTCTATCATTGGTCTATCCCTCCGAAAACCTCAGAAGAAAAACCTCCGAAAAACTTTTGCTGAAAAAGCTCCCGCTCTTGCTGCTTGATCCGTGCTGCCTCGACGACCGCTTGACTTAAACTCCTTTTTATCTCTTATGCCTTATCGTCCCTTTATCTTATGCCTTATCGTCCCATTATCTTATGCCTTATCGTCTCGTTATCTTATCGGACATGCAAGTAGACCAAAGCTGTTGCTTTTAAATTAATGAAGCATATTCGACCACGCGCATCACCAAAAAAAAAAAACACACCATAACTCCTTCTCATTTTCGAGGAAGGCTTCGAAGGCGTTCACCCGTGTGTGTCTATAGTGTGATGGTCGGAAGAGATTTTATATTACAGCCGTCGAAACATTTTTAACATATTTTTTCTTTAATAATTTTTCAAAAATATTAATGCAACTCAATTAAGCAGCTACGTACAAAAAGTTTTCATAAGTAATTTGTAGGTATCGCAGCTATCCGAAACTAGATCTATGCACCCGTACGTTGCAATTAAAGCTCAGAGCAAGTAAACGTATAGATTTACATTAAGTTGATGTAAAAATGGTCGAGTGAACAATAAAAATGAAAAAGATTATTAATCATAAATGCCACTGTGACCCTTCAATATAAACTCAACCCAAAAACAATTGCTGAAAGAAAACCACATTATGGATGGTTGGATATGGACCTTGTTTGCATCAGTTGATGTAAAATGTTCAACAATTCACAAAAGGGATTCATATGCAAATTATAATAATTCATCGATTACTTGATACATCAGTTGTCTCTTCCCAATCCATTGTCATACTTAAAAACATACACGTTCGTTTAACCATGAATGCATTACAGCTTAAAATTGTTGTCTCATTGAACTATAAAATGATTGTGCAAACGTGCACAAGAAATACATAAATATAAACCAAACCGCAAGAGATAATTTAGTCGTTTGTACATTATGATATTTTAACCCCAACATATTCTAAACGTACAGGAAGCAGAATAATAATTTAATGGTCGCGAAGTATTCTATAACCGTAGCCATAACCGGACAGAATCAAGTATAATGAACAACTTCCCTCTCTTGTTTTATTTTCGCAGTTTGGAATAATTAACGCTATTCGGACGCTCCTGAATGAATTTAATCCTATCGATCATTTGCATATTTGGAATGAATTCAATTTAGGCGAGCTATGCCTTTGTTTCATGCTGCAAAATTTCACCACAGCTATGGATATACACATGCAAATTAGTCTAATTGAAATAAATACTAAACTACTATCAGGTAATTTACTGCTTTATAATTTATAAGTATATTAAAAATTGCCTGGGGTTTTCAATTGATGGTTAGCCAAATGCGTGTTGATAAAAATGATTTTAACACTTAAATTAAAGGGCAAATGCTAGGGTCGTTGGTAAAGTGTTGAAAACACAACAATTTTTATTATTAATATGCACCATTAATGTATTATTAAATTCATGTTCTGATTTGTTTGTTCAATCTGATTATTCTTTGCAGCAAATCTATTAGTCGGCAACTACTCAAATGTTTCGAATTTGGTTGATGATTTATTTGAGCATATAACTCGAATATTGAGCCTTTATTTTTATTTATTTTCAAATCAGAAGCCCCCATCAGTTTCTATAAAATCACCAAAGACAGATTTGATTTTTGTAAATGCCAAAGAAACTCATTCGCATCACTCTGAAGAATCTAGCCGTGATCATCTCTATGCTAAGTTCTACGGTATTCTAAAAACAGCGTTCGACAACTACAAGGTAAGTAAATTTACTCTTTAGTTATTTTAGATTTCTCTTGAAATTTGAAAGTCAAATATAATATAGAATTGGTATTTATTCATATTTAAGTATACATTTATCTCTCTCTTATGAATTCGCTTTTTAATTGTCAGTAAGATTATTGCTTAATATATGCCAACTTCCCAAATATTCCATCGCATCTTAATATGCGATTTGATTTCTTGTGTTCGTTACGTACTTATCTACTCTGATATTATTTATTGCATATTTTGATGAAGTATATACGATTCTCTCGTTACACTTCATTTTGCGCCTTCATATGGTAGATAACCAGGAAACTTTTGCTTAGCCTCACCGCTATTTTTAAATTTCCTAAATCGATTTAAGTTTGACGAGCAACTTTTTCCTCTACTTACCCATTATTCTGCCGCATTCACATTCAATAATGGCATTATTTTTGTCTTTCTATTCACAGATATCGATAAACAATGAATCCGGTAGCAAGCTTATGTCTTTAGCTGCATCCTGCCTCAACGCATTATCAGTACTCCTTGAATTTAAACAAAATACAAACGCTCCCAATAGTAGTGTAAAACTTATCGAGGAGGCTCTCGAATATTTAACTGTGATTGTAAATTATTTACCCATCGAGACTATTAATTGCCTAAGGCAACTATTAAAATTTCTATTTTGTCGAAATCATGGAAATAGGAAAGTTGAATATGAAAATTTTCTCAAATTATATTTCGCCATTCGAAATTGTGAACAGGAGCAAAATCGTCTAGATAGCAAAGCGGATAAAGTAGCAACGGGCGTAAAGCCTGAGGGCGGTAATGAACGTGAACACGAAATGCACGACCATGAAGATTGCAACAGATCAGAATATGAAAGTATATGGCTGAGTCGCACTACTAGGACAAGGGACGATGGAGAGGATTTTCTGGGTAGTAGTGGCGATAGGTTTAATTTGTCCGAATTGTTTGCAAGTGCAATTAGTTTTCCGTTGAGCAAATCGAAACTAGAAGAGGATTGCACCAAGCATATAAAGTTATTTGAACCACTTGTTATATATTGTCTGACGGTATGTATGCGTGTCAAGTACTAGCGATGGCACAGGAAATCATATAAGTTTTGGCTTTTCATTAATTTTGTTCATCTAGCTTTTCATGAAATCCAATGCAATGGTGCAAGCGACCATCCTTGATATGCTCTCGGATTTGTTAGATTTCAACGTGACGTACAGTATTTTGGATTCGAAAAATATCATTTTTGAACAAGTTGAGAACAATATTGAACTGATTGAAAATGGAACGGCAAGGTAAGTGGACGCATTGAACATTTATAATTGTAAAAAAGTTTATGGTCAATAATTCCAGTCATGAAGCGGCTTATTGATACATTTATCATATGTATCACGTATTAATTTATGTTAGGAGTAAATCAAAAGACAGATAAAAGAATGTAGACTGTAGATATTGTTGAACTTTAAGAAATAATTGTGAAAATGTAGCATAAAAAAATATGTACGCTGAACGCTTCTTAGCATCAACTTAGTGTATGTATTAAAAAATAAAATGCGTTATCCCAAAATATCTAATACTTGCACCTTGAGCAGACTTAATCATTTGGCCAAGAAAAATTTGAGCATTTCGTTTTGAAATACTTAATTAATTATTTTAAGACTATATGCTTTTGGTTGGAAGCAAATCGTTTTCAACTTTTTGTTTAGCAACACCAGAACTCTTACTCACAACATTTTAAAGCGTTTTATTGAAAAACGCTCGAAATGCTTTTATCTGATGTTTCACGTGTCTTATTCGCTGTATTCAGCAAACAATTAAATTACAGCTAACAATAAGAGGACAATTTTCATATTTACTAAATACTCACATGATTCCCTATAGCAGTCCAGACACTATGAGCCCAATTTCCTGCGGTAATGTGAGACTCCGGCAAAAATTGGCAGCTAGCTCCTGGGATGGATTCGAACAGCCTTGAATCTTGATGTCATATAAAAGCGTGTCAATCTTGTAAGGGTCATAGATTAACATTGCAGTTTGATCGTTTGATGATTTCTAAATCCTGCATCGATGCAAAATGTAACAATTATGCAGACAACTTTAAGAAGTTGATTGTATGACAGCAATTATAAGCATATGTTTTGCGCACCAATTATTGCAATAATAGCGCAAACTGAAATGAAGTTTATTTAAATATAAACTTTAAAACGATCTATTTGAAATTAAAATTATTGAAATTTTGTAAAAAAGGTAAAAACCGTTTCCAGCTTGAGCGAAAAGAAAACGAAAAATCCATCATGGATCAACTGTGAAACGCTATGTCTCTCACTCCTGGGTTAATTGTTGAATGATGGTTAATACTCTTTGTTTTATCCAGCTAAACGAAAAGTTTAAGGACAATTGAACAATTTTGAGAAGTGTATCGTACGACTTACAAGATATGCTTCTAATAAGTGAAAGTTTAATCTCACCAAATCTACTGCAAAATGGTAACTCAAACCTCGTGCCTTAGAACTATTTTTTTGGAAAGCTTATTTTTGCATTTTTGAAAGCATATATCTAATTATTCAGAACTACATCATATATATCAATCGATGCAATAATTTTTAAAGAGTTGTCTAGAGTATTTGTACGAATATGCAAACGGGATTGGGACAACTTACAAAGCCTTTCTAGTGGAAATTTAGGAAAAGGCTGACAAAAGTGAAGTCACTCGAATTATCTCTTTCAAATAGACTACCATATTTGCAGCCCAGCCCATACTACAATACAAACGATCAGCCACTAACATATCAGCTAGAAGATGGTCTTATTCTTAAAATCGTCGTACGCACGCAAGAAACGTACTCCTCTAGGACCATTTAATTTTTATTGTTAACTCTCCTACTAAGGCTTGGTAGTAAAGGTGTGAGGCTAATCGATTTCAATAGTTAAATGCTGTAGCATTAATCATAGATTAAACCCGGCTTACAAGGTTTGGAGCGGATAATATACTCTCGTTTCAACCCACCGTGTTTGCGATGCCTAGGCTTGGTAGACAGGTGGACTGGGTTGTGACGGGATCCGAATCATAAATTTTAGTTTTTATTGAGCTCGCGCTGTCTACTGATGTCGAAATAGAAACCAGCGGATAAACAAAATGCTCAAAAGTTGGTAGCGACGAAACAGAAGCGATTGCCTTACGTTTTATTTGCAAAGCGAATAACATAAAAGTTCCCGTAAAACGCACTAATACGGTGAATTTTTGTAGCTAGAGTATTTGTAACATTTGAGCGATGTTTAGGGTGTACCACTGCTGAACTTTTGTCTGCCAAAGAGTTGAGTATATTTTAAAAGGCTCAAAGATTTCACATACTGACACTAAAATCGGAAACCTTAAAAAGACATACCTACTTGAAGAAAAACGACAAGTTTAGGTTATGAAAATATGTAAATGTGACACCAGAACATCATCATATTGCGGAGCACCGTTTTGCAAAAGAAATGAGAGTCTGAAACGTATAGCCGAAAAGCCAGAAAGGAGCTGTAACGCTTGAAATCAAAGTAGATTATCAGTTTCCTAGCAAATTTGATTTGCTAGGACAACTGAACGGACCAAACAAAAAGGAGTACAATAAATCTGAAAAATTATAAAATTAATCACACTCAGTCAAATACAGTCTACTCTTATTTATTTTCAAGAGTTCTCAAGCTGCTCCATTGTTGATTTAATAAACTCGCCATAACTTTAGACTAAACAAACATTGAGTTACATTTTTAGGGTTTTGTAAAATAATTTTGCAAAACCCTACTAAAATCGCGACCTGTCTGTACGTCCGTCCGTGTGTCACAGCAATTTTTCTCGAAAAGGATAGAAGCTAGAAACATCCGATTTTGTATATTGGTGCAAAGTGGTGCCCTCTTTAAAGTTCAACTATAAAAAAATGTTATAAGGTATTTAAGGGAGTCTTCCCACCGACGGGAGGGGCCCAAAAGAAAAAATTTCGTCAAAGGTAGGCAATATGGGTATCAAATGAGAGTTCTTGATGAGAACTTTTCAAAACAGGTCTTAAACTGGCAGTTTTTGCTTCGAGAAGCGCACAGGAAGGAGAAATACACGAAATATTTGTGTCCCCCCTTGCGACTGGACACCTTTGATCTGAAAAATCATGAAAATAGATTTTTATGAGTAGAACAACAACAAATACCTCAGAAGCCAAAATTCGTTAAACTTTGTTAATAATAGTATGCATGATGTCCGAATTTCACATTTTCCCCAATAAAATCGTATAGGTAACCTTAAACTCAACGGAATTCGATATTTAAGTAGTTTTAAAAAAAGTCCTCATACTGATAAAAATCGAATGATATACATGAAAGTTATAGCCACTTGAAATTTCTCGAATTACAACAACAATAATGATTTTGGTATTTTATGAACTTTCCCTCAAATCAGACACCGCAGTTTTGATTTGATCTTCTTAAAATTTTCAAATAAGATCGATAACATAAATATTTTTTGGAATTCATGATTTGAGTAATTTTTGTTAGTTTCAACAAAATGGCGGCCGTTAAAAATGGAGAAACAATAGATTTTCTTTTAAACGTGCACATCTCTTTGACATGTTTCTTGATTTTATTCGTTGCTAGTGACTGCATTTCGTAAGTTAAGTACAAAACCCTTCTGGTATGAGCGTAGGTCGATCTACCCAACTTGTTTTTTGTGGTTGAGAGATGAAGACTATTCACGCCCTAAATGTGGGATTCCCAGGTGCACAAGACGTCTGGATACCCACTAAACACCTCCGCTATCAACCTGAAAACCTACGCTGGAACCATTTGACATATTATTTCGGTCTAAGCCTCGTTTTGCAGGAGGCATGGGAGATGATTGTCCGCGAGGAGAGATTGCCCTCACTCAACGATTGACAGCAGTCTTGGGTGAATTGTACGAAGGGAACGTGAACTGCGCGTCTCATCCCGGATGTGAGACCGTGGCTAAATCGAAGACATGGTATGACTGACTACTATCTGACCCAGCTTTTGGGCGGGCATGGGTGTTTTCAGACTTACCTGCGCAAGATAGGTAAGTTACGGTCCCCCGATCGTCGGTTTTGCCCAAGAGAGAAAACAATGCCTTCCAACCATTTTTTGCGTACATAAAATGGGACAAGCCGCGAAGACGTGAGAGCTCACCCCGGATAGTATAGTCGCCGTGATGCTCAAACCGGTTGACAAATGGAACCAGGTGGCACATTATGTTTGGGCAGTCCTAAAAAATAAAAGGGGCTCACAGCAGCCGGGGGCATTGGGGCTTGAGTATAGCTTGTCTGGCAATTCTGTTCCCCTCTCCCCTTCCGCTAGAAGAGGGATCTCTCAGCTTGAAGGCGCCTCACGGCGTAAAAAAACGAGACCTGGTCCGAAGTAATGTGTTAAACGGTTCCAGGCTGGGTTCTCAGGTTGACAGGGGAGGTGTTCAGTGGGTAGTCCAGTCGCTTGCAAGCATGGGGGTCAACAAAAATCCTCGTTTTGCTACGCCTGGTGGCACCTTCAAGTTGAGGGATTCCTCCTCTAGTGGGAAGGGAGAGAAGAAGAGGGGTTCCCTAATCCCAACATGCCCAGCTGCGCAATTGAGCGCTTTTTTCCATATAGGACTGCCCAAAGATAGTGTGCCGCCTGGTTCCATTTGTCAATTGATCCAAGTATTTCTACGATTAGAGTATCTGGTCACGGCTTTCCTATTTCCCGGCTATATTTGTCCCATTTTAGCATGCAGAAATATGTGGCAGGCATTGTCTTCCTCTCTTGCGCAAAATCCATAGTCGTGGCACCCCGACTTACCAATCTTGTGCAAGTAAAATTGAAAAAACTCATGGCTGCTCAAGAGCTGGGTCAGGTAGAAGTCAGTCTCACCGTAATTTCAATTAAGCCACGGTTTCAGATTAAGGATGAGACACGCAGTCGACCTTCCCTTTATATAGTTCAACCAGGATTGCTGCCAATCATTAAGCGAGCGTTTCCTCTACTCGCGGGCAACTGTTTTCATCATGCATTCTCTTCGACGCAGGGAGATAATGCGGCACTTTCTAGCAAGGCTGAATCAAAAACTGTCGGATATGCTAATGGAATCCTCAGTGCTCCTATTCTATATATATGTGCCAAGAGTTTTCGATACAGCTTCTTGCAGAGATCGTCTCCCCATATTTCTGCTTCGTACAGTAGCACAGACTCTATGGCATTCATAAGATGTCGGCTTCTTGATAAGTTGGGTCTCCCTGCGTTGGCCATTAGTCGACTTAAAGTCGATACGCCTAAACCAGCTTTATCCGCCGTTACCCAGATTTAGTTTGAGAAATCATCTTTGATTCAATCAGCAACTGCAGTTACTTTGCTGCTGGTCGATCCGACCAGTATTTCCCCAATACTGATCGATCGTCGTCTTTTCTTTATCAGGATGATCACTTCGATTTTCTATAGTATTAGCTTGAACCCGCAAGCACTCATCTAGTCCCTTAACCAGCGCATTTGCATACCTAGTTTAAGTCGCTGGAAGCACAGTCGAATAGGTGACACATTAATTGATGGGCACGCAAAGATTTAAAATAACCCAAAACTAAATGCATGCATTCAAAATGGCGGCTTCCAAAGGTCTGAAGGCAAGCAAAATTCGCTATTTTAGTACCAACTGAAATAATAAATATTCTTCATGGAAACGTTTTAAATGACTTAACTTGGAAGTTTTTATAAACCAGACCATTTTTAAGATATTGTAAAATATTTTTAGCAATACCCTAAAAAATTATAAAATCGCGACTTGTCTGTCCGTCCGTGCGTCATAACAAGTTTTCTCGCAAACCACATGAGTAAGAATGAGGAAATTTTCTACGTCGGTCAAAAGTAGTGCTTCTTGAAATTTGCAGTGCAAGAAAATATTTTAAGGTATTTAAGGGGGTCGCCCCATACAGGGGGGTGACTTAAACATTTTTTTTTTTCTGTAGCCCTTTAGCAGCCAAGTTTCTCAACAGATTCCGGTGAAACTTGAAATTATAAGTTATTAAGGCAAGTTAATTTAATTTAATTATGCAAATCTAATGACAAATAAAAAAGTCGAAAATTTACAGCATAATATTTTTAGCAGCCGTTTTCAATGAAAATCAAAATGAGGGCCCCTGATGGTCTAGAAAAGAATTGAAAATGTATATATTAATGGCACCGCAAGTGCTGATTAAACTTTTATGGAAATCTTTTGGAATTAACTATTTGAGCTATTTAAGCCTTTGTGTGGTAACCACTGTGAAATGTGTAAAGAGAAAATGTGAGAAGGGCAAAACCTGTGTTAATATGTTCACAACAATTTATTATCCGCCGATTTTCAATATGTAATCCATACGTGTGCAACTCAATTTAATTAGCAAAATATTTGCGCCTCTATTAAAGGTCTCTAAATATGAACGTCGGCAGATTTTTTTATGTTAATACATACCCATGTGGTACCACAAAAATTGCAGCAAGAAGTCTAGTAGTAGGCAAGCCAAATTCTTTTTCGAAACCTTACGCTTTTTTTGTCAGGCGTCTATAAAAACTTTATTTTCTGGAACCTTTTGGAGAAGGTTTTTGGCAGCATTCTCGGCCGCCCTTTTCAACACTTTCTGGAACCCCTGATCTAACGTTCCAGGCTCATTAACTGCCTCTTTTTGATTGAACTATAGGCCATACTTTTGATGGTGTTTAGTGGTGGAGCTATCTTCGTTTCCTCAGTAGACTTGGCCCTCAGGTCTGCTTTGGCCTTCTCCTCTTATTCAGCTTTCAACCAGTTCCGTCGGTAATTTCTGATGCGGTATCCTCTAGCTCCAGGAGCCCATTCCTTGCACCTTTCCTAATGTTTTTTTTCGGGTCACATGCAAAAAATTCTCTTCAGAATGCTTCCCGCTTTCCGAATTAGCAGCCTTTCTTCCTGATGGCGCTCGATGGCTATTGTACTGTCCAGCATTCTCTATGTAGAGAGATTCTCTGCTTCGGTTTCTGAAAACTATGCTTTAATTATATTTTCTGTTATGTCAGCAGCATCACAGAAGAGCACTTCATTTGACTCCTCGCTCTTTGCTTTTTCTGCCACGATTTGTTTTTCGACCTCGGGGTGGTTCATTATGTGTTCCGGAGTTCGCGAATTTTTTTCTACTGTGCCTGAATGCCGCGATTATTTCCGGCTGATATTTGCCCTCTGAGCCTTTTCGTTCAGTCGTCTGCTTGTCTTCGTTCTTTGATTCTATAGTTGAAGTTATTAATGTCTTGGCCCTTGTTGTTTTTAGTGAGTTCAGAGAAGCCACATTTGTTGGATCGTCCCTTGGAGCTACTATCTCCGTTCGCACATGTAGTCATTTGTTTTGGTCCCACGGTTATCTTTGCAGATCAGGGGGGTCGTGAGAGCGTTGGCACCAGCACTTATTAGCTAGACCCCGAACTTACACTACCTACTAACGGGGCAAAATTCGAACGTACTCCGAGGCCTACGAAGGTTTTACGAAGACGCAGACAGTATTATATTACTTAAATTGGAGCCATTCAAATATCATATCCGGATCACTGCCAGGTCGTAGTGCGCGGAGGAACCTTATGGAAACTTCCACTTTCTCGGGTACTGGGAGCAGCACTTTCCGAAAAACGCTAGCTTTCAAAATACTTTTGTCAACCATCTCTCCTCTGCTATTATTTCGCGTACCATTACATTAGTTCTCAATCTCTGTTCAAAAAATTCCACATAGCTTAATTACAATCCCACTAACAAAGGGTAACTACACCAGCCTAGGAGTATTCGATATCACAAATTTTGCGACCATGCAGAGCTTGCATTCATTCCTATTTTTTGATATTCTTATTTTCTGATAATCTGAGCTCACATTTATTCCTATCTCTCGACATTCTTTTTTTTCTGGTAATGTGATAAAAATTGTTCCCTTATTCACTGCATTTGGATGGACGCGTTTAATCAACTTTATATTTTTCACACCGCAAACTTTCCCCTAAGAGACCAATTCTACTTACAGGCAATTTATTTACTACCGCCATTTGACTTGATGTCTATGGAATTTTTACTTGTAACCAAGATTTTCACTCCGAAATATTAGCAAGGACATTACTTTAGTATTTTACCACCTGATTTGCACTGGTGAGATCATCCAATTCGAATGATCACAACTTTTAACTTTATTAAGCAATTGTCTCGCTCACGAACCCCATTTTAAGTCGCAAACGCATACTTTTCTTATCAATCAGCCCTAAAAAGCGACCCTCGTCATTCCAAAATTCTTCAGCATGTACCGCCTTTAACAACAAAATAACAGTTTTTCTACCACTTGAGTAAATGAATTCCGGAAGTGTTCATTTGGTACCATCTACGAACAGCTATGCTATGCAGATCGGTGTCATCTTTCCAACGGAAACATTCCGAAATATGAATGGAATTCTTACATACCCAAGGTATGTCTTCTCCTGAATAAAATATCATAGAAACAGCGGTAAACGCCGATCAATATTCACTATCAAGGTTTGCACTTGGGCACTTCAACAATCATTTTATCTCCTCTGCGACATTCTCCAGTTTCGAATCCTCTGGTGCGAACACGGGTTTTTTCAGAATTGCTCACGACATTTCTGTTTCTAAACGCAAGCAAGCAATCGAATCTGAACTAACTATATTAGTTCCATTTCTCAGTGTAAGCCGGCAATCAAATTACAATAGGCCATGTCACTCCCACTTCACGGTGCAGTTCGCAAAGGAATCAGAATAATTGAGCTCCACTACCCTGCATAAATTTTTTAATGTACGAGTATTTAAACTGCGTTAAGGAATGTGTATGGATCCCTCTCTAAAATCAATCTTTGTTTTTTACTTATTAATGACATTACAATAAAAATTGAATATGAGGGACAAGATTAGCAATTTATCAAAAAACCTCTTGTTGTAAGACAATGTATTAACTAGTCTCACCCTCCTAGCTCCTACACGTGTTGTTTACTATTCCCAAATTTGGTCCATTTTCACAAATTTTCCATAGAACACAATAAAACCGAACTAATCTAAATATTTCTAATTTTTGATTTATTTTATACACTAATACAAAAATGTTATATTTCCTAGGAATATTAACCAGCTCATCAAATCAACAATCCGTTTTCTTGTGAAACTCACACGACAAAGCGACAAGAAATTAATATCCATACCAAAAATAATTAGTATTATAAATAATCTGTTCATAAGCAACACATTGGAAGAGTGTAGCGTAGTAGCTCTAAAAGAATTGGCTTTTGAGATTTTTTTTAAACACCCCAAGCTACGGAATTATGGATCGAGCATATCGCCAAGTACAAAGGAATGCAGTGCCGAACGGGAAGTAGTTCTAGGAATGCTGGAGAAATATATCTCAAGCATTGAATGTCAAAAGATGTTGGCTACATTATTGTTATGGGCTCGAGTTGCACAAACAAAAGTTATTTCATCGGATGCAACTACTTCCATCTTTACAAGTCCTGCTGCCACAGATGATATATCAGCGACGACAACAAGTGTTTCCTGTAACTCTTCCGTTGAACAACAACTGTCGACAATAGTCGAGGAAAGAGCAATACTTTCAATAGTCATCGGTGCCTTGCAAAACGGTAGAATTGTTGTTAACAATTGCGAATCGTATTTCGTTTTGGACGCCATATTTCGCAATTGTGATAAAAGCATTTTGCTCGGAAGCGACCTGTTTGAATCGTTACTGGGATTGTTCATTGAACGGGTGAGCCATGTCTTTATTGACTTTATTGTGTTGCTTTTGTAAGTTTATTGTAAGTGAGAACAATGGAGCGGGGTGACTTAAACTTTGATTGTACAGTATAGAGAAAACAGAAAGGTTAACGAATGTTACTTGTATTACAAATATTAAGTATAATAAGCCATTAGTTCATTACATAATAATAGCTATTGGCAGCACCTTGTTGCTTAAGAAAAAAATATGTAATTACGGGGACGCTTTCAGTTCATTATTCGTTATTATTTCTGAACAAGATGTACTTGTCGACTTATTAGCTAAAATTCAGTAATTAACGCTGAATATCTTCTAACTTATTTAATTTTAACTAAATTCAAACTAACTTGCATAGCATAATTTGCAGGGAAAATTTAATTGCTAACACTTTAAACTTTTCTGCTTATAATGTAGATTTCAAGTAGACATTTTGGAATTCGTAGTCATATCCTGGCATCCTCGACATCTAAACACAACATTCATCGCATTTTCTCATTCTCTTGCCTTTATTTGCAGCAAGCTGAAAACTCCAACCATTTATCGTATGCCGTTATAATCCTAGATAACGTAATCCTAAAAACCGAACAAATTTATTTGGAAAATCACGTAAAGCTCTTGTTCATGAAAAATAGCATAAAACTAGATGATGGCAAAATGGTACTCGTCGAAGGTGAAACGGAATTGAATATGCCAGGCATAGAGCCGGAAAAACCACCCCAGCAGAAACAGGATAAAAAGTTTGTGAGTCGCTTGGCAGGAGATTTAGGTGGTGGTGTCGCAACGTCTCTATCGAACGAAGACAAAATTAATTATTTTGTTAAAGTTTTGTACTCAATACTTGAGACATGTTTTTCAACGTCGATAGCAAATCCCTGTGATACGAATTACAGGTACTTGACTTCGAAGTACATAAGCTTGGTGGCTAAAGTGGGTGTGAAATTTGACAAGATGAGGGGTTACTTGCGTACACTTCTCTCACATAATAACACAATGTTCGAGAAACTTGAAACATCTTCACAAAGTCCTGACGAACTTAAGGTAGATATTCTGATTTTGCTTTGTGAGTTGTGTTTGGGGCGGGACGAAGAAAGCTCCTCTTCATCAAACTCCTCATCTTTTTGTCTGATATTGCAACCTCGTTCGATTTTGCAATGTATACAAAAGATTAAGAAGAAGAATAGACAACAAGACGTACTTAGTCGAGTTTGTGAAAAATTTGTAAGTGCTTAAATAATAATTATCTTAAAAGTCGATATCGAATTTAAAGTTGAAATATTGTCTCTGAGATCCTTTTTCGTTGTATATATATATATCGAAAGGTTTTCTTACAGAAGAATATTGATTGGTGGATGACAGAGGATATAAAGGTATTAATATCGGAAGAACTTTTGGAATCACTTTTAGAGATAGAGACACAACTGAAGAGTGAAATTACGAATCATTATGTTTACTCCCGTGTGCTTATGGAAGAGCTTATTACATTACCCACAGCATTTTGTAAGGTAAGTTCTTTGGCAAGTTCTTTTAATATCGTTGAATAAATTATTTAGTACTTTGTACATTTAGATTGATTTATTTTGCAAATACCGGAAAAAGTGTTTACATTATTGATTAAATGAGTAGTACTAAAGATTGAGGGTAGATTTAAAGCATAATCCTCGAAGGATAGGATTGCTACCAGCAGTAAGTGTAATTAAATTGTGTTAGAAGGAACTTTCTCCTTGCTCTTTTTGAGAATATAGCACAGTGCAGAGAGGGTTTAATTTATTCTGATAATTCAAAACTTATATGCAAAACTGTTGTATCTGTGTTGATTAATCATTTTGATTTAATTTGTTTAGGATTCCCTGATTATGTCTTTAATTCTTTTAATATTTAGCAATAATAAAAAAAATCCACTGCCACCATTATGTTAAATTGTGTCTCTACCTATCCGATTATTAAGGTTCCATAAGGAATGGCGAAAATTAGAAAAGTGTCCCAGAAAAATTTCATATTGCAACGTGTTGTTGAAATAGCTTCTTTTATATTGACGCGTATATGACACGTGCATATATATATATATATATATATATATATATATATATATATATATATATATATATATATATATATATATATATATATATATATATATATATACATATGTATATATATATTGTCGCGTGTTATTGGTTCGCGGCCAATAATTTTAATGTTCCGGGAAAGTGAAAACGCAATGTCTTTTAATTTAAGTTAAAAGTGTTTATTTAATTCAAGAAAATGCACAATAATCAGTTTAACACTTTCACTAATTTTAATTTTCACTATTAAAATAAAATCTAACACTTGTCCATAAATTCCTTATCGCAATTGTCTTCTAAATCACTTCAATATTACGAAACACACTTCCACACACTTTCGCAGTTCTTATCGCGGTCGAATGAATGATGATCCCCCCATTCATTCAGCTCGCCTTTATATAGGGTCTCTACCTACTCACCCATTTCTCGCACATGGGCGAATGTTCGACCGAGAGGTACCTGGTACGTTCGAGCAAATTCATGAATGGAGTGACGTCACTTGCAGATGTTGATCATGCTTGTTGGGTTCTCGTGATTTCGAGTGAATTCGTGTTCTTCATTGTTGTGAAAACAATTGCGACAGTAGCTCGCAGAATTATTTGTACATGTAACACTGCCCCCACCTCAGTTCTTTTCGCCCCGAAAAGATGTGTCGCCAGTTGTAGTCAATTCTCCCTGGATGTAATATGGGGCAAGACGGTCTAGATGCACGATTTTCATTTTGGCTCTCGGTTTACGGTGTTCCTGTATGCGATATACGACATCGTTGATTCGCTTTGTGACTCGGTATGGTCCCTCCCAGTTATGTTGCAACTTTGGAGACCTACCCTTTCGCCGTTGCGGGTTATATAGCCACACCAAGTCATCTTGCTGGAAGCCAGTAGAATTAGCCTTTAGATCATACCTGGTCTTCATGCGGTCAGTAGCCGATTCGAGGTATTTTCGCACTGTCCGATGTATCTGGTTCAACCGTTGTCTTAGATCACTTGCGTACTCCGAGATCGTTTGGGGTTTCTCGGGGGGTGTTCCAAACTTTATATCAGCTGGCAGACGAATAGTCTTTCCAAAAATGACTTTGGCTGGGGCTTGGCCCGTTGATGCATGTTCGGCAGCTCTGTACGCCAACAAAAATAGTGGGATATGTCGGTCCCAGTCCCTTTGGTTCTCGTCAACCATCTTGGCAAGGTGTTTATTGAGCGTGCCGTTGAAACGTTCGACCATTCCATCGGATTGGGGATGCAGCGGTGTTGTCCTCGTTTTCCGTATTCCGAGCAGCTCGCACATTTCGCCAAAAACTAGTGACTCAAAGTTTCGGCCTTGATCCGAATGTAATTCGCAGGGTACGCCGTACCTACTGACCCAATTTAACACTAGCTGTTCAGCTACGGTAGTTGCTTCCTGGTTGGGAATGGGGTAGACCTCGGGCCACTTGCTGAAATAATCGGCTACAACCAGCGTATATCGATTTCCCCAATCGGATTCAGGAAAGGGTCCTGCGATGTCAACAGCAATCCTTTCGAATGGCACGCCTACGTTATAGGTTTGCATTTGTCCTCTCAGTCGTCGCTTTGGGCCTTTGACGGAAGCGCAAATTGTGCATCTGCGACACCAGTCCTCTACGTCTTCTCGAGCGTGGAGCCAGTAGAATCTTTCCCGCAATTTCGCTAAGGTTTTGTTAACACCAAGATGGCCTCCCGAGGATCCTTCATGCATTTCCTTAACCACATCGTGGATTCGGCTTTTGGGTAGTATAGTTTGCATCCTATAGGAGCTGCCATCCACCGTTTCCCATTTTCGCTTGAGTACGCCACCCTCCACCTGTAGGGAGTTCCATTGTGCCCAATAGCTTTTCAGGGTTGCGCCATGCATCGAAACGTCCTTCCACTCCGGTCGCCCAGTCGTCTCCTTCCATACGAGCAATGGTCCGATGTCTTCATCGGCTAGCTGGGCATTTCGAATCTCCTCCGATGACCAACCTTCATCGAATTCAGCCGTTATCAGTCGCAGATCAACGGGCGGCTCCTTTTCCTCAATCCGTCGGCAATGCTTGCAGTTAGCTGGACATGGGCGACGACATAGGGCGTCAGCATTTCCATGAACTCCGCCCTTTCGATGAACGATTTCGTAGTCGTACGACTGCAATCTTTCGATCCATCTCGCAACTTGTCCCTCGGGGTTTTTGAAGTTAAGTAGCCATCTCAGCGATGCATGGTCCGTTCGAAGAACAAATTTCTGGCCATATAGGTACTTGTGGAACTGCTTGGTGGCCTCTATTATAGCCAATAGCTCCTTCCTGGTCACACAGTAGTTCCTCTCACTTTTTGAAAGAACTCGACTGTAATACGAGAGGACTCTTTCTTCGCCATTGATCTGCTGGGAGAGTACAGCTCCAATACCGCCGTTGCTTGCATCAGTGTCAACTACAAACATTTTTCCGGGTTTCGGATACGCCAGCACGGGTGATTCACACAGCTTTTCCTTCAGGGTCTCAAAGGCTGTCTGGCATTGTTCGTTCCAGACATACGGACGATTTTTCTCGGTTAGCTGATGGAGACACTTAGCTATTTTGGCAAAGTCTTTGACGAATCTTCGATAGTAGGTTGCCAGGCCCAGGAAACTTCGTAGTTGGCGCTTGTTGTTTGGTGATGGCCAGCTTTTCACGGCTTCAATCTTCTCAGGGTCTGTTTTGACCCCTTCTGCTGATACGACATGTCCCAGGTATTTTACTTCAGCTGCGAAAAGAGTACACTTGTCGGGACTAAGTTTCAAATTTGCCAGTCGTAATCGGGAGAAAACCTCTTCTAAGTTCCGCACATGCTCTTCGAACGTTCTACCGATGACGATGATGTCATCTAGGTATACCAAGCAGGTTTTCCAGGTTAGACCACGTAGCACATATTCCATCAAGCGTTCGAAAGTGGCTGGAGCATTGCAAAGCCCAAACGGCATCACAACAAATTGCCACAATCCGGTCCCAACTGAAAATGCGGTCTTCTCTCGGTCCTTCTTGTCAATTTCTACCTGCCAGTAGCCACTCTTGAGATCGAGTGTAGAAAACCATTTTGCGTCGGCTAAAGTGTCCATGATGTCATCGATGCGTGGGAGCGGGTAACTATCTTTCTTAGTGACGTCGTTAAGCTGCCTATAGTCGACACAAAAGCGAGTGCTACCATCCTTTTTCTTGACTAGAACTACAGGCGCGGCCCATGGACTGACAGAAGGTTCAATAACGCCTTGTTTTTCCATGTCCGAGATCAGCGCGCTCACTTCTCCTTGTTTGGCTATAGGGAGACGTCTCGGTGCTTGTCGAATCGGCTTGGCTCCCTGTGTATCTATGACGTGAGTGACCATACTCGTTCGGCCTTGGTCATCCGGGCTTGTTGAGAAGATGTCACTGTACTTGGTGACCAGATCAGAGGCTCGTTTGAATAGCTGCACCGGCAATTTGACTTGCTTCAATATTGCAGACGTGGATTCCCTGGCTTTTTCTGTGTCTTGCCTCCTTTTCCAATGATGGTTGTGAGTAGCTTCCAAAGAGGTGATGGTGGAAACAGGCTGGCAGCTGCCGATGACTTCTCCCGCTTTGATGCTCGTGGTTGAATCTGCGGTGTTAAGGACTCTAACCGGCACATATCCGTTCCTTAAAGATCTTACAAGGCTTCGTCCTACAATCACACTGCGCAATGTGGACGTCTTCGTTGGCTCTATCAGGTAAGATCGTTGGTCTCCAGAATCACCATCAAGCTTGGCCCATACAATGCTTTCGGAAGAATTCGGTACATCAGTGTCAGTACATACCACTACATCCATCTTGGGGATTTGGACGCTGGGATCCTCCATCAGTACTTCGACATTCTGCCATTTCAAGACACGTTTTCCCAAGTCCAACGTGATTCCATGTGGTCGCAGAAAATCCATTCCGAGAATGCAGTCATCCATAATGTTCGCGACCAGAAAATTATGTCGGAACACAAGGTCTCCCAACTGTATCTGGAGGTTGACCTCTCCATGAACAGGTGCAGTTTCTCCCGTAGCTGTCCGTAGTGAGAAAATTCTGCCCTTGTGAAGTTGTTGCTGTCTAACTAGGTCTGGTCGGATAATCGATCGGGTTGCACCAGTGTCGATTGTTATGGTACAGTGTTCTCCGTCAATTTGACCCGGAAGGCATAAGTCCGCTTCTCCACGATGTAGTCTTGACACGGTGATGGTGGTGCTGGGGACGTCGATCCTCCTAGCCAACCTCTGCCCCACGAAGTTGGCTCTTACATGTTTCCCGACCCCTCTGTTTGAAGGGCTTCCATTCTGGGCTCCTGACTCGGTCTGGATCTCCTCCTAGCTGCACACCCTGGACAATAGCTCGGTTTTCTTCGCTTCTTGCAGTCTCTTTGCAAGTGCCCCTTCTCTCCGCAATTCCAGCATCTAGGCGCACCATTTACATGCGGGTCTCGCTCAATTTCCACGCGTTCACACCTGCACTCGTCTGTCACTACTTCACGAACCCGGGCAGTGGTACGAGTCACATTTTTCGCTGCCTCAAAGTTCAGACTGTAAGCCAATGCGTCCTTAACCGTTTGCTTTTGAGCTAAACGCACGGCTTGTTGCAATTCCGGGTCTTTTAGTGCGCTGATGAATGCCTCTGTCGCTGCATCATCTCGATGTTCTGGGTCGTAGGCTGGGTAAGCCAAAAGTGCTAGTCGCTCAATGTCTTGGGCTAGCTGCTGTAGGGTCTCACCAGACTTCTGCACCCGATGCCTTAGCTGTGACCGATAAATCTGCTTTAGATGATCGTCTCCATAACGCATGTCGAGCGCATTCATTATAGCATTCGGGTTTGAGTGCAATTCATCGGGGATCGTCTGCAAAAGCTCGGCAGCTGGGCCTCTTAGAGCAAGAATCAGTGCAGTTGCTCGTTCCTGCTCGTTCCAGTGATTTGCCCTTGCAGCAGCTTCAAACTGAGTCTTGTAAATACTCCAGACCGTTTGCCCATCGAATATTGGTGCTGGCACATTTCTGGATGTGCTTTGCGCTGCGGTTACAAGCGGGGCTGGTGGGGCGGTTACTACTGCCTTTGCTGCTTCCAATTCTTTTTTCACTTTTTCCATCTCATGGTTCATTCTCTCTTCGACCTGGCTGATCTCATAGTTAATTTTCTCCTCAACCTGGCTGACCTTCTCCTCGACCTGGTAAACCTTTTCCTCGACGCATTTAATTTGATTGTTCAGGCTACCGAGCTCCACTTTTATTTCGGTTGACTGTTTTTGCACTTCCTTGATTACGATCGCTTGTTGGTCCAGCTTCACTGATTGTTCATCTAGCTTCGTCGTTAAGTTGGATGACTGTTCATTGAGCTTCGTAGTTAAATTGGATGACTGTTCATCTAGCTTCGTTGATTGTTCATCTAACTTCGCAGTCAGACTCGATGACATCAGCATTAACATTTGCATCAGCGCATTTTCTGGCTCCTTTGATTTTGGTGTTTCTACTTCACCACCTTCTGCGCCTCTTTCTGCAGCTGAGAGCTCACCTGAATCCAGATTCCCGCCTTCCGACTCGATCGCATCACGCAAGCGTGCAATCAGTATGGCCTTTGTACCTTGTGTAGCCAGATTTCTTTGTTCCAACTCCTCTTTGAGCTCCGATATGCTCAATTGATTAATTTTTAGATGTAAATTGCCTGGCATTTTTTTATTGTTTCGGCAATTTTTCCACGTTAATTTTCACAATTGTGCACTTTAAAAATGTTCAAATTTTCACTTTCAAAATTTTTCTTTCGCACTTCTTGACACCACTGTCGCGTGTTATTGGTTCGCGGCCAATAATTTTAATGTTCCGGGAAAGTGAAAACGCAATGTCTTTTAATTTAAGTTAAAAGTGTTTATTTAATTCAAGAAAATGCACAATAATCAGTTTAACACTTTCACTAATTTTAATTTTCACTATTAAAATAAAATCTAACACTTGTCCATAAATTCCTTATCGCAATTGTCTTCTAAATCACTTCAATATTACGAAACACACTTCCACACACTTTCGCAGTTCTTATCGCGGTCGAATGAATGATGATCCCCCCATTCATTCAGCTCGCCTTTATATAGGGTCTCTACCTACTCACCCATTTCTCGCACATGGGCGAATGTTCGACCGAGAGGTACCTGGTACGTTCGAGCAAATTCATGAATGGAGTGACGTCACTTGCAGATGTTGATCATGCTTGTTGGGTTCTCGTGATTTCGAGTGAATTCGTGTTCTTCATTGTTGTGAAAACAATTGCGACAGTAGCTCGCAGAATTATTTGTACATGTAACACTGCCCCCACCTCAGTTCTTTTCGCCCCGAAAAGATGTGTCGCCAGTTGTAGTCAATTCTCCCTGGATGTAATATGGGGCAAGACGGTCTAGATGCACGATTTTCATTTTGGCTCTCGGTTTACGGTGTTCCTGTATGCGATATACGACATCGTTGATTCGCTTTGTGACTCGGTATGGTCCCTCCCAGTTATGTTGCAACTTTGGAGACCTACCCTTTCGCCGTTGCGGGTTATATAGCCACACCAAGTCATCTTGCTGGAAGCCAGTAGAATTAGCCTTTAGATCATACCTGGTCTTCATGCGGTCAGTAGCCGATTCGAGGTATTTTCGCACTGTCCGATGTATCTGGTTCAACCGTTGTCTTAGATCACTTGCGTACTCCGAGATCGTTTGGGGTTTCTCGGGGGGTGTTCCAAACTTTATATCAGCTGGCAGACGAATAGTCTTTCCAAAAATGACTTTGGCTGGGGCTTGGCCCGTTGATGCATGTTCGGCAGCTCTGTACGCCAACAAAAATAGTGGGATATGTCGGTCCCAGTCCCTTTGGTTCTCGTCAACCATCTTGGCAAGGTGTTTATTGAGCGTGCCGTTGAAACGTTCGACCATTCCATCGGATTGGGGATGCAGCGGTGTTGTCCTCGTTTTCCGTATTCCGAGCAGCTCGCACATTTCGCCAAAAACTAGTGACTCAAAGTTTCGGCCTTGATCCGAATGTAATTCGCAGGGTACGCCGTACCTACTGACCCAATTTAACACTAGCTGTTCAGCTACGGTAGTTGCTTCCTGGTTGGGAATGGGGTAGACCTCGGGCCACTTGCTGAAATAATCGGCTACAACCAGCGTATATCGATTTCCCCAATCGGATTCAGGAAAGGGTCCTGCGATGTCAACAGCAATCCTTTCGAATGGCACGCCTACGTTATAGGTTTGCATTTGTCCTCTCAGTCGTCGCTTTGGGCCTTTGACGGAAGCGCAAATTGTGCATCTGCGACACCAGTCCTCTACGTCTTCTCGAGCGTGGAGCCAGTAGAATCTTTCCCGCAATTTCGCTAAGGTTTTGTTAACACCAAGATGGCCTCCCGAGGATCCTTCATGCATTTCCTTAACCACATCGTGGATTCGGCTTTTGGGTAGTATAGTTTGCATCCTATAGGAGCTGCCATCCACCGTTTCCCATTTTCGCTTGAGTACGCCACCCTCCACCTGTAGGGAGTTCCATTGTGCCCAATAGCTTTTCAGGGTTGCGCCATGCATCGAAACGTCCTTCCACTCCGGTCGCCCAGTCGTCTCCTTCCATACGAGCAATGGTCCGATGTCTTCATCGGCTAGCTGGGCATTTCGAATCTCCTCCGATGACCAACCTTCATCGAATTCAGCCGTTATCAGTCGCAGATCAACGGGCGGCTCCTTTTCCTCAATCCGTCGGCAATGCTTGCAGTTAGCTGGACATGGGCGACGAGATAGGGCGTCAGCATTTCCATGAACTCCGCCCTTTCGATGAACGATTTCGTAGTCGTACGACTGCAATCTTTCGATCCATCTCGCAACTTGTCCCTCGGGGTTTTTGAAGTTAAGTAGCCATCTCAGCGATGCATGGTCCGTTCGAAGAACAAATTTCTGGCCATATAGGTACTTGTGGAACTGCTTGGTGGCCTCTATTATAGCCAATAGCTCCTTCCTGGTCACACAGTAGTTCCTCTCACTTTTTGAAAGAACTCGACTGTAATACGAGAGGACTCTTTCTTCGCCATTGATCTGCTGGGAGAGTACAGCTCCAATACCGCCGTTGCTTGCATCAGTGTCAACTACAAACATTTTTCCGGGTTTCGGATACGCCAGCACGGGTGATTCACACAGCTTTTCCTTCAGGGTCTCAAAGGCTGTCTGGCATTGTTCGTTCCAGACATACGGACGATTTTTCTCGGTTAGCTGATGGAGACACTTAGCTATTTTGGCAAAGTCTTTGACGAATCTTCGATAGTAGGTTGCCAGGCCCAGGAAACTTCGTAGTTGGCGCTTGTTGTTTGGTGATGGCCAGCTTTTCACGGCTTCAATCTTCTCAGGGTCTGTTTTGACCCCTTCTGCTGATACGACATGTCCCAGGTATTTTACTTCAGCTGCGAAAAGAGTACACTTGTCGGGACTAAGTTTCAAATTTGCCAGTCGTAATCGGGAGAAAACCTCTTCTAAGTTCCGCACATGCTCTTCGAACGTTCTACCGATGACGATGATGTCATCTAGGTATACCAAGCAGGTTTTCCAGGTTAGACCACGTAGCACATATTCCATCAAGCGTTCGAAAGTGGCTGGAGCATTGCAAAGCCCAAACGGCATCACAACAAATTGCCACAATCCGGTCCCAACTGAAAATGCGGTCTTCTCTCGGTCCTTCTTGTCAATTTCTACCTGCCAGTAGCCACTCTTGAGATCGAGTGTAGAAAACCATTTTGCGTCGGCTAAAGTGTCCATGATGTCATCGATGCGTGGGAGCGGGTAACTATCTTTCTTAGTGACGTCGTTAAGCTGCCTATAGTCGACACAAAAGCGAGTGCTACCATCCTTTTTCTTGACTAGAACTACAGGCGCGGCCCATGGACTGACAGAAGGTTCAATAACGCCTTGTTTTTCCATGTCCGAGATCAGCGCGCTCACTTCTCCTTGTTTGGCTATAGGGAGACGTCTCGGTGCTTGTCGAATCGGCTTGGCTCCCTGTGTATCTATGACGTGAGTGACCATACTCGTTCGGCCTTGGTCATCCGGGCTTGTTGAGAAGATGTCACTGTACTTGGTGACCAGATCAGAGGCTCGTTTGAATAGCTGCACCGGCAATTTGACTTGCTTCAATATTGCAGACGTGGATTCCCTGGCTTTTTCTGTGTCTTGCCTCCTTTTCCAATGATGGTTGTGAGTAGCTTCCAAAGAGGTGATGGTGGAAACAGGCTGGCAGCTGCCGATGACTTCTCCCGCTTTGATGCTCGTGGTTGAATCTGCGGTGTTAAGGACTCTAACCGGCACATATCCGTTCCTTAAAGATCTTACAAGGCTTCGTCCTACAATCACACTGCGCAATGTGGACGTCTTCGTTGGCTCTATCAGGTAAGATCGTTGGTCTCCAGAATCACCATCAAGCTTGGCCCATACAATGCTTTCGGAAGAATTCGGTACATCAGTGTCAGTACATACCACTACATCCATCTTGGGGATTTGGACGCTGGGATCCTCCATCAGTACTTCGACATTCTGCCATTTCAAGACACGTTTTCCCAAGTCCAACGTGATTCCATGTGGTCGCAGAAAATCCATTCCGAGAATGCAGTCATCCATAATGTTCGCGACCAGAAAATTATGTCGGAACACAAGGTCTCCCAACTGTATCTGGAGGTTGACCTCTCCATGAACAGGTGCAGTTTCTCCCGTAGCTGTCCGTAGTGAGAAAATTCTGCCCTTGTGAAGTTGTTGCTGTCTAACTAGGTCTGGTCGGATAATCGATCGGGTTGCACCAGTGTCGATTGTTATGGTACAGTGTTCTCCGTCAATTTGACCCGGAAGGCATAAGTCCGCTTCTCCACGATGTAGTCTTGACACGGTGATGGTGGTGCTGGGGACGTCGATCCTCCTAGCCAACCTCTGCCCCACGAAGTTGGCTCTTACATGTTTCCCGACCCCTCTGTTTGAAGGGCTTCCATTCTGGGCTCCTGACTCGGTCTGGATCTCCTCCTAGCTGCACACCCTGGACAATAGCTCGGTTTTCTTCGCTTCTTGCAGTCTCTTTGCAAGTGCCCCTTCTCTCCGCAATTCCAGCATCTAGGCGCACCATTTACATGCGGGTCTCGCTCAATTTCCACGCGTTCACACCTGCACTCGTCTGTCACTACTTCACGAACCCGGGCAGTGGTACGAGTCACATTTTTCGCTGCCTCAAAGTTCAGACTGTAAGCCAATGCGTCCTTAACCGTTTGCTTTTGAGCTAAACGCACGGCTTGTTGCAATTCCGGGTCTTTTAGTGCGCTGATGAATGCCTCTGTCGCTGCATCATCTCGATGTTCTGGGTCGTAGGCTGGGTAAGCCAAAAGTGCTAGTCGCTCAATGTCTTGGGCTAGCTGCTGTAGGGTCTCACCAGACTTCTGCACCCGATGCCTTAGCTGTGACCGATAAATCTGCTTTAGATGATCGTCTCCATAACGCATGTCGAGCGCATTCATTATAGCATTCGGGTTTGAGTGCAATTCATCGGGGATCGTCTGCAAAAGCTCGGCAGCTGGGCCTCTTAGAGCAAGAATCAGTGCAGTTGCTCGTTCCTGCTCGTTCCAGTGATTTGCCCTTGCAGCAGCTTCAAACTGAGTCTTGTAAATACTCCAGACCGTTTGCCCATCGAATATTGGTGCTGGCACATTTCTGGATGTGCTTTGCGCTGCGGTTACAAGCGGGGCTGGTGGGGCGGTTACTACTGCCTTTGCTGCTTCCAATTCTTTTTTCACTTTTTCCATCTCATGGTTCATTCTCTCTTCGACCTGGCTGATCTCATAGTTAATTTTCTCCTCAACCTGGCTGACCTTCTCCTCGACCTGGTAAACCTTTTCCTCGACGCATTTAATTTGATTGTTCAGGCTACCGAGCTCCACTTTTATTTCGGTTGACTGTTTTTGCACTTCCTTGATTACGATCGCTTGTTGGTCCAGCTTCACTGATTGTTCATCTAGCTTCGTCGTTAAGTTGGATGACTGTTCATTGAGCTTCGTAGTTAAATTGGATGACTGTTCATCTAGCTTCGTTGATTGTTCATCTAACTTCGCAGTCAGACTCGATGACATCAGCATTAACATTTGCATCAGCGCATTTTCTGGCTCCTTTGATTTTGGTGTTTCTACTTCACCACCTTCTGCGCCTCTTTCTGCAGCTGAGAGCTCACCTGAATCCAGATTCCCGCCTTCCGACTCGATCGCATCACGCAAGCGTGCAATCAGTATGGCCTTTGTACCTTGTGTAGCCAGATTTCTTTGTTCCAACTCCTCTTTGAGCTCCGATATGCTCAATTGATTAATTTTTAGATGTAAATTGCCTGGCATTTTTTTATTGTTTCGGCTATTTTTCCACGTTAATTTTCACAATTGTGCACTTTAAAAATGTTCAAATTTTCACTTTCAAAATTTTTCTTTCGCACTTCTTGACACCACTGTCGCGTGTTATTGGTTCGCGGCCAATAATTTTAATGTTCCGGGAAAGTGAAAACGCAATGTCTTTTAATTTAAGTTAAAAGTGTTTATTTAATTCAAGAAAATGCACAATAATCAGTTTAACACTTTCACTAATTTTAATTTTCACTATTAAAATAAAATCTAACACTTGTCCATAAATTTCTTATCGCAATTGTCTTCTAAATCACTTCAATATTACGAAACACACTTCCACACACTTTCGCAGTTCTTATCGCGGTCGAATGAATGATGATCCCCCCATTCATTCAGCTCGCCTTTATATAGGGTCTCTACCTACTCACCCATTTCTCGCACATGGGCGAATGTTCGACCGAGAGGTACCTGGTACGTTCGAGCAAATTCATGAATGGAGTGACGTCACTTGCAGATGTTGATCATGCTTGTTGGGTTCTCGTGATTTCGAGTGAATTCGTGTTCTTCATTGTTGTGAAAACAATTGCGACAGTAGCTCGCAGAATTATTTGTACATGTAACAATATATATATATATATATATATGCATATATATATATATATATATATATATATATATATATATATATATATATATATATGTATGTATATATATGTATATATTGTACGCTGGTGTATTAAAAATCGAGCACAACTTGTCCGATTTATTTTGATTTCGTTAAATCTTCGTAATGAAACAAGGATGGACAACATGCTTTTTTTTCCTAACATATGATATTCATGCAAAAAAAATGTGAAAAATAAAACAAATTATTTTTGTACAAACAAAAATCGCGTTCATCAAAGGTTGCCGATATGAGTATCAAAATAAAGGTCTGTGTAAGAGCTTTTCAAAACAGTTCTTAAACTGACAGTTTTTGCTTCAGTGGGTGCGGGGGGAGAAATACACGAAAAATGTGTTTCCCCCCTCGCAATTGGACACCTGTGATTTTAAAAATCCTGAAAAAGTTATCAAGGGAGATATTTATGAGTACAACAATAAAAAATACCACAGAAGTCAAAATTCGTTCAACTTTGTTAATAATAGTATGATCTTCGAATTTCGCGCTCTCCAATAAAACCCTATGGACGCCTTTAAACTCAACAAAATTCGATATTTAAATAGCCTTACACAAGGTCCTAATACTCGGTAAGTTTGATGAAATTCGCATCACATTCACGGAAGTTATATCCATTTGAAATTTCTCCAATTACAACCAGAATAACACACTATTTTGGAATTTTATCGACTTTCCATCGAACCAGACACTGCACTGCAGATCAGATAAGATCAATTACATAAATGCTTTTGGGATTTCATAATTTGAGTGATTTTTGTGAGTTGAAAACGAAGAAACAATGGATTTTTTCTTTTAAACGAGCAAATCTCTTCGGCATGTTTCTTGATTTTATTCGTTGCTGGTGATTGCATTTTGTAAGTTAAGTACAAAACCCTTCTGACATGAACATAAGTCTGTCTACCCAACTTGTTTCTATTTGTCATTCGCATCTGTTGAGTGTGTGATTTTGGCTAAGACAAAGCGAAATCGTTCAAATTGCAATTGCTAGCCTCTTAAACCATATCGAGAACTGGGTGTATTCGATTTGCGTTTTATAAAATTTTATAATTCATACTTTTTTTTTTGAGCAAAAGGATAGTTTTTGAAAAACAAAAAAAATATTTTGTGTTTGTGTTGAAATTCTGTTGCCGTTTATCGATTTTCAAGCAATGTCTAAACGTTATCCTTAACGTTGTATCCAGTTTGGTTACAAGTAGGTAAATCTGCTGATTTTTTTGTATATGTGTTTACCACAGAGCCTTACAATAAATTCATTTGAAGGAAAGAAAGAATTGTTTTCTAATTTTTGGCTTCAGCTCATGAAATGAGTGGATTGTTTTAGGTTGCCACACCAACATGTTATATTAAACCTAAAATATTGACCCATGAACGTTTTTGAAACATGTATGAACGAAAATTCGGATTAAAATATATCGATAGCAGTAGCCATATAGAAATTACAAACGTAATGTCTAGCGAAGCGGACAGCGTAACGCTAGTTCTTTTATAAAGCTTTTGGAGTTTTAAGTATGAGATCTAAGTGTGCAAAAGTTGTAAAAAAATTTGAATTGGGCAAAAGAAAAGAAGTCATTCTCCATCGTAACCGTGCATTTCTTGATCATGGATAAGTTATACAAATTAGCACCAATTTTCACGGTCAATCTTTTGGAGGAGTTATTTTTTTTTTATTGAGAAATGATAGTTTAGACTGACTTGTAAAACGTTTTATATGTAAGTCCGAAATCGTTAGGACGGAATAAGTTATACATATGTAGGATTTATTCTATTTCGCGTTGTTGCTTCTTCTTTAAGAAAGACTACATGTTGCAGTTGGTAGCTCTAGTTTATATTGTTGAAAATTGTTTCTAAGAAGTGATTTTTGATGAACTGTGCTTGTTTTATTCTTAACAAGTTGGGTAGATAGAACTACCCTTATGTCAGAAGGGTTTTGTACTTAACATACAATATGCAGACATACGAGAATAGATTTATTAAATTCAAAAAAAACTTTAATGACATGCGCAAAAAATATATTTTTGCTTTAAAAGAAAAACCAATGTCACTCCAATGGCCAACATTTGTTGCAATATTCCTAAAATCATTGACTAAGCTGAATCTTAAATGTCTTTTTGTTATATATTATGGTTTTGGAGAAAATGCAATCAAAAGTATAGTGACTGGTTTGATGCAAAGCCCATGTAGTAGAAAAACCGTGTTTAATTGTTGTAATCGGAGAAAATTCAAACGGCAATAACTTCTGTACATAATATTAAAACTCATAGAGTATTAGGACCGTTTAAAGAACACTTTAATCTCTGCTTTTATCCGAATAAATCATAATACAGTTTTACTGGCAAAAAAATTTAATTTACAGATCCTACTATTATTAGCAAAGTTGAAAGAATTTCAACCATTAAGTTATTTGTTATTCTCCATGCCCTGCCTGAAAGCAAAACTTTCACATGCAACAACATACCGCATGACTAAACAAAATATCAAACACTACGCATAAAACCACAACAAACTGCTCGACTAATTAAAATCATATTTAGCAGAAAACACATGTAACAACAAAATGCATGACTAAGGAAAATGTCAAGCATTACGCATAAAAACCAAAACAAACCGCTCGACTAAGAAAAATAATATCTAACAAAAAGCGCCCACTAACCCAACATACAAAATAACAAAAAATGAAACAATGAGAGTGACATACGAGACATGCATGTGCACATTATCAGCATGTGTCGTCACGAGTAAAAAAATAAACAATGCGAGTAAGGCGGAATCCCCCGATCGAATTTCATAACAACAGATGTAGTAAACAATTGAAATACTGACATGATTTTATGACCGAATTGGAATGAGGAAAGTAATGCGAATGCATATTGTGCAGAAAAATTGCGGTGGTTGAACTTATGGAATTGGGTTATTGCTCAGCATGTGGATTCCACAACAATTTCTTCTACAAAATTGGGATTTCTGTCAGTAGAGTTAGCGAACCTTATGGAATAATTGGATTAAGGTCTACGCAGCGTCGGCTTTTTTTTACCCAATAAGAGTAACGGTTCGTGATAGAAGAGAGTGCAGTATTTTTCGACAGTCTGTGATTAGTTAGTTTCGGCATGATCCTGCGTTGCAGATTTCTCTACGCGCCGGTTTCACTAGGCATTGATCCGAAGACACAGTACAGTCTTCTCTACGAGTATTATATCCACGTCGGTGTCACCAGGCATTGAGTCGAGGACACAGATCAGTATTTTTCTACAGTGCAGTCATTTCTACGAGTCCTGTATGTTCGTCGGTGTCACTAGGTATTGAGCCGCGAACACAGTCCAGTCTTTTATACGAGTCTTATATATGCGTCGGTGTCACTAGGCATGGAGCCGAGGACACAGAGCAGTATTTTTCTACGTGTTGCAGTCATTTCTGCAGTCTTTTATACACGTCAATGTCACTAGGCAATGAGCCGAGGACACAGTGGAGTCATTTCTATGAGCCTTCTATACGCGTCGGTGTCACTAGGCATTGAGCCGTGGACACAGTGCAGTATGTTTCAACGTGTCTTATATACGCGTTGACGTCACTAGACATTGAGCCAAGGATACAGAGTAGTATTTTTCTACGTGTTGCAGTCATTTCTACAGTATTTTATACACGTCGGTGTCACTAGGCATTGAGCCGGGGACACAGTGCAGTCATTTCCAAGAGTCTTTTATACATGTCGGAGTCACTAGGCGTTGAGCCGAGGACACGTACTCGCTCTCAAGGTCTGAGGTTTTGCGCACACCCGTGGAGCACCGAAACGCGCCCCAAGGGCTCCACGCACATTACGCACGATGGTCACCAAAGCCAGGTGAAGGCTCTACGGAGGCGCTGGAAAAGGAACACGGCTGCTGGTGTTGAGAATGAATGAGTAGAAACATAATTATAATAACATTGTGAAAAATTTTAATACCTTATGAAATATATTGTAGTTTTTGTTTCATTCCAAAAGGTGGAGGTTAAAGGACTTGGTTATGTAGGGTAAAGTGGAGACCAGGGTACCACTGGAAGAGGCCACGGGTACACCGGGAACAGGTTATAATAGGGGGTACACCTAAATCTCGTGTGTTCCCCTCCTCCTGCTTCCCTCAATGCCGATAAAGTAGTTTTAAGACCTGTTTTGAAAAGATCTGATTGTGACCTTTCATATGATACCTCACTTGACCGTTTTCGGATAGTGACTATGAAACATAGTGTTATATACAATATTTGTGCAAAACAACCCGAAATATCTGAAAACCGAAGACTATATAAGCATCAAATCTTACGCGACTTGAATCAAACAGGAAGCTGTAGGAACCGCTCAACTTTTATTCAAAATATAAAAGCTTAAACGTTTTGTAATATTATTCAAATTATTTAACTGATTTTAAGTAATTTAGTTAAAATTTCTACAGGATGAAGCATAAGCAAATGCTGTCAAAATTGTATGCGTTCAAGGTTCATTAAATATGGAACCGTTTCAAAAATAAAAAATAAAAAATATTATATATATATATATATATATATATATATATATATATATATATATATATATATATATATATATATATATATATATATATACGTGGGTCATTCAACAAGTACTTAGCCTCACCGCCAATGACGCTGCTATTACAAAAGAGTATATATATATATATATATATATATATATATATATATATATATATGTATATATAAATATATATATATATATATATATATATATATATATATATATATGTATATATAAATATATATATATATATATATATATATATATATATATATATATATATATATATATATATATATATATATAACCAAAAGGAAAAAATGTAAGAATTATGCTGGTTCTTCTTCTTTCAAGGAATTCAAACGCATGTTTAGAGTCTCAAAAACTCAAAAATCGAAATGCTGTGTGCCTCCATTTTCACAGTAAGATAATTATGGAATACATTTCGCGTTCCATGTTTAATACCTTCTAACTCATAAACTAGATAAAATAAAATTTTTCACAAAAAAAAAAGTTCGAATTCAAAACACTCTAAAAAAAGATGAAATAACTTTTTTGGAATCGGTGCCAAATAAACGCACCACTTCGAATCAATTTTGGCTGGTTACATCTCCGTTTTAAGAATTTGGATCATAGAAATCATTTTAGGCCAATTTAAGCCCCTTTTTAAGTAATTGAGAGATTTGTTCATATTTCTTCGTCGAGAAATTTCTTCGTACTTTTAAATATTTTTCTGGTTTTTATATTATTTCGTATAAAGTATTCTCAATTCGAAACAAATTTCTTTGCTTTAGAAAACTTTTGATATTCCTGAAATTAAAATTTTGAATACCAAGGTGCAAATTTTCAAGAGAACATGCATGCTTTATCAGTTACCTGCAGAAAAATCCAATTGGGTTCTGTTCTTATGCATGCAATCACTCTTTCGATTCTCTTGTTAAATTTATTGAAATATAAAAAAATAAAAAAAAATGTAAAAAATGTAAAAATATTACAAAAGTTCCAGTTCTTCCAGGAATTAATAAAGCTTTTTCCATGATATGTGTACGAGGTATTGGAAGTACTTTATTTTGTGCGTATTTTCATTGAGAAAGCATAAATTAGGTTGCTCTTGAATTTGTTTGCCCCTTTAAAATTCACCCAATCAATCTTAAAGGATCAACAATTCTTAGAAAGTTATTAGACTTAAATATTTTCTCACGTGAACCTGTGTCCATCCTCTAAATCAGCTATTTGCTGATATCCATACTTAATTAGCCATGTACGGAATTCAGTTGCAATGGTACTTATACAAATAATGCATGATATCTTATTATGGTACCTTCAGCTTGAAGAACTTACGTATGACTATTTAAAAAATAATATAATAATAACCTCATATTTAAGGAAATAATTCTTGTTGGGTCAACTTAGCCTCTATTATTCTTTGCTGTAATGCGATCTGAATATCATGGCCTATTAACCACGTCTTCCAAATCTAAAATCCGCTATATTCGTTTACAGATTCAAATACAGACTTTCTAGATTGCAAAGAGTAGGGGCGATTTGCTCAGCTTTTGAGAGGGCATGAGTGTTTGCAATCTTACCTGCACAAGATTGGTAAGTCGCGGTCGCCTGAATGTAAATTTTGCCTAGGAAAGGAAAACGATGCCTGTGTAATGCTTTTACTTCGTTTCGTAAGCAATTTTCCGAAGGAAATTTAAACCAACCTCTCATCGATTAAATGACGTGAAGTCCCGATACGTGCAAATGGACTTTACCCTAAAGTTAACTGGTCCGGGCAACCTTGGCCCATTCCGAGGTGGTTGCTTGTAGGCCAGGTAGTTCGGAGAAGAATTTCGGCCGCAGGTGTTATGCGAGTAGACCATGTTCGGATACGTATATCAGCCACCGATTAATTGACCGTTTAACAATGCGTCAAGTATACATTATTAAGTTCGACTCTACTATACTCTTCTCTTTCTCTTCCAACGTCCAACAACTCAAAAGCATATACATTTCAATACACATGTTACCGAATCAAAAACCGACGCTGTGTCGAAATACTCTACTCTAATTCAAAGCGAAACATCCTAGGCAAATTAAAACTGTTAAATACAAATTATGGCCCCATGTAACCGAACCGAAAGCCGAAAGAACCAGTCGCGTATCACCGAGAACTCAATCCACTCGACGGCATGCTTACCATCCACTTTTGTCGCCGCTGAAAAGTTAAACTACTGAAAAGAAAGAATTTCTTTTTATTTAGCAATTCATTTTAAGAGCAATGTAAAATAAATTTACAATACCCTACTAAAACTGCGTCCTGCCAGTCCGTCCGTATGTCACATCAAGTTTTGTCGCAAACTACTTAAGCTAGAAACATGAAATTTGGTTTGTAGGTGTGAAGTGGTGACTTCTTAAAAGTATCAACATAAAATAACCTTTATATGGTTTATAAGGGGGGTCTCCCCATATAGAGGAGTAGCCCCTGAAAAAAAATTCACCAAATGAGTAGTCTAGATAAATACTCTTCAAAACATGTCTCAAACTAACACTTTTTGCTTCAAGGGGTGCAGGCGGAGGCGAAATGTTAAAAAAAATTTGTGTTTCCCCCCCGCGATTGGACACCTTTCATTCGAAAAATCTGAAAAAAAAAATCAAGGAAGTAGATCTTTTTGAGAACAAAGCTAACAAGTATTTCAGAAGTCAAAATTCGATCAACTTTGTTAATAATATTATTATTAATAAATTATGTGAATTTTGCGCTAATAAATTATGTAAATTGTGGAGATAAGCGTTTGCAAAGGGCGCAGACATTAAAGATATGTAAGAATTTAGATGAAAATTTGAAAAATGTTTTGTAACTGTTTTAATGTTGCTCGTTTCGTGTGTTTAGCATTGTTTTGTTCATATGGCTTTACGTTTTATAAAACACACCGAGTTATCATAATTCAAATAGTTTATTCACTAACAGGCATTCAATTCATTTAATACAATTTAACACAAGATATTTAACACTTGATATTTGGCGCGCGATATCACATGTTGCAGCTCGAAAGGTTAGGAAAGAAGTGCCGAAATATTGGGATGCAAATGTGTATAATGATGATATAACTGTATTAGTAAAAAGAGCAAATATATTTCATCTCATTTGATGATATGACTGTATTAGTAAAAAGAGCAAATATATTTCATTTGTATACATATATAACAGTAACATTAAAACATTTTCATGATTACTCAAAAAAGGAAGTCGACACACTGAAAATAAAATAGCGGTGAATTGAAATACATAATAACCGTACATTAGCTTTCCGAGCTCATTTTATATAATTTGTGTTTGCGTCAAGTCTTGATATGCCAAAGCCGTTGTTGTAGCTACTAATTATGCTACAATCCCCTTCTGGCAGAAGCACTCTCCTACTGCTTCGACTTGTATACATTTTTTCTCATATTTTTCTCTCTTTCTCTCGTTTGCATCTAATCCTATTATATAATTTAATGAATTGGATTCTCTTAGTTCAGATATAAGTAGTTTGTGAATCTATTTCTATTTTATTTTTAATTTTTTTGAATTTATAGATATTATGTTTCCATTATGTAATCATGGCGTGCAGTTTAGTTTGTATTTGGTAATTTTTTTGTTAGTTATAACAAATGGTTTTTAATTTGAAAAAAAAACTTATTCGGGGACCGATTCTGTGAGTCTTTATTTAGGATTTTTAGCTTATTTTAAAGTCCATTAAGCCTTTTTATTGAATTTGCATGGCTGCTTTTGTATAGATGAAGCAATACATACGTTATCATTCAGTGCATTCTAACGTTTCTACTCAACTGTGAAAATATTCCCTAACTAATAAAATATATCTTATAACAGTCTAATTCGTTTTATACGAACAGACGTACAGAGTAACCCTAATCAAGGAATATAATTTGAACGAAAATATCCGAAAATAATAAAAAAAAATAAAATGAAATGTGAAGAAAATAGTTTTATAAATTTTCTAGGAGGCCTTCATGTACAAATGTCTATCAATCAAATATTTCAAGGGCATATAAATTTATTTTCAATACATAAACATCCATGTATGTTTGTCTATATTCTGAAGACCGCTATTATCATCGGAAATAAGCATTATATAAATTCATATATTTTGGTCGACCAAACTCTAGAATTCAAATATTTTTTTATTTATTCAATGGCAGAAGTTCCGTGTACTCCGTTCCCATCTTTTCTGAATCATTTGGTGAGAACGATTCAAACCTAAATTTATAACTAAAGTAGTTGCATTCTATTGAGAGCATTTCACCTGAGCTATTGGTTTTTTTTAGGGGTTTGTACTAAAATACAAAACCCTATTGCAATCACGACCTGTGTCCCTCTGTCAGTCCGTCCGTCCGTCTGTATGTCACAGCACTTTTTCTCCGAAACTATAGAGGCTACAGCCATGAAACTTTGTGGAAAGGTCAGAAGTGGTGACTTCTTGAAAGTTCAATGGTGGAAAATACATGAAAAATGTGTCTCCTCCTTCGCGAATGGACACCCGTGATCTTAAAAAATCTGAAATAATTATCAAGGGAGATATTTGTGGGTATAACTATAACAAATACCTCAGAAGTCAAAATTCTTTCAATAATATATAATAGTATGATCCTCGAACATGACATGTTTCTTGATTTTATTCGTTACTGGTTACTGCATTTTGTAAGTTGAGTACATAACCCTTCTGACATGAGCATAGGTCTGTCTACCCAACTTGTTTCCTTTTGGGTTACAATCTACAAACGTTGCGGCACGAGGGGTTAAAACATTTTCTTCTGAAATGTTGATTAGGTGAAGGACAAAAATGTGCGAAATCGATCACTGATGATTCTAATTAACAGAGCAATTCGACGAACCAAAACACTCATGGTAAAAGTGAGATTATTAGCAACAATTACAAAGACTACTCTGTTGCGTAAAAAGATTCTAAAGAAACTCACCTTAATCCTAGAGTCTCGAGCACCTGTAATTCGTTATATTAACGTGAGAAACATCTGCGCAACTGGTCAAATTAGTTTTATCGATGAACAAATCTGTAAGGGATCAATAACCTCTTGTCGGAATATCCTTACATTGAACAATAAATTATGCGTAACGAAGGTCAACTTCTTCTTCGTAGCACTACAGCCCCTCTCGAGCCTTCGCTTCTTGCAACAAGCACCTCCAACTGTCTCCGTCCATTGACTGTGTCCTCCATTTCGAAATCCGAGCAGGGATGAACTGTCTTCGTCGATCGGGTCAGACTAGCGTTTTCTAGGTTTCCCCACTGCTCTCCGCCCTTCAGTTCTCCCAATGAATACCCTTTTGGGTATCAGTTGTTCGTCCGTACGATTCACGTGACCAGCCCATTGTAGCTTCCGTAGTCTTATAATAGTTGAAAAAAAAATTCATACAGCTCATGGTTGTATCGAATTCGCCTTTGGTACCCGTCTAGCTTCGCTCCGATCATTCGCCTAAGGACCCGCCTTTCGAAGGCTTCCAATGTGTTTGGGGATGCTTGTGTTAAGGTCCAGGTTTCACACCCATAGCATAACACAGGTCTTATTACAAATTTCCATACTTGAGCTTTGTTTTTCTGTGTATGCAGCTGGTCTTTAAGATCGTCAAAACTGAATAAAATAGTTTATTGCGAGCTGTATTCTTCGGGGTTTTTCGTCCCTTTTATCACCGGTTCTCATTATTTTGGCGCCTAGATACACAAAAGCGCACACTTTTTCAATGTTGTATCCACCTAGTGTGATATTTTGTTTTGAGGTATTTTTCCTCGTTTGCGTCATGAATTTTATATTGTTCTCATAGATTTGTAGCTCTACTAGTTTTGCTTCGCTGTCGAGTTTCAGGAAGAGCTCTTTGGCGGTTGTTAACGACCGTGACAAAATATTGATGTCGTCCGACTAGGTTACTAGTTGGATCGACTTGTATAATAACGTACCTCGTGTATTAATAGGTAGCTTTCTTATGACATATTATAGAGCCAAATTGAGTAGCAATGGAGCCAGCCCATCTCTCTGCTTTAGTCCGATATTTGTGTCAAAGTCGTCGTTGAGTTGGTTATAGATGCAGACTTGGGAGTTGTCGACTTCATTGTCATTTTGGTAACACGGACTAATCTGGCGGAGATGCTAAAGCAAAGCATTATTTGATACAGTCCGTTACCATCAACAACAAATTTTGTCATACGTCTATCTTGAACTCCCAGCATTTCTCAAGTACCTGCTTGAAACAGTTGGTCTATCGTCGATCTACCTGCTCTAAAGTCATCTTGATACTCCCCAATAACACTGTTGGCATATTATCTGGTTTTATTTTCTGAGATTTTCAAAAATATTTTGTACCCCGTACAAAGTAGTGATATGCCTCTATAGTGTTCGTGCTGTAGCTGGTCACCTTTTTTGTGGATAGGGAATATAATTGATTGGCTCCATTCGTTCGGGATATATTCTTGTTACCAAATGATGGCTTTGTGGATGACTTTCTGAACACCTCTACCACCATATTTAATGAGCTAAACTAGAATCTCATCGATACCTGGCTCTTTATTATTTTTTTGGCTTTGGTGGTAGAACAAACTTCATCGAGAGTTGGTGGGACCAATAGAAGCTCTCCGAAAACATCCACAAGCTCCGATGTTCTGGATCTGTGCGGAGGATTAAGTAAGTTCTTGAAATATGATGCCCATCTTTCCTTTATCCGGTTTTCATTAGCGATGATGTTGCCGATGTCACCAGGGCAGGGTGTGGTCTTGGGCTGATAACCACGTTTCAGGCTTTTCACAGTTTTGTATGCTTGGCTTGTGTTATGGTTCTCTAGACTTACATCAACGTTATTCAATTGGTCGTCATAGTATTTTCTTAGCTTAATTCTAATGATCTTATTCGCTACTCTTCTGAGATATTCATAATGTTCTCTCTTTGTCCTGGTTTTCCTACTTAAATTTTGTTTTTACCTCTGGTTCTTTTTGTCTAACGCATGTTGGTACTTATCATCGCATCAAGCATTTATTTTGCACCGAAGTTGATATCCGATCATCTGTTCTGCCACGGTCGTAATTGCCGCTTTCACTTCCATCCATTATTGCACCAGACGCCGTTTGGAGACTTTGGATGTAGAATATCTGCAGAGGGCTGCTCTTCGCCGAATATGCCTTTGACATACGACATCCATAGGTTAGTTTGGTCTAGTAATTATCCGAGTTACGATTGGTTGCTCGATATGTGCGGATGTCAAGTACGCTCGAGGCCTACCATTGTTGGTTTAGAACATGTCGATTTGGTTTCAGTGTTGCCATCCGGTGGCACATAACCGTTCATTGATTGTCTTAAAATCGATAACGTGCGATTTGAACACCCTATTCACAATAAAAGCTACTCCTAGTTCTCACTTTCCAGTAGGCTTCCCGCTTTTGAATATTGTGTGCAATCTCATATGTTGAATAACACTTCCAGTTCTTTTTCTGGATAGCCAGTATATTTAATTTATATTGACTGGCCTGTTGTAATTGATCTTTAACAGTGCCAGGGCGGTTGAGTGATCTGACATTTCAGAATCCAATGTCATAGTCTTTTTTCGGTTGCGAGGTCGTTGCCTTAGGTCATGTTCATTCTGAGACACTTTTAAAGGATGTCTCAGGGACGGGAAGTTAGACCATCACCCAGCCTTCGTACTGGCGGCATTAATAATCATGCCGTCAGAACGGAGGCTGGGTGATGGTTCCGAATTTCGATTTCGTATTTAGTAGCAGAGCTGTGGGTGTATTCACAGTTATTGGCATTTCTCGGTAATTAATGTCCCATCATTGGCAAACCAGTTAACCTGATATGCGACCCCGAGACCATTTCCTATCATTTAGTCGTGGGATTTAGGATGAGGAGTCATTGAAGCTGTATCTTGGGGGAAACAAGGGGATCCCTAATCCTTTCTTAAATGGGCTTGGGACCGTCTACAGCGAAATTATTTCGCGTAAACATAATAATTGTATATTTTGCTAGGGGATTGAGTAAGATACAAACATCATATGAATTTTAATGAGCGTCAATATTTTTTAAGTTCCAAACAAATGTTTATTACATCTCAAGCTGTCCAAAAACAAACGAATGTTTTCTTTCTCGTTTTCTCTTCCTTGTCATATAATCTTACCTGTGCAATTTGCCTAATACGAGTAATAATTACTCACCATCTACAAAGCTATACTCAACTTTCATGTCAATATGCACAATCTTTTAAAATTGTCAGACTAGAAAAGCCACTTTGTAATAAATTACCCAAGTAACTATCATCTCTTTTCAAATCTAGAGTATAATCACATCGATTGTGGAATTAATATCGAAAATCAACGTAAACGCTTCCTTTCTCAAATTGAAATTCTTGTGGAGACTTTTCATCGACAAAGATTCAATGATAAATCGATCATCAGAGAAACTCATACAATTGCATTTCAATAACGAAGTGCAGACTCTTGAGAGTCGATTACAGCTTGGTGATTGTAAAGTGCATTGTTCACGGAACAATGAAGCCATCGTCATCCTGAAGGAGATATTCAACGGCGGCAATGGAGAGCATTTGAATAAGCTGTACGTATTAAATTCCTACCATTCTTATTGCTGGTCTAGTCTACTTAGTTGAGCTGATTATCATTGCTTTCAATAATATTAACATCATTATGCAGATCTCTATCCGTTCAAAATACACTTCAAAGACTCTTAAGATTATTTACTAATGAGGAATGGTTAAGGGATAAGGACGATGATGATGCTGAAGCGTCTGCAGGATGCCGCTACGAACGATTGGATGAAGGAAAAGTTTGCGAATTTCAAAAAGAGATTAACGAAAAGTGGTTGATGCAACAGGTAAATGGGTAATAGAATGGTTCACTGCCAGTCTGTAAAGTTTTTATCTGTTTGTTTTTCTGATTCGATTCGAAGTGAATGCAAGTGACTGCATTCGAAAAATTAATTGACTTCATCTTATGATTACTTTTTTGGGAGATATTTTTCTAGCATGGAGTAATTTAAAAAATTTATTTTTTTTTATTCATTCACAGGTTGTTGAGATATCATCGACTAGTGATTGTGAAGCTTTAGCCAAAGTACTGATGGATTTCAAATCAGAAATCAAATTGAAGACAATATTTAGTGCAGATAATTTCGATAGCAAAGACATTTTGGGGCCATGTTTGGACATATCATTCCATACAATGATAACCTCTTTTCAAAACAATTGCGTGCAATATAACCCACATATTAACTACATGAACGTGAACCCTCTTCTCAGAGTAACGCTTCAAATAGTGTTGCAAAAACTTGAACTTGCAATAGAAAAAGGTTGCACTCGAACAGATGTAGTCGAACTTGCTGTTCCAATTCTCTCTTTGATGAAAAATCTAGAAAAATTGGAAGCCATCAGTTTGCTATATATAAAATCAACAGCGGTGGAAAAATTTATTCATGACCAGCTTTTAAAATCGCAAGCCCCAACTGCAAAGTTATTTATTCAATTCGCAGCCCAAATTGCAACCTATCTAAAGGATGTATTTGATAACAAATGCCCTGAAGAAAGAGTCGTTCAAATTGAAATTCAAATTTTCTTACGTTGCTTGGATGCAATTACTAAGCAGAAATTCGTTTGGACGGAACTCAATCAACCGCAAAAGTATGAAAAGCATTTGAATAACATTTTGGATATGCTGCATGAAGGAATGACGAGCTCGATTCGCAACACAATATTCTATAGATTGTACTGGTTGCAGCAACGCGACGAGTCCTCTCCATCTGACATTGATGAAGTTGGAAAAAATTGCAATGCCCAGGGCTACGTTGATATGAGTAACCACGATGAAAATGATGACAACAAGGACGCCCATGGTATTTGTGACAGCGAAACACGAACTCTTCGTGTGCGAAAAGCTATTTTCCTAGCAAAGTTGATTGAAGCCAGTACGGATAGATACGATAATAAAATACATGTGAAATTTATCAACAGTCGACAGTTGATGGTGATTGAATTTAGTAAAATAAAACGAGAGAAATAGGATGCAAGGAACAAGTAAAAAAATGTTCATTCAGCTGTGCATTGATTTCAAGCATCTTTTTTATTTCGTTCTATAAATTTTAAAGTTTTTATTGCTTAAATGCTGGAAGTGTTTAACGTTCCTAAAAAAATAGTACATGGAATTGATTCATTTTTTTTTTAATTTGACTAAACACATTGCCAAATCCAGAAACCATTTCAAAGTCTACTTTAATATAATTTTTAAATTTCCAATTTACAGAAATCGATGAAATCCATTACAATATCATTGTTGCGTACAAACTACTACTATGGTTTAGCTGTGGTTCCGTATGAACTATTTCGCACTTTCAGCTACGACAAGCAAATGAGCACCTACTCAAAATTACCGTCAATACCTGTAGACCATCTAAGTGATGTGGAGATTTTGCAAAAATTTATAAAAAGGTGAGTACTTTTCGCATGGTTCTTTTGTGTATCAAATAGGGAATATCATATTATTTTTCAAGATAAAGTTAGTAAGAAAATTATACATATATGTTTTTACATTTTCTTATTATCTTTATCTTGAAAAGAATAAATGTATAACTAAGTACAACGAGACTGAGCTAAAATAGAACTGACAGGAGCTTTGTTCTGATAATATCGAGTTTATTTATTCAAAGTAGCCTCCTCCGGGCTCGATACACTATTTTGCGCGATCCAAAAGCTTTTCGAAAGAGTGTTTCAGGTCATTGACCGGAATGTCCTTCAAGATGTCGGTACAAGCCTTTTGGATGCCCTCTACGGACGCAATTGTTTTCCTTTTATGGCCAAATGCAATTTTTCCAATAGGTAAAAGTCACAGGGAGCCATATCAGGCGAATGCGGTGAGTGATTGATGGTTAAAATGCGATTTGTAGTCAAAAACTCAATCATAAGAGTGTTTTTTTATGACATATGTCTCGTTTATTTCGTAAGCCCATATGATAGGTTAAAATGCGATAAAACGATGTTTTGGGGATATTCAACTCTGATTCTATGAATTTCAACGATGATTTCGGCTCATTTTCGATAAATTCACGCACAATTTCGATGTAGTTTTCGGTGATCACTGATTTTGGGCAGCCTATAATGAATCGGCCCTACGCCCCTGGCGACCAATACACACGCCCACTGCTACCATATGGCTTCTCACTTCACGTCAGTTGTGACGACTTTCTATCCCACGTCTGGTTTTGTCGTGGGATGTGAAAAAGTCGAGTTGACAGCCACATGGCGAGCGCGGGAAGGTTCAGCCGCCAGTGGAAAGTAAAAGAATTAATCGTGGGTTTCTCGTGACAAGCTCGTTGATTTCAAATAGTATGGTGTAATTTTCTTTGATCACAGTTTTTTTTTAAGATCTACACTCATCTGGTTTAATTATAAAGTGAATACCATAATCAAAAATCAAAAATAAAGGAGCAACGTCTATTGTCTACGGCTGAATTTGTGCTTCATTTCTTCGTGCCGTGGTAGTATGAGAGGATTCGAGGAAAAGTGCTTTGAAACTGCATAACAATCACATCAAAACAGCTGGTAATGGCTATTCATGTGAGGAGCTCATGAGTGCGGACGCGTCGGCAAGGAAGGGATCAGAATCAGCCTTCACATATCGGAGGCAAATATGTTCAAATATCAAATAATTGTATAAGTTTAAAGCCGGCCTAACTATTTCTCGAGGAACACCCGTTCCTCGACAAAGGGATACAATCAACAAGCACTTATTAATCCTTCACTTTACCGTGAGCTGATATCGAATGGATGTTTTATCTTAAAGACGATGCTTGAATAGTTATTATTATCAGGATGGTAAAACGAATTATATTTAAAATACATTAAATACCCAAACACGAAAGTAAGGAAGTATATATATATATATATATATATATATATATATATATATATATATATATATATATATATATATATATATATATAGATATATATATATATATATATATATATATATTTATATATATATATAAATATATATATATATATATATATATATATATATATATATATATATATATATATACACACATACTCAAAAAAGTCTGCGTACACTTACTGGTCGTAGCAAATATATCAATATAAAAACCTTTGCCATTTGTTTATAACTTAAAATCTTTTCTTTATTATATTCATTAAACTATATGGTACATAAATATGTAATTCGCTGTTTAGAATAACCAAAATAAAAAAGTTTCTTCCAAAAAGTCATGAAAATCCATCCAAAAAAGGCTGCGTACACCTGAAAAAATTTATTCATTTTATTTGAAAACCACTATATTAGCTTTCAGATTTTGAACCTTAATATCTAGTAGCATAGCCTATAAATGACTTCCTTTAGCCTATTTTGCATGGATTGAACAAGTGTTGATGTTTCTTCGGCCGTTATTTTGTTCCACTCGTTCAAAATAACATTTTTTAATGACTCTTTGCTAGTTATGTCATGCTCTCGAATTTTTCTTTCAAGTAAATCCGACAAATGCTCAATTGGGTTTAAATCTGGTGATTGAGGAGGTGTACCTAAGAGTTTTGGGACGCTGTAGGCCAACCAAAGGCTATTTATTTCAGCTGTATGTTTGGGATCATTATCGTGCTGAAAGAAAAATGCGTTCCCCAGCCGCAATTTCTCGGCACTTTGCTTAATATTATTTTTTAAAATATAAAGGTACCCGTATTTATCCATTGTAGATTCTATGAAAACGAGTTGCCCCACTCCACTGGCTGCCATACACCCCCAAACCATCACACCGCCGCCACCATGCTTTACAGTGGGAATCAAATTTTCTTTATTGAATTCTGTCGAGCGTTTTCTCCATACTAATTTGCGTCCTTTTATCCCAAATATACAAAAATTACTTTCGTCCGAAAAAAGAACGCTTTCCCAAAATTCTTTTCGCATATTTACATAATTTTTGGCGAATTCCGCTCTCTTTCGGCGATTCCGTTCCGATATGAATGGCTTTTTACGTGCGACTCGATCATGGTAACCGCCTTTTCTGAGAATTATGCGCACTGTTTCATCGCTTATTGTTTTATTGTATTTCTTTCTTATATCCTGCGCAATTTGGAATGCGGTTAGTCGGGGATTTTGTTTCACAGCATTAATAATACTCCTACGTTCACGTGCTGTAAGTTTGGGAGGACGTCCTGGCCGATGCCGTGAAATAATCAAACCGCTTTTTTTGTAATTAGCAACAACCCTTTGGACCGAGGAATGGGTTCTCCTAACTAATTTTGCGATTTCACGAAAACTTTTCCCGTTTTCACGCAATTTTACTATGACCTTACGCTCACTAACACTGATTTACTTATTTTTTACTTCCATATTAAAGAATAGTCTTTTATTCACGCAAAACACACAGACAATTTTCCAATGAAGTACTGTCACGCAGAACAATGGAAGGCATCAACATTGCACATTTCGGGGAATCCCCAAATTTTGTGATGTGTACTCAGACTTTTTTGGGGCTGCCCACAGACTTCCAAGTATTGAAATTACTATATGTTCGATAATTTTGGGATTTTTTTAAACAAACCTGCTTCAATACATTTCTTGCAGTTTAGGCTCTTTTATCGAAATGATTAAATCAAGATCACATTGATTCATACGATTCCAACATAATTCAGTTTGTACTAATGAGATGTACGCAGACTTTTTTGAGTATGTATATATATATATATATATATATATATATATATATATATATATATATATATATATATGTATATATGTATATATATGTATATATATGTATATATATATATGTATATATATATATATATATATATATTTATATATATATATATATATATATATATATATATATATATATATATATATATATATACATATATATATATCTATATATATATATATATATATATATATATATATATATATATATATATATATATATATATATATATATATATAGTCTAGCCATAAATATTGTTACAAGGTTTGGCAACCCTGCAGAAAGGAACTGTTATATTGCATTTCTTAAAACTTGAGCTTATCGCTATAGTACGTTTGCGCTTGATGCATTTGTCATCATTTGAGTTTAATTTTTAGTGTAGTGAACATGGATTGGGGCGCCAAAGAAAATAGAATTGCTGTGCTTGCACTTCATAAAGTAGGAATGCAACCAAGTGATATTTTTAAGACTCTGCATACCCTTGGTATAAGCCGAATGTTTGTATATCGGGCTATTGAAAGATTTAATGATACGTCTGGAGTAAGTGATCGTCCAAGAAGTGGCCATCCGCGAACTACTCGAACACCTCAAGCGGTTAAAGCCGTGCGCGAGAGAATTCGCCGTAATCCGCTCCGGAAACAAAAAATTTTATCGCGTGAGAGAAAATACCCCAAAGAACAATTTCACGTATCATCAAATTGACTTACGGTTGGGTGCTTATCGTAGATCTACCGGGCATTTACTAACAGATTCGTTAAAAAAAATAGAGTGGAAAAATCAAAACGATTACATTGCCGGTACGCAAACCAAGAACACCATAAAATTTTGTTTACGGACGAAAAAGTTTTTACTGTCGAAGGAACATTTAATAAACAAAACGATAGGGTTTATGCTCGCAGTGCCAGAGAAGCTTCTCAAGTTGCCCAAAAGGTTCAAAGAGGTGTTAGCTACAACGGGGTGACAAAGTTGCATTTTTGTGAGAAGGGCGTCAAAATGTCTGCCAAAGTTTATCAAGAAAGTGTCCTTGAAAGTGTAGTGAAACCTCTCAACACGTCATTATTCAAAAATCAACCTTGGAGTTTCCAGCAAGATTCTGCACCAGGTCATAAGGCGAAGTCAACCCAAAAATGGCTTGAAGAAAATGTTCCAGATTTTATTAAAGCTGAAGATTGGCCTTCGTCTAGCCCAGACCTGAATCCGCTGGATTACAAATTATGGTCTGTCTTAGAGAAAATGACGTGCTCTAAAAGACATTCTAATATCGAATCCTTAAAGAAGTCTCTTACACATGCAGTCGCCAACTTTCCGATTGAAGTCGTGGTGCTTCCATAGATGAGTGGCCAGCTCGATTAAAGGCTTGTGTAAAGGCAAAAGGCAATCACTTCGAATAACTTGTTGCAATTTCCGTAGTTGACAATGCATTTGATAAATAAACAATGATTTCTTAACATATAACACCTCTTTTATTGAACAGTGCTTCAAAAAGTTTGTAACAGTATTTATGGCTAGACTAGGTATATATATATATTGGTGATCTAACGAAGACTAAGAGTTTGATATATATATATATATATATATATATATATATATATATATATATATATATATATATATATATATATATATATAGATATATATATATATATATATATATATATATATATATATATATATATATATATATATATATATATATATATATATATATATGAAAAGAACTGGCAGAAATTTCTTTGTGTAATTAGCAAACTCTGCGAAAGATTGTATCCAGTTTAAGTTAAAATATTATTAGTTCAATGATATTACTTTGTGTTAATTTAAAATGTCATTCATTTAAAGAAATTATTTAAAAGCTTAAGAAGCTTACAACCATATTAAAAAACCAAAGTGAAGAGATAAGAGTGCACATTCAAATTTAAAATATAAAATGCAAATTCATGCAGCTAATACTTTTATTGTGTGCTTTGCAATCCGCCGAAGATAAACGCACTTAATGGTAAATTTTTTCGCCTTCATAACTTTTACTCTTCGATAATAACCAAAATATTTCTAACAATTTTCGAAACGAGTGCTGCACATTTAATCACTTTGGGTGGCCTTTTCCACCCCAGTAGTAAAATTATCACAAAAAATTCCAAAAACATGAAAATATTAGAAGTAGACTTTTTGGGCCCAACAAAAAACATATTCTCTTTATAACGACTTTGCCGTTCTATACAATCTAACCTTTTCTTATACACATATAAAAAAAAAAAGAAAACACACTTAAATATTATAGACAATGTATTAAAATAATTGCATGCCGAAAATTCTCCCTTAAGAAATTTATCAAAAAAAAAAACACAAAAGTAAATAAATATGAAAATATATACAATCTTCTCACGCATAACGCATCTCAATAACGTAAGAGTTAACAAAGTGTAAACGAAATTCAGATAAAAAGTTGGTGTAGGAGTACGAAGGAGACAAATTATAAATAAATACAAACCATAGGGATTTCTTGCCTAAGGATTTTTTAAAAATATTAATTGGAATTAAGGCTTTATTTAAAATCTCGGTTTAAATCGATACAAAACGAATTTTGGACCTCCCAATTTCAAAAACATCTAAAGTAACATGCTATTGCAAATTTTGTTATTAATGTACTAGTTTCGGGTATTCTGGTCTCACTTAATTGTCTTTGGAGGATTATGCTCATATGAACACGGTCCTACGATAAAATCCTTAGCAAAATGGGAGTTTTTTTTTGGATGAATGCAAATTAAGCAGTTGAATTAAGAAATTTTCGAAATCATCTCTTTTAGTCGTTTTTTGTACTTTTATATTAAATTTACAATAGATGGAAAAAAAATAATTATTCATAAAGCAATGTTTTTTTGTAGCTAAGGTCAATAAAAAAAATCGTTGATAAAATGAATTGCTAAATCACAACTCAGACTTTCCTTTCTAGTCTGCCCTTCTTTTTTCCAGCGGGAGGGAGAACGTACGGTAAGTACGCCGTGAAGAGGGTAGGGTTCTAAAAATCCATGGATGGCCGGTTTCGCGTCGCGTGCTGTACGCGGTACCTTCGTTTGCCTTGCCTTTTTCTTAGCGTAGTGTTCTTCGGGTTTGACTTAAGGTAGAAAATTTTTCGGTACCGCGTCGGTGATAGTCGGGAACGCGAAATTCAATCTAGTTTTTGTTGTTGACTGGAAGAATGAAGAGAATACGGAATAAAGTATAGTAGGTTTCTTTTCCGTATGTTTGCATTTTTGACGCGTTTGAACGGGCATTTAATGGTGGCTGAAACATGTAATTTGAGCGTAATCCATTTTAAAGACCCGCGACCGAAATCCTATCCAAACTAGCTGGCCGACAAGCAGCCACAGCGAAATCGATTACGGGTGCACGGACTGGTCCGTTGGCACGACTCAGGCTTCACGTCTAGAACCGATGAGAGGTCGGTTCCGATTTCGTTCGAGCGGACGTAAAAAAAATCATTACAAGCCCGTATGTTCATCGTCATTTATATTCTCACGACCATCTCTGACAATCATCGCCATAAACTTTTTTCATCAATTCAAATGTTTCGGTAACCGTTTTACCGATTTTAAAACAAAATTTGATATTAGCTATTTTTTCGAAACTCATTTTTGTACGGATGACACAAAGATACCGTCACTTTAGACGTAATAACTTCGCTTTCACTGAGCCCAGTGCCAACAAACTTTCACTGGAAGTCAGGGAGGGATGTAACTTTCCAACGCATCTCATTAACACATCGCGCTACCAAAAAAAACTTTATGACAATTGTCTCGTTTATTTTCGAACGCACCTTGTATCCTACGACAAATCAAAATGAGTTTTCTAAGGGAACACATGACATCAGCTTTTGTGGAATTGGTTGGGACGCATCACGAATATATGGATAAACAAGTTGGGTAGACAGACCTATGCTCATGTCAGAAGGGTTTTTTACTCAACTTACAAAATGCAGTAACCAGCAACGAATAAAATCAAGAAACATGTCAAAGACGATTTTATTGGAGAAAATGTGAAATTCGAGGATCATACTATTATTAACAAAGTTGAAACAATTTTGACTTCTGAGGTATTTGTAAGAGTTATACCCATAAATATCTCCCTTGATAATTTTTTCAGATTTTTAGATCACGGGTGTCCATTCGCGAGGGAGGAAACACATTTTTCATGTATTTCCCCCCCTGTGCCCCCACTGAAGCAAAAACGGTCAGTTTAAGAACTGTTTTGAAAAGCTCTCATAGAGAACTTTCAGTTGATACTCATATCGGCTACCTTTCATGAAATTTTTTTCCAGGGGACACTTCTCTGTACTGTAATCATCGATTCATGGCCTATTTTTTCGAATCCTAGAATGGTTACAAAGCCCTTTTGCTAGAAGCTCTCTCCTGCCTCTTCGACTTGTTTCAATTATATGTACACATCTTCATGATACCTATCATTCCTGCAATTTTCATGCAAATCCTAGCAAAGCTGTAGTGTCTAAGTCGGTAAAAAGCGCATATGGCTCCATAGCCATATGTTTCCATAGTAATAAAGGGCATATTGTTCCATAGTAATACAGGAAAATTCAAATCGCTATAACTTCGTCAAATACTATTCGATCTTTATGAAACTTTCAGAAAAGATCAATTCTATAAATAATCATCTGTTCGCTAAATTTTATTGAATTTAAGGGTACCCTTTAGATTTTATTCAAGAAAACATAAAATCGAGAAATCATACTATTACGAACAAAGTTGAGTGAATTTCGACTTCTCATGTATTTGTTGTTGTTGTACTCATTAAGGCCTAAATTCATGATTTTTTTCAGATTTTTCGGATGGAAGGTGTCCAATCGCGAGGGGGGGTACGCGAAAAGTTCGTACATTTCCCCTTCCCCTGCCCCCCTCGGTACTAATAAGGCAATTTTAAGACTTGTTTTGAAAAGATCTCATTAAGACCTTTCCAATGACACCCTACTCGACTACCAATGGTGAAAATTTTTTTTTGAGGGGTCACCTCCCTATATGGGGAGACCCCCCTTAAACCCCTTTGAAAATTTTTTTCACCCTTGAACTTTCAAGAAGTCACCACTTCTGACCTTTCCACAAAGTTTCATGGCTGTAGCCTCTATACTTTCGGAGAAAAAAAGCTGTGACATACAGACGGACGGACGGACAGACGGACACAGGTCGTGATTGCAATAGGGTTTTGTATTTTCGTACAAAACCCTAAAAACGTTTTATGGAGTCGACTACCATAGCTTTATCCTTCCTTAGGAATTCTTCTAACGACAAACAATATTTATAAGATAGCTAGCAATATCAGATAAAGATAAGGTGACATTGACAAATCTATCACACAATACATACAATTCGGGCATTTCACTTGAAGCGAACAGGAGTGATGAGGTTCAACTTTCCGATGTTTTTTTGATTGCATATTCTGAAATATCTGTATGAAATTTCATCCAGATCGGGGCACTAGATTTCAAATGACAGCCATTCGCAGCGCGCTGATGAACGTGATATTCCAAAAACTTTTCAAGCGATTTTCATAATTTTTTTTTAAATTATTCAAGTTTACAATCTCGTGTACTTGAACGGTTCCTTTTACATCTAAAAATTTTCAACTTTCTGCAATGAATTTTTGTTTTGAATTTTGGACACATCAAAAATCAATTTTTTGGTCAACATAGTTTTTTTATTGGAAAACATTTTTTTTCAGAAACTGAACTGTTCAAGTCACCACAATACATTTTTCTTCCATGATTTTTTACTCTTTTGATTTCAGTTAAGCGGTTCATCTTAGGGAGTGTTCACCGCAAGCCTCTTCAAAAAAAAACCCCCCCGCTTTGGGGGATGGGCCATAACTCCGACAATTTTTAATATTTTTTTTATAATTCAACTTGTTTTTTTCTTCGATAGTACTACCAACAAATTGTCTTTCGCTTTTTGTACCAACTTAGCTCACTTTTTCCCGTCAACTTTGTATATAACCCCTTATTGAATCTAAATTACTTATCAAACATCGATGACGAATTTCAGTCTGTCACAACAAGAGTTTTAGTCTATTACAACACAATATCATGATCAAACTCTTAGTCTTCGTTAGATCACCAACAAATAAAAACAACCGATTTCCGATTTTCACTTTAAACAATTTACTATAAATATTACAGCTGTTTAGATCACTACTGTGTTATCATCAGATATTGTACTATAACTAATTCTTAATACAAAATTAACAAAAAATTATCGCTCAAAAATCTCACAAATACAATACATTTATCACTAGAACTTTTAATATATATACATATGTTGCTAATTCGCCGATGTAACAGCCTACATTCAAACGTTATACAAACAAATTTAGGAGCGGAGAGCTATTAAATTCAAGTTGACTATTAAATAAAACATTTTCATACTAAGCAATGACAGTTTTTTTCTCGCAAATGTCTTATTTCATAAATAGCTCATATACCAATTCATCTGTAGCAATTTTGATATATTATGCGTTAACTGCCACTTCATCAAATCATCTAATGAACTCTCTATCTGATTTTCTTCCTTTGTATCGTGTTGCTACCTTTCCTAGTAGAACACCGTATTGAACGCGCACTAAAGGTTATTGAACCTTATCCTATCAATCATCTTTTCAAGTGTTGCAGACTTCTTTAATCTATGTGCTCATCATGATGTCATAGTTTCACGTCAAACACATTGTAATAACATTAACATTTTCATGACAAAATTAAAAGGCATAACGTGGGCGCTCAAAGAAAATAGCTGGCAATCGCAAATATAGCATTTCTTAAATTTATCACGTGGCAATGTACCTTCTTTATCACTCCTCCTTATTAGGACTTTTAAAACCCAATTTTATCAAGACCTACTAATTTCGCTTCCTGTTTATTCGTCTATCCATACGTCACAGCTAGTTTTCTCAGAAACTAGTTTCACGTCCTCTTTGTCCGCTTATCCATACGCCACAGCAAGTTTTCTTTGAAACTATTGAAGCTACAGTACTCAAACTTTGTGGGAAGGTCAGAAGTGGTGGTCTTTCAATATTAAGGGCCTTATCGACAATTTTAAAATGTTTACTGAATTTATGTTGACTTGAACATTAGGGGTGACTTATACTGAAGTGAACTGTAATAATTGAGCAGTCGCCTAAGCAAACTGCTCGAAAACCAACATATAGTGGATCTAAATTTCAATTGCAAATTTAAAATAGTACTTATCATTTTTAATTTGTAATTTAAATCTGGATACGGCAACCCTCTTTCCAACGGAGCTCTTCCACGATCGCATTTTTGCGATGAGAAGGAAAGTGGATGGATGAATCGCCGACTGGTGTTTGGAGCGGTCCCGTAAGGTGACGACGAGAACAAACCGGGTAGTTGGACACGGGATCTTATGCGGGTCGGATGGCAAGTCGTGTGTGGAGAGTTGCAATCGAAATTCGAAACTAAACGTTTTAAGCAACTGAGTCGGAGCTGAAACTTCTTGTTATATAAACTGAAAAGGAAGCTATAGTGCTTAATATTTATAAATTTACAATGAAATGCAAACATCTTTCAATGATGTGTCACGGTTTACATTTATGAATCAGCTAGTTTAACTTTATTATGCCTCCTCAGTGCTAAGTTTATTGCTCGTGTAAGTGCAAATCGATTTAATGATAGCATTTTAATAAGCCACTTCGTCTTATTTCGCCTTCCTACAGTTGGAAGTGACAAAACAATAGATGAATGTATGTGAAATATGTCTGTTATCTCAATCGAAATTTATATTCCGAAACGGAATCGCGATTACAGTTCGCGTGCGTGACATCCCGCAGGTCCTGTTGCACATTTCAGTAGTAATTGATAGAAGTTTTGATACAAGAGGAAGACTTTTTTTTTGGTTTTAAAAACGAAACGTGCAAAATAGTTTATGTGGTGCAGTATTCTTGTGGCACAATTAAAGACTGATTACTGCTGTAAACAACGAATTATTCCAGCAATAACTACCAAACGGTGCAAAGTGCAATCAAGAAAATTTCGTCCGACCATTCTTCTGAGGCATCCACGATCCCATTCAAGCTGGCCGGCGACACCTTATCTGATTTCAGTCGCTAGAAGGTTCAATTTTATATTCCATCTTCATCCATCCATCCTCTCTCAACCCGTTTCTACTGATTAATTCAATTTTGTTTATTCCTTGAATCAATAGTTTTATCGTCGTGCTTAGAGGGAATGTTGATTAGAGTTTATGCGCTGAAAAAGATATTTTCTGATTATACAATGTATAATTTAGTTTATTTAGAATTAAAAAGAATAAAATTATTTTGAGATAACGTTAAAAGAAACTCGGTCTTTACTTTTTGAAAACCTGACCGGGTACAGGACCCGCAACGATGGCAGGCTCCTCCTCTCATATGGGCTAGCCGTCGGGCGCGCTCTCCCTTTCTTTTCGTTAACAGGGGCTCTTGCCGGGTAAAGTGGCATTCCGCTCGCGTGCCCTTTTATGATATAGAGCCATGTGATTCCATTGCATAACATTATAACATAAATTGGTTACGTCTGTATTCCTCATTTGATGGAAAGAGCCATGCAAAGTACGTTTGAATGAGTTTTTCACTCAAATGGGAAATATGTTACATGGCCACGTCTACGTTTGGATCTTGATCCGGTTGGGAGGGTGCGAGGGGGCACCGCTTCCATCTGGATAACCCACTATAATTTGTGAGCCATAAGAATCGTCGGGTAACGACAAAGTCTCCGCAAGTCTGTCCGTTATCGCCCGGCCCAATTTGTTCTTTGAGCATTTTAACCCTTAGTAGGTTACCTCGTCCTTGACACCAGTCGATTGGCATGTTTACATGTTTAATTCGTGAATGCGAAATTTTTTGTAGTGGGTCCTTGTGCTAGGGGAAAGGAAGCCGCCCCATGACACCGCAACGCTAGCCTGCCAGCGCATTCACGCGTCCTCAGACAAGGCCAACCTCGGCGGATCTCAATATACTCTTTCGCCGAGGCAGCAGACCATCTCTACAGTCCTGAACGGACATTTCTATCTATTCAATTCACTACAGAACATACATGTTTTTTTGATAAATATAGCCGAATGTACACTTGTGCATTAGGAGATCTAGAAGGAGGCAAAATATACGAACGTTTTTGATCTTTCTGTGATTAATGCTTTCCAATTGAGGCAACAAAAAGTTAGTAATCAATTCTCTGCATCGTTGATCGTTAAATTGTAACCAGCATTATTTTTATAGACTAAGGACCAATTATCCCACCAGCTCATAAATCATAACAAACGGTGACTTTTTCTGGAGGTAATGGTGTTTCGACAACTGCATGTGGATTATCATTGCTCCAAATGTGCCAATAACGTTTGTTGATGTAGCCATTTGACCAAAAGTGCGCTTCAGTACTGAACAAAATTTTCAAATGAAATTGTGGATCAAAGGCAATCAATAAATTTGAAGAATTTGCAAACGTTGCTGCGGCGTGAGTCTGTTCATCATGAATTGCCAAACAGAACTTACCTCAAAACAACCGAGAACCTCGACATCGGCTGTCACCAAAAACAGTGTTCCCATTTTTAAGTTCTCCGCCTCTAAAAAACACCCTTTATTTGAAAAATTTTACAAAGCCCTTCTGTTAGGAGTACCCTCCGGCTTACTCAACTTGTTAACGATTTCCCACTGGCGCCAACACCCAACGAAGAAATTCCTCGTAAGTATCGTAAGGTTACGAAAATCAATTAGTAAAAGTAAGTAAATAAGTAAAAGATTCTTTTGTTGATAATAACAATTTCGTGCTAGAGTTCCATTAAAAATATTTAGTTAGCACTTCGGTTGTCACTAAATTATGAAATTTTAGTTTTTTAATTGAGTTTTCAGAGGCTGTCATTTCGAATTCAAGCGTTTGATTTTAGATTACAAGTGGTTGGTTGAAAAGTATTAATAGCGAACGTGAAAGAATGTGTATTTTATATTGAAATTAGTTTTTTTATTCAATATTATCTTCCCCAACTTCAACACACTTATGCCAACGATCCACCAAAAATTGTATACCATCTTCGTAATGATTTTCTAGAAGCTCTGCGAAATTCCGTTCTACGGCAGCAATAGTTTCTTCATTCGACGAAAAACGTTTTCCATGAAGAAATTGTTTAAAATTCCTAAAGAGGTAATAGTCGAAGGGAGCCAAATCTGGTGAATATGGATTCGAATTTTCTTCTTTTTCATAGCACTACAGCCCCCCTCTGGCCTTCGCTTCCTGCAATAAGCGTCTCCAACTGCCTCTGTCCATAGACCGCGTCCTCCAATTTCGAAATCTGAGCAGCGATGAACTGCCTTCATCGACCGAGTCTGACCAGCGTTTCCTCGGTTTCCCCACTGGTCTTCGCCCTTCAGTGCCCCTAACGAATACCTTTTAGGGTATCCATTGTTCGTCCATGTGATTCACATGGCCAGCCCATTGCAGTTTCGGCAGTCTTACAATCGTTGAGACCTCCGGCTCGTCAAACATTTCATACAGCTCATGGTTGTATCGAATTCGTCATTGGTCCCCGTCTAGTTTCGCTCAAATTATCCGCCTCAGGACCCGTCACTCAAAGGCGTTCAATATGTTTGGGGATGCTTGAGTTAGGGTCCATGCTTCAAAGCACAGGCCTTATCACAGATTTGTATACTTGGAGCTTTGATTTCCTGTGTATGCAGCTGGTCTTCAAGATCGTCAAAACTGAATAAAAATTTTTGTTTACGAGCTGTTTTCTTCGGAGTACTTCATCTCTTTTATTAGCGATACTCGTTATTTTGGCGCCTGAATACACAAATTCGGCCAGATTTTCGATACTGTATTCGCCAAGTGCGATAGTTTGGGTATTCGAGTTATTTTTTTCGCGATTGCGTCATAAACTTCGTTAAATGTATTCTCATTGATTTGTAGCCCTACTAGTTTTTCTTTGCTGTCAAGTTTCAGGAAAACTTCTTTGGCGGTTGTTAACGATCGTGACAAAATGTTGATATCGTCCGCATAGGCCACCACTTGGGTCGACTTATATAGTAACGTACCTCTAGTATCGACAGGTATCTTTCTTATGACACATTTTTTTTTTCTAACGCATTCTGGCACTCATCATCGAACAAATCATTTCTTTTGCACCGGGCTTGATGTCTGACCTTATATTCTGCCACGATCTTAAGTACCGCTTTCACTTCCACCCATAGCTTGTTGCTTGTTTTCGGTGATGTGTCATATACGATGCGAGTCAGCTGGTTGTCGAGGACCTGCGTGAAATTTTTTGCCACAGACGCCGTTTGGAGCCTTTCAGCGTCGAATTTTTGTGGAGAGCTGGTCTTCGTCGAATGTGCCTTTGATATACGACATCGAGATTAATTTGAAAAGAAGAGTAAACTTACAGTGCAGAGAGTTGTATCCTCAGTACCGGCGGTAGAGGGTACTGAGAAAGCAGGCTTCCCGTCATCAGCCAGTGACTGCAATGCTATAGAAGTGGTTTCTTTGTCAGTTTTATCTATAAGCAAACATGGATCTAAAATGGAGAAAATCCGTTCAGGTGGAAACCGTTATTGACGCGAACATCATCAAAGCAGGGAACCAAGCGTGTGAAATGCAACAGGTCCAAAAAACAAACCGCAACAAATAGTTCCGCTAATAACGCAAGAACAGATACTAGGTGCGTTCACCAAACTCAGAGAAATTATGGTAGTGGTTGCAGATTTTACCAAATCGCGAGCAACCAATATCACTTCATCAAGTTTTACGTCAGGAACATTCGTGAAGATGACTAGAAAACACGTTTAGAGATCAATGAGCATAAGTCCGGAAAAGCAGAAGCGGCTATGTAGGTTACAATGCCGGCTAACATACATCAATTTAAATCTCATTGAGGAAATCTAGAGAAAGCAAATTACAGTGGTGCAAACAGGAGAACCTCTAAAGTTTTCATTACCGAAATCCAAAAGCGATGTAGAAATGCGGAGAGTGGAAATTAAGAGCTTAAGCAAACAATAAAACGTCAAATGAACTTAACACCGAATAAAGCCGAAATGGACTAATGTGAAGAAAAAAAGGCAGACTCCTGCAAAAAGGAAGCAGCAAGACGTCATGATACAACGCAACCTTCGTCAAATAAAAGCGAATATACGCATAAAGAGGCCGGTGATAATGTGTCTCGCATCCGCAGAACGCAAAAATGTGAAGTGTTGCTTCAAATGAAGTCATTCGCTACAAAAAAAGGTGGGAAGCTACAAAAAAATAGCAATGCATGAAAAATTAGACATCAAAGCTAAGTCTTACATGATGCGAATTGTAGTTAGAGAGCTAGTCAAAATGACAACAATAGAGGACATCCTTTAAACATTGAATGACTACGTCAACTTCAGCGATTTAAAAGAAAATCCTGCAAGATCATTGCGGAAGTCATAAGGGATGCATAAGCCGCTGCAATTGGCTTTCCAGCAGCGTTGACAAACGAGGTGCAGACAGTTGGAAAAATAAAAATCCGATGGGTGGTCTGTCGACTCAGAGCGCAAGTCCTAGTAAGAAAACGCTGCAAGTGCCTTGTTTTTGGCTATTTCGCTAGAACGTGTAAAAGCTAGAATGACTGATCAAAAACATGCTGACGATGCGATGAAAAGTGCCACTTCGCTAAGTAGTGTATGATTGACCCAAATTACTTTCTGTGCGACCAGGCAAGAGAAGATGATTCCAAGAATTCGCTGGTAGCATCTGATGCCCGGTTTTCAAAGAGCTCTTTCAACTCGAAAATAAAGTTTAGCCAGCTAAATCTCAAATATTGTGCCTAAAATTTGCTCTACCAAAGTGTCCACGAGTTGAGGGTAGATAATGCGGGAATATGCGAGCAATACAGAAATATAGACAAGCATATCTGAGTCTGTGACATATCCAATAGGGTTGCAATCTGGACATGCGGGGACACCTCGTTTCAAGAAACCATGTCTGAAAGTGAGGGCGAATTTTGGTTCATGCAATTCGTTCAAGCTTAGAAAAAACATGAAAGAATTAATATTGGACGATAATTACACAAACAAGTGGCTACCACATTTGTATATCGGGAAAATATTTGTTGCCTTTCAAAAGTTTGAAAAGATTCCAAACGGTAACCTTGTGTTGAAGATATACAAAAGCGAAACACTGAAAGAAGAAGATATGCTCTAGGCTCTACGCCTATCAGACTGCGTTAGGTTAAAAACTTAACTCCTCCAATAGTATCTTTACAACAATCTGGTCGTAGTCTATATCCAACTAGTAGTATATTGCTTTTACAAACCTTTGCATTATAATTATAGAAGTGATTAAATTCGATTTGCATTTTAGGGTAACCCTTCAATTTTTTTTCACTATTGGTAGTCGAGTAGGGAGTCATATGAAAGATATTAATAAGATATTTTCAAAACAGGTCTTAAAATTACCTTATCAGTAGCGAGGGGGGGATAGGGGAAGGGGAAATGTGCAAAATTTTTGCCTGTCCCTCCTCTCGTGATTTGACATCTTCCATCCTTAAAATTTGAAGAAGAAAAACATGGAAGTAGGCCATTTAAGGTACATGCTATAAACGCTTGATCGATTGATTAATGCAAGGCTGAAGATCAGCACCTACAATTTAGAGGTGAAACAAGTCGAGTAAGGAGGAGATTGCCCCTATCAGAATAGGTTTGTAACATCCTGAGGTTCGAAGCAAGTTTTCTGACGGCATGAATCGATGGCTTGCATTATTCGTCCAAAACTTACATAAGAAATCATTCATATTTTTCCAAAAGATGCAGAGTTTCATTCATAAGTACATAACAGCCGCTGTTTTGCTCCAGCTTAAATAATTTTTCCGAATGCTCGGTCAATTGAACATGTTCAAATTAAATACTATTACTTAAATTTTCATGAAAACCCAAAGGAAATAAGAGTACCAAGGTCGATTTGAAATATTTATCAATCATCAACACGTGTTGTTGTTATAATTTCATACAATCCAAATGGCTATGACTCACTTGATTATAATTTACTTTCCATGAAATTTTTTAAGCATAAGGGTCTTATATCAACTATTATTAAAAAATTTGACTAGATTTTGATTTCTGAGGTGATTGTGATAATCAAGACCTTTCGTTTGATACCCTACTCAAATACAGTTGATGCAAAAAAAGATGTTTAAGGGCCACTTCGTTACGAGGGGGGTCCTCCTTAAAAAAATTTGAAATGCTTGATAAGACTGAAGTTTTGAGAGGCCACCACTTGTGACCTTTTCAAAAAGGGAGCTTTTGAAGAAACTCGCTGTGACGCACGGACAGACGGATGGGCGGATAGATGGGCAAATGCATATTACGCGAAACTAGTAAGTCTTTGTAAAACTTCTTTTAAAAAGCCGTGATTGTCACGGAGATAGTTCCAATAAAAAATAATTTAGAGGTTGAAATTCGTTGAACTTTGCTAATAATAGATCCTTATATCCTATAAGTTACAGTAAAATTTACAGAAGTTATAACTTTTTGAATTTCGTCCGATTAAAACAATCATAAATAGTTTTTCTACTACATGGGCTTTCCATCGAGCCAGACATTACACTTTTGATTGGAATTTCCAGATACAATGAATAACAAAAATATATTTAAGATTTTGATCAGTCAATGATTTTAGCAATTTGAAACAAGTTGTGTGCCGGTTAAAATGCAGTTCTTTAAAAGCAAGAATATATTTGCTGTGCGTGTCTTGAAAGTTTTTCTTGAATTAAGTCATTCTACAAATCTGCGTATTGTAGGTTAAGTACAAAATCTTTTTGAAACGAGCGTAGTTCTGTCTACCCAACTTGTTTTAATCGTCCTGGGAGAGAGTTTGACAATTTCCATCCTTGCGGATGAGTAGTGACTCATCGCTCTGAGAGTGTAGATGTCTGAAAGAGTACTGAGGTGCCTGGGCATTGCTTCGGCTTATTACAAGTAGTCTTGTTATTGCAATTCAAACTCATCATAGGAAGGCGTTCTGATACAAAAAAAAACTAAAATTTTAGAAAAGTAGCAATTTATTTCTCCACATAATCTCCTCTTAGCTCAATAAACTTGACTCAGCGATACTCCAACTTCTTTAAAGTGTCTGAAAAATACGTTTTCTCGAGGTCTGCATAGTAGGTCTCCGTGGCGATGATGACCTCCTAATTCGACTCAAATTTCCGCCCGCCAAGTGACTTTTTCAAGTTTGGAAACAAAAAAAGTCGCACGGGACCAAATCTAGAGAATACGGTGGAAGGAGTAGCAGTTCGTAACCCAATTTGGCCGTGGTGACGGCGGAGGTGTGAGCCGGTGCATTGCCATGGTGGTTTTTCTTCGTCAAATGGGGCCTTTTTTCTGCAATTCGCCGTTGAATCGGCCCAATATTTAGTATAGTAACCGTTTTGACCTTCTGCAGGTAGTCGATACAGATTACACCCTGTGAATCCCAGAAAATGGTGGCCATCACCTTTTCGGCCGATAGGACAGTCTTCGCCTTCTTTGGAGCATGTTCGCCGGCTGAAGTTCACTGTTTCGACTGCTCCTTGGTCTCTGGTGTGTACCAGTGGAGCCATGTTTCATCGACGGTCACGAAACGACGCAGAAACTTCTTGGGATTGCATATAAACAGTGTCAAACACTGCTCTGAAGTGGCCTCGCGGTTGCGTGCTGTCCAGAGTGTCATGCAGGGTATGACCCACGCAGCCTTTTCAGATACCTACTATCTCAGCTATCTTGCGCACCTTCAATCGGCGGTTGTGGATTTTTATCACGTTTTGGGGTACCTGGGCGTGGCTCATCAAAAACCGACATGTGAGCACGTTGAAACTCGTTAAACCAAATTTTTTATAGTTTATTATAGCGGCAAAGTCACCGCACACAGCGTCCAAGAGCTCTTTAATTTCGCTGTGCGGTTTCCATTCCTCAAATAGGAACCGAATCTTTTTCTAAAATCAGCGGACACGCCCGCTTCTACACATAGTCAAAACAAAACTACAAGTCCAATTGGGCTGAAAGTAGCCGTCTATGAGATTGTACTACACGATAGTGACTCCACCGCCATCGGGCGGTGAGTCAAAGTACTTATCGGATCCCCTCGTATGTGTCCTCATTTATTACTGATAATACATGTGACATACTAGATAGAACATAAGTGATGAGGGGCTTAGAGCAAATATACTTATGACCTTTATTATACACTAAAAAGCGATTTCGTCAATATTAAGTTTAATAGTGTAGTTTCTGCCTGGT